>CP092092.1:33798255-34148255 GCA_029203775.1 Neoneuromus ignobilis | reverse complement strand
AAATTGGACAATTAAAAATAATTCAAAAAAATAATTTGTATATTATTATTATTTTAAACAAAATATTAATAAAATGATTTATTATCTAAAATAAGAATCACATAATATGTTTATAATAGATTTTCATATGAACTGTAATAATTTAATCAATTCACCAATTTACATGTTTTATTAATATATATATATGTGTGTGTGTGTGTGTGTGTGTATGAGTGCCTATATACACATGATAATATTTTTTTAATTATTATTGAATAAAATGGCAATACTGAAATAATGTAATACCATTTGAGACAATTTCAATTTTTTTATTATAATATAGGATGGCCCAAATGAGATTAAAACATTTTAAATGATAGTAGAGAAGTAAATATATATCTAAACCATTCAGTTTCATTTCGGTTACCCTATATAAATATTAACATACTCGTATATTTTCAATTCAAGAGAAATATATCATTTATCTTAAAATTAAAATATAAAAAAGTGAATAACCGATTTTATAAAGAAAACTGTTTTAAAATACAAAAGAGTATTATAAATTTACTTGGAATTTATTAACGTCAACCAGACCGTCAATATGTTATCAGTTACAGATATTTTAGCAAGCTTTGTGCTTGGTAAAATATGAAGATAATGTTCGGTAACGTCTTTATATTCTTCACCGTTTACAGCTATCAACCACATGTTGCAAATATGATGTCGTAAAAACTGAAAGAGTTCGGATAAGAAATTCTACCACATTTACTCTACATTTTTTTATTCTGCATTATATGATTGATACTTCTATTTTTATACAACAGTTATATAACAAATATTTATATTAAGTTAAATTATTTTAAACAAAATTACTTTGTTTGTGGATAATTTGTTTATTATTATTTATTATTTATCAATGAATTTTATTTTACATATATATATATTGAAATTATTGATTCGATATTTCTTCCACAAATTAATTTTCTGTAAATTATACAATCAATCAATCTTCTGTTAATTTTCTGTAGATTATCAGAAGATTGAATATAACGAAAACAACATCCTAATAATTAACTGTGAGAATTAGGAAATTTTTATTTTCGGAAATTAATTACAACGATAATTAAATGATGAAATAAACCAAGAACATCCAGAAAATAAACACGAAACAAACCATACATTCTATCAGACAGGAAATCCCGCAAATAATTAACACTAATGCCAGTTAATAATCAAGTTCTTTGGCGATAATTAAATAGACTACGTCGAATTTATATATATATATATATATATATATATATATATATATATATATATATATATATATATATGTATTTCGATCGTTCTAGGCAAGAGTATCTTTGTAAAAGAGAACCGAGAGCGTATGTGCGTCTGTCTGTCTCACGTAGTTCGTCGAAACGCGGCTATTTTACACATCTCTTCGATCCATAACGTCTTCTCACATTATTCTGACGCAACGGCGAGATCTCCGCTTCCCTCCAATCGTAAAGTGATACGCTTTACGATGTTATGGGGTAAAAGTCGAAAGGTTATGATATTATAGATACGTGGTGTAATTTACTTGTCAGTTGTGTTAGACAGAGGTTGTTATCGTTTGAGCGATGTGGAAGAATTGGAATTAAGTTAATGGTTACTGTTTATGGACTATGCGTATTTATGATCGAAAAGTAAATGTCGTATTAATAACATTAAATATTAGTCGTTTTATTGCTGGTTATACCCAGTAACCAGGCAATTTTATTCCTCGTATATTAAAATTAGTTACTTTTGAGATAGATTCAACAGAAACGTTTTCATATCAAATATTAAATTTAAAAACACATAAAAGGTATTTGGTATATATCACAAATTTGGGTGAAAGTCCTATTTTGATCAATTATCTTCACAATTAAAAAATAATTACAGTCATGATTTAGAAAATTGTCATATTTTTCCAATTCTAAATCATTTACTATTTTCCTTTTTTTCGAAAGGATGATTATCTCACTATCAATTTTGGAACTTTCATCATTACAATGATCATTATCATTATCGTCTGATTGTTCTAATTTGAAATCACTTGAAATAGCTATTTTTTATCTTCTTGGTAACATAAATATCTCACTGTCAATTTATACATTTTCTACATTAAAATCATTCTTAAAAAATCCATAATTTTATATTCACTTGGAATATGTGATAAATTATCTTTTAATATATATAATTTTATAATATTTTTTCTTATTATCCATGGATAATGAAAACACGAGAATTCTGGTCGCCAACATTCGAATAAAAAATATAAGAATTCTTGTAATTCGTCTGTAATATATTAAAAGTATTTTTTTAATAAATAGAATGAAATCGAAATATTATTAGATATTGTATTATCAAATAAAATATTAATTCACTAAAGCACTAAAGACTGAAACGAAATAATTTTAAGAATGTACGACTTGTTTTTTAATCATAATATCTCAATGTAGAAGAAAATTTTTGTCTCTATTAGATAATAATTTTCAATTTAATGTTGTAATTGAAATGACAAAAGTAAGAAAAAATTAATCGAGAAAAATATTCTTTTTCAAATACTGGTTATTTCTTTACTATCTACAATGAGTTAATAATATTAATATGTCATTAAAATATATTGAAATTAAATTAGAGTTTCGTAATTACGATACAAATTTGTTCATTTTATGATCTTCCCATTTACTTTAAGTGACATGATTCATTTTAACATTCGAACATAAAAATCAAACTATGATGAAAAATTTACAGATGTACAAGGAGAAGTATTAATTTTAGTAAATTGACATTTATGTTTTTTCCAAAAAAAATTTATCTTTCACGTCTTTAATTTTTCCAAGTAAACACTTTTCTAAAATACTTTTAGTAATTTAAAGTTCTTAGTTTTAATAACATTTATTAATAGACTTACAAACAATTTGATTTATTTTCAATTTTTAATCAAATGAAACAAAAAAGTATTTTTAAAAACATTTTTTGGAAGTACATTATTTGTAATTTATAAAAATTGAAATTTATATCCATTTCTATACAATATTTAATCAATAAGAGTATTGATTTGATATATCAATGTTATTCGTGAATTCTAGTTTGATGCCATAATATAAAATATTTCCAAAAATATAAATTTGTTGAAATAAAAATCAAATATTAAATATCGTACAAAGAATTAGATTTATTGTAATTCAATATGAATCTCATTAAGGATTAGTAACTGAGACACTCAACTATAAATCATTCTGAATTGAGTAATTAATCAAACAAATCAGAATTACACAATAGAATAAGGAGAAATTCATTTAATTAATTCAATAACGAAATTTATTTAACAGCAATTAATTTGAATTCAATTCAATTTTATTTTTCTGTGAATTTCTCAAATTATTCTTTTAA
Source organism: Neoneuromus ignobilis (assembly GCA_029203775.1). Taxonomy (NCBI): domain Eukaryota; kingdom Metazoa; phylum Arthropoda; class Insecta; order Megaloptera; family Corydalidae; genus Neoneuromus; species Neoneuromus ignobilis. The sequence continues at coordinate 34,144,853 of CP092092.1, read as the reverse complement.
AAAAATATTGAAAGAGATAATAACTCAAAAATGGAATATTTAAATAAGCACAAGTTTATTTCAATAACATCAACAAATCCTGTTAACATGTTTATAATTTTTTAATGTAATTTTGAATAAGTAGCAATTTCTAGTAGTGTATGAAAATATTTTCTTTGCTACGTGCGATTATATATATATATATATATATATATATATATATATATATATAAGTGTACACATGTGTGTGTGTAAATCATATATGTATATATATGAGAAAACGTTCGGCTTGGCATTGTTATATGGATAACCTGGGAGGCGTCACTAGGGACGTTTTAGTTGCCACATGTACTGAAGCAGTCTTCAGAATTTCACATCACCTGCCATATCGAACGTAGGAATATTTAGTATCGTTCCGTAGAGACATTCTGATGCAATACGGAGGCTTAATTTATTATATATCTACCATTTAATCGTTCCCAAACCGTATATGGAACATACATGTATGTATGAGAAGGTATCTTGTATATATAAGTATATATATATATATATATATATATATATATATATATATATTATTATATAAGCAACAAATATACACTATTAAATATTTTTATTGACTTAATTAGTTTCAGTTATTACTTATTTTTGATTATATTTTTTAGACTATTGTTTTTATGCTAATTTTATAATTGAAATTTATTGTCAAAGTTACATTTTAAAAATAATATATAAAGTATAATTAAACTAACATTATTCCAAAATTAAATCATGTTCCTCTTAGTTAAAAAAATATGTGATCAATAAATAAATTTGATATAATAAAGACATATTTATAACAAGTTAAAAAAATATTTGAAGTAAATTAAATAAGGTATTTTTTTTAAAAAAAAAGGAAACAGTAAAAATTTCAGTTTTATTTAATATTATAGATTTCTTAATATAATTGTAAGATAAATTGAGGAATATAATTTGTTATCAGAACAAGATTAATCAATTATAATAGATAACTATATTTATAATTAAAGAATTAAATATGTGATAAACGAATTCATTAAAAAAAATCGAAAATAAGTATACATATTTACATACGAGAGAAAAAAATAAGCTGACGAAAAAATCTTCTTAAATATAACAAAAAAAAAATGTATACATTCGTTATTCGGATACTTGTACATCGACAGAAAATAGAATATGTACTACGTTAACGCTGTATATAGGTGAACAGATATCATGTCTATAATGCCTGTATCTGGCTGAATATATTATCCTGCACGAAAAATAAACTAGCATCGAAATCCCACTTTGTTCTCGACGAATGACAGGGATACACGTATATACCGTATATGCAGCAAACCGCTGATGTGTTTCTGACTGTCTCATCAAGGATTTCATATACTTTATACAGTGTTATAAGACTACTAGCTTTTCCACATAAGCCAGGACAAACCATATGGGTTATATATGTTATATATATATATATACACGTATATATATATACACTTTAATAAAAGTATATGAACGCGTAAACATACACACACATATAAAGACACAATTGACATACATATATATATATATATATATATATATATATATATATATATATATATATATATATGTGGATATAGATGCGTATAAACTTGCGTGCATATAGAAGTTTATAAAGTGTCTGACGTAGGTGATGTCAAAAACAGACGGGGGTAACTGAACGTACAGATAATTGGAGTGAGTGCAAGAGATAACTAGAGTCTTGAGTGACAACCCACATGGATCGCCAAACAAATAGAAGTCAAAAGAAGACGGCAAACAGACAGATCTTATAGTAAAAGTTGGCTCTAATACGTAGTGAAGTAGCTCAAAAGGGAATAAGATAAATACGTTTGAAATCTAAGAACAAAATAAAATTATTATTATTATTATAAATATGTATATATATATATATATATATATATATATATATATATAGATAGATAGATAGATAGATAAATATAGATATGTTTTTTTTATATAAATGTACATAAAATATATACACATACAAAAAATCAATACAAGTTATTTTAATATTTCATAAAAAAAATTGGTGCTTAAAATTTAATTTTGATTATTTGCTATATGACAACAAACATTAGTAAATTATTTTAACAAATATATTTATTTTATTACATAGGGTCATTCAAATGTAACACCTAGATTTGTGTTTTATTAAAAAAAACATGTGTATAGTTTCTTTTTAATAGAGGCGTCACATTTGGATGACCTTATATAATAATAATAATATCAATATCAAATAATTGAGACATTTGAAGCATAACTATTTTAGTACTAAATATTTTTTAATAATTTATATAAAATAAAAGGTTATTTATTTATATATATATATATATATATATATATATATATATATATATATATATATATATATATAGTAGATAGATAGATAGATAGATAGATAGATAGATAGATAGATAGATAGATAGATAGATATATAGATATATAGATATAGATATAAATATATAGATATATGTTTTTTTATATAAATGTATATAAAATATATACACATACAAAAAATCAATACAAGTTACTTTAATATTTCATAAAAATAATTGGTGCTTAAAATTTAATTTTGATTATTTGTTATATAAAAACAAACGTATAATATTAGTAAGTTGTCTTAAAATATATATTTATTTTATTATATAGAGTCATTCAAATGTAACACCTAAATTTGTGTTTTATTAAAAAAAAACATGTGTATAGTTTCTTTTTAATAGAGGCGTCACATTTGGATGACCTTATATAATAATAATAATAATAACAATAGAAAATAATTGAGAAATTTGAAGCATGGCTGTTTTAGTACTAAATATTTTTTAATAAATTTATATAAAATAAAAGGTTATTTATATATATATATATATATATATATATATATATATATATATATGTATGTATGTATGTGTGTGTATTTTTGTATAAATATATGAAAAAATACAATGTAATGAATCGATAAAAATAATCTATCTTATGTCAAATTTAGTTCCCTAAGTGATTTAAGTAACAGATCTCTATGTGAGCTTTCATACACATCATACTGCAAAAGCACAATGGCATCATGATATTATTTTATTGAATAATATAGTAAAGAAATTACAAAATAATTTATTTCTAAGTAATAATTTTATAAAACATTTTGTTTAAACAAAGAAATCCATTCTTAGTTGCTAATGGGTGATATTAAAATATTACACTACAATATTAATCCATTTTTTATTTCACAATGTTTTTTTTTATAACATTCAATCAATAAACTAACATTTTAATTAAAAAATGTATAAACATATATTTTGAAAAAATATATTTATATATGTATAAAGTAGAATTAATTATCTTTTAAAAATATAATGTATGTTAATGAAAATATAATTACATACTTTACTTTTATATATATATATATATATATATATATATATATATATATATATATATATATATATATATATATATATAGAGAGAGAGAGAGAGGTGTCCCAACAGGAGTACACATTCATTATCGCTCATTTAAAAAAATGGGTTTTATTTAAAAATTAAGTTTTACCCTCCTGATAGGACATATTCTCTCTCTCTCTCTCTCTCTCTCTATATATATATATATATATATATATATATATATATATATATATATATATATATAGTAAATTGCAATAATTAAAAATAATGAATACTTAACACTACCATATTTTAACATTTAAAATTTTTAAATTTATATTTGAATAAATTTCATTAGAATTTTCCTTTTATATTAATAATATTTAATGAGTTCTTATTCAGAACAAACATGAGTACTTCAGTGCTATTAACGCAAATTTATTATTATCAATGAAAAAGAAATATAAAACTCGTTTAAAACCCCACATTGTACTGAAAAAATAAAACGAAAAAAAGAATAATTTTCATTTGACAATTTTCATTTCGCAAAAAAAATACGTATTGTTTATAATGTAAATATTCTCATATAAATGCATATTAGCAAATATCTTAACGCATATACTAAGTACAATATAAGAACACATTTTCTCTTATGTACTACCGCTGAAGCATTTGCCGTCACCTCACTTTTGTTTGCAAGCTTTTAGGTGCAATTGTGTGAGAAGCTCCATCGCGTAGACTTTTAATTAAAACCGCTGCTTTTTGTCTCGAGGCGGTCTTCATGTCTTTTGTGTTTTGAGTTAACAACACGCATACTTCATTTTAATTTGATGCATGCCGTGTGATATATACTTACATTTTTGCTCTATACTTAAACACACACACACAAATAAATGTATATATATATATATATATATATATATATATATATATATATAATTTGATACTTGACAAAACTAATTTAATCAACAATCTGTATGATAATTAATTAATAAACATTTTCATTCATTTTATTCATGAATACATTTTTATTAAAAGTGACTGATTTTATTTTTTAAACATTTTCTTCTCGCAACCTAATTTTATATTATTATTAATTTATTTCATCGTTGTACGATAATAAAGTTAAACCTGATAACACTGTCGAGAAAAAAATTAATTTAAAATATTTATTTTTAAAGAGAAAATTAGATTTTTATCTTCTAAACTTCGTTAAGATACTATTATTTATTAATTTTAATAATGGACTTTTTTCCTTTATATTTCGTTACTGTTTATGATTCAATAAAATATATTATCACTCAGTTTTTCATTTTCTGTGTAATTTTAGAACGTTGTCAAGATCGATCATAATTAAACGTTCAAAATAATCTCTTTCTTAAGGAAAGATGACATTTAAGATTGTACTCGTGACATTAGAAGACAGGTCGTTATACAAGTTACTAGGTTATGACATTTTAATTATTTTTACCTTTAAATAGGTATATAAAAAATAATAAGAATACATGCACACACATATTATTATATATATATATATATATAGAGAGAGAGAGAGAGAGAGAGAGAGGAGAGAAGAAACATTTTATAATTACAATTATAACCTATTTTTTTATTTATTACTAAACGATTAACTGTTTTTTTTTTAAAAAAAAACACATGATAATTTTAGATATAATAATTAGATAAATATTTATATATTAATTAAATGTTACTGAAAAATAGAAACTTAGTATGTTTTACAATATTAATAAATATTTTTATTCGATTATAAAAATGGAAATAGGCTGATTATATAACAAGAAATAAAAATCACTTATAAAAACAAATATTATTAATTGGGAATTTAGAAATATAAAAATGTTTAAGAAGAGGTTTTTTGATAGATGTGAGAGAGAAATGAGAAAATTCGTCTGTATAAAATGGAAGAGAAAAATTTTGAAGTGGTGGAAGTGGAAAGATTTGGAAAAAGCTTTTATCTAGTAGTGGATAGAAATGTTTACAGCTGTTAAATATATATATATATATATATATATATGTGTGTGTGTGTGTGTGTGTGTGTGTGTGTATAATGAAACACCTTTTTATAATTATTAACATCAATAAAAACAACATTACTGTATATAAATTAAATGTTTTATATTTCAAAACATTTACTTTAGGCAAATGTAATTTTTATCGTTCTTTATTTTATTTGTGAAACGCTCGTTGTAAACTTCTTTATAACGGTTCTTGCGAAGTTTTATATCTCTATTACAATAAACACGACTACAATTTTATTTGAATACTCGCTTTATTTTTGTATATAATTTAAAACAATTATCAATTATGTTTCTGAAACATGTCTATATTTCATCAAGTTGAACAAGTAAAATGAACATAATTCTTACTTTAAGATTTAATGATTCTTAACAGAATATAAATTATTATTTTAAAATTTATGATTTTCACATTAAATAAAATCATAAATATGAACATTTATTATTAACTTTTTGAATATGCTTTTGAATGGAAAAATGTGATTTGTTCATTTCATAAAACTTTAGAAATATTTATAAGAATATGAGTTTGAACTACATTATGAAAATATAAAATATGTTCTAAAAAGATACTAAAATATAAAATAATTCATATTTCAGAAAAATATTGTTAATATTTTTTTCCTTAATTGAATTTCTTTATAAAAGAAAAGTCGGCAGAAAAATTAATGTGCTTGTATACAGAAAATTTCATTTTTCCCAAAAAAAAACCCAAAGTGAAATCCATTCTCATATTTCTCACTCAATTTGCATTTACTTTAAAAATAGTAATATGTTCTTTGCTATATTAGGATAGAACTTTCATCCACATAAATTTGGAAACCAAATTTATGAATTATGTATTCATACGTTGATAGACCAAACACTTCGTTGTTCTCTAGTGTAAAATATTCGTTGACAGAACTTTTTCATACAATGCTAACGTCGTAAAGAAATTGAATTTTAAATAATTTTCCATTTTTCGTTCAAAGAAAAATAATTTCTATTCGTTTACGTCTAGAGCACTTAAGTGAACAATATATATTCTTCCTTTTATTGTACAAAAAATGTTTTTTTCTCGTTTTTCCGACGTTTATCAAAATATACACACAGATATATATATATATCCTTATATGTATCTATGATGTATTAAATTGATTCTATAAACTTAGGTCAACATCAGATAAAAAGTATGAGGGAGAAAAAGTAATAATTTCAATGTATTGACATTTAAAATCTAAATTTTTACGTTTAAATATATATATGTATATAGGTGTGTGAATTTTTTATGTGAATATAAGTCAATATACCCAACTTTAGAAAAATTATGTGAATATATTTTTCAATTACAAATAATATATTTTTAATATTATTTCAATATTCTAAATATTTTATAACAGAAATTTAAATAATAATTTCATGAAATTTTTAAATAATGTAAATTTATGTATAGATAATCAAATAAATAATTATTAAATTATTCATCATAGAATTAAATATTTTTTAAAATACATACTTATTTTTTTACATTTTATAACAATTTCTCTCATTACTTACCAATATTATTCTATTGTAATTTAAAATCGTATTACTGTATCTGTTTGTTTTGGTATTGTGTCTAATTTATTTTATTATAAATGAAATATTAGCCCAAACACTTTAAGACTTTAAAAAAAAATTCAAAAATTACTTATTGTTTAATTTATTTATTAGTGTAAATTTTAATTGAAATAATTTATCGGTACAGTACTACATTATAAAATCAATTTTCTTAATTATTTTTACCTGTCTTCTTAAATTTAGTTATATTTATTAATTTATTAACGCATCTTCAATTAACTATCTTCTCTTTATTTTTAATATATAGAGCTATTAATATAAGATTATAATGTAATGTTTTTTTTAAAAAAAAATGAATTTATATAAAGCTTTTAAAAAACATATAAACAATTCAAAAATATTTTCATTAGTTTTTAATTTTTTGTATGTATATAAAAAATTAATTCAGTAATTACAATCCAATCACATTAAAAAAAATTCATGAAATAATCACACTTAGGAATAAATAGAATTGTTGACAATGAAAAAGGAAGAGTAATTATAGTTGATGTACAAGAAGAACAGTAGGTAACGTACGGTAACCATCTCAAGAATTTAAACTTAGGTCTTTCGAATGACAGTTGATTGATGTTTTCTCCGCAACACAGTGACTATTTACCTCTCGAAATTAACAAATTTACTAAAGTTTTCTCTTCCTACTTACATGCATACTCACTCACACATCAATAACTTTATGTGGAGAAATTCCTACAAAAGTTATGCAGATATACGTTACTCTTATACATACATTTTAATCATTATCATCAGCTTTTGTTTATTCCATGCAAGGACAAAAGCCTTTTCTAAGTTATTATGTTGATCCAAAAACTTTTGTGTATACACATAAGGGTAACGTACATATACCTACTTACAAACAGAATTGTATTTGTGTACTTCAAACAGATTTAGAGCTTAAATTTTAATCTAACCTTTTGAGATTTTGGAATGTTACAATAAACTGGTCTTAAAAAAATATTGTAAAAGCGGTAATACTGAAACGTTAATGAAATGAGTTAGACAATTGATAATATTTTTTGAGGGTAAACCCATAAGTTCATTTAAAAAGTCATTTTGATATATATTTTGAAGAAAATATTAATTTAAATAGTTTTAATAATATATCATAAAAATTGACCTAACCTTTATCAATTATTAATTTATTTATAGTAATATATAAGATTATTAATCGACATTTTTGAAACCAATATTTTCAAATGGATGTTAAATTAAAAAAAATAATTAATTTTTTTGTTATCTACAAAATAAAAAAAATATTATTTTTTCCTTTTAAAATTATAATAATTAATTTTTTAGTTACTTTCAAATTATAACACAGTAATTAAATTTATTTTCAATAAAATATACATTCAAATATAAAATTACTTATTTTTCTAAATGAAAAATTTATTAAAAGAATTCTGAGAAAAATTATCAATATAACATATATTAAAATTTATGATATTTTATTTTCAAATTTATGATAGTTAATTATAAATTAAATAGAGTATAAAAATAAAACAGAACGTATATAAATTTCTATCTTTTTAATAAAATAAATATATAGAAAAACGATATAACATCTTCTTTAAAGTAAGGTTGAAAAATTATTGAACGAATTTCTTATATATTTTTTCAATTTAAAAGATAACTGACAATTGCTTAGAGAAAAATCGAACGGAAATTAAATACGTACAGATTTTTTTATTTTCTTTTTAAAGAAAAATTTCTTACAGATGTTTTACTTTATACACACACACACTTATATATATATATATATATATATATATATATATATATATATAATTTAAATTACAAAATATAATAAAGTAAAAAAGCGAATTTGTTAAAAAAATGATTAACAAATGTAAAAATCTCTTTAAAACGTTGTGAATTCTTTATGTTTGATTTTAATTCATACTGTGACAATTTCTTCAAAAAGACAAAGATTATTTTTGAAATGAATACATTTATTAAAATAATGAACGTTTTAAACAAAAATGTTAATTATTCTAAAAGAATATGTCGAGCAGTATTATTTTAAAATGCAGATGTCGAATGTTGTTTACATAAAGCTGCAAGGGCTACACGAGGGATCAATTTTGGTGTGCTGTAAACAGACCCCTTTCAAGATTAAGCACTGACGTTTTGTTCGAGAAGCATCAGACGTGTCCTTAGTTTGTGACACTGTCACAATGTTTACAGTTCTATTACTTGACTATGAAATAACCTGAATCACAGATTTTCCATAATAGATAAGATTTGAAACTCGTATAAATAATTTGTACATAAAAAATATAGTGATGGAGGAAACGACAATATCTATTAAATTAATTATTAATTAGGAAAGAAATATTTATTTATTCATTAAAAGTTAAATATATTTTTTATTATCATTTTTTTATGAAGTAAAATTTATGACCTACATACATTTATAAATATATATACTTAATATGTATGTATTATTTCAATATTATTTTCTTAATAAATAATGCTTATTAAATTATTTATCTAATTTTAGTTATTGATTGATATTAATAGTCCATTTTTGAAAAAATTAAAATACCATTATTTACTACTTTGAATATTAAAATATTTAATTATTATTATTCAATTTTTTTATCATATATTTATTTATTAGATACACAATTAAATTAATAAATACTAACCAGAAATATATTGAAGCTTTTGTACATTTTTTATTAAATATTTCAAGAATCTATATTTAAGAAATGAGTTGTAAACTGCAATTAGAGTTTATCGAAAAATATATAAAAGTGTACTTGAAGAACTAAACTTACTTTTTTATATTTTACTTCAGGTTTTTAGGGAAAAAGTTATAAAATGTTTATTACTTTCTTACATCTTTATCAGACTGCAACTTTGTATCTTTTTATATGATATATATATATATATATATATAAGTGAGTATAAACAAATTTACCGCAATTTACACTTCCAAAGTCAAATTTTGTGAAAGTGTATTAGACATCAGTCATAGAATATCATGTAACAAAGTTGGAAATTGGAAAACTCCATTATAAGAACGTCTTAAAAAGTACGTTTACATCTTCGAGGAAAATACATAGCAACTTCACATTGCTCATATTTAATAGCTTAGCAAATGACATACTGAAGTTCGAATCTAGTTCATGTAGTCATACTAAATATACAACGGTGTACGAAATATAAAACGTACGATCGTACACTAATGTAACTGAACTCATACTCTTTTAATCCACTAGTATAGAATATGATTATATAACAAATATATATTTAGAATACATTGTGGTTAAAATGCAATGTAGATGTGTTCATACGATAATGGGATTATTAAAATAGAATGGAAAGTGTCGTTCAGAAATATTATCTTTTTTATTTTAAATTAGTTTCAGCTTTGTCGGTTAGTATTGATTCGTGATTACTTTTCGTCGCAAGACTTTTATGCTCTCGACGATTTCTTAAGCAGCCGGAGATAATTGAGTTTGGATATTGGAAAAAATTCGATTGATACAAAATTCTTTTAATTTTTTTCTATCGTCGTGGTCGACCACTTTCGATTACGTCGTATTTAAAATGAACGAGATTATATTTACATATACACACACACAGCAAATAGAAAATACTTATTTTCATCATAATATTTTATCTGCTTTAAAAAATGTTTTCTAATGGATATTAAATTTATATTTCCTATATTAAAAAGATGATTAAAAATCATAAAAATATGATTTAAATGTATATATAAATGTGTTCAATAAAAAATTCAAATATTTTTTAAACTGTATGCAGATTTAATTAAAAAATTAACAGATTGAATTTTGATTAATTTAAAAATAAGTTTCATCCACTTTCTGTAATTGTTATGTTATGTGAAAATCATAATACATTAGTATCGTTGAACGAATCTGAACGTAAAACAAAAGTTCAACCTTTACTAGACAGTTATTGACAAACTGAGAAAAATAAATGTAGGAGAAGACATAGGATGTGCTAGAAACATAATTTTATTTATGTGTTAAATGTAGCGTACATTTACGTCCAGAATTTCTTGAAATATGTCAGTAGAGACTGAATTTCAATGTTCAACTGAAATCTAATTATTTGAAATATAATGACCTACTTACTATCAAAAAAAATTATATCTATAATTTTTAAATGTATTTCAATTTGTTTATTGTATTCTAATTATTATACTTATTAAAATAATAATCAAAACTTGTTACAAATAATATTTTTTTACTTATAATATTCAATTATAATTTCTATTCCAGTTTTTAAAATCAATTTTTATCTTTCGATCTTTCAAATTGCTTGTTTTGAATTTTTTTCTGACTAATTTAGAATAATTAGGTCACTGGTTCATTTAATAATAATTAATTTATATATCTGACTTATTATTTTTTTAATTAGTTTACAAACAGATTGTTATGAGAAATATTCAATTTATAAAAGATAACAGAAATATCTAATTAATACATTTTAATTTGTTTTTATTCATGGAAAAATTAAGTGAATAAAAAGACTTCATTGAAAATATTTTAAATAAGTAATAATTATTTTTATCGCATTTTTATAGTGTTAATTATAAAAATGTTTGTAATATTTAATTGTAAATATTACAAAAAAAGATATAATTAATTATGATAGGTGTTCTTTTATATTTTGTATGAATTAACTATTTTTTTATATTTGATAAAAATAATAAACTGTCTGGTAAAAATATATCTTTTTAGAAATATTTAATTTGTTCAACAATAATTATGACTAAAAAATATCTAAGAATTTTATAATATATATATAATTATGTATATTATTTTAATAAAAGCTGACCATTATAAATAATAAATATTACAAAAAAAATATATTGACAATTTTCATTATTAAAAATTGTATAGGGACAAAGATGTTCTAATAAAATAATATAACATATATGGGGTGATTCAAATGAAAGTGAAGAATTTTAGATGTAAATTTATTTGCTTACTATCATTTATTATTATTTAATATCCTACAAACTCATTTAGGTCACTCTTTATAACATCGTATTTCAAAATTTTTTTTACAAAAATATACTTTTAAATAAAATTTTAATTTAATAAAATTATAAAAATAGGATTTAATTAAAACGCTTAGATCATTTTAGAAGATCCACTTAATTAAAAAAAAATAAATAACCTTGAAATAAAATTACAATATTGTATGGTTTTTCTTTGTAATTTTAAAATTTTTCATTATTTTAAGATTATATTAACATAATTTATTTTCATGTTGTTTTACTAAAATTTAATTAAAACAAAATTATATTAATGCTATTATTGACTAAGATGAAGGTAATAATAAACAAGAATTGATTTATTCTAATATTGTTTCACATATTAAATAAATAATCGATTATAAATATTTTTCTTTACTTTTACAATATTACATAAAAAAATACCTAGTCATTTTTATAACAGTTTAAGTTTTTAACAAAAACGATTAAGTGGAATAATATAAAATTAAAAAAGTTTATTTTATGTTGATAAAAAAATTAACTCTAATTCTACAACACTGTATAAGAATCTAATAGTACTTGTAAAGTGAGAATATAAAACAGATACTGAGAAAAGTTCCTCGTTTCATTTTAAATAGTTATATGAGCTTGATAAGTCAAGTAAAATATTTAACAACTGGTACGGATAAGTTTAATAAAAAAAGATCGCTTGTGATATTAGATTATATGTTTGAAAGAGCTAATACAGATTCAGTAAGAATAGAACTTTAATATAGAATGGTTTTTTTATTGTGATAAAAATCATGGTGATTTAAAAAAATAATATAGAGAATTAGAGAAAAAATTGGTAATTTTTTTGAAATAAAAGTGGAATATTTTGGATTAATACACAATTTATAACCAGTTTTTCTCTTTTTTAGATAAATAAAAATATTTTTGTGAAATTTATTGTTTAAAAAAATTATTTAAATTGTCATATTTAATTTATCTTGAGTTTTACTGTCAATTATTTTTTTTTCTTTCTTTACAATACAATATTAAGGGTGAAACTTTATAGTTTATATAAAAAATATGGAGTAGATGAAATAGTTGTGGTTTATAGAAAAAGCTTTCCACGTTTCAATCATAAATTCAGTTTCTGAAAAAACCCCATTTTTGTACTCGCATAAATAATACAATTTCTTGTTAATAAAAGGGGATATTAAAAGGGAATCAATATTTTTTAACTCTACTAAAACTTCACAAAAACCTTTTAACGATATCGTAACCTATTCTGTTCGCAAACTTCGCAATATCAATTCGAAAAGCGTCCTCTCCACGTACAGAGATCGACGCGCATACATGTGTGTGTATGTGTGTGTGTACAATATTTGCGTACAATATCCACAATGTATTTGTGTGCATTGGTGTACGCCAGAACCGATATCACACGTTTACCAGCCATACACGAGCTGTCAAAGTTTATAGCTAGAGATGACGATGGATAGCTCGCCGAGCGCACTCTGCACTTCTTGCATACGCGAGCTTTGACTGAATCGTTCGTACATTTCCGGTTTGCGAACGTCGTTAACGGCGTCGTTCCGAACGGTTTGACGGTTAACGGCGCGTTCAATCCATCGCGAATGTTTTCACAATTCTTTTTTTCGTACTGTATCTGAAGATTAAGAATCACATACGGTCTCTTATCAGTATATGTTGTGTTTCGGTTTAACAAACCGATATATCAGGAAAAACATTATACATATATATATATATATATATATATATATATATATATATATATATATATAGAAAGAGAGAAATAAATAAATAGATAGATAGATAGTGCTTAGTTGCAATGTTTTTATTATTTTATATTTATATCATTCCAAGTGAATATTTTCATTTAATAAAATAAATTTAAGTGAATTTTTTTGAATAATTTATTACCAAAATAAAAAGATAATTAATTGAAAAATCGATATAGACACAAAAAATATTATTTTAATAAATAAAAAATATATCAATATATTTTAAGTCAACGCATTCAATCACGAGTAAAATTAAGTAAATTATGCTGAAAGTACTTTTTTTAATAAAATTCTATTATTAACCCTTTGTGGTCGAATTTCACTACACATGTGATAAAATATTTTTTAACTTATCATTTTTTAAATACTTAATACTTCACTACATAATCTCGATTTGTACAAAAAAATATATTCGACCGAGCGAAAAGGATTGTTGAAAAAGATTTCGATCACAATGAGTTATTATCTAAATAAATTCTCATATTAATTAAAAAAATAAGCCCTTTTAAGTAAAAACTTTTTATACATAAATAAAAATATTAGATGTGAAATATATTATTATCAACAACATTAGTTTTTTTCTTCCACTTCTGGATGCAGGTTTTCTAATTCAAATGATCAAATAATTTTCTTTTAGTTTAATTATGTATATATATATATATATATATATATATATATATATATATATATTAATGAGATTAAAGTATATAACCTTCAGTCCCAGTTTATATCCTTTAATCTAATTTAGGCCATCTTGTATACATTGGAATATCAATTTTCACGTTGTCTAAAATTTATAAATTACAAAAATATCTTTATTATGTCAGTAAAAGTGAATGTACTAAAAAATAAAGGAATTAAAGAAATATTTATTGATTTTTAATGAAATATTTATAAAAAAATACATCATTCATACAAATAAACTAAAAACAGAGATGTTTAAAATTATAAAAATAGTGTACCAAAGGGAATTAGTGTTTAAGATACTAAATTATGAATATTAATTAATAAATACACAGTGTGATATATAATCATCTTGTATTCACTTACAAAGTTATAATTTTTTTAAAGAGCTTAGGTAAACTCGAAAAAAGAATAGAAAAATTAAACAAGTCAAAAAATCGGTCTTATGATCAAAATTATTTTACAATAAATTTGTAAATCAGAAGGAAATTAAATTTAAATAAATAAAAATCAAAAAAGTGAAAAATCAATATTTAGAAATTTTAAAAATTATTATTTCAAAAATGTATTTAGAGAACAGAATAGAGCCAAATGAATACTTTATAGATACAGTGAACAGGAGAATAGAAATGAGATAGTATCAGTCCTGAATAAATTCTAATATTATGAAATCGAATATTCCTCTATATTTGAAAACAATGAATTTTGATCAATGCATTTTGCCTGTTTACTCTTATAACAGTGAAACATGGGTTCTATCTAATATATACTATTTATATGTATATTTTTTATAAATATATTTTTCATTCACTTATCTTAAGATTACTTTCATAAATCTATATTTTTTAAAAAAATTCCTTATCTTAAATACTATTCATTTTATTGGAAACAATTTTATTCAAATGAAAAATATTCTGGACGGTTTGTTAAATTTCGTGATTGGCAATAAATTATTCTATATTTTTCCAATATTATTATTTCATTTCTTTTATTACTTTTTATTTATAACAAAAAATCATATTATTGTACATTTTTTATTTTTATACATTTGATTTGATTTTTTATAATTTCAAATAAAATAAATTTTAAATAATAATTTTTAATAACATTTTTGAATATAAAAATAACTAAATATTATATAAAATATAAAATAGAATTTATGAATAAAAATATCTACAGGTTTTAACTATTAATTTATTTATATAGTATTGTATAGAATGTAACAAATAATAAACTAAATTTTTCTTCATTAATAGTAAAATAATTTTGTATATATATATATATATATATATATATATATATATATATATATATATATTATATAAACATTTTAATAAAAATGTCAAAAACACACATGTACATATATATATATATATATATATATATATATATATAATAGAAATTTAATTAATATTTCATGTTTTTTATATTTTCAGCGTACGAATACAAAACATAAAAACGTTAAAAAGGCCAATAAAAACACAATGTTGAAGATGGATTACAGTTTGCAGTAAATGCAGCGAAAAGTTTGTGCAAAAAAGATACAAATGAATGGAATTTCACAAATAACAGATTGACCTAAATTATATACACGATCTGTGACTAAAAACTACTGACACCGATTTTATTTCAGTGTATAGTGTTTACAAATAAAAATTAATGGTTTTCGTCTACGTTAAAGTGAAGACTACGAGTTGATTTTATTTAAGCTCACGTTTCACTTAATCAAAATGTTCATTGAACTTTCTGGCGGAGACAAATATTTTATATCAATTCTTTATTTAATAAAACTGTCACGACTATTTAAAAATAAATCTAGTAAAATACGGTTCTAGTTAAAATATTCTTTGAATATAAATACAGATTTGTCTAAACGAATATATAATTTTTAATGGATATATCATGTACAACAAATTTTTGTTGTATTATTTATATACAGATTGATTATAAAATAATCTTATATTTTTCTATACCACTAGAGAAAATAAATTAAATCATTAATTTTAATATAAATCAACCGAAAAAAACTCAGCATGTTAAAATTTTGTACACATAAAAACACACAAACCATTTTTCATTCAAAACGGCAATTACGAGTCATTCGGTGGTAAAAATGGTAATATTTCGTTTACTTAGCAGTAAATTCGTAATTTATTCGTGGAAGATGCATTTTCAGTTAAAAAATATGTATTTTCAATAAAAATATGTTGCATTTTGAAGATTAAATGATACGTTCCATATATTTTTATGTGTAAAAATATACTGGAGTTCTGTAGTAAATTACGAAAAACATTACGTTGTCGTATATCAAGATACAATCATAAATTATGATCGTGTACTTAAGAAGGAAAATATGATATCGTGAGCTTTTATGTTTAAAAAGTGTAAGAAAGTCGAAATTCGCAGAAAAATATCTTGGCCGTGTAGTACAGTACAATGAAAAGTGCGATCATCAGCAGAAATGTTTTAAATAATAGAAAAAGTTATGATTACAAAGTTACAAGTCGTCTGCTTTTTCTGTTTTTGGGGGGTTTTATCTTTTTTGCGAAAACGTTCACAGTTTTTCAATTCCAATTATTCAATATATATATATATATATATATATTCCAAAATAATATGTATTCTATTTGTCAATATTATAAATTGAATTTATTTATTTATGAAATTTATTCTTATCTGATTGAATATCAAATATTTTATTTGAAATTCACATGTTTTAATAAATTTATATTTTTTATATTAAAATGATTGATGTATAAAATTGTATAAGTAAATTCAATGAAAAATTTTATAAATGAAATAAAATTATTTTCACTAAAATATTATTGCTCAATTTGAGTGATGCTAACTGAACTGTGATTTTGTACCTTTGAAGTAAAACATGAAAATAAAACTTATAGTCGAAATAAAAATAAAATTTATTACAAGACGGTCATAAAGGTTAATATGTAATTTTACTACCTGAACATTTTAAGTGAAAATAACCACCGAGTCTACATTTATTATATTTTATAGAAGAAATAAAATATGTATATATAAAAATATATACTTAAATATTTAATAAAGAAATCGTGACGTTAATATTTTTATTAATCAAGAAAATAGCGACTTAGTTCTTTTTAGAAATCAATTATAAGAAAAATATTTTCCTTGCAGATATAAAGAAAAAAAAGTAAACTAAACAATTAAAATTATTTTAAAAATGAAGGTATCGAGATTTAATTTTCAATTAGAAGTAGATTTTCAGCAAAATTATTAGTCAATAAAAATATGGTTTGATATAAATAAATTTAATTTTATTAAATATTATTGTAATAAGGATGTTTTTTTTTAAGTGATAGAACTTTAAATTGAAATAAAACACATACTAATTAACCAAATGACCATTTATTTGGTATTATTCGAAAGATCATTTTATGGTATTAATATTTAAAAAGGATTTCAAGCATATATGTACTACAGTTATCTTTGACATATCGCATTCTCTCAGTCTTAGTCTCTTTTATTGACAGTATAACTAAAATTAAACAACTTTTAGTTTACAATGATAAAAAAAACTAATCGTCTATTTATTTTCACAGTAAATACTGACAAATATTTAGAAAATGTTCAAATATCAGAAGAATATATTCGTCCTATACACAATCGACCTCCCGTCTATAAAAAACAGCTATAAATATTCCCAACACAAAAATAAATCAACAAAACGTGTAATATTAATAAAAAGCACGAGTATAAAAACGCGCCCGTGGTCGCGCGTCCGATACTCTTAAACAGAACGTGTCGCAATGTTCCGTATTAAATTTTTCAACAAGTTTCAAAACAGATACGTTTCAATTAATTTCGAACGGTCGTCGTCATTTACGACGCGTCCGTTGACAACGCCGTCATCTCCACGCCGAGTGAAAGCAAACTGTGTTCCATTCCGCCTCCGGCTGCTGCCATCTGCACGTTGACATGTTCTTGGTTCGAAGCCAAGAGACAACATGCCGCCTACCAATCTCGCGCACGCACACAGATATGATTGTTATTAAACACGAAAGCTATATTTTCTAATTAAGCGGAAAATGATGCGAAAAATTCAACGGTGATCATTTTGAGTATTTGTGAATAAATCATGGGTCTTGGAAATGAAACGCACGTACACGATGCTGCGATAATGAAAATTAATGAGGCTGTAGATGTTGTTAATGTGTCCGTTTGTATTTGCGAAGCATGGGTATTTATTTTAATATGAATGAATTTGTATGCCTATTACGTTGTATCGGAGACTTATAGCTAATCTGATACTTATAAATGTAATATGATAAACAAATAATCTGATTCAAATATAATAAATGCATTATTTATATATAAACGTATTATTTAAATATACTGATTACTTCTAATTGAACATTCGTTATTTAAATAAATATATATTACTCAATTAATTTAAAATCAAAGGTAAATTTATATTATACATTCATATGACAAGCATTTGTAAACCTCCATCATTATTATTTTTATATACGCTAATTTGATTTTAATTACTGAGAATAATAAGGATTTTTTTAAAATATTCCATGAACTCTATATGGATAAACAAATACTCGACAGTCATTTAAAAACACTCGGATAATAAATACTGAACAGAAATGAACATAAAAATATTAATATAATTAATTATTTTAATTAAAAATATTTATGAAATTTATTTTTACCAAAGAGATTTAATTATATTATCATTAGTATAATTTAAATTCATTTTAATCAATACAACGTAATAATTATAATCCTTTTTTTTAAAAAATAACATATTTTTTTATTTTATATCTGATAAGTAGGTGTATTTTTAATTTTATTATTTAAGGGAAATATTAACAAACTTTTTCCATTTTTGTTGAATATTTGGATGCTTTTTTGTGAATTTAACAGATATTTCCTAAATCATTTCTTACTCAAATTCATCTTTTGAGATAAAATCAAAATTTCGGTGCATAGTAACAGATTTGATACATGATTATAATTAATACCAATATTCATGTAAAATAGACTTAAATTCATTTTTTTTAACTACAAGTAATTATTGATTCATAAGAATTGTATTTCATTTATATTTCTATTATATTTTATTAATATTTATATGCAAATAAACCAAACGAATGGTAGTGTACAAAATATATTTTTATCATTTTTCAATATTAAAAATTAAAAAAATACTGGAGTTGAGTAACCATTAATAAAATAGACTAATTTGTTAATAGATGTTTCAATAAAATTTACAAACGTAAAAAAAATTCTAATTATATTTTAGAAGTGAACGATTTTTGAAAATCCACAACTTTATAATTTTATTATATATATATATATATATATATATATATATATATAATGATATATTCTGTACGTTAAGACAAGTAAAATATGTAATAATATTTTTAAAAAATCATATAAAATATTTACTCACAGCATGAAATAATTTATAAAAGTAAAAATAATTTTAATAAAGAAAAATTAACAATTAATATTACTGAAATCATATATATATATATATATATATATATATATATAATATTACAATATATGGTAAATTAATTTATAAATTAAAAAAAAATACTTACCAACAACATAACAAGTATATTAAAATTCTCACCTGAAACAAAAATAAATTAATTTTAATATTTTACAAAAATGAAATCTCTAACAAACATTGAAATTTATTTTAAACATAAAACCATATTTTTAAATTTACTGTTTTGAATTTCTCTTTCTATCTATATGAAATTATCTTTGTATACATACATACAAATATATATATATATATATATATATATATATATATATATATATATATATATATATATATATATATATAACAGAGAGATTTTATATGATAAATGTGTTACAGATACAAGAATACAAAATGAACACCGCTGGAGAGAATTTGTCAGTCTTATATCGTTAAGTCTAAACTTTACGAAGAATGATGACATTTTGAATTAACTTATTCAACATTTTGCATTTCTTTAATGAAAGCATTTCTCATTTAAGTACAAAAACAACTTATTTATTATTTTCCATTTATTTAACAAACGTTTTATGTTTTTCAACACAATTAAATTTCAGATATAGATAAAACCTTTATTTATTTATCTCTTTAAAAATCATTAGAGATCATATTTCTATTACAAAAAATCCTCGAATATCAAATTACTTGAAAGTAATACTTGTGTCAAATTTAAAAACAACAACTGCAGAAAAACGGATTAAAATAAGGATACGTATTTCAGAAACGTAGAAATAAAATAAAAAATATAACTACGAAATATTATTTATATAAAATTGAATTTAAATATGTACATAAACAATCAAATAGAAACCAAAAAAATCAGCTGTATAAAATTTCATTGTAAATTAAAAAATATATTCTATTTCTTTGTTAACTTTTTAAAATTAAAAACAATATAGTATTATAAATACATATATTTATATATATATATATATATATATATAATAAAAAATATTTAATGAAATAAAATAAAAATTTGACAACCAATTCACGCACAGATACAAATATTCCGTGAGTGCGACGTTTTGACTTCCATTTTGCCACTTCCTTATATACTTTATTCGTGCAATAAAACGTTGAAATATAACCTCAATCACATTACTACTCCAAACTCAATATCACTCAATATTTGAGTGTCTTATTGACTACCCCAACGCTGTTAGTGAAAACCTTTAGCGAATTTATGTACCACTGAATGAAATTCTGCATGAAATCAATAAAGTCACCGTCACACGCCGATTTAAGATATATATATATATATATATATATATATATATATATATATATATATATATATATATAAAAGATCAAAATGGTAAACAACATTCATTTCAAAGACATAACCACAATGTCATGAGAGAAGACAGGAGGAATATATAATGTATTCCAGACTGTAGTAATAATTTTCAATTTAATCAACTAAAATATATATATATATATGTGTGTGTGTTTTGTGTGTATAAATAAATAAATGTAAAAAATAGATAGTTACCTCCTTTTGCTAACAAAATTATTATTTTTAAAAGTAGTCGAAAAAATTAGATTTTGATATATAATTCACAAAAAAATAATTTATTGTCAACTAAAGTAAAACAAGAATCATGTTTAACTAATTTAATGATTTAAGAAAAAAACGAATTAAAAAAAATATGAACTAAATAAATTAAGAACTATATGTATTTAGCAAAAGTTATTTCGAAAAAAAATATATTGAAATATATATAAAAATAAATAAAAATGGAGTCAATTCAGATCTTCTTATAGTATGAAGCTGAATATTTCTGTGTTTGAAGAGACAGGTGTTTAATTAATAGATTATAACTGTTTTTAATTACAGTACTAAAATATAGATCTTAACTGATAAATTATTTCAGCAATTCTAGATAGTGGAAAAAAGAAAAAGATGTATGTTAGGATTACCACTTTGAGATAAGAAAAAGAATGAGTTTATATCTTAACACATATTCGTCCGCTTGACGAAAATTCGTCATCTTCCAGAGAATCACCCACAGCCAAATGACGAAAATTTGTCATTTGTATATTACAGAGAATAATTGATTTTTGTTCTCTTAATTCTGAGTATATTAAATTATAATTTTAACCAAACAGAGATAATGCCATGAGAGAACTGTTCAGTTTCGCATAACGGTGCAAATGAAGTAAGTCGGTATTGGGTATAAAAGAATTTTAAATTACCATTATTGCTAATTACCCTTTCTTATCAAATAATAAAATATACCTAAATAGATGAAATATAATCAGTTTATATTTTTCTTATAGTGATAGTGAGAAAAATATCACAAACATTCACTGAAAAATTAAGAATGAAAGATTCAAAAATAATAATCTAAAAAAGAATAATAACTTTGTGTTTTTTAGAAATTCATTTAAAATGAATTTAATTGTTTTTTAACTAAGGAAAGCCAAAAAATTTATATATAAAGATAAATTTGTTTTATTTTCCAAGATTTCACTGAAAAATATATGATTTCTAACAAGTTACATTAGTTTTATATAGACCATATCATTTCTACAGATAGTGTCAAAAAATGCCGGCATTTGGTGAATGGCGGTGCAAAAAGTTACCCGACGAATATGTGTTAAGCAAACAAATATCAAAAACATTAAAATAAGAATGACAAATTTAAAATAAAAATGGGAAGATCATATAGATGTTTTTTTAAACGTGATAGAACTTTAAATTGAATCCCTATCGAAAGTTCTATCTAACCTAAAAAACTAATATCATCATACTTTTATATATTCATACACACACACACATGCATATATAAAGGTGTTTTTTAGGTTAGATGAAACTTTCAATAAGGATTCCAAGAAGATATATCAAGAAGTTAAGATATTAATGTAAAATAGTATTTATTAATTTGTAATCTAGGTACATAAAAAAATGAAATATTTAGAAAGACAAAAATATTTATTATGAAATGTTATATATATATATATATATATATATTTATATATATATGTATACACTTTATATATGAGGCCATTTATCAAAACATCAAAGAACAAAATAAACTTTTCACAATATACTTAATATGAAGAACGACTTGTCATCGAACCTATGATATATTTGATGAAAAGTAAACATGCCGTGAACACCGTTGACCAACAAAAACTTTATAAGAATTTTCGTTCCAAAATAAATTTCAATATAATATGTGTACACGAAAACTTTCCGTGAAAGAAAAACTATCGGAATAAATACATAAATATAATTCCGGCATGAAAAACATGACGTTTTCCGTCAAAGTTTGTCGTTGAAACTCGTTGCATGTCGCTAGAGATTCAACTGACACAACGTATATAGATAACTTAATCCAATATATATATATATTATATTTTATATATATATATATATATATATATATATATATATATATATATATATATATATATATATATATATATATATATATATATATATATATATATATATATGTACAATAGATGTGTGTATGTTTGTGTTTAGAGTGAATGAGAGTTAGTTTGATTTAATAATGTCGCTATGGAACTGTTTTGGTTGTCAAAATGTCGGTTCCTGTTTCACTACATGAGGGCATAAATTGAATTAATTTACGAAGGTTACTGATCATTGATGGAATAATTGGTTTATATGGTTTCTGATTTGTTGTGTTGCTACAGCAAGTCTGTTTACGTTTACATATACAGAACATACAGACTACATACATACATACATACATACATACATACATACATATATATATATATATATATATATATATATATATATATATATATATACATATATGTGTGTATGTATGTATGTATTTCTACATACAAACTAATTCATGTTAATTATTAACAAGAACAACATTGGATTTTAATTACACTCAATATTAGAATGTATCGAATTCGAACAACAATGAGATATAAATATTACATAAATTCTTTTAATAAATAATAATTCCTTTTTTAATAATAAAAATCAGTAAATTTAAGTAGACATAAATAAATACTTGAAAGAAATTTATTAATTTTGTTTTCTATAATTTTTCAATTTGTAAATAATCATTAATAAATAAAAAAAATAGTTTTTAAAAATATGTTAATTTTAAAATTAACCTCAATTTCTTCCACGATTTATAAAGATCATTTAATTTCTCTCTCTGCAGATATAAGAATATATATGTATGTGTGTCTATGGGTGTATGAAAGTATAAAAACAATATTTTAACATTTACAAATAAAATGATTTTACATATATATATATACATCATATAAATACCATACAATTCATTACATGTTAATCAGAACATCGTTCCTGTATCAGAGTTAAACAAAATTGGGATTTAGGTGAATATGGATGCAAGAACGTTATGTTCTCAATTTACATGGTTTTGTGGTCAGATTGGGATTAGATATATTTAACAGGGATACAAAATACCTTCGTTAAAACCTCAGGATTGGTGCAATTTCGTGTGATGTGATGGGAGTGATGTTTTCTTAATTGGAATACGTGACACTGCGTAATGCCTCTGGACTGTTTATTTGATTATCGGATTTACGAGATACGATCTCTGCTTGGATTTTGCTATCTCTTTATTAGTAACATGAAATCTTGTATATATATATATATATATATATATATATATATATATATATATATATATATATATATATAAATATATATTCTGTTACAAAATTTAGTTAACAGCATTGAAAATCTCAATTACAAAATAATGTTGAGGTATGTTAATAAAATACAGTTTTATTCTATAACTGATATTCACATCAAAATTAATTTTTAAAGAAATACATTCAGTAAGAATGATTAAATGAAATTTTGTTTAATTTAAATTTTAACTCTATTTTTTATTCAAAATTTTATATATATATATTACATAAAAATATAATAATTTATTATTTTTTCACTCCTAGTTCAATCAAATATATTTAAAATGAATTGAGTTTATGCTATTTTATTTTTTGTAATTTAATTATTTTTAAAATTGCTGAAGACATTATATAAATCTCTTTAAACATATTTTTGTTGTTTGAAGTTTTTTAAAAAATAAAAATTAATAGAAAATAATAGATTTTACGTATTTTCTTATAATTTATAAAAAAAAATATATGAGATTGGTAAATATTTGTATTTGAAATTACAATTAAAATACAGACATTATTATTTGTTAAAAAAATATTTAAAAAATTACATATGTTTAAAGATCTAAAATATATTTTCATAAATAATAGATATCTTTGGTGATTAAATATGTTGTTAAATTTTAAAAAAATATTTTCCTAATTTTGATCTCTCTCTCTCTCTCTCTCTCTCTCTCTCTCTATATATATATATATATATATATATATATATATATATATATATATATACATATATATGTTAAAAAAATTCATTGAAAATTATCTTTTGAGCATATAAAGTTGTCATTAACATTTTAATTAAAAATTATTCGAATCAAAAAAAAAAACTGATTTGACAAAAATCAACATTTTCATTTCATTTAAATAAAAAGATATAATTTTATTGAAACACGCACTTGAATCATTTATGATATGAGTAGTAGAACAAAACAAGAGTAAATTTATGGTAATTACTTAATGGAATTGAAATGAACATAAAATTTCCCTGTTATTATCCTCACCACTTTAAAATTACTAAAATATTTGAAGTGCAACAAGATACATCTGTTGCTATTATTATTAATTTGAAATAAACAGCTTCAGATAATAACTGGTTGTACGTCAATAGCTTCCAGGCTTCATCTCTACAAATTCTGTGTTATTACTGTGTATAAAATAATATAGTCAATACTCAAACACAATTTCGAAATATACACAAATTACTAAGAAATAAAAATACGAGTTTGCTTTTCAATTTTTGGTAATGAGATGTTTACTTGATTATTAATAATCTTACATTGTAATTATTAAGGAAGGATTCATATTTCCTTTTTGGTAATTTAAATGAAATTTAAAACGTTTTTTGTACTATTAATGTAATTAATATTTTTTTTATTTAACAATTTATTTTCTTAATCTTATTACTTACATAAATATTAAAATTTATTTTGTTCTAAAAATTAATAATTTATTATACATCTTTGCTATATTAAAAAATTAAGGATATTATGAAAACAATTTAAGAGAATTATTTTCTTAATATTATAATTATTACTATAAAATATTGTTTTTTGAATGATTCTTAATAAAAAAAAATAATAGGTATTTTTTCAAAAAATCAGTATTCTTATCTAAAAATTATAATCTTTCAGTGATATTACGAGTAGAATTTTTTTATAAAATCATTGATTTTCACGAACATATTTCTATTTTAATAAATCCATTTTTTTAATTAAAACATTTGATAATTTTTGATTATCTATTATGATTTATTTAAAATTTTAATAATTCTGTTAACAAATAATTACACATATTTTCAAATAAATGTTTTTAATATTTATAAATAAATACAACCATAAACTAATAAACTATAATTATAATTTAATTTCTAAAAATTATCCTTTTCTGTTGATCATTTTCTACTTTTAAGAAAATATTTGAATTTATTTAAATATAACTTTCATTCTATTTATTCTAATAAAATATAAAAGAATAAAATTCAAATAAAATCTAATTAAATTTCTGAAAAAATCTTTCCTTAACAGATAAAATATGATTATAATCTTTCAGTGATATTACTAGTAGAATTTTTTAATAAAAACGTTGATTTTCGCAAACATATTTCTATTTTAATAAATCCAATTTTTTAATTCTAACATTTGATAATTTTTGATTATCTATTATGATTTATTTAAAATTTTAATAATTCTGTTAAAAAATAATTACACATATTTTCAACGAAAATGTTTTTAATATTTATAAATAAATACAACCATAAACTAATAAACTATAATTATAATTCAGTTTCTGACAATTATCCTTTTCTGTTGATCATTTTCTACCCTTAAAGAAAATATTTAATTTTTATGTGAATATAACTTTCATTCTATTTATTTTAATAAAATATAAGAGAATAAAATTCAAATGAAATCTAATTAAATTTCTGAAAAAATCTTTCCTTAACAGATAAAATATGAAATGTTTCATTTGATTTAAATTCATGTTAAATATCTCTAGGGATCGAATTTAAATTTAACATACTATTTATCTACCTGTCTGACCTGAGTAAACAGCACGTGCTAACAAATCGTTTAGAGGATAACCACTAAACTATTATAGGGTGAAATATATATATATATATATATATGAACATACACATTGTTAAATACTAATATTAAAATATTTTTGAATTAAAAATATTTTTAACTTGTAGATATCCATTTAATTACTATCATAAGGTGTACAAAAGGAAATCATAATTATCAATTATCATTTTGTTAATCTCACACCTTCGATTTTCTTTCAAATAAAAATCTTATTCTATTTTTAATACTTTTAAATTTACAATCAATTTTTCATAAATTCTACTTTTGATTTTTTATATGAAATATTAATAATTTTAAATTAAATATTTGTAATGAAAACAAACTTTAAAAAATTAAATAATTTTGTACATGTGTTTCAAATGATATTTTTCCCCATTTTCATAATGTTTATCTTTAAGCAAACAATTATAATATTTAAGTCTAAAAATCTTCATATTTTTAATTTACATAAATAATAAAAAAATATATAATTTAAAAAAATCAAAAAACTCAAGAGTACGTAAGATTCGACAAATAAAACAGATTTAGAAATTCTTGTAGAAGAGAGTATATAAAACAGCACGACCTAACATAACCATAACCTTTAACGAAACTGACAACAAGTACGAAATCAATAGTAACGAGTGTTCACGGAGTTTATTGATATTATGTGGAACTCTTAGAAACAAGACTACGTAACTTGTATCGGACATTAAAAATAAACAAAAAAAGTTAATAACAGTAATATATTCTTACCAAACATCGAACTTTTTATCTGACCAACTTGAGTATCCTTTATCAATTGTATTTAATTAATTGTACAGATGTTAATTAAAGACTATAAAAATGTTGTTGCTATTTTTGAAATGTACCAAGATATTACAATAATTATTAATATATCAAATCAATTTAGATAATTTAACAATTGGAAAAAAATTATCTAAAAAATAGTAATTTATATTTCTTAATTATTATTATTCGTTATTATAATAAAAAAATATATTTTCTTTTTAAATTTTGTATGAGTACTTAAATTAAAAACAATGTTTTTTAATGACTGTTTTCTTGTAATTTTAAATACATTTTAAAAATGAAGACTTTAATTGTTATATACCCAAATGAGACTGAAGGGTTTGGACATATATTTACTTCCTTATTATCATTTACTTTCTCTTAGTCTCATTTGGGCCACCTATATATACATTCATACATACATACATACATATATATATATATATATATATATATATATATATATATATATGTATGTATGTATATATACACACATTGGTGTTTTTTTAAGCGTGATAAATTGTTTTTTCTTATTTTATCCATTTTAATTTTTTTGACCAGCAAATTCATTATACATTAAGCTTATCTTACTCTAAGTCTTTATAAGATTTATTTTGACTTGCTTTGTATGATTCTTCGATCCTTTATTTGAGTTTATCTAATCTTATTGGAAAAATAATAATGTCATCAATAAACCATAGATGATTAAATACTTCATTCTTTACTTTTATTTCCTTCAGATTTTCAATTTTATCTTAAACATTTCTTTTAGACACTAAATTGAAAATCTGAAATATATTGTTTTGATGAAAACTCTTCGCTCTATCTCAATCTTTTATCACTTTAAACTTTTCTATTTTTCCATATACTTGCACAGAAAAGGTATCATTTTTATAAATATTTCTTTAAAGTTCAATATGTATTTTTTTAATTTTTCAATGCATTTAATATTATTCATGAATTGAATAAATTGAAAGATTTTTTGTAATCTATAAATCCTAAACAAAGTATCAGTTGGTACTCATTATATCAATTTATGACTTCTTTTGCTATTTGACACACACACTTGTGTATATGTATATATATATATACATATATATATATATATATATATATATATATATATATATATATATATATATATATATATATATATATACACATATAAGTGTTTTTTAAGCGTGATAGAACTTTTTTTCTTATTTTATCCATTTTAATTTTTCTTTTTATTCTTTTGACCAGTAAATTCATTGTACATTAAACTTATCTTGCTCTAAGTCTTAATAAAATTAATTTTGACTTGCTTTGTATGATTCTTCGATCCTATATTTGAGTTTATCTAAACTTATTGGGAAAATAATAATGCCATCAATAAATTATAGATGATTAAATACTTCATTCTTTACTTTTATTTCCTTCAGATTTTCAATTTTGTCTTAAACATTTCTTTTAGACACTAAATTGAAAATCTGAAATATATTGTTTTGAGGACAACTCTTCTCTCTGTCTCAATCTTTTATCATTTTAAACTTTTCTGTTTTTCCATATACTTGCACAGAAAAGGCATCATTTTTATAAATATTTCCTTAAAGTTCAATATGTATTTTTTATTTTTTCAATGCATTTAATATTATTCATGAATTAAATAAATTGAAAGATTTTTTGTAATCTATAAATCCTAAACAAAGTATCAGTTGGTACTCATTAAATCAATTTATGACTTCTTTTACTATTTGACACACACACATGTATATATAAATATATATGTGTGTGTGTGTGTGTGTGTGTGTCCCATCAGGAACAAATTATTTTACAATGAAATAAAAACATCATTGTTCACTCAAAAAAAGATATATTTTATTTAAAAATTAAATTATATGCTCTTAATGGAACACATTTATATATATATATATATATATATATATATATATGTATAAGTTTGAAGTAGCCCACCCTGGACAAAATCCTCATAGAATGTTTTCATCCACTTATACTTGGTCATACTCACCATACTGACCATACAAATTTGTGATATATATATATATATATATATATATATATATATTTATATATCAAAATTTAAACGAAAAAATCAAAAGAGACATTTAAACAATTTCATTCGAACGAAAATTTAATATAAACACACGACAGAAATTTCATTACACGGAATATAAAGACACTATGCAGAAAGGTGTACAATAAGCTACTAGGGATTTTAACATTTCGCTAAATTCATGCGTGTTAAAATCCGTCTGTCTCATGTCGCAAACGTCACATCCAGTAAATCCATCTCAGTCGTCTCTCGAATCGGTATGACGTCTGTCTCGAGTAGACAGTATCACCAACATGAATAAATGACAAGAGATCAGGTTTATGCGGGGGTTTTGCAACACATTTGAATTTTCATTACTCGCTCGTATATTTTTTTTGTATCATCTCTGTCGCATTTTTCCTATTATTCGTTTTTTTTGTTCTTTTAGAGTCGTATGCAGACTCTGTGAACATGATTATGTGTTCGCTGGATGTGAACGGATTAAGTGAAACGAGAAAGATTATTATGTGCATTGTAAAAATACACATTTTGCGGTCGAAAAAGTTTACTAGTTGTGTGTATTCTTGCACGGACGGATGGTTTATTACGAGATACGTTTGTTGTTACGACTTCTGTAATGTTTCTCGTGGGTTTATTTTTAAGATTTACGAAGTTGTTTTAAACCATATAACCACACACATACAGCTATATATATATATATATATATATATATATATATATATATATATATATATATATGTATACACTCATACACATTTATTTTTAAAAATGAATCACAATATCATTTGATGAACTACTTGACTTTTTCGTATAAAAAATTAAACCCTACATACTATCCTACTCAAGTAATTTGAAAGTAGCATTTTAAAACTTATTTTCTAAATATTAAATGATTTTCTTTTACATGATGCACTCAATGTGACTGGTAAATACAAATTTTTCATATTATAAAAAAGAAATATTAAATAACTTGAAAAATTATTAATAAGGCACATAACTTTTCTCTAGACAATTTGTATAAAAATCAAATATTTTTTCATAATTGGTATTTTTATATAGGGTGTTCGAAATGAGATTAAAGGATAGTAAATTATAATAACCAAGTAAATTTATATCAAATCTTTGGGACATAATTTTCTATATATCAAGTTTTTAGTTAAAACATATTTTTATTACAACAAAAAATATTTGATATAAAATTTAAAATCAATTCTATGGAAGTTATTTAAAAAAATAATATTGTTAAAAGGTTAAGATATATTTAGTAAAGTTTTTAACTTTGTTAATTCATTAATCATTGAATTATTATAAAGTGATTGATTTTAATATAAAATTATTTTTATAAGAAAAGGAATTTATTTCCATTTTAATTTCAAGTAATATAGATTATTATTATTAGTATCTTAAATTATAAAACATAAAAAATAAAACTACTTAATGATAGTTATTTAGTGTCTAATACAGAATAATACTTTTTATTTTAAAAGCTTTTCGTAAAAAAATTATTAAAACAGAAAAGTAATTAAATACATAAATATACATGTTTGTATTGTAATTAAATATAAACTATAATATATAAAAAAAATATTTTTTATGAAATTGCCTCTAAAAAAGACTAATTCGAATGAAATAACAATATGATTAAATGAAATAAAAATAATTATCCACGAAAAGTTTTCTTTCATTAGAAATAAATTTAAAATCAAATTTTGCGAAAAACAAAATTGTTTTGTTTAAATCTGTATAATTATTTTCAGATTTCCTACAGCTATATCCCATCATTTTGTTTATTTTCAACACAAACATCCGTTTCTACTAATTAGTTTATATTTGATATGAGTGACATATAATCTAAATTTACAATGTTGTATGATTTTATACCTCGTAATTCTTTCACCTGTATCTTTTATGTTTGTGAATTAACAAATTAAATATACATATACATTTATATATATATATATATATATATATATATATATATATATATATATATATAAATACAACACATAATCCAGGTTACAAATAACATTAATTTTAGTGGTGAAGATTAAAATAAAATTGTATTAAGAATATTAAACACAACAAGATAAATAATTTACATACATTTGTTTCAAAGTATAAAAAAGCACATGAAATTTATTTCAGGTATTTTAATTTGAGTATTATTAAAGTTAATTTAGTTTTTAATGAGTTTTATTTTTAATGTACAATTGATAATATTTGATCTTAATTAATTATTATTTTATATTGTTCTGAAGCAAAAAAATAGTTTGTAGAAATAATTAATATTGCAATTAATTGACTGTTTTGAAAAATATATATTTTAAGAAGTTTATTAACAAGTTGTTTGCTTTTGATGCTTACAATGAAAATAGTTTCAATTACAGACCTGAGAACACAAGATAGAATTGAAAAGTTTCAAAGAAAATGTTATGTATTGAATTTGTTATAAAATTTAGTTTCAATATTTTTTTAAAAGAAAAGATAATTGAAAATTAATTAACTACTAAGTAACATTTATTTGAAAACTCTTTTTAACTGTTTTATTTACTTTTTATGATTTTCTATTTGTTTAAAAAAAATAATTGATTTTTATTAAATCTTTTTTCTAAACATTAAATATTTATTTTATATGAAGATTATATGTTATTTCTGATATATTAATTAATAAGTTAATAATGATAATTAATTATGTTGGAAATATAAATATTTATGTTATTTAATGAATTCATAAAAACTATTTATTTTATTTTAAGAGACATCCAACAGAAAAATAACACACCCACACGTTTTATATGAATTTGATTAAATTACGCCCGTTGAATTTATTTAAATATATAAAATATGGAACTACCAAAGAATATAAAATGTTAAAGTTGAATATATTATTTTTTCAAGTACAAACATATGTGAATTATTTATACAACAATTGTTTCACAAAAAGTATAGATAATTTTAATAAATTTCATAAAACTCATCTTTCAATGTTTGAAATTACATTGTTTTTACATAATCACAATAAAAAACACAGACTTCTGTTCTTTCTTTCCCTTTTTCATACATTTAAATGACATTTTAAATTATATTTCATTTTATAACAAGATAATTTCAGTTTTTTATAAACTGGAAAATAGAACAAGGGAATAAAAAAAAATAAAAACAATTTTATATGACAACTGACCTTAAATAATTATATTGTAGTTTGGTTCGTCGAATAATATTATTTTATCTAGCAATAATTTGTTTATGTCAATAGAATTTCATAAATTCCAAAACTGATACCTTTTGTATTATTATTACAACTGATGCATGTTTGGAACTGATTACATATGTTAATAAATAAATATATATATATATATATATATACCAATGTCTCTATACAAGTGTGTGTGTATATATATATATAAATGTTATGTATAGGGCGTACATATAAAATGTTCTATTGTTATATTGTGTGTGAATTCGTATGTATGTTTGTATGTTTAGTAAACAGATATTTCCTTTCAGCGAGTAGCAAACGTCCAACATCCGCACAGTAACAGTCCTATCCAAACAGTGTAAAGACGGGTAATTTCACAACCGGAATATGTAAAATAGGGTGGTTAGAGTCCGCCGTGTAACCTGCGTTATATTTCACATGAATCCGAGAACAGCGGACTTTAACGGCCATGAAATTTATTACCTTGACCTTTCGGAGATTTTCTTTTATTTCCGTATTATTGAATCTCGTTTAAGATTCAAATTTGATATTTAATGAAGTTAAGAGTTTTGTATTGAAATATATACAAAATTTGCATATTCATGATTACATACACACACACGCACACACGCACACACACACATATATATATATATATATAAATAATATCCATATTTTAAATAAACAATATAAGCAACAAACATATGGTCAACAAAAAATTTGACATTAAGTGTAATAAAATACAAACTCATCTTTTTTGTTGTTTTATACTCAATTTTAATATTATATTTTTCCATTTTGATAATTTTACATTATAAAATATAATATAAATTTTCCATTTTGTGATTTTGTAAATATACATACATACATACATACTTATATATATATATTTAAATATTTTATTTTATTTTTCCAGAATATTTTTCCCAATTTCTTTTCATTTCAGTAAATTAATTTTTTGTTATGTATTATTTAATTTTTAAATTCATTTTATAAAAAAAGGTTTACTTTATGTAAATATAAATAACAATAATAATATTTGATTATCATATTATTTTACAATCCAGTCATTTCTAAAAATTGTAAGTTTATTTATTTAAATTCCTCTAATATGAATTTTGATATATACAATTTTATTTCAAAAACGAAACTTTATATGATATTTTTTATTTTCAATTAATCATTATTTATTTATTATAAATATCAACAACGAATAATGGCCTTGAAATCGCAATAAAAGATTTGTTATATTAATTAAATAATTGTTTACTTATTTATAACAAATTCGCATGAGGTAAAAATTGTATTTACAAACTTTCGAAAGTATGTACTAGTATGATAAAACAAGACAGATGTTTAAAAAAATTACTAACCAAAATAAATAAGATATATATTCTACAGTGACAAAAACATTTTTTCTCCATCAGAAAAATATTTTTAAATACATCACTATTTTATTTTTACTGGTATTATTTATAACAAAACATTAATTAATTGTTTATGAAATGTAACATAAAAAATTAATTAATACTATTTGTTCTACTTATATATATAAATATTTTTGATGTTTTTTGAACTCCAAACAAACTTATATTTTTATTTATAGCCACAAAATAAATTTAATAAAAGTTATTTGCCTATTAGATAAAACAACAAAACAAATCCATGCTTCTAAACTATAAATATAATAAAATTTGAATAAATGCCATACTTAATCTTTAGTTTGATCAAATACCAAGTTCGTTTCACTCGGTTGGCTCTTTTAAACAAACTTTTAGAAAAAAATCTTTAGAACTAATGACGAAACTAAACTTTTTATACAACAGCAGTTGTACAAAAAGCTATAAACTGTATTTGAAAACACCAACGGGAAACTTTCTGAGTGACACATGAATAGAATAGAGAGAATATAATAAAAAAATTAAGAATAACTTTTAATTTAATTTAAAATAGAAACAGTTTTAATTTTAAACATTGCTTACAGTTATAAAACTATTATAAATTATAATTATATCAAAATTAAAATCTCGTCTAAGCATATTATTACTAAATAATAATTAAATTTAAAATACAGTAATATTTGTGTAAAAAAAATACATATTATTACAATGACCAACTCAATTCATCAACAAACAATCACATTCGTATTTTTAAACAAAACTTTTAGTATTTTGTAAATTACATTTCAAATGAATTTGAAATTAATGAATTGAATATTTTGCCAAGAGGTCATTTTGTGTTAATTCAAAACGTTGTCAAAAAATGTTCATTTCAATTTGTTGCTTAATTAGATTTAAGTGAAATTCATTTTTATAAATAGATGTAAATATGTATGTTCTAAAGTTAATATAATTAACTGGTAAGGACAACTATTTATATATTATTTAAAATTATTATAATAAAATAAAATAAAATGAAAAATAAATAAATAATAAATTAGTAAAATTCAATCAAAAAATATAAAATTAAATAATTTTAAAAAACTTTCTATAATAAATTTGAAAAAATATAATTAACACATTTTATTCTTAATTTGTTGTTTCATTAGAATAATATTTCTTTTTGATCTTTACACTGTTTTCTCTTATTACAGTTTTACTTTATGCATTTAACTACTAAAAAATTATCCTTTTTGTAGTTTGTATTGATAAGCTTTTTTAATTTTAGTTCTTGTTAAATGAATTTAACTTTTTAATAAGTAACTTAATTATTTTTAAATTAGTAACAATTTTTTAATATTTAATTTCTTATTAATAGATGAAAATATTTTTTTCTTTTTTTAAAAATATGCATTTAATTTCACTATAATATTTTTTGAAGTACTTTAGTTTAAAAATTATAAACATAAAAAAATATATATTGTGCATATAAACTAATTTATTTACATCTTTTAAAGCAAATAAATAGAACACTGAAGAAATTTAATTTTAATTAAACACAAAAAATGAATTAATTTATTGGTAAAATAATGTTTATTTTAGACTGTGTATATGAGTTCTAAAATAACATTGAATCAGTAGACATCATCGAAATACAATATTGGTATATATTTATATATTTTTATATGGTATTTATATGACCAAATCAAATATTTTTAATATTAAAATATTATTTTTTGCAACCAGATATATAGCTAAAAATAACCAGAGTAATATATTTTATAGATCAAAAAAGACTGAACACTATTGATTACTTTTTACTGTTGTTAAATATACAAATCGTAAAAAATAAAAACACCAAACTGAAATTTAATACTTCCTCATTTTTAATACCCGTAAAAATACGTTTGAATTCTTTTAGTATACAAAGCGAAACTTATAAACTAACTCTAAGTAATTTTTTACAGCCGTTCCTTAAATATATCCCATTATAAATAATTGCTTGTATATTTGGAAAGGTATAATAAAAAGTATTTATTTTATTCTAAAATCGTTCTTAATAACACCTTACAAAACAATATAAAATATCAAAAATTCAGTCAGTATATAAGTAATACGAAATTATTACTCGTAAAACTGCCATAACTATAAAAACGATCGCGAAACAAGAACCACTATAATTAATGCCAATAAACGCTAAAAACGTTACACGGCGGCTCGTAAAAGAAGTGCGAAAAACCCAATCAAAATTCCGTACGAATATAAACCGGTACGAAACGAAAATGATAATAATAACAGTTTGTCGAAAATGCGAGAAAAAGATGATATTAATACTATAAAAATAACACGGCCTGCATATACATACACACATACATACATACATACATACACACACATATATATATATATATATATATATATATATAAATGCATATGTCGTTATGCTTCCACATTATATCTCGTCAGTCTATACAATACCATCTTCTTTTTTTCATAACGTCGGAGCCAATTAGAGGCACCCGAAATAACAGCGGAAGCCAATAATTTCCTGGGACTAGGTCGCTAATTCCCTATCTCATTAGCTCACTTGTTCAGTGCGTGTACATTTAAAACCTGTTGAAAAGATTGTTGTACTTCGAAGGTGTCGTCGTTTATATTTGGCTTTATTATTTTCTCTATTTAATCAATGCATATACATATATATATATATATATATATATATATATATATATATATATACATATATATCATCATCATCATCATCACTAAAAAGTCTATATCAGCCCATTGCTGGATAAAAATCTAATTAATGTCACTAGATCGTTTTAAATGTTTTCCAAAATTCTTGCACTTCACAATTCCTCCTTACAGATTTGTTGACCATATTTTAAAAATCATAACATTATCCTTTCCATACATATATATATATATATATATATATATATATATATATAGAGAGAGAGAGAGAGAGAGAGAGAGATGTGGAAAACTAATTTTATAAAACTAATAACCTCAAATACATTTTTTACAAATAAAGTTTCTAATAAGAAAAAAACTTAAATTTATATAAACTCATTTTCTTAATCTATTTTTAAAACCTTAAACTTAAAAATCTTAAATATTACAGTTAATGAATAAAAATTAAACATGCTGTTTTATCAGACTTTCTTTATATCTCTAAAATTCAAATTTTCTTTAAAGATATTTAAATATATTTAACATGTATAATTTTTTAAAAATAAATCAAAATTATATATATATATATATTATATACGAAGGTTGTTTGATAAGTATGGTAAAGAAGTAAGAAAAACAAAATTGAAAAATTTAATTAAATTAATTAAATTAAACAATAAATAAATTTACCATACTTATCAAACGACCCTCGTATATATATATATATATATATATATATATATATATATATATATATATATATACATATAAACATATAATTTATTATAAAATTATTTTCATATTTTATGTCTACTTTAATTAATATAAATAATTTTTAATGATAATTTGGTACTGTGATTAATTCACTTAATATTAGAATGAAAAATGTTATTTCTACAATCGAACTTCAAAAGGAATGGTGAACAAATTTAATACCAAAAATTCAATAAGTAATCAATATTGTATTTTTTTAATATACATAATATTAAACACGTTTACTTTTTTTCTATATCTATTGTATTATTGAAAATTACTAAGAAAATATATCTCCACTAACACCCAGAAATAATACAATTTTCAATTGTACAAAAAAGTATTTACCACTATTTTCAGACTTTTCAAACACTGTATATATATATATATATATATATATATATATATATATATATATATATATATATATATATATATATATATATATATAGGTGACCTAAATAAGACTGAAGACTTTAAACACATTTTCTTGTTTACTGATATTTATTCTACTATTTTTCAGTCGCAATTGAACCACCCTATATATATATATATATATATATATATATATATATATATATATATATATATATATATATATATATATATATATATATATATATATATATATATATATATATATATATATATATATATATATATATATATATATATATTTGTATATCAAAATTATGATATGTTCTAATAAAAATATCATAATTTTGACAGCTGGTGGCAGCCATGTTTGAATTTTTTAAGCTTATTTTTATATCTCAACTCAGTATAATTTTCCAAATAATCATGGAACGTTTAAC
This sequence comes from Neoneuromus ignobilis, assembly GCA_029203775.1. Lineage (NCBI taxonomy): Eukaryota > Metazoa > Arthropoda > Insecta > Megaloptera > Corydalidae > Neoneuromus > Neoneuromus ignobilis. Next base: position 34,105,938 of record CP092092.1, on the reverse strand, counting down.
ACTTTAACAACGCTTAGAAATTGTAAAAACTTCAATATACTTATTGAATCAAAGTTTAATTAGTCCATTATTTCACGAAATGGACCCATAAATAAATTGGCTACCAAGATCATATGATCTAACTACATTGAATTATTTTTTGTGGGGTTATGTAAAATCATTGGTTTATGCTGATGAACCACAAATAACATAAGCATTGAAAATAAACATAGAATTTGTAATTAATGAAATTGGATCACAGATATGTGAAATATTGACTAAAATTGGACTAAACGAACGCACTATGTCAGTAAATGTATTCTATTATTAATACCATAGAATATGCCTGAAAATAAAAAAAATAAATAACCAATTAATTAAATACTTTTTGTATTATTTCCATTCAATCTTTTGAAGGACTTATTGGAAAACCCTATATATATATATATATATATATATATATATATATATATAGTATTAGCTGGCAATAAAATACAATTGAATATATATGACCATTTATTAGAAACTATTTCTGTATATATATTGCAGCTGTTAAAATTTACACGTGCTATAAATTATCAATTCCTTATGTCATTTCAATAAATCTGTTAGTGTTTCTCGGTACCTTTCAGTTGCATCGAACGAAAATGGATAATATTAAATAAAGAGATGATTTCAATACAAGTTTGGAAACAATACGTAAGTAAAGTACAATAGAGCAAAAACAATATTAGCGTACGATACACCGATGTCTCCATAATTCAGTTCTTACTGCGTACAAGAAGTTATTCCATAGATAAAATCAACGTCGTTAGTTACGATGAACAACTAACTGAAACCGTTTAGGTATTTCGCATCTTTCACAGTGTCGGCGTCGATCCTAAAACGGGGACGAATTTTCGTATCTGTTATAAAGTGTATATAATATAGGATAGTTTGGAGTCTGCATAGAAAGCGGGTATACATTGCCTCGAGTTACGTTCACATTAGATTACATTAGTGGCAGCACCTACGTCTATAATTGCCTCATTTTCTTGTGTGTATCCTTGGGCTTGTATTCTCTACAAGAACAGTATAATTGGTTGGTTATGTGCAACTCGGCTCGTCGGCCTGAAATCGTCAGTTTATCTTTACAGGGAAAACCAAAACACTCGATGAATAGATTAAAATGTGACAGTTGGTTAGATAATTTTATACGCATGTTAACATGTGCAAAGAGTTAACAAAAGTTAAACAAGTTAGGGATACGAACGGAATATATTAAGAACTTGTTGTGAAACGGAAATTACTTCGGAGAAAATTACTTTTACACGGTTTAGGTTTTCAAAAGAATTCTGTTTGTAAAACATCAAGAAACATAAATCTGATCGTGGTTTATAAGGAATTTGAATAATTATTAACAAAATGTGTATTTAAAATTAAATGTGTGTTTGTGTGAGAATTTATTTGTATGTATCGAGAATAATGTATTTTATTTTTCAACTATAAATTGAAAAGTTAATTATAATTTAGATATATTTGAAAATATAAAATTTAGCTAGAAAAGACAAGAAAAATCAGACAGATTTCATTGCTGTTAACCATATAATTCAACGTGAAAATATAAAAACTATGTAAATTAAAACATAAAAGTTTCGATTTCATAGAAAATGAAATGAAATTTTATATACGAAAAAATTTATATATTAAAATCAAGCAATAATTAAATTTAGTTCTATATTTTTTTTTAAAAAAAACGACAAAATCCTACCAATTACCCATTTATTGAGTATTAAAAAAAATATGAAAATTTTATATATTTCATATAATTATATTTGAATATTAAAAAGTTTTAGTTAAATTAGAAAATGAGTTGATGGTGTATCTAGTTTTGTTAATTTTCTATTTGAAAAATATGTAAATGAAAAAAATAATTTTAAAATAATTCGTTTTTTATAAATCACACAAAAATGTTGAAACTGAGAGAGAGTATGAGGAAAAAAATTAAAATTAATATATAATGATAAAGAAGATAAAGTATTTAAAATAATACATGATGTTTTTTAAGTGTGATAGAACTTTAAATTGAATCCCTATCAAAAGTTTTATCAAACCTAAAAAAACACATTGTTTATTGTTTGTGTGTATGTATATATAAAGGAATAATAAAATATGTTATATATATATATATATATATATATATATATATATATATAATATTACAGTATTATATTCCATCTTTGATATTTAATTCCTAGATAAAGAGTTATTTTTCACAATTTTAATAATTAAATTACTTTATTTTCCATACATTTCCAACGATATTCTAAATGCATTTATCGTCGATTTTCTTTGAGTCTCTTTACATTAAAATATCTTTTTCGTTTATTATTTTCGTTTTTTAAAATATATTTTCTCCATTTCCGTATCACAAATATTACTTCTATTATTATAAATACATTTTTACTTATTTTAATATCCGTTCTTACCATTTTTTTCTGTTATTCTAATATAAATATTTTATGTCTTTCCATTATGTAAAATCAATAAAATATTTTATCGTCTATTATCTGATTTACCATTATATAACAACAGTATTAATCACAAATCAATATATCAGTAGGAAATATTATATATATATATATATATATATATATATATATATATATATATATATGTATATATATAAATTTAAATAAATGATTTTTCTCTTTTGTGAATGCTTCGACTGTAATAAAAATTCACAGTACTTTGAAAAAGCAATCAACGTTGAATCAATATAAGCCTTTTCGAATAGAATTTAAAAACCGTTAATGCTTCCACAGAGCAATCAAACGATCAACCTCGATTAATAGATACAAATAAAATAAATGATAAATCACAGTGAGTCGTAAATAATAAATCGAATTTTAATGAACAGCGAAAGCTTTCATTAACACGCCTTTATTGCACTGATTCGAGACAAACAAAAAAAAAAAAGAAAACAAATACTACCATTCTGGAATATTTTTTAATTCGTCGCAATGGGCGCTGATTCGGTATGCAAACGTTTTTTGACTGTCAAAAACGAATGAAATTAAAAATTCCACTGGCGCTTTGATTCGGTATATCAGCGTAGCGCGCTTTTGTTGTGCTGTCGAATTGTGTGTCGGTGAACTTAAACGTTACCCACACTTTCAGGAAGTCGTTCGGTCGACTGGTCAGCCAGGACGTTTTCGCAACAGAGCTAACATGTCGACAGCAAAGCCAGTACGTTTTGAATCAGTTCATGAATGAACGATTAAGTGTACTTTTTAAATTAATGTACATTGCTCTTTTTTAACACGCACGTACACGAGACCTATTCATGCGAGCTTTTTTAATAGTTACTCTTTTTTATTCACTTCTCTGTTTTGCACAGAGAACACATATTGTTAATATGGAAAAATTTATAACTGCATATTTGTGTAATTGGATGTTCTTTATGATATACGAATATAACGACGGTAATAAAAACTTTTTTTTGTACGAATGAATGTCGCTTTTTGATATTTCAATGAGCAGTGTATAATAAAGTTTATTCAGTAACTTTTATTCAAGTATTATCAGAATTTTACAAATTTAGCATTTAAAATCATTTTGCCTTTGTATTACTAATTTTTTATTTAAACAATATAGTACGATATCCAACCCAATTTTTTTTATTTTTTCAAATGAATACCATTTTCACAATATAATGTATCGTTGTTGCTAATTGAATTTTCATAAAGGATCAATACTTCGTTAATTTTCTTATTTTGATCATTTTTATTCTATTATTATCTTGACAAGATTGATATAGTAATATTTAATCAAATAAAAATTGATAACCAGAAATGATCTAAACAATGATTGAAATTGTGTGTATCTACTGAAATCATTACCATTTCCTAAAAAGGTTACAGTGATTGATGTTTTCCAAAAAAAAATCATCCAGTATTTTTTACAATCATATGAAGCAATGACAGTGGAATCATGTTGTTAACAAATCTGATTTATGCATCAATAATTAACCATAAAACAAACAATATTGGTAAACAAACATAAAATGATTCTGTTGCACGCCTCGATCCCACATGTCATAAATCACCATAGTAAAATTTATAATGTGGAGTTACGAAATTTTAACCCATCGACCCTTATTCGTTTTTATCAATAGAAATTACTTATCTTAATATGGAATTGTAAATTTGAAATAAATATAATTGAATTATAGGTATCTATAATTTTATTTTTTTCAAAATATATATCTTTTAACTATAAAAAAATATAATTTTGTATCATCCATCATTTAATAAAATAACAATGATTGAAATTAATAAAAAAAATACTTAGATTAATTGATTTAATTTTCTATAAAATATATTATTTTCAATTATTATGTAAAAATTGGTAAATTTATTTAACAAGATTTTATGTACTTTATCAAGTTCATCTTAGATAAAATATATGAAATTGTCTGATAATTTTTAACAAACAAGTAAATCTGTCAATGCTCGAAAATAAAATTTTAATAAATATACCTAAAGATTTTATGTACATCTAAATTTATTTTCTGAAAATTTGAATTATTTCATAAATAACAAAATAAATAATATTTATATATTTAAAATACTAGTAAAATTGTTTCATTCTAAAACGAATTGAGAAAAATAGTTATATAAATAAATGTTTTCATTACAATTTTAAAAATAAATGTATGCCACCAGAGTAGAATTTTAAAAATTGTCAACATGAATAACTCTTCTTAAAATTGATAAAAGATTTGTTTCTAATATTTCATTAAATTAGATTTTGACATTTTACGTCTGATTATTTGATAGAAAGACAGATTACAGTACGAAACGGTATAATATATTCGCTTACTCTACATGAATATTAATTTTTTCACTGACATAAACTTGGCTCAGGTTTAAAGGAAACGCGAATGGAAGTATGAAAGGTGTAAATGCTAACTGACACTACATGATTTTCTCTTTTACACATTTTATTTTATTCTTCATACATTATACATACATGTAAATGTATATATGAGATTTTATAAGCTTTGTATTTATTTCCATTCGATACTAAAAAAATAAACACTATTTTCAAAAAAAATTATTAATACTTTATTTTTTATTCTAAATAAAAATTATCTTTACTTATTAAATAAGACATTACCTCGCAAAAATTATTTGAATTAATTTGAGAAATATTAATATTTTTAAACTAATTTTTAATCATATAAGTTTATATATGAAAAATAAGGTAAACAAGGAAAAATATCAAAATATATTTATGTAAATATGTCTGAATGTACGAATATTTTATTTAAGCTATATTTCAATGTCAATATTATCAAACACATTCCGAAGATAAAAATCTTAATAAAGTACATAGTTGACATGGACTGATTTTGGAACCAGTTCAAAATAGTAACTCGTGTAGAAGAGACCGATGCAGTAGCATTATTTATAATGGTGCAACCTTAGTGTAACTTTTAAGATAAATGTCTGACAGTGGAATGTTGAAATAAATACAATATTGTACGTTATTCTTGTTAAAAATAGTATATCTTGCTTATAAAAATAACTCATCTCAATTATAACTTTTGAACTCTATTCTATTCTGGTTAGAATAAAATTTTATAAAATATGATTTATAGACTTTTACACTTATGTACACACATGTATTGAATTTTTGGCAACAATATTGTTTTATATAAAACTCAAGACAGGAATTAAAGAATTTTAATTTGATTAAACATGCGATAAATTATTACAAATTTGATTTACAACTATATCAAAAATAAATATTTATTTCATAGAGTAATTACTTCAGAAAAACTATAAATAATATTTAATGTTTCATTAACACTAACAGTTTAACAAAATTAAGATATTTTTCAATTAAGTAACTACATGATTATTTTAACTGAATGAAATAAATATATGTAATATTTATTTTATTATAATAATAATATTAACTATTATATATATATAAAATCGATGAAATTGGAATGGGCAGATAAGTAGCAAGAATAGAAGACAATAGAGTGACTAAAAACCAATTTTAGAGTGATGATAAAAAGACAGGAAGGGAGCCTATCAAAAATGGAGAGATAATATTTTAAAGTTTTATAGAAGTCTAGGTTGGATGAAATTAGCCATAGACAGGAAACAGTGTAAGAATTTTGGAAAAACATTAAAAAAACTAATGGAATTTGATAAAGATTTCACTGAGTAATAAATTGTACTCTAAAATTTTATATTCTATTATTCTCAAATTAAGAACAGTAATTTTTATAGCATTAGATTAATAATTATTAATTACAAATTTAATAATATTTATTAATTATTTTTACAAGTAATTATTCACCAGTCTAAAAAGATGTAACATTTATATAAGAATTATTTTGATATTTTTTTTATTAAAAATTTTGTTATCAGTTTTTACTCTAACAATTGTATTAAATAGATGGAAAATTGTATATAATTAAAGCAATTTCTTTCGTCTATACTTTGTAGATTATTGTTTTTCAATGAGATTGTTTCCGTTACAAAATATCGTTATCTATAAGTGTTACGTGCTTTGAAAATAGTTAATTTAATTTGCAGAAAGTAATTTAAAATATTCGCTATATAAGCACTATCACCATTTTAAATTTAATCAACTTTTATATTAAGATTATAATATATCAAGCTGATACTAAGATTAATTCCTTATCTCTTGTATATAATTACGTTTCAAACATATTTTCAAGTGAAAATGAAAATTTATTGAACGATAACAAAACTGGTTATTACCTATGAAAAATAATTATTTTCTTAAATAATGAACTTTCAGATATAAACTTTGTTGTATTATCTACTAGTTTTCAGTTCAGTCTGATAAAATTGAAACCTTATTAATATTCTGAAAATTAGAACATTATTTCGATAATGATGAAAGTTTGTGCCAATATTATAGTTATCAATTTTTGAAATTTTCCTATCACTCTCATCTCTTATATCTAATTTACATTATTTAGTTATAAAAAACAATTATAATAAATGATACATTATTTGAAAGAAAAATAAGTAGAGAAATTAAGTATTAAAAATTAATTTCAGTTTTTAATAAAGACAAAAAAATAAAAATTTGAAAAATTATAATTGATGATATTAGAATTAAATTCAAAAATTATTTCTGGTAATAATTCTTTCGATTTTACAAAAAAACATTGTTATCAAAATAATTATTGAAATGATGGAAAATACTCAATTATTGACACTGTCAAAAATCAATCTTAAATAACTGTTCGAGTATCAAAGAATTCGCGAATATAAATTTCATTGAAAATAAATATTTACTGAAATTTAAAAGCTTTATGCAAATCAAATTATCTTCTTTATTACTTTCGTAACCTAAGACAAGGCCATCATTTTTCTTGTAAATAATTTCCAATTAATATGCACTGCTAATAAATTATTAAACAAATATTTCAACTCGATTCTACACTTGATCAAATATTGATATGAATACATTTAACTGATTTAATTATACATAAACGACGAAAACGTTTATTTTTAATTCCCCAATAACACTGGTAACGGAATTTAAACGTCTCGATGGTCAGTCAACCATTAAGCCTATATCAACAGTGTTTCAATCTTTGATCACGACAGGAAATTGTATTTTTTTCTTCACTTTTCCGGCTCGGATGTTCATTCATTTGATAGTGTCCAATCAATTGGTGCATTGGAGTAGATAAAACGACCACGTTATACATAGTAAACGATTAGCCTTACAATTCAAGATAAATAGAAACGAATTCTTTTAAAAATAAATCATCTATTAGGTAATTAATTTTCTGTCTCGATTACGTTAATTTCTTCGTGTTTGTAAATATTTTTTTTTCAGTACCTCAAATACACCGAATGCCATTAATATTAAATACATCATTTGAGAAAAACGAATGTTTCTTTAGAAAACAAATAATCACACTTTTGTATGACCATGACAATTGGTAAATAATTTATGTATATAGAACAATGTTGACAAGTCAGAAACAACGATCAAATGCGAATATTCTCTAGTGACAAACAGATAATCGAATCGTTTTCGGAGAATTTAACGTAGATCTCCATTTCAAGGAGTTGACAGATGTCTAAGACAACACAGAGTTCACTTTTTAATTTCCGTTCTTGTAGTCATTACAATGAAAATATATATTTTGTTAAAGCTATTTTTTTGAGAGATCTCTGGTTGTTTATATCCAATCATTTTTATTTTATACACACATGTATGCACTATATATATATATATATATATATATATATATATATATATATATATATATATATATATATATATATATATATATATATACATATATATATATATATATATATATATATATATAATAATTTTTTATTAAATTAAAAATTCTTTGTAATAAAAAATTGTTAGAGGCTTAAATTTAAAAAATATTTTAAACGCTTAATGATCGTTGATTTAATTCAGTTATATATATATATATATATATATATATATATATATATATATATAGAGAGAGAGAGAGAGAGAGAGAGAGAGAAAGATAGAGAAAATAATCACAAGATAAATTCCATAAATCAATTTTTTTAAATCAAACTTTTTTACATGGTAATAATAAAACAATTTAATTGAAATTTATTTGATATTTAAAAAAAAATATTCAAATTACGAATTAAAATAAAGAATATATTAAATACTTCTTATTTTGATGTTATGTATTATTTAAAATTTTGAATTTAATATAATATAATTTTTAGTAATATCGTACTGTAATTATGATACTAAATTGCAAAAAAAATTATTCATTGTATCAACTACAATTAATCGTACTTTAAGCATAAATTTTGCAATATGTCATGATGGATTTAGAACATAATTAAAAGTATCATTTTTTTTATATCGATCGTTTCATATCCCCAAAAAATTATTATTCGTCATAAAATATGGTTCAAAAATGATCTATGTTATTTTAATAAAAAAAATAAATGCTTTATAATTATTTATTTAAATTAATGCATATATACATACATATATTAGGTTGGCAAATATCTCCCTTCCGCCTTCTGGTCTTTTGAATTTCGCAGCTATGTACAAAAAAAAAAAAAAAAAAAAAAAAAAGCGGAAGGGAGATACTTGCCAACCTAATATAATATATATATATATATATATAAATTTCTAAACTGGACCGAAAAACATGTAAATGGATAAGAGAACAAACAAAAGTAATTGATATAATAGAGCAAGTTAAATCGTTAAAATGGACATTGGCAGAACATATAGCGAGAAGAGAGGATAACAGATGGACGAAGATTGTTACGGAATGGAGACCAAGAGATAAAAAGAGACCTAAAGAAAACCACATCAAAGATGGAGAAATCAAATTGTGAAGTATTGCGAAGGCCAAGGTTGGATGAAATTAGCCAGCGACAGGAAAGAATGGAAGAGGCTTGAAAAACTATTCTTATGACATTCGACGAGGCTTTCGCCCAGCAGTGGGCTGATACTGGAGTGGAAAATTAAATATATATATATATATATATATATATATATATATATATATATATATATATAATAACTCAAATGAAACTGAAGGGTTTAGATATATTATTGATATATTTACTTACTTAATATTATTTACTATTTTTTTACTATCCTTCAGTCTCATTCAGGCTATCGTATATATGTATGAATTTTTATTTATTTTATAAAATTTAAATTTATTTGTAATATAAAAATATTAGAGAATTGAATCTAAAAACGTGTTAAAATATTCCATATATAATTGATGAATTTTAAAGAAAATAATTGTTACTTTACATATTCAATTAACTGAATTTCTACTTGTAACATGATATACAAATCAATTTTAGAAAAATAATTTTTAAAATATTATAATACGAATAATAAAAATGTGACAATAAAATATTAATATAGGGTTTTATGTAAAAGAGTGACTAAAAATTGGATTAAATGAATACACTATGTCAAGCAGAGTCATGGTGGTCATATGAGTGAAATTTTGTTACATCATTAATGCCATAGAATATACTTAAAAATAAAAAAATAACTAACAAATTAATTAAATACTTTTTGTTTTATTTCCATTTAAACTTCTGAAGCGCTTATTGGAAACTCCTATATTTTATATACTGATATATAATCAAATAATTTTTCTCTTTAGTTATTAATAAACTTTCTTGTGCATATATATATATATATATATATATATATATATGTGTGTGTGTGTGTGTGTGTGTGTGTGTGTGTCTATTTGTATGCAAATGTGTAAAAGTGCGCATGCAACTCAGCACACAAATTACATTATTCTATCATTAGAACGGAATTCCGCCACTCTGGTATTATTATTATTATAATAATATACGACAAAGTTTAAGTTCGAGTTATAGAGAACGAAGGCGTCGGTGTGCGGTTTCGAAGATGATTTACGTAGCGCACGAGACGCTGCGCAATTTATTGCATAACCTGCGGGCCTGTGGCGTTCGCTGTTCGTCGCAACGCCACCGCTGCAGTCACGACGACGGTCGTTCGAACGCTTTGTTCCGTTCAGCTGAACGCTAATTTACGAGCGATAGGTGCAGCAAGTACACGCTACCATACTCCCACACATACATACAATGTCCGACACATCGGTTGAACGATTTTGTCGCACTGGAGATAGAGTACGATATGTATGGATAATGTATGTACGGGTGCGATTTCAATCAAAAATTCATTCTCTCAAATGTTTCAATAATGAATCGTTGCGCCATAATGTGAGATATTAATTAAACAAAGGTCATAAGTACATGTTGCATTAGTGATCATTTGTTAACATCGAGGGGTTATGAATAATTATTTGTTTTCAAAATACACAATTAGATGAATTACAAAGTGAAATGACGAACTCAAACACGGGAATTGGGTTTTTTCAAATAGACATGTGTGAAATTTTCTCATACACTCACATATAAATGTATCACATGTTGATATAAAAAATTACAGTCAATATAAATATTTAAATCTGATCATTTTATATTCACATGCATTAAGATTATTATTATATATTTATATAATTTAATAGCATTATTATATCAGCTTATATTAACCCATTTTTGGGTGAAAATTTCACCATTTACTTGTATTTTATCATACCATGCTGACTTAGTGAATTGGCGAGGATTTCAATTATGTATATGTGTATGTATAGGATGGTTCGAATAAAACCAAAGGATAATCAATGATAGTAAGGGAGTAAATGTATATCTAAATCCTTCAGTCTTATTTGGACCACTCTGTAGATTAATTTTATCTTAATGTACTTTACAATAACACCCATTTTTCACTTTTAAATTCTTAAAATTACAAGTTAATAAATCAATATTTTATCAGAAATTTAAAAATGTTAAATTTATAAAATCAATTACATTTTTCATAATTTTTTAAATGTTAAAAGAAAATTCAACATGTCTTATCATTTGACTAGAATTTAAAAAATCGTTTTTAATATAAATAATTAGATAAAAGAAAAAATAACAATTATAAAAATATAAATACAAAAAAATAATTTTCATAAACAGAAAATTATTTAATAAAAAAATTTGTTAAATAAAATTAATATCAATACAGATAATAAACTTGTCTAAAATTTAAAGAGAGAATTATTTATATAGATATGAGAAAATTTGTTTTAATTAAATATAGTAAATTGGAAATATGTGACAAAAAATATACATCTATTTGTTAGATCGATCGTTTCTAATAAAAACAAATTTAATCACAACACAAATCGTATTCGATACGTGCGTAGAAATAAAAAAAAGTGATTACAAGAAACAGTAGGACGTTTTAACACAAATAATCTAAAAACTTTTTTCATGGTACAAAGTTGTCTAACTACACTTTGTGGATAGAACTATGACTGCAGGGAAAATAGTTTCATGTTCAAAAATAAACCACAACTCCAACATCGTTAAATTTTTAAATTATGAAATGAACCAATTAGTACATAGATTTTTGTGATAATTTTATTATATAATTCATTTCATAATTAGTTTCACATTGTTTTTCATGTGAATGGGAAAAAATATTTTGTGTTTTGATTACTGAAATACATGTCAATTATATTTATTTAAACAAATATACCTTTTCAACCATTAAATATTTTCTCAAAATTCATAAATAATTTCTTGAGAATTTTTCAAAGTAATTTTAACCCACAGTTAGAGAAAAAACTATTAAATCAATTTTAAAATAACAATACGAATTGTCAAATATTATACATAAATTTATTGATTATTAAAAAATCTTGAAAATAAATTCCTAATTATATATAGCTATGTTAAATAAAATTAATTATCGAAAAGGAAATAATAACGAAATACTAATTATTTTCAAGTATCTGAAATTTGTTGAAATTAAATAAAACAGATACGATTTTTCCATGTTAAATGATTTTTTTCTTAGAACAAAAAGATTACCTTGCTAATAGAATTTAATTACCATATCCAAATTTAATTATTTTTTTCATTAAAACATCTCATTATACGTTTACTTATAATCATGATGTATTCTTAAAAATATTCTTTATATAATACAATGTAGGAGATGATAGAAGCTTAAAGCTAAAATTCAAGCAAATTGAGTTTGAATAAATAAAGTAAAAAGAACATTTGTTATTAAAAAAATTGTATTTCAGTTTCAATCAATAAAAATTATTATATATTATATATATACTATAAAGGAGATAGTATAAGTATTATTTTATATTATACATTGTTATTTTTATATATTTAAAACATTTTTTTTATAAAAAATTGGTATTTTTTCAATCACTGTAAAAATAAACAGTCCTGTTTTTATTTAAATAAAATATTAAATATATATTTCAATTAATTTTAAACATTTAAAAGTTTAAAATTTGTAGATTTAAAACTAGACTAAATAAACTAAATAGATAAAAAATACTTCACCAATTTATATTTCTACCCAATTTTCTCAATTTCATTAATTCGAAACGAATACAGAATAAGTCTAATAATATTACTACCAATTCCAAACACTAACCTTATACAAATATATTTATTTGACGATATTTCCATTCAATATGAATATTAAACACAACTCGAGTTTCCAATATTAATGACATCGATGTTGTCTTATAAAAATTACATCGTTGTGTTTGTTATCGGTTGTTGTTTAAAATTTTCATGAACTGAACTTTTCATGAACTGTGCTGCACTGCCTCGAGAATTTCAATACATCGATCCGATGTAAGTATTGCTATACTTCGTCAATTATTTACATTGCAAAGGTGTTTGAGATTTTTACACATTTAGCTTCTAAATTTATCATCACATGTTTTTCGATAAAAAGTAAACTTGTTTTCTTTAACAAATTGTTAGATAATTAATTATTTCCCTTGTTTCAATTCTCAAATGAATTATTTAACAGTTTTCTTCAATGTTCGTTTATTACTTTTTGAATAAATTTTAATGTAAATTTTGGTAAAATTTTATAATAAATGAATATTTTATGGTTTTAGTTATTTGCATTTTTCTTGATACATTCACAAGTTTGTTTAGACAATTCCAATTTATCATCTTTATATCTGTTCTACTAATTGATGGAATGCTAAAATACAATAAAAAGTATAAAAACAGAATTTAAAAAAAATAAATGTTTTTCAAATACTTAAAATAATATTAAAAATTTAATGTATTAATTCTCTTAAACAATTTTTTGTGGCTTTTTACAATTAAATATGTATATGTGGATGGATATAAATATATGTAAGTACTGATTAAAATTTTCATATTTACTCAATGACATCATATATTTTCTTTACACTATTAAAACATGGAATCAAATGAACGAATGAATACATTGACAACTCTCTTATTGAAAATCTATTCTCTTTCTCAATAATGTAACTATTTCTATTATATATCGCAAAACTATTACATAGATTTTCATTTTATATATATATACACACGTATGTAAACCCATTTATTAGACGTACGTGTCTATACACATTCCAAATGTAATTCATCTACGATGTTTGTGGATATTACTAGTTGGAAAATGTGCATTGATGCATATATATCTACCACCTAATAGAATGAATGTCAAGAACTGACTTCCTGATTTATAGCTTGATGGAATAGTATAGATATTATTTACTATGTGGAAATATTGAAGTTGTTCCAAGGACCGAATATGAATCAATAGATACTTCAGTCTGTTGGAAGCACAAGTACAGAATTGTTAATGGATGTTTTGAAATTTAGTATATTTTTAATTAAAGTGAAACAATAGTATTTTTTTTAATTTTTAACTACATACAATAGATATGTTGAAAAATAGTCAATTTTTATTTTGTGATTTAAAACCAAATTTGTATTAATTTTAGTAACTTTATTTTTGAAAATAATAAAAGATATTAATTATAAAGAAAAATTATAAATAAACTAAAAATTATAATATTACAAAAATCTAAATTTTCTCTTTGAAAATTTACAAGTGGATTTGAAGTTAAGTACTAATATTTAGAAACAAGAATTTTTGAAATATTAGTAAATAAATAATTAATAAATAATAATTTTTTATATATTAGTACATAAATTAATTAAATATATTATTATTTTATAAAACATTTGGAGATTAAAATAGTTTTTGGTAAAATTTCTATTAAAAATTAGAATAAAAACCTCTTTAATTAAAAAAAAATCATTTTGAAGAATTCAGTTAACAAAGATTTATGGTATATCTTTTTTAAATAATTAATTTTAATCTAATAGTCACGAAAATCTTTAATTACAAAATCCAATAATAATGAATTTTTTAAATAATATTAAACGTTTTAAATAATATGACAGTAAAAATATTGTATTTATTTTTTAAAAACCAAATTTCAAAATTTTAAAGTTGAATTAAAAAATAAATTTTCCTTGTATTATTCTAAAATGTTTTATTATTGTTTTTCTTTTAATTTGTTAATAATTTTCAAATAGACGTTTTAGTTTAGATTTCCAAGTTGAATTAAAAAAAGGAGTCTAAATTTTTCTAAAAATAATTAAGTAAAATCATAGTAGATAACAGAAAAATATTGTTTAAAAAAATATTCCACAAAAAACAAATATATTTGAAGACAATAAATAAGATATGTAATTTTAAAATATATTTGACTAATGTAGTTACTTAAATTTATTACCTTTTTTAAGTATCTTATAAATAAATTTAATTTAACAGTTTACAAATCTCTATAGAAATTTTCAATATTTAAAATAATATTAAAAATATAATCGAATATGTGTAAGAGACATTATTATATTTTCTTTACTGTTATATTTGTAATTGTTATACAAATGGATGTATTTTTCTAACAAATATTTTAACAGTCAACATACATTTCAAGGAACTTTAAAATCAAATTTAGAACGATGTTAAAAGTGTTTTGTTTTACCTATCGAAATGTAAACACTTCGAGTCAAGCTCAATATGCAAACTGTTGAACACTTTTACCCGAAAATAAGAAAAAAAAACATCACAAAAAGACATCTAAGGATGATACCGTACATTTGTGAACCTCCGAATAATTAAATTTCATCTGCCGCGTGTTTGTTTTAAATCGCGCGCCTTAATTTAATATAATCTACATTATTAACATATTTTTACATTACAAAAACGAAATATATTCAAGACGCAGTAACTAACCACTATACGTCACGATGGGTTGAAATAAAAGTCAGTATTAATTTTAATTCGACAAAAAAGTATCGTATATGTTACGATGGGCAACGCTACAAGAATTAGCATAAAAGCTTTCCGCTGCACAGACCGGATACATAACGTTCGTTATACGAAAAAAAGCGCTCGCGAATGCTTATGAAAACTGAAATAGGCTTGCGCCGATGTTAGTACTGTACGCTGTTTTATTATAATTGCTGCAGATTAAAAACAGACTAACCCTGACATGTACTATAAAGCGCCGCATGTGGCAGCTTCCTTTCTCGTTCTTCGCAATTTGTCTCTCTCGAATTATGATCCAAATATATAATTTATTTTTTTACTTTTTTATATATATAAATATAAAGAGAAAGAGAGAGAGTATGAGAAAGGGAAAAATGTCGACTAAATTAAAAAATATATCATGTTAGTTTATAAAGACTAATGTAACATTTATTCATCATGAAAAGTTACAAACAAATTATAATTTTACGTATGTTTATATTTACTGACCATTATAAAATAATCTATGTATTTGAGGTCAAGGTTTACTGTATTCGTTTTTGTAAATGTTTTTTTTTTTTTGGAATTTTATGAATAACACAACTCAATGTTTAATGAACAGAATTTTGCTTTTTGTGCAGAAAAAATATTATTATAATTTTCATCGTTATAAAATTTTTAATCGAAAATAGTTTTTTTTTCGTTTTTAAGATATCTACTATATATTAGTTAATCGTAGATAAATTTTCTTATTTATATAAAAAAATAATTTAGTATACAATGTAACTTTATTAATGATTTTTTTTCAATTGTATATTTCTTCTATTTATTATTAGTTATAACTGATTTTCGTACTGCATTACAAAAATTAATAAAGAAAATATACAATTCTATACATTTTATAGAAATATCTAAAGTCATTAATTATAAATTAACTTGTAATCACTGAAGAAGCTGAGATTTAAGAAATTGTATAAAATATTTATCAGATTTATTAAATATGTAAAGCAACATCACATAACATTTGAAAATAATTGAAGATGTTACTTTAAGAATACTGTAAAACATATATAATGGTCTTTTGAATTTCGCAGCTATGTACAAAAAAAAAAAAAAAGCGGAAGGGAGATACTTGCCAACCTAATATAATGGTAGTTATGGAAAAGTTGATGTACTCTACACAAAATAAAACTAGACACTACATTTATTTTTTGCTTTGTAATTCATCAAATATTAAATGCTTTTATCAAACATAAACATAATATTTCAATTTAAAATTTTTCTGTTAAATGAATGAAATCATATTTTATATTCAATAATTTAACCCTTTGAAGCACAATGGTTCTACGATGAAATCACTTTTTCAAAAACGTTTTTCGGTTCACTGTACAGGTTTTCCACCGTGAAACCACTCTCTCTACATATCTCTGCTTTCCTCTGACTGAAAAATCCTAACAGTATTGTGGTTCTACCGTAGACATATTTTTTTTTAAATCAAAAACATGTTCTTATAGTCAAAATATATATTAAAAAATATTTTTTTAACAATTTCTACTATCATATTTCGAAAGATTAATTATAAATGCATATAGTTATTATTAAACAAATTAAAAAAATATTTTCGATTTTCTAAACAGATATTTTTCTCAATATTATTCGATTTTCATCTATGTATTATTTATAACATATTTTTTCATTCTTCTAGAGTTGTTGAATTATTCTAGCATCAAAAACTTTGTTTAAAAATATAGAAAAATATTCGACTTCTTAATACAAACATTTCTTCCAAAAAAAAAAATAAAAAAATCTTAATTAACACTGTAAAAAATTTTCAAACAAATAAGAATACAGTATCAAATGCTTCCTATTGTAAATTTCTCTGTTGAACTCATTTTCCATACAAATTGTTAAAAGATGCAAAGTTCTATTGAAATAAGAAATTAAGACAATACTTGCTTTTGTATTGAATATTATTTTTATAGACACTACTAATTAAGAAAAACCTACAAATATCATTTTCTCAATTTTTAGATCAAATAAAAACAAATTTTTAATGACATTCTAAGTACATTATTAAAATTTTATAAAACAACAGTATAGAAATTTGCACAGAAATGAGATTAGTTATTATTTCATAATATTCGTGTCGTTAATGAAGTTTCGAAATGAACGTTCACTATTTAGTTTATGTCGCGAAGAAGCATAGTTATATTGTGAACGCTAAATTTCAATAAGACTTTATAATAGTGTCTGAAGCTCGTAGAAAACTTTCAATACATATATAATAACATAAGTTCGACAATGAACCTCTTAGCACAGTAAACATTTATATGGGATCAGATTGTTACATGTTGTCTTTCTATTTCGTCATTACATCACTATACAAGAATTCTGTTTACATATGTTAACAATGTTATACACAGAAACGTGAGGATAGTCAATATTTGTTCTTTTGTATAAACGAAAGAATTATTTGTTTTTGTTTATTTAATTAAATGATGCTTTCTATTCAAATTTAAGTTTGTTTTTTTCTACGAGTTTCTTTGAATTATTTTTCTTGAACATAATTAATAAATGTATAAATTAAAAATAATGATTAGTATTATATGAACTAATTGATAAAATTAATAATATTCGATGTTTTTGAACAAATTTATAGTAAATTAATTAACATGTATTACAAATATAAGATTATGCAAAACTATAACCAAACTACAACAAAGCTTCCAATAAATTATATTGATTTTACCCTTGGTTAAATCCTTCAAATTATTTGATACAGTACAAACATTAACTTAATGAAGAATCTTGTGATGATAGTTAATTAATATTATTTTTGGTATAATGTAAATAACTGGTAATTAACAATCAATACATAATATATTAACTTTAACATCAGAGTAAATCGATATTATTTATAAATTATGATTTCAGTAAATTACCAAAAAGCTTAAAAAATCTACTCATTTTTTTAATTAATTAATAAATTACTATTGTTGATATTTTACAAATTAAATATGTATTTAAAAATAAATATATAAAAAATCTTGAATTAAAATATTATAAAAGTCAAATGAAAACCACTATATATTTATTTGCGAGGTAAAAAGATGATAATTAATATTCATAAATTAATTTCATAAAAAATCTAATAAACAATTCATTTACAGTACCCAAACATATTTGATTAAATATTACTTACTGTTTATATAGTTTCTGTTAATTACTTTAATAAATTAGAAAAAGTTAAATTGAATTCTAAATTGGATATTTTTATTCATGTAGAAAAAAAGCCATTTACAAAATTCCCAACATAGAATGAGATTTATTGTACATTTCATGTACCCAAGTTCGTTGATAAAAATGACTGGACGTTTAAAATTGAATGGAGTAATTTTTAAAAAAATCTTTTAAAATAATTGTAATTATTTATAAAGTCACTGATGCATACAACCATATTTCAAAGTTAATTTATAAATTAGTTAATGGAGCTATCGAAAGAATGAAACTAAATTAATTATTCAGTTAGATAAGTAAATTATTTTTCTTGTAAATTTAATTTTAAAAATGTTATTTTTTAAATTATATTCAAATTAATTTAAAATAAACAATATTTAAGATGTACTTTATTAAAAATTAATTTATTAAAATCAATTAATATTTAGTACGTTGTTTCACAATAATGAATAATTTAAAAAAAATATTATTCATGAAAGATTTTTTTTAATAAATACCTAATTTTTTTTTAATAATACTTTGTTGTATTAAATACTAATAAATAATAAAAATGTTTATCTTTTAATGTTATATAAAGAAAAACACTGTATATTAAAATTTATCAAAATACTGTTTTTAAAAATAAATAATTTAATTCTCAATACATAGAGTGATCCAAAAGAGAAAGATAGTAAATAAAGGTAATCAAGTAAATGTGTATCTAAACTCTTCAGTCTCATTTGAATCATCCTAAATAATTGCTGCCTACTTACATTTTCTAAATTTAATTATTATTTAATATTTTTTTAATAATTATTTATTTAAAATAGTTATACTGCTTACTAAATTCAATATTTCTTTAATGAAATTATACAGAATTATTATAATTTGATTTTTTATTTTTTCTAAAAAAATACTTTAAAAAAATGCTACAAATATTACAATGTATAAAATAATTTTTTATTAGAAGCTTCTATAATTTCAATATTTTAATTCCCCACTTTTTAAATATTTTTTTTAAATATTAATCTTTTATCCAATTCCATAATTAATATTATTTGGTACAATTTTAAATTTTATATTTTTATTCTTACTCAGGAATTTATTTCCATCGACTGATTTTTCTTCTTGAAATATTTTCAACTGAATTCTATCTTTAATTAAAAAAATAATAATATTTTGATATGTTTTATTAATAAATTACATTCTGTATTTATTTTAACAAATAAATAAAAAATGTTTTCAAATACATTTTTTATTTAAAATCATTTTTTAATAAATATACATTAGCACTTAATTTCAAAATCTCAATTTCAGTTCTTATATAAAAAGTAAATAACTTCTAAATTAATCCATTTAAATACTCTTTTGATAGTTTAATATAATCAATAGTATAAAATCCTCTTTGAAATTATATATATTCACACTGGTGTGCGAAATCCTATTAAACTTTTAATCTCTTAGAAATTCTTTTAATAGAAGTCGAAGTTTATTATTAGAAATTAATTAAATTGATGATTTTTTAAATCTCCATTATCTTATTCTTTTTACCAAATATGTATTATATATATATATATATATGTGTGTGTGTGTGTGTATAAAAATTTGCAAATTCATGTCACAAACTCAATATTTATTTATAAATCGAAAAAAAGAAATAGCAAAGAAAGCACTCCATACTAAGATTATAATGAATAATAAAAAAGTGCATCTGCTGATATAACAGACCATAAATTTTCAATCTGTGTCGAATTACAAGTACGCCACCGTTGAACCAATCACGTTCCACTGCGAATTGCATCCACACATACATGTAGATACATAATGCACGTCTGCCAACGTTAGACTACCAAGATATATAGTCAAATGAACCGTACATACATCTTATAAGTCCGTGTTCAATTTTATATTTTCAGTCGATTCAATTCTCTATGCATAATCAGTATCTACTTGTCAAGTCAGATTTGCTTTGATTTAGTTTATATCAAAGGTTTATGTCTTTGAAATGTTTAAAGATATTATAGAGGAAAAGCATTGAAATCTTTTTCGTATTCGGGTATGAATATAAATATTTTATTTGTTGGTTGAAATAAATTCAAAATTGAATTTAAATAAAGTTATTTTTAAGTAATCAATTTTCTTTAAAATAACTTAATAATAAATTGAATGTTTTTAATAATTTTTATTTAGATTATTCAATAACTAATCTATTTTATTTACAAAAATGTTAATAAAATTGTTTTATTTAAAAATTTAAATGTAATTAACGTTGCAATATAACATAACTACATTTTTAATTTTAATACCATCTATTAATATTCATATTTAACAAATAAAATAAAACTATAACAGGAAGTAATGAAATTATTTCACTGGTTAAAATTTAACTTTTAATTAAAATATCAAAGTTATTTATTTAATTGTACTTTTTTAAAAATGCTAGATAATTAAAATAAAAATATGATTAAGTCCATAACTAATAAAATATTTTTTTTAAAATGTTTGTTAAAAAAATATATGTGAAAGTATTTACTCCCTTAACGTACAAAAATAATTTTAAATATATTACAAATCTTCAATCTGTTAAGAGAATATTTTTTTAAGAAAATTATATTTGTCAAAAAAACTTATTTTTAAAATGTATAATGAAAAATAAAAACAAGTTTTGAAAAGAAAAAGTTTTCCTGTCATCCAATACATTTTCGTTTTATCGAGTATATCGTAATTAAAATGTATTTATTATTCATTTGAATTACAAATGAATCAAAATTAAATTCATTATCTCTTTGAATAACAAATACGTTGAACAAACCACACCAAACATCATATAGCTCAAGGGAAAACATTGTACTGTTGCCATTCACTTTGGTGGCAAAACAGGTTCAATTCAAATTAATATATACAGGAAATGTAAAAAAGGATATAAATGATTGCAATATTGTGCATACAAAATAAAGCGCTATTTATAAATTAAAATTATTGCAAATGTAAAAACAAACACTTAAATAGTGAACAGTGTTTGTCGCCGATGCAACAAACATTTAATTACTCATTCCCAAATTTCGTTATTATATTTGTTATAACGACATGAAAAATTATTGATGTTTAAATTTCATATTAGCTTAAAATGAAATATGAGTTCAAAACAAAATTTTAAAATTTCATAGATATATTTTATAAATAATCAATCGAAATGCTTATTCATATCAATGATTATAATAAATAACAATTAAATTTTGAAAACGAGAAAACGAGAAAATTGATTTAATTATATTTTTTTCAAAAAATAAATTTACTAGTGGGTAGAACTTAATAGATATTGAATAAGTAATAAATATGAAACTATTTTTTCAAGAATGTATTAAAAAGTATTCTTTGTTTAGTAGACAATGCTATAAAAGAGCTTTTGTAAAGGCAAATATACAGCAAACCAGTGTAATAGTTAAAGCAATAAATTATTCAACGACAAATGCTACAACAATTTATCTCTCCACAAGAACTAGATAAGTCTGTTTTACTATTTTCATGTAAAACATAGTAAATTGATTTTATATATATATATATATATATATATATATATATATATATAATAAGAGAGAAAAATATTACTTCACCTGTATTTTAAATAATATTAAGATTAATTATTTTTCCTAAGTTTACTATCTCAAAATTAAACAATAAATTAATGAGCAAAAAATATTAATCATACTCTCTTACATTATTATTAATTATAGAAAATTACAAATCTCTCTCTCTCTCTCTCTCTCTCTCTATATATATATATATATATATATATATATATATATATGTATGTGTGTAACTACAAATATTTGTACTTGTACTTTGCATAACGATTACGGAAATTAAAATCCTAGTATTGAACTTTCTAGAACTATTAACAGGATGTAACGTCACTGCTTCAACAATAGAAATATGTAAAACCGAGGAATGAAAATAAAAGGAAATTAATTATCTCTACAAGCATTAGAAAATTATAAGCATATTTTTAAAGAAGAAAAATATTATGTTTTAAAAAAATATCAAAGATCTATGATTTATTCTCGTACAAATATTTCAAGATCTCTATCATTTTATACAAAAAAGATTACTTAAATAAAAATAAATATAAAATATCATTTCAAAAATTATTAAAAATATTTATTAATTGAACAAATTAGAAATATGTGTATCAAATAATAATTTTAATTTGATAAACATTCATAAATAGTTTTTAAACAAATATAATTATTTAACTAATATTTGTTGACGTTTAAAATTTCAATCATTTTAGTTTAATTATGTTATATCAGCAAAAAAATCATTTTTGAAACAGTTAAAATGCATTTTTCGAGTATGTTTTTGACAATTAAAACATTTAATTCATTTTTGGATAAAAATAAAAGGGAATTATTTTCAAAGAGATAGAAATTAATTTATATGCATAAAATAAATTGTATAAACATATATATATATTAAATGGGTTTTAAATGTCAAAATAATTCAACGATTTGGACAACATAGAAAAACGTATATTAAGATAACCATATGAAGACTAAATAACAAATGTGAATTTGGAAGCAAACAAAAATTATGAACATTAATATAACACGAATAAAAAGGTTAAAATTTAAATTGATCAATTATATATCAAAGAGATTATCAATAGACAAGATAAATTATTAATTGAACATCCAAAATTATAAAAAAGAATAAAGAAGAGCTTTATTGATTCAGAGAATAGCAGCATGAAAAATTTATCATTATGGAATGACAGAGAAAGGTGTTACTAAATCGTTTTAACTAAAAAATTTTAGGAAAAATCTTCATTCAGCAATGGATAAAAAGAGCTCATAAAATATATATTTTCAAAAATTAAATTATATGCAAAAAATCACATACAAATTTGTTTGTGAAGAAAGTATTAGTTTGTAATAAAATAAAAATGAAACGTTTAATAAACTGCATGCCCTTATAGGATTTAAAGTTTCGAGGATGTGTTGTTTTCACAAAATATGCAGTACGTCGTAATCACAGTAGTGATAAATCAACATTTAACTACGGTAATGTAAAAACAACAAGCTACATAACTTAACACTTGTGAAATTACATATTTCAGAGTTGTAAAGTTCGCCTTGAAAATAATTTTTGCTAGGTTTCGTTTATATAAAGGTACTACTTGTAGAATATCGAATTAAACTTTTTTGGTTTCGAAAGGTAAACAGAAGCTTTATTGATTACTTTTTAGCATTATTTTATAATGTTTTAAATTATTATAAAATTTACTAATTTTTTTCGTGTAACAAAAATGTAGTCTATTTTAAAAAAATAAATGAGACGATAGGTGTATCGAATTTTTGTTATAATTTCGAAATATATTTCGTTATAATTTAAAAATCTCTGTTATATACAGATTTTCTTTATTATTTTTTGATGATATATTTTGCAACTTTCAAGTTCCAAATATTATTTAGTCGATCAAACGAATATCGTACCTATAGATAAATATACATATACGTACGTGTGTCTTCTTTGTATATGTTTTATACGTACAACCTAAACAAGCAGTTGTAAACTTTCCGTTTGTACAAGTGCTTGGACCACACATTTCGCGAGTAGCTCTCTAAGCAATAAGCAGATTCAACTTCCTACACAATCCACTCGTACTGCAAACAGCAACGTCTGAGAAAATCCTCAAGAGACACCTATATATAGACGTTATATACCACTAGACCATAGTATATACCTCGAACCTATATATCGTATCTACCACCATCCACCGACTCACATCTAAATTCTGACACCACTGCTACCCTACATTCACTATCGTCATCTCCCATTCCTTTCATTTCACCTTCAGCATGTACTTAAGTCTGTGCATTAGGAAGATTCGAACTTGTTCACCGGTACTCCGTCATTATAGCTACGTACGTAAGTTAGGGTTGTATATGCACTTGAATGAAAAGAAAAATACTTCTTTCGAAAACTTTATACAGGAGCTTGTTTTAGAAGAGGAGGATAAACTTTCTGGTGTACATTTCGCAATGTTTCATCGATGCTGTTTTCGTTTATTGTTTAGTATACAATAGTACAATAGTTTAATTTTATATATAAATCAACTAGTGACTGAACTCAAGTTTGAAATTAAAGTCTTTGTTTGAATAAAATTAATTATGTTTAAAACAATGATGTAATCGAGATATATATATATATATATATAATTTAAAGTTAAAAAATTAATTATCAAAAACAAAAATATAATAGACTATAAATTCCAAAAGTTTTTCTTTGTTAAAAAGATAACTAGAAATTCAAATAACTCTAAAATAAAAAATTATATGTAAAATTGGCAATGTATTAATGACAAATATTAGATAAATAAAAAAAATTGTCAAAATCACTATTAATATGTAAAAAAATGCTTATAATAATATATCTATATTAATTTTTAAAACCTAATTGTTTTATTTATTTATGTTTAAATGAAAAAAAAATTTAATGTAATTTTATGTTTATATAAGTAAAATTGTTTCATACCAATTGCAATATTTTCATACAATAATAAAGTACTGGCCAGAAAACTCACCTGAAATCAGAAAAAAATATTAAAGAACTAAGACATAACAAAATATAATGTGATTATTAAAAATAATCATCAATATGAAATAGCACATATGAGTATTAAATATATATTGCAAAATTACATATATACCATACATAATAATAAAAACGAATACTACATTCTCCCCATTTTTTTTCTCTTTTCTCTCTCTCTCTCTCTCAATATATATATATATATATATATATATATATATATATATATATATATATATATACGATATATACGATATATGTATGTACATATAACTAACATTATCATCTTCTTTCTATCCATTGCTGGATGAATGCCTCCCCAAAACTTTTCACTTCTAGTGATCTAATCCTTTTTTTTTTTAAAATTCACAAATTTATTCTATCTATTCATTGATCATATATATATATATATATATATATATATATATATATATATATATATATATATAAGTATCCTTCAGTCAAAAATTAATTTGTTTTAGTTTGTGTTATCATTAATTCATGAAATGAAATATTATAAAAAATGGTTTAAATTTTATTACTAAGATAAATATTAGGTTGGCAAGTATCTCCCTTCCGCTTTTTTTTTTTTTGTACATAGCTGCGAAATTCAAAAGACCAGAAGGCGGAAGGGAGATATTTGCCAACCTAATATTTAAAAACAGTGAATTAAATATTAAACTCAAATAAAAATTTTCCATACAACACAAATAAATACAATTAATGCAACATTTAATTAATCCTTTTGTGACTTGAAATAAAAAAGGCTGAAATAAAAAAAAATGTTTATTTTAATAAACCATATTTTAAATATGATTTTCAGTGTTTCTAATAAGTATTTAGGAGATTCTAATATACTTATAATTACACAAACACATTATCTCTTAATTTTAGACAATGGTAATTTGTGTATTCGATTTTTTTAACTTATACTCTTATTTATAGAGAAAGAGCATACTTTTAAGTTATATATATATATAATATTAAAAGTATGTTATTTTTCTACATAAAAATATTTTTTACAAGATAAACTAACAATAATGAGAACAATATTCAAACATATTCAAAAAATAACTATTATTTTATACTTTGAGAACAGATGATTGTAAATGTTAAATTGAATAGAAAATCAAAAAACCCTCTCTAGTAAACAACTTACCCCCAAACAAAATTTTTAAACTTGAAACAAGTTTCAAAATGCAAACTTGCAATTTACCTTTCAGTAATGAAAACTATCAGCCATATTTAGAGACGAGAAATTTGAGTAAATAATGAATAAAATTCATAATTCAAACTTATATTTAATTTATAAGCAAGATTATTTATAATTATTTAATATTATATATATATGTATATATATATATATATATATATATATATATGTTTTTACAATATGAATGTATACAGCAAGTTTGCGTTTAAATAATACATATTTCATTTCAAAGCGGAGAGATGGAATTATTAACATCAAAACAAAATGTTATTTTATTAATATTAATCTTATATGAGACATGTTATAAAATCAAAATATATGTAAAATAATTCCAAGTAACTATAATTTTAGTATTAGTTTAAATCTACAAATTTTATATCAACCACTCTTGCTATATTTATAAAATTCCCCTTTTATTTTTTTATACATCCTATAAAATAAAGCAAAGTGATTACATAAAAATTATAGTTTTTTTTTTAAAAAAAAACTTCTAATCACTTAAAAAAATTATATCCAAAGTATAAATACATATTCTATCAAATCCAAAATAACATAGAACGTTTTTTTTAAAAGATTCCATTAGAGAGATACTTGAAAATGTTCACTCGTCAATACGTTACGCCATTATGTAAAGCGAACATTCGAAAAAAGCTGTAAACGGAAGACAAAATGGTTTTACATAAAATATAAAGCGGATATTCGGCATTCATGAAAAATGCATTTTATTGGAATACATACTTTTTTGAGTATGATATTATTACAATTGAACGTTTTACCGAATGTTTCAACGCCACCGACAAGCAGACAGCATTTTTTATTCTGCTCTCAGACGATCTAGAATAAAACTCTCGTCTAGATCATATTTGTGAAAGAATTTTATAAAATATATTACGTTTATATGATACTGAATACTTGAAAGCTAGTGGATTTAAATAAATGTCTCAGAGGTAATTTACAATGACTAGAAATTAATAATTCAACAACTTGTAATAAAAAGTGTATAATTTTCGAGTCGCTTATAGAGCTCTTGGAATAGTTTGAGATTTATTTCTGCTCACGTATATACCACGTCTTTTCATCATCCCACACTCACATCCATAGTAACACTTATATACACAAACACATCCATTTTCAAATACACATTTACATAAAAATATGTACATACAATTTATATATATATATATATATATATATATATATATATATATATAAAGAGATAGAGAGAGAGGAATGATTAATACAAAAAATATTACATATATGCTTTCATAAAAATCTATGCAAAATAAAAGAATAATCTTGACCACTACGTTTGTTGTTTAAAAAATTCCATTTAAAACTTTTTTTAATTAAGCTAAATTTTTTTTATCAGACTAACTTTAAACGTTGCGAACAAATAAATTCGCAGAAAAAATATGTTCCATTTTTTACCACAGAAATAACATTATAATAGTATAGAATGTAACACAGGGAAATTTTAATTATTTCTAGTCTAAATTAAAAATGCTTTGTATTATTATTAACAGCCATGTTAAGTTATTAATCATGGAAAATATGCACAGTGAACAAATTTAATTAAAATTTAACAAAAGGATATTGTCTAAATGTAATGTTACTTATTTTACGTTTTATCTATTTGTTTCAGTACCATTTTTTATTTATATATAAAATTTTAATATAACCAATTGTATTTATATATAATTTAAGACTTATTTATTAGATCAATCAAAGTAAAAATAGTTCAATATGATTATTTATTAACAAATGTTTTAAAATTTTAAAAAATACTCCACTAGTTATGAAAACACGTAATTTAAAAATATATTACAAGTTCATAATAAATAAAATTTCTTGCTTTTTCAATATGAAATTTGACTTAGTTTTTATCTTCAAAGAACATACTTTTTTATATAACAGACCAATTAAATCAAACTGAAATTATTTTTAAGGTAATTTCCATTATTCTACATACATATACTTGTCCAGACCATTAAAGAAAATTTTTAATTTCATTCACAATTATCTTTTTACTATTATCAAAAAATCCAGCTGGTTAAAAATACCCTCGCTGGATTAAATTTTTGGTTACTATTAAATATATAAAAAAATCATTTGAATAAAAATTGTTATGGATACCAGTCATTGGATTAAAAAAATATTATTGTACAAAAATAAGACACATTTTGATAACAATTTTCTTTATTTAATTAACCTGAAAATTTGTTACATTTTTTTGGGAAGGAAAATGTAATTTTTCATATTAATTTTTATGTCGTAAAAATTGATGTAAATTAATCGTTTTATATTTACATATGTATATTTTGAGACTTGAAGAAATATATAACTAAATCCATCCACTATCCATAACCTTTTCTTCGAAGGACATTTTAATAGTGTATAATTCAAATATCACTTCACGTTGACCAATTTGTTTTTTGAAGTGTAACAGTGCATCCATATCTCATTCGAAGTCAGAATTTTCAGTAAAAACCTCTTCGCATTCTTGTTCATATCGTTGAACAACATCACTCGACATTCCACTTACGTTCTTGTTGAACACTATATGCCCCACTGACATATATAAATGACGTCTGTTCTTTGAGGTAGACAACATAGTGGTCTTAAAGTTCATACAACTTGTCAAAATAACAATATTTACAGAAACGAAAAGAATATCATTTGGTTTTTAGAATTTTTGTAGTTTATATATATATATATATATATATATATATATATATAGAGAGAGAGAGAGAGAGAGAGAGAGGGAGAGAGAAAATCTTCTAAAAAAAATTGTGTATAAAGGTAATAATTTTTTTCTTCAAACTAGATAAATTTGAAAATTTATAGAAAATAATATTAAATTCTTCAAATCAAAAATATGTATTAAATTTAATTTTAAAACTATTTTTTTTATTTTAATATTGGTTCAAATTTTTGTTAAATGTACATTTTTTATTTTATTTTCGTATCAAATAAAATTACAATTACATGAGAAATATAAATTGTAACAAAATTAGTTATTTACTCAGATATTTAAATAATTTAATCACATATTTTCATTTATTGAACGATAAATGAAAAATAAATTAAAAAACTATTAAAAATTATTGTTAGAAGATTCAATGAAAATGATTTTTCTATTCTTTAAAATGAATTACTAATCCTTATATATTTATATATATATATATATATATATATATATATAGAGAGAGAGAGAGAGAGAGAGAGAGAAAATCTTCTAAAAAAAATTGTGTATAAAGGTAATAATTTTTTTCTTCAAACTAGATAAATTTGAAAATTTATAGAAAATAATATTAAATTATTTCAAATCAAAAATATGTATTAAATTTAATTTTAAAACTATTTTTTTTATTTTAATATTGGTTCAAATTTTTGTTAAATGTACATATTTTATTTTATTTTTGTATGAAATAAAATTACAATTACATGAGAAATATAAATTGTAATAAAATTACTTATTTACTCAGACATTTAAATAAGTTAATCACATATTTTCATTTATCTAACGATAAATGAAAAATAAATTAAAAGAACTATTTAAAATTACTCTTAGAAAATTCAATGAAAATTATTTTTCTATTCTTTAAAATAAATTACTAATACTTATAAAAAAAAATATCATTAAATTATGAATAGACATTTATACTTGAACTGTCATTCTCTTTTTATATATATATATATATATATATATATATATATATATATATATATATATATATATATATATATATATAAATATAAATGACAATAATGATATAATATCATTCATGTATACAGATGGCAACAAATATTCGAAAGACATAATTTACGAGCTACAAACATTAATCATAGCTTGTTAAATGAATATAAGAAAAACATTCATAATGATAATTATGAACGAAGCAGCTGTTCGTTACCCACTTGAAGTAAAATCCTTTACCCACCAGGAGGTAATTGGTCCAGTTCTACTAACACACGTGCCATGAAAAGGACTGGATGCTGTGTTAGACTTGAGTTTAATACGATATCATTAGAAGCACGTATAGTTACTCATTATTTTCTAATTAAGAAAAAATCTCGTTCGGACAGTACCGAACTCGAAGTCGTAACTTTCTTTTTTTTGTTGTTTTATGTTCGAGTATTGTAATTAAACGGTGTACGTTTTGGTCAATAAGTTTTCCTTGTACAAATTTCTACACTATATATATATATATATATATATATATATATATATATATACTATATATATATATATATATATAATAAAACAGAAATCTGTCTTATATAATATATTTCAAATAATGTTTATGTTCATAGAAAATTATTTAATTATTTTAATGTACAACAATAATTACAACTAAACTACTAAAATTTCAAAATATATTTACAATAAAAAAAACTCTTTTGCAAAATAATGAACTAAAATTATTTTTTTTACATATAATGTCTTTAAAATATTTTTTTAAAAAAGAATTTTAATTTCTTTACTGAGTGAGTGAATATAGATTTTAATTTTTGAAATAAAAACATTTAATTCACTTTCAATGTTTTTAATAAATAGTTTTATTAATTAATTATTAAAAAAATATACAAGACTTTAATAAAGACACTTTTAGATTCAAATAAGAAATTATTTCTCTATTAGTTGTTTTGGAACTGTGGCTGATTCACTTTACACAAATGAATTATTGTGGTGTTGGGGTGAAAATTCATTTGTGTATTTCTCAATTTTTTTTAAAAAAAAATATTAATAGAATTATATATACATATATTTATATTAAAGTTCGAATAAATGAAATAATTTCACTTAAATTTATATATTATTGATTTTAGAATTTAAAAAAGCATGTTTTTTATTATTATTTAAAATAATATTAAATTCAAGTTTATAAAATTATAAATTATGTATAAAAAGTATTTATACAAATTTTAATTTTATTTTCATAATATTTATTTTCGATCTTTCTTCCAATATTAAAATTACATTTTTTTATATTTATTTGAAAAAACAATTAATAATTTTCTTAAATGTTTCTTAAATAAATATTACATCCATGTTCTTTTTTTAAAGACTTCATCCTATTTCTATATTTACCTTATTATATTTTTAAACCGTTGCTTTTAGACAAAGCTTTTTTAAAGAAGATGTTAAAAAATAGAGCAGTGTATTTTCACACTGTTCCCAATAGACTTCCAGGATATAAGGTGTCGCAAGAACTTAATTTATTTTCACTCTTATTATATATTACAAAGCTTTGCTGAATCTTTTTTCTTTATCACTGTTTTTATTAAACGTATTATTTATTCAGTTGGATACGTTTACCTTTTTCTTCACAAAATATTATTTGTTATTTAATTTGAATTTATTTTTTGGCCGTTTGAATGATCAATATACATTTTAATATCATTTTTTGGAATTACAAATTATGATATATCTAACATAAGAAGATATCGTCAAATAAATATAAAAAAATATTTATATTTCTCTCACTCTCTTTATATATATATATATATATATATATATATATATATATATATATATCTTTGATTTGACATTGATAAATTAACAAATTATTTTTTAAATAAATATATAACAATTACAGCACCGTACTAATATGTAAAATTCATGACTTGAATTTTTAGTATAGGTATTTTTTAAGCATGATAGAACTTTAAATTGAATCCCAATCAAAAAATCTATCTAACCTAAAAACACCTTTATCATATATTTATTTTTTTATATATACATGCACACACATATGTATATATATATATATATATATATATATATATAAAGACTGCTTTTTTAGATTGGACAGAACTTTCAATAGGAATTCAATTTAAAGTTCTATCACGATTAAAAAAACAGTTATTTATACAAATATTTTTTTTCTTTTAAATATTAATTAAAAATTAATTTCTTATATTAATTCATTCTAGTGATAAAAAAAATGAAATTTCAAATTCATGTAGATGGACATATTTTTTACTTATTATATATATATATATATATATATATATATATATATATATATATATATATATTTGTGTATAAAATTTTCTGTGTATATACATACACATTTATTAACAATATTTAAAATTAATTATAGAATAATATTTTGTCAACCATAATGAAACTTCTCTGTGATTATTTACATCTCCATCAATGTCCGTATTAATCTCTTGTTATTTCTTTCTTTTTTCTCTTTCTCTCTCTCACTCACTATATATATATATATATATATATATATATATATATATATATATAATACATCAAGTAAAATTAAAAAACTGACATAATTCAATTAGAGTTCATGAAAAATAAAACAGATCAAACTGTTACCGTTGTTTTAATAATCCTCATAAATTTCATGAAATTTCATCAAAGAGACAAAACATATAAACGAAAATACTGAAAATAATTGAAACCGTTAAATCCAATTTGAATTGTCGACTAAAAAGCATAAAAAAACTGAATCGTTTCTGATGAAAAATGGTACGAAAGGTACGAAGATTAACATACAAAGATCGCAATTTTTTTCCAAGGAAGAAATATTGCAAACAATTTTAATGTACAGTACGTTTCGCTTGACGCAGCAAATTGAATCAATTTCCAGTGACCAAAAGTCTTAAACACATTAAATTAGTTTGAATTATAATATTGCCGCCTTGGTGTATATTTTTTTCGTGCGTTCGGTGAGAAATAAATTTTGCGTTGTAATATTCATAACTTGCCAAAGATTTCTTTACGTTTTGTGCGAGTATATACAGGTGATTCTTATATATATATATAAATTTTTAATTTTTGAAATGAATAGATTATATTTTGAAAATTCATAAATAAATAAAGAAAGTATTTAATTTCTTTCAATTAATGTATATCGTTTTATTAACATAATTATTATATATTTTTTAATTGTGTTATCACAGTCATATATTGATCTTTCTGTATACTTTTATCTTATTTAACTTCCAATTAATGACTATCATTTATCATCTATTATTTTTTTCTTTTAATTCGTTTAATTAATTTTGGTTTTTATCTAGTCTTATCTTACTATTATTATATCTGATATTCGTTTTTATAACCATTTTTTGTCCTTTCTTGTTATTCGTAAAATACATTTTTACATTCATCTATATCAGCAGAAATAGCTGAATAATTTTAACATTCAAATCCCCAGCTATACTTTCGTTTTAGGTAAAAACATAAAATATATTGATCGAACACTTTTTTTGAATATATTTAAATATTGAACGATTTTGTCTACTTGAATCTTATTCGGTCATTATTTCTGATTACTTTTTCAAAAAAATATTTAATTTAAAAAATAATGAAGTCATTATTACTATCCAGTAATATTATTTTTAGTTCATTTTCTTTTTTGATCCAACAAACTCATTATATAACATTTTCATTTTATAAAAATTTATTTTGAAAATTACTTTTTCTGTAGTTTTATTTATACATATACATATATATATATATATATATATATATATATATATATATAAGTGAAAAACCGGAAGAATTACAAACATTACTCGAAACCCTCTTAGAAAAAAGCCGAAAAGTAGGGTTAAAAATAAATATGGGAAAAACCAAGGTCATATTCAATAATTTCGCTGAAAGAAGTAAAATACAACTAGAGAATCAGTACCTGGAACAAGTGGACGAAATAAAATACCTAGGGAAAACTATAAGATACGATGGTGATTTATGGCCAGAAATCAAATCGAGAATCAAAGCCACATGGGCAACATTTGGGAGACTAAATAGTATAATGAAAAGCAATATACCAATCAGTTTAAAAAGTAAGGCATATAACCAATATGTACTACCGGCCTGTACGTATGGAGCAGAAACTTGGACTCTAAACAAAAGAATGAAACAGAAACTGCTAACTGCTCAGAGAAGTATGGAAAGAATAATGTTAGGAATTTCCAAACTGGACCGAAAAACGAGTAAATGGATAAGGGAACAAACAAAAGTAATGGATATAATAGAGCAAGTTAAATCGTTGAAATGGACATGGGCAGGACATATAGCAAGAAGAGAGGACAACAGATGGACGAAGATTGTTACGGAATGGAGACCAAGAGATAAAAGGAGACCCAAAGGAAGACCACATCAAAGATGGAGAGATGAAATTGTTAAATATTGTGGAGGGCAAGGTTGGATGAGATTGGCCAGTGACAGGAAAGAATGGAAGAGGCTCGGAAAACTCTTCTTTTTTAATTATGACATTCGACGAGGCTTTCGCCCAGCAGTGGGCTGATGTGGGCTGGAGATGATGATGATGATATATATATATATATATATATATATATATATATATATATATATATATATTTATATATATATGTGTATGTATACATTTTTTAATTAAATTTACCTACTTGAAAATTCTCAAAGAATAATTAATTTCAAAATAAATAATACTAGTATTCAAATATATAACAATACTTTTCTAAAATAAAAAAATACAGAAGAAAAAAATATTTCATGAGATTATCAAATTTGTTAATTAATTTCAAAAGATGTTTTTAAAAGAAAATATGTTAAGAATTTCGTATAAAAAATATTTTAAATGAAACAAACAGACATTAATTCTTCTTTAAAATCACTCAAACATTCTATAAGCTTATTACAGTTTCTGTGTAGATGTACGACTTGTAAAAAAATAAATTAAAGGAAGAGTAAGAATAAAAAGTAGATTAAAGGACGACTTGAAGTCTTATCTCAAATTTACATCAGTTTTAATTATATAACTAAATGAAATTATGAAATAAGATATTTTGCATTTTCATAAACTTGTTTACTTTTTAAATATTTATAACTAATGTATATTACACGTTTAATTGTTTATTTTCAACAACTATATTATTTCAATGTGCCGCTGTTATGTATTTCCCACGCGTTTATTCTCACACTTTTGTTCCCACGCGCTTTACTTTAGGGAGCTTTTGTTTTCAACTAAAATATGTATATACTTATACAAAAACAGTCATACACCTACATACATACATATATATGAGATATGGTGTACGCAATCGCATTTTATATAATTAATTCCTCTTAAAAGTAATATTTACAGTAAAATTAAGATATGTTACGCAATAAAACCACAACATTTTCTTTATGTAAGTTGTTCTTAACAATTTTATTAAAAAGATATCAAGTTGTGACTCTATCTTAAGAATAGATTAACAAAATTTAAAAATATACCATTTTTTAATTTATTATATTGTCCACTGAAAAATAATATTTCCAAGGATCTATACGATTCATTTTCAATTGAAATTTGATGATGTAGTGCAAATAATTCTTTTTTTGAATTTTTTGAATTTTGATGAACTAATTAAAATTTTAAAAAATCGATTTCCGACTACAAAAATCGTATT
Source organism: Neoneuromus ignobilis (assembly GCA_029203775.1). Taxonomy (NCBI): domain Eukaryota; kingdom Metazoa; phylum Arthropoda; class Insecta; order Megaloptera; family Corydalidae; genus Neoneuromus; species Neoneuromus ignobilis. The sequence continues at coordinate 34,069,793 of CP092092.1, read as the reverse complement.
TCTCGATAAGTAATATAATTTTTACTGGAATACGATTATTTTTTACTTACTTAATCGATTATTGTTAAAAAATATTGATTTATAGTGATTTTTAAAATTTTCGATTTTTTGCTTCAAAAAAACCACGACCTATAGTATGGAAAATTTCATGAAAAATCAATATTTTCCGAAATCGTTTTTTTTCATTTAAAATCAAAGTTCGACTATTAAATATGACTAATCGACGATTAAAATCTCATTTTTAATCATAAGACGAATTTTATTTATAAAAAACCGTAAATTATGTACATTTCACTCCATTTACGTATCAATCAAAGAAATATTAATAATTTTCATTTTGGAACACTAATATAGAATCAATTTCTATTATTGTTCACTGAAAATATTTCCTAGGGTCAAAACGATTAATTTTTATTGGAAATTCGATGATATAGTGCAGTTAAATATTTTTTTTTCGAACTTTTGAATTTCGATGAAAAAATTAAAATTATCGAAAATCGATTTCCGGCTACAAAAATCGTATTTCTCAATAAGGAATATAATTTTTACTGGAATGCGATAATTTTTTACTTACTTAATCGATTTTTAATAAAAAATATTAACTTAAAGCAATTTTTAAAATTTTCGATTTTTTGCTTCAAAAAAACCACGACTTATAGTATGGAAAATTTCATGAAAAATCAACATTTTCCAAAATCAATTTTTTTCATTTAAAATCAAAGTTTAACTATAAAATATTACGAATCAATGTTTAAAATCTCATTTTTGAACGTAAGAAAAATTTTATTTAAAAAAACTAAATTATACTCGTATTGTGCAATTTACGTGTCAATTGAATGAATATTAATAATTTTTTTTTTCAACGAAATAATATAGAATCAGTCGAAGAATCTCTCATTTTTGAGGGTTAAGCATAAGGTTGACAATTTCATTTTGTAAAAATAATTGTGAAAAAACTTTGACAAAAAGGCTCTCTTGAGCTGGAATTATCAAAGAGGCCAGGTACTGGAATAGTCAATGGAGCACATGATGATTATATATATATATATATATATATATATATATATATATATAGAATTGGTAAATTTTAAAATTGAAAATTTTATAACATTTTTTGGAACTAAGAGCTGTTAAAAAAAATCTAAAATAATAATTAAATATTTTTTCATTTCAATAAAACCTAAATGATTAAAATAACTAGTAATATAAATAAATATATCTTTTTAATATACAAGACGAATTAAAACGTCCAAATTATTTTATATATTTTTGCTGAATCATGAAATTCAGTAATATGTTTTCGTATTAAAACGATATTTTTCTATCTAAAATTGTTTTTCCCTGTTTAGTCAAAACAAACTACAATATTCTTCTATATTTATAATTTCAACAGGTTTTAAATCGATGTAAATGGAATTTCCTATTCCAACGTATGTAGAGGATTAACTACTTCTATTATAGTAATGGATTTGTGTTTTTCCTCGAACGGATTCTTTTAGCATGTAGTAAGCTTTTTCTTTGCAGAATTATTGTGCTGAATCGATATTTCATCCTTATATTGATATCGATTAACTAACTGTATATATATATATATATATATATATATATATATATATATATATATATATATATATATATATATATGTATATATATTTATATATGTATATATACAGAGAGAGAGAGAGAGAGAGAAGTCAATTAATTCTTTTCACTTCATTTACAAGGCATATACCTACTGCAATGAAATACAAATTTAAATTCTTAAATATTTGATATAATCATATATATTTACAATGATTAATTAGTATTGAATAAAAAAGCATTTATTCATATAAAATCTCTCCTAAGACACAAATTGTATTATAATATAATAATGTTTCATTTTCCAAAAAAAATTTGAAATCAATACTGAAAATCGACTTATAAGTAAACAAAAACTTTATTTTGAACGAATAAATAATTAATTTGGAGTTTTAAAGTAAAAACTCGATAAACACTTTAGTAGATGTATCGAAATATGTGAACTACCCTTTATCAAAAATTGAAACGATATCGAATGTTATTAAAGAAATTTAGGTCATATGAATTTTTAATAAGTCAAACGTTTAAAAAGTAACGAAACTGATCGACGCGCTGAAAAATATTCGAGATATAACGGACGTTCCATTTAAAAGTTTTGAACATATTATTTTTCAGCATGAAAAACCTCTACCAATATATCTTTAAAAAATATTTTCTGTCGAAAAATTGAACTTAATACATACATACATATATACATATATATATATATATATATATATATATATATATATATATATAGAGAGAGAGAGAGAGAGAGAGAGAGAGAGAATGAGATTTAATTTTCATCATAAGCATAAAATAATTTAAAATCAATTTACAAAAATATTATAAAAATTATACAATTATGTATAATTTTTAAAATATTTACAGGAATTATCTAACATTCCAAATTTATGATTACTACAGCAGTTAATTTTAAAAAAATAATGATTCCAACTGATGATAAATTAAAATCATATTCTATGATTTTTCAAAAATAACTATAAAAAAATTATTTATATTTTTGTAGGAAAAAATATCGTTTATAACAATTCAACATATAGGCAGAATAAAAAAATAATCACAAAATATTTTAACTCTTAAATTCTAAAAATTCGACTTGAATTTCAAAAATTTATTAAAAAAAATTTTTATCTTATTTTTCAAATTGACGCCTAGATTTGTGTTTTATTAAAAAGAAGCAAAAGAAACTATACATAAGTTTCCTTATTTACCACCCTATACACATGTTTCTTTTTATATATGTACATATAATAAATTTTATAAATATTTTCATTTTTAAATTATATCTATTTTTTATTCCTCTCTCATCTAAAATAAATAATCAGAATAACCTAAATACAAGAACAAAACACAATTTCTTAAAAAAATCATCTGTATACAAGACATATAATTCTTCCTGAAGCATATTTTCGCTTCTGGTCGAGTTCAAAACACATCCCGTTCAATATACTCCTCTGAACGTCATCTCTGTTTTGAATGACGTCTTACACACCGATTTCATTCCATCTTCGTCCACCACACGTACACATTTTACTGTACGCGATCTTCCCTCAGCTGCATCAAATATAATTTTCCTCGTTTCACTGTTTTCTTATTTCAACGGTATGAATAAATTATACGTTCCGAAATACACTAGTTTTAGCGAAGGATTTTAACTTCAACAGCGCGGTAACCGTGGATTAGAGTCAAACGACTGGTGAAATTTTTAAACCTTACGGATGCATACTTGCATCAATTTTCAATGAGTACTATACATTTAATGTTTTTGCATTTTCAAAACACAGTGATGTTTTACTTTGATAAATAAAAAAGCTTAGCTTGATTATTACAATAGATTTTTTCTGACGTATAATTACATTCAATAATAAATGCATTATGGTAGATTACGAACACTGTATTTCATGAAATTCAATTATTATAAAATAAAAAAAATTATTAAAATGTATTTAGTTATTCAAGTTGCAAATTCTAAAACTACTTAAGTCATTTTAAATAATATATACATTTTAGTTGTCTAATAATTGGTTTAAGAAAGTTTGATTATCAATAAATAAATCATTTAAAAAAATATTATAGAATAATTTTATAAAAAAGGTACCAGCTAAAATTAGTGTTAAAATATTGAAGATATTGGATGGGGTGAAAATATTTATACGTTGAAAAGGGAAGACAATGATAGAGAGGTCAATGACAGAAATGGGTAGAGGATCATTCGACATCCGAAAAAACACATAAAAGGAAGAAAAAGAAGTCGTTGAACTGTTGTTAAAAAAACGATACTACAAGAAATAAAATATTTAAAATAATGGTACGATCGATTGTAAAAGTAGTGGTTAAAGAAACAAGTACGATATGTATCGTTAAAATGAACCTGATTGTTGATATGTGTGTGTGAATTGTACATTTGTAAACTGAGAATAAGTAATAAGCTATTTTTTGAATTATAAAAATCTAAGATATATTACAAATAGATTCAACAATTTTATTTACACAAAAATCAAATGAAAAATAATATAATTATATAAATCACGAAATAAAAATAAAAATTTATATAAAAAATGTATACATACATATGTTTGTATTATATAAAATAAACCCAACTCAATTTATCATTAATTCTCTGGTAAAATATTTTATTAGTAAATATATATTGTACTTTAATATTTTTTTCTCAAATCTGAGAAAACACATTTTATATACAAATTTATTTATAAACACCGAATAAAAATATACATTCGTACAAAATAATTGTCATTCGAACGAATTAAACAAAATAAATGTGTCCTACTTTCCTATCTAACCACAATATTTTAACTCATATAACAAGAAAAAGTACGTACTAAATCATTGAACTAATAAATGTATTTACAAATAGCCAGTGTAAAATAATCTCATCGCACAACATTGTCGATTTTTTTAATCAAAACATTTTTCACGGCCATAAATTCACTCACAGCATGCAGTAAGCTTGAGCTTATATGTCATGTCTAAATTTACGGTTTAATGCTTTAATAAAAGGGCCGAGTGTAGACAAAGGTGTGAGTGTGTCGGGGGAATAATGGTTAAATTATACTTTGTATTACTTTCTGTTGAAATATAAATTATATTTTTCGGGTGAAAAAGCGTGTAATAAATTTCACGTATATATGTTTGTACTAATTACTTAAGAAAATGTTACATAAATGAGTAGAGAAAGATTTATGCGTTGGCTTGAAAAAATTAAAAACCTACTTGAAGATTACATCGATAGTTTTAATGAAAAAGGTATCAGACAAGTGCAAACGAAACGTATATAAATTCAACGTTGAATGTGGTGAGTAAATGGTTTATTCAAACATTGTTTTAGAGAATGTACAGAAACATACACTAATTTATGTGTGTATATGTATTTCTATGTAAAATTAGAACGACAACAAGAACATCTTCTGTAGTTACTGTAATTCTATAAAGAACATAGCGAAAGGAAAGGATTAAACTTTAAAACGTTTTGGCATGTTAAAGTTAACTTGCTGATTATGGAACAGAAAGACTATACAACTACAAAGCTTTAGAAGTATCTATCAAAACATACTACTCCTCGTATTTAGTTGTAGAAAATTTAACTACTGTTTCTAAACTGTTGATTCATTTCACACAACTTTTATTTAATTAAAAATACGTTTTATTTATCCAAATCGCACTCATCGTATAACACAACTCATTAAATCACTTACAAAGCAATATTTTTTCTAAAAAAAAATTTATAGCTTATCTCTATTGCTACATAGTCCATTGAACGTTTTTTATGTCAAAAAGTTAACCAAATATTTGAAAAACTGGTAATCGATAAGGGTCAAGTCAAAAAAAAAAACGATAAATGCAAACGAGTTTTGTAAATGTTCAATTTCTGCACTGTCAGTTGTGCAGTTTGTGGTTTTGTGTATGGAAGAAAAATGACTTGAATTCAATTGATTAATGTTTTAGTGAGTGAATTTTGGTGCATTCAATCGATACTACCGCAATATTTGTTCAAAGTTTAAAATTTGCCAGTTTATTTTTAATAAAATAATATAATACAGTTTTAAAAAAGTACCATTTTTAAAAAACAAACATTTTTTTGTATCTTATTCTTATTAAAGTCTTGAACTAAAAATTAATTTCTAACTACAAATATGTTTCACTGTTGATTAAGATGCATCTATCAATAAAAAAAATTAACATTGATATTTGGACAGTATAGAAAATTTACTTTTACAAATAAATCAGCTGCTTTTAATACCAAAAGTTTCAATTATCATTTATTGTTCAATTTATTCATTGATACGGATTTCAATGGTTATACCATCAATAATGAATCGCTCTGACGTTAATACCACTGCCACCAGTGAATAAAATAAACAATAAGTGATTACTGAAACTCTTTTATAATCCCATTTATCCAAAAGTCTCTTCTTAGACTTTTTTAATTAATGGACTCATTAAACTCTTGTTTTAATAATTCTAGTTGAAGTTTTTACAATTTTTAAGCGTTTTCATGATAATTTGCTAAACTATACTGTGAGTTGAAATGACAAAATAAGTTTTACAAAAAATCAAACATAGCTACTACCAGCTGTCAAAGTTCTGACATTCTTATTGGAAAACCCTGTATATATTACAAAATACCATTTTATGTCAAATGTAATATTTTAATGAATTACACAATGGAAATATATTGTGTATATCTGATTTTATTAATCCATTTTATTATGAAATTGAATGGTTTTAAAATTTTCATATAGAATATAATTTGTTTATAATTTGTATAAGCAGATTAATTTAATACGATTTGAAAGTTTCAAAAAAAAGAAATGAAATTTTATTTGAATACAAAACGATTTTTTACTAAAAAAATACTGATAAATAAATCTTAAGAGATTCAATAAAACGTAAATAAATCCCACGAATTAAATTATCCATATTTGCGAATATTTCTTATATACATTCGTAGATTTCATTTCAGAATTCACAACGATACTCGTTCAATATTCAACAACAATCCGTATTTAGTTTTAATGGAATCCAAGACAGAAAACTCAATTTCATACAAAAAGGATATAGAAAACGAAGAAATATTCAAATGGACGTGCTGTTTAAAAATGGATACTGTGTTTGCGCAAAAAACACATCTCGAGATATTGTAAAACAGAACGTATCTTTCTGAAGGTGTGTTGATATCTTTTATAAAATTCGATATACAAGAGGACAATATCGAGACATAGAAAGTCAATATAGTCAAGAAGATATTTAGTTTTACGTATTATTATAAGAAAACTGAATTGTCTACCATTTGCCGATATGAAGGTAGTTCTTTCTTTTAAAGAACTCTGTATTTTATTATTTATTTTTATAGTATTGGACGTGTATAAATAAATTTGAATTTTTAAAATACACGTGTACTTTTATACATCAGTGTATTAATTAAATATAAATATTTTATTTCTATTTTTATAAAAAAAATAAATCTTATTTCTTCAACAGAGAAATTTTTTTTGGGTTATAAAGAGTAAATCGTATAATTTTATAACAAATACTTTTTAAATTTAAATACATTTTTAATTGGTTAGTTAACATATGAAATATTATTTTAAATCATTTGATTAGTGCGATTTATAAAACTTTTTTGATATTAGAAATATTTATGTTAAATTGGTATGCGGTCTTGATTTATCGCATATAGAGTTTTCCAGGTCAAAAGCATTTTCAATTTTAATTTCAATTTATATATTCACGCCACTCTCTGTATGTCTTATCTGAAACATGAGTCATAGGCTTTAAGCTCGACACGGAATAGCAACACTGGATTCGTGAGAGAAGTATGGCTGTATAACACGAACAAATTTCAAAGATGTGTTTTATATTTTCAGATTTTAATTCAATATAGATTTTCATTTTTTCGATTTTAATTCGTATTTAAATCCAATTTTAATTTCCTGTCACTCAATATAACAAAAACTATTTTAATATCGAATTTATTAATCTTTCTAAATTCAATTTGAATTATTATGATAGGCAATTAAACAAAAATTTAATAAAAAGTTAGGCTGTATATTTAATTCTAATACTTTTGTATTTTAGGACAATTAAAAAATATTAAATATTGTTTATTAATCGATTTTTTTTAATATATTTAAAATTAAACTAAATCCACTATTCTTTTACTGTAATGACTAACTTAATTTTATAAAGTGTATAATTTATTTCAATATCACGAAATTTGATAAAAATGTACTATAATTATTTATTGTTCATTTTATTCACTAATGTGATAATCATTGCTGAATTGTGAAATCTAAACTGTTCTTAATTACAGTTTAATTAATTTCAATTTAAATTTTAAATAACGATACACAAAAAATTATTTTATCAATGTTTGATATTAAACTAATTTAGTTTTATATTTCTATTAGTTTTATAATTAAATACTATTGTAATTACATACAAAAAATATTTTAAAAATCTTTTAATATCTGAATTATTTATTACTATAATGATTTGAATTATTAATACCTGTATTTTAAAACTCATTAGAATATATGTTTCTTTAAATATATATATACCTAATTAATAATAACATATATTTGAATTAATAAATAATCAAGTATATTACTATTTTTACCTAAAAAAATTTAATAATATTAAAATTTATAATATCTATATGAGTTTCATAAATCCCTATACTATACTAAAGAGCTACATTTAATATTTATTATTAAATTCATAAATAAATTGTACCTCAATTAACATATACTTCTCTTAATATTTTTTTAATTACTATTTAGTGTGATTAACTTATATTTAATTTAAAATTCATACTTTTTTCGAATTTTAAATATAAACATTTTCATTGTTTAACCGTTTAAAGCACGTCACTAGAAAATTTTAAAAACCCGTTATTTTTTAAAAATTATTTGAACCACTCAGAATATGTTTTTGATTTTTTTTTCTATTTATCAATAATCAATTATAGGGATGGTTTCATGGTATAACCATAATACTGTTAAGATTTTTGGGACAGAAAGAAACAGAGCTATGTAAAGAAGATGGTTTTATGGTAAAAGATTTGGACAGCAAGCTGAAAATCATTCCCAAAGAGGTGGTTATTATTATTGAATCTATAAATGAATGATATCTCAATTCTCATACATTTCTCTTATCAATTTTTTTAATTATTCTTTACTGTTATTAATTCATATAAAATTCAAGAATCATTTGTACATAAACATTATTATTGTTTAACCCCTTGAAGCAAAAATTTTTGAAAAACTTTTTTTTTAATTATGGAACTCATAAAAACATGCTTTGATTTGTTTAATATTTTTGTTTTACAATAATAGATTATAGGAATGGTTCCATAGTGAAACCATTATGTTTCTTGGACTTTTGGGACAGAAGGAAACAAATCTATGTAGAGAGGATGATTTCATTGTGGGAAGTTTGTGCAATAAACTGGAAATTATTTTCAAAAAGATAATTACACTATTGAATCACTGTGCTTTAAAGAGTTAACTAAATTATTATTATGTACTTTTTTATTTATGTATTGAAAATGATAAAATTGCTATTAAAATATATGTAAGTAAATAAATAATTGCTGAAAAATTTGATACAGAAAAATTCTGATGTTTAAAAACTGACTTGTCAAATTATTTTACATATTACAAAATCAAACCATTTTATTTCAATAAAAAAAACTATTATTAATTAATGATTATCTTCATTTTATTCATGTTTTTTTTCAATTTTAATTTTTTAAACTAGGATATAAAAAACGAAACTATTATTTAAAGTTACTTTTCAAGTATCGAATAAAAAGCTTTTTTCCAACTCTCATCTCTCGTCGTTGATTCAATTATATCATTATTAAATACTACTGAATTCACAGAAATGCTTGTGAACATGTAATAATATAATCTTCTTATGTGAAGTTAGCACGATGAAGTTATTTCTAAAGAATCAGAACGTGTTAAATTCGCACTGTATTAAATCTTAAATTCACTTCACTCAAAACTAATTTCTTCTTCACTCGAATCGACGAAATGTTTTGTCGAAGTATCTCATTTAATTGTAAATCGTATAATTTGCATTACTCATACATGCGCATTCGTTAAAATCGTGTCGAACTTGATATGCATATGGATCCAACATCCATATGTCTGCATGTACGCACGTACGTATGTGTGTATACGCAGGTGCCGAACAGGTTGGTTGACTGATAAACGGGAATCAATATTCAATACACGGGATTGTTGTCCGTCACGCATTCGGCGTGTACAGTCAACGTGAACCAGGAATCACGTAATGAGTAGAATATTGAAGCTGTCAGACCTTTTCGTAGCATCCATTGAGGATAACGTGAATTATTGGTTATAAAATATATATAACGGTCACATGGCATTTTATCGTGGATTATAGAAAGGATGTCGCTTTATATATTGTAACGTTATTGCTTCGTGTTTGGTATTTTTTTGTTTGGGAAATTGGTATGAATTCTTTGGAAATATTTTATATATACACAAGTATAAAAAAACGACAATCTCATTTCTCTTTCACGCATATGCACACATTGATACACATCATACACACTCAAACACATACATGCACACTATAACTGATTGAAAATAATATAAAATAGAATTTATATCCTCGATTTATCAAAACTGGATTTCGTACAATACAATAAATCGTATTTCATACAACCGCAACTCTACAATCGTATTCTAACTTATTTCAATAAAATCAAATACTGTTTTTATAACGAAAATAGAATAAAGCTAATACGTAAAACCTTATCAAAATTATTTTATAATTTATCAAATTAATCCTCATTCGTGATAATAATTGAATGTTAAATTCAATCATATAAGACTTTTTAACAATATATATAAAAAATTGTAAATAAATTACATTATCTCGATTTCGTTTATGAAACCATTCGATAGATTCAAAATAAAAATCAAAAAATTAAAATTGAAAACAAGCTGTCTAATGAAATATCATTAATTTCAGATATGCTAATGAATTATGTAACCGGTCTTTTTCTATTTATTATTTTTATAAATAATCTTCTAGACAAAATAAATTCCAAAAATTAAACTCTACAACAAATCAAATTTATATCCAATGATTTTTTTAAAAAAAGTAATAATCACAAAATATATACTGCACTGATTAATATCGACTGAATATTCAATATTTTATAATATCATTATATATAACTGCAATTATTATAAAATTTATAGCTAATTATGAATTTAAATACATTAATTTACGGTCCAAACAACACCAAATACATATTTTATAATTTTGAGCAGTGATTATCGCCTATTTTCAGTATCAGATTTTTTAATAAAAATATATTTATGATAATATTTCATGAATATAGATGAATTTATTCGTGTACTCAATTAGAAAATAATTATTAGTTAATTATTAGTTAATGATTTTTTTATTTATTATAAATAATTAATTAAAATATTTTTTATAAAAATAAATTTGCAAAATTAATAATTAACAATAATAATATTTATACAATTAATTAAAAAATATAATCAAAATTAAATATGTATATCATTATAGATTTTTGAAAATCTTTAATTTTTTAACTATATTTTTAGACTTATAAAAACATATTTTTGATATTTTTCATTTTTTTTATTCATTAATAATGAATTATAGGAGTGATTTCAGAGTGGAACCACTATACCTTTAACAGAAGGAAACAGAGCTATGTAGAGAGAGTGGTTTCATGGTAAAAGACCTGTGCAGTGCTCAGAAAATCGTTTTCTAAGAAGTGGTTATATCATGAAACCACTGTGCTTCAAAGGGTTAAGATAAAAGTAGACTATTTTTTCAAAGATTAATATTTAAACATATTTATAAGGTATCAACCATGAAATATGACATTAATAATAATATTTTACAACATTTATTTTTTCTCATTTCTTTTAATATTCAAAAAGATGTTTTTATTTAACAAAATCTTTTTGTTCTTTAAAAAATTGTATGAAATATCGGTTATTTTTTTATCTGATACAAGTACTTCATCTAGAAATAGTTTCAATGGTTCGAATAAAAAAATATTTCTTAAAATCAAGAAATATCTAATACCACATTCGAACTAAAAACCATGCCTAAAGAAAAGACTTTTTGAATTAATAAAATATCGATAAATATATTGAGCTTTTGAATAATATATATAGAAATAAAATATCAGGCTAGGTTCTCCTTGAATAATCCTCACAATATTTTTTCCTTAAAATAACTGTTTTAAAAAATAGGTTTATTAAATAATAAACGATTCTCTTATAATAAAATCTATAATAGATTAAAATTAATAAAAAATATATTATTCAAACTACTTTTCTTCAAGTATCGTCCAAAGTATCGATTATATATTCAAAAACGAATTTCCATTTATCGAAGTTGTATACTAGTAGTACAGATCTTGTTCTTAAAAGTTTCTTTCCATCGTGTGCATTTATGGAAATAACTGAATAATTGTAATGTACGAATTAATGAACAGACTTGAATAACAACTAGCTGTGTTATCTAGAATCATCTTTAGTGATGGAGCCCCAATTCATTTCAACAAGACAGTCAACCGTCATAATTACTGGTATTAGAGAAACGAGAATCGTCGTTGAACTGATGACACTCGTGTTTAGAATTATCTTGGGATTATGGTGATTTTATGACTTTGTCAGACTCTGTGAGATTTAAAACACATTTATACGTTCATGTTTAATACCAAACCACATACACACACAAACAAACATATATATATATATATATATATATATATATATATATATATATATATAACTCAAACAATACTTCACTGCTCTTAAAGCACCATATAACTAGAAATATAGAATTAAATGTTCATCTACTATTTTGTGTAATAACAGTTAATTAAATTATTTTACTGGAAATATTAACGTATGTGAATATGTATGTAACTACTCATATCTATGACTTTTGTTTATATCATATGTTTATTCGTTATTTTAGTGAAATTTCTAATTAAAACATTTTCGAAACATATTCTATTTATCAAATATGTCATATAATTCAAATATATAATCAAATTTTTGTTGATAAAGTTGATTAAAACATGAAACTTCAATGAAGTTAAAAGCTAACCATACACACACACACACACACACATATATATATATATATATATATATATATATATATGAAATGATCAAGTATAATAAAAGTACAAAATACGAGGGCCGTTTGATAAGTCCGTGTAAATTCCGAAAGATGGCACCACTGGTGCATATCGAGGTTATTTTTAATTAGTAGCACCTCTTGGAAGAACTCACATCAAGTTTCATCCATATCGGTCTATTCCTTTGTGTTTGACAATCGTTGGAATCAAGGAAATCGAGTGATTGTCAAATAATGGACGAAAAAGAATTTCGCGTGTTGATTAAACACTACTTCATTAAAGGCAAAACGCCTCAGAAGACTAAACAGAAGCTTGATAAACATTATGGTGACTCTGCACCTTCGATTAGTGCGGTTTATAAGTGGTTTCAAAATTTTCGGAGTGGCCATATGAGCACAAGAGACGCTGAACGTTCTGGACGCCCTGTTGAGGTCACCACTCCAGAAATCATTGATAAAATCCATGATATGGTGATGGATGACAGAAGAGTGAAAGTGCGTGAGATTATTAGTGCTGTAGGCATCTCGTGTGAACGGGTACATAATATTTTGCACCGACAATTGGACATGAAAAAGCTATCCGCCAGGTGGGTGCCGCGATTTCTCACGATCGACCAAAAACGAGGTTGTGTGAAGTGTTGCAAGAACGGTTTGCAGCTGTTTCAGCGAAATCCGCAGGACTTTAAGCGTCGTTTCATCACTGTAGATGAAACATGGATGCATCACTACACTCCTGAGACCAAAGAACAGTCTAAACAATGGGTTATCAAGGGGGAATCTGCTCCGAAAAAGGCGAAGACAATTCCTTCGGTCGGGAAGGTTATGGCGACTGTCTTTTGGGATTCGCAAGGAATAATCTTTATCGACTATTTGAAAAAGGGTAAAACCATTACAGGTGCATATTATTCATTGTTATTGGATCGTTTGAAAACCGAGTTGCAAGAAAAACGTCCCCGATTAGCCCACAAAAAAGTCCTCTTCCATCACGACAACGCACCAGCTCACACCTCAGCAGTTGTGGCCGCAAAACTAATGGAAATAGGGTTCCAAATCGTTTCACATCCCCCCTATTCTCCAGACTTAGCTCCATCGGACTATTATTTGTTCCCTAATATGAAGAAATGGCTCGCGGGAAAAAGATTTTATTCGAACGAAGAGGTGATTGCAGGAACGAATGACTATTTTACAGACTTGGACAAATCCTATTATTCGGAAGGGATCAACAAACTAGAGCAGCGTTGGATGAAGTGTATAAGCCTAAAAGGAGACTATGTTGAAAAATAAAAACGATTTATTAAAAAAAATGAAGCAGTTTTTATTTTTACACGGACTTATCAAACAACCCTCGTATAACGATTATTTCTAGAAATCATGATTATTCATATAGATAAAAATCTACATAAAATATACAAAAATATTATTTTTGAAAATATGTATGTTTGACCAAAAAAATGATACAAACTTTAAGACGTTTGAAATAAAAATGACAATAAAATAAATTATATTAAATAAACAATATTGTTACCCTAATTAAATTTTATAAATGTTTTTTTTAGAAATAATAATTAGAAAAGAGTATAAAAATAAAAAAATCTTGTTCGAAAAATCATTGAATTTCATATTAAATTTAAATTCAAATTTATTCACAATCATTTATTATTTTTATATAATTAACTATTATAACATGTTTTATTGTATAATAAAATATATTTTATTTTTATTTATATATTCTGAATTAACAACGATTATTTTTTGGATTAATAACGCAATAAAACACACAATAAAACTCTATCTAAAGTTTCACAAATGAATTTTAACCTCAAAATCTATATTAAAAATCTATAAAAATATTAAAAATCATAAAAATATTAAAAATCATAAAAATATTAAATCTATAATCTATATTAAAATCTATCTAAAGTACTTATGCTACGATGAAAAAACAGATCGAATAATAATCATAAAAATAACATAATATTTTTAATGTTCAGGTTTAAATTTGATAGTCTTTTTTCAAAGTGGATTGAATAAAAAAAATGCACAAGAAATCATTTCTAAAACTCACTAATAATATAAAATATTCTTAAATATAAGGTCAAGTTACATTAAATACTTTAAAAAAGTAATCAAAATATTAACTATAAAATTATTAAAAAACAGTTTATTATATAGATTAATTAAAAATTTTATTGCAAAATATAATTAATGGTAAAATTTATTATTATTTTTTCTAATAAATTTATAAAAAAAAATTGAAATGAAAAATTTATTATTTATTAATTTTAGTTGGACAAGTACTTATGTATATTAATATATATCACCTTAAAATTATCACATTTAATAAAAATTAAATTTTTTAATTCATAAAATTATGTATTACAAAATGTCTTAAAATATTGTATATTTTTTTATGAATTTTAATATTGATTATAATAATATAATTGAAAATTAATTAAATTGCACTTGAAAATAAATAATCATTTAATTATATCCTCATGCACAGTTGTATTAAGCTATAAACTTTCATCTAAAATGTTATAAATATTAAATAGTATTAAAAGTCTTATCAATTATAAAACATATACAAACACTGAAAACATAATTTATCTTAATGAAACCCCGTATCAAGAGCATTTGACTTTAAAATGTCACATTGTAAATGACATGAGAGTGAATTATAAATTTAAAGTAAATTTCATTATTTCAGCATATTTTACTCCTAAATTATATCTCGATTGTTTGATAAGATTTCAAGTGAAGTTTTTTCTAGTATAGTATATAAATTTTATTCGTTGTAATATTAATGAAATAATTGTAAAAAGAATTATTTTTTTTAATAATTCTATTTATTAGTCAATTTTTAAACTAATATCTTAAATGTTAGTTAATAATTTGAATGAGATAAATTTGATATGTAATAATTACTTTTAAGGTACATTAATAGAATTAATTTATTATATCTCATTTTTTCGTTACATTCGAGAAATTTTCTTCCCTAAATTGCGGTAAATTATCTGTTTATTACACTCTAAGAATAAGAAATTACAGTGTTGTTTGAAATGTTCTGTTTTATTTCACATCAAATTATTGAAACGGTTGTTAAATTTATTTGAAATTATTGTCTAATTTTATTGATTATGATTTTTAAGATTCAAAATTATATTTTACAAAGTATAAAAATTATTTCTTTTCAAATTTATATAAAATGAGAATTTTTAAATTGAAACTCTGATAGTTTTTTTTAAATTCTAATTAAATGAAAATAACTTAAATAACGTTTCATTATTTAAATTAACTAAAAACTTTTATATAAAGATATCAAAAAATAATTTCTTAAATTTTATAAATTCTCAAGTACCTTTGAAAAGAATTTCTCTATATTGTAAGATAAATCAAAACACTTAAATTTTTATCTCTATTCAAATATATATAATACATAATACTGAATGTTAATTCTATCAGTCTCATTAGAACCACACTATTAGAATTAATTCAGATAGGAAAATAAATGACATATTTTTCAACTCTTATTGCATATTTAAAATGTTAATATGATGATTTTTAATGTAATATTAATGAAAAAAATATATTTTATTTATCTTATACTGACATGCAATTAAAATATTTTATAATAAAAAATTAAACTCGAATTAAAAAAAAAACAAGTTTTAAAATTTTACATTAAAAATTTTCAACTAACTATTTGTATTCCAAATATAAATACTGAAAGTAAGTAAGTATATCCAATATCACCCTAATGTCATTTTCCCCCTGTTTAAACCAATTCGTTCAATTAAGGGTTATAAAACAACAGTATTTCTACATCGATGGGTGTAAAAGTATTACGTTTAGGCGTAAACGAATAACCGTTATTTGGAAATTACTGACAGCATATATTCAAGGGTTTTTTTTAAAAAAAATGTCAAAAAAATTGTAATATAATTATTTTTAATATAGATATTTATAGATTTATCTATATTTATATTTTATATAAATTAATATTCATGTTATTTTAATAATATTTTTGTTAAATATTTTATTTTCTATTAAAAATGAATAATTAATAAACTTGATATTTGAATTCAAATTTTATTTAAATTGCCAAATAAAATTTATCTGATAATAAATCAAAGTAATATTATAAGCATTTAAAATATTTATTTATATGTTTGTTTTCAATTACATTCAAATTAAAAACTCTACCCTTAAGACATTTTGTGTCAAATTTTCAGTTCAATACAGAATGTAATTATTTAGTTATATTTTAATTGTTTGTGAATTGTAATGAAAAATTCAAATATATTTAAATTTAATGCTAATATAAAATGAATATTCATTTATCTGTTTTAATTTTCAATAATAATAATTTAAAAATTTTAACAAATCAAAAAAAAGGTAGGTTATATTTATGACTTTTTATCGAGAGGCCAAATGTATTTAAATAGAAAAAAAATCTCTTGAATCAAAATAAACTGTGTTTATTGACTTTAACCCATATATATATATATATATATATATATATATATATATATATATATATATATATAAATATTGTGTGAAAAATAAATATTTCATACAGTACATAACGTACTTTTCGATGTGGAATCTTTCAAATAGGTTGTTTTTTATGTATGTTATTCTCTGTACCTAAACTTTGTGTTTTCATAGTTGAATGTGTTTTATTTAGTAATAAAGTAGGTGGGTTTTACGCTGTTGAGTTTGATTTATTTGTGCGGTTTTCTTGATTTTAACGAACAATTGTCCTACGTTTATATAGCAATCATTATTGTTTGTTTGCTTGTTTGAAAAGTACTTTAAAATTTATTTCGTCTTTGTTTCTTAGAAATGTTTTCATAAGAAAAATTTTAAAAGTTTTTTTAATTAATGTTTTCGTTAATAAATTTATTGGAGAGGAAGTAAAGAATGGCTTCAGAAAGAAATGTAATGAAGGAGTTTGTATTATTTATGTGTAGATTTTTTTAAGATATTAATTAATAAGGATGTATTCATTTCAGCTCGAGTAATTTTAGATTTTGAGATTTTATTAAGGATTTATTTCAGATAATACTTAATGCAATATAATGATATTTTTAAATGAAAAAGGTACAAAAACAGATTCATTTAAACAAATTTATTTTATGACAATCAAGCAGATTGATTATTCCAAATAAATTAAAATTATAAATATTCCAATTATAAATTTGAATAATTTGTGAATGTTTTTGTTGTTTTTTTAATTAAATTTTTATATTGTTTTCAATTGAAACTACATAATACTCTATATATAAATACATATAAAAACGAATACACACAGGTATATATATATATATATATACATGTGTGTGTGTGTGTACGTGTGTATTTTATATAAGACAACTTACGTTTAATATTAATTTGTCTATTCATTTCTGATATTCAAATTTGAAAAACTAACCTGAAACAAGAAAAAACATTAAATTAGTATTTAAATAAAATATTAATATAAATTCAAATATTATTTTTAATTAATTTATTGAATGACACATGGTAATTAACACAATTAATAAACAATTATTTCTTATATTACTTTAAACATTACATTTTTTAGAATAACTTCTTATACGGGAGAAATTTCTATCAACAAAATTTACTCTGCCTTTATCACATCTATACATGGAACTTTTATTAAAAGCTTTTTATATCTCTTGATATATATATATATATATATATATATATATATATATATATGTATGTATGTATGTATGTAATATTCGTCCAAATTTCAAAAACATGAAGTTATTCTATAAATTATTACATAGTACAAAATGGTGTCAACATTTTTTTATTGAATATTAAAAAATAGAATTATTTTTATTTTTTTAAAAATTGATATTTTTGGCCAAAAAGCTACGATCAATATAGAAATTTTGTCAAAAAATGGAATGTTTTAAAAACGATTTATTTTACACTAATATCATAAATAATGATGTACTATTGATAAAAACATCAATTGTTCATAGAAATAATAGTATTAATAAAAAAATTAACATTTTTGGATTTTTCTGATTTCAGTCTGTGAAACATGTAATTTTTTTAAAATTTCATCGTTGTTGAAGAAAAAAATTATATACAGATACAAAAAAAATTTTTTTTACTTAAATATATGTTTTTCTAACTTAGTATACATATATATAATTAATTTCAAAATAATTTAAAGTGAAAATATATCAATTTCTAAATTGATTATAAAACCGATTTTTCTAAAATATAGGGTTTCGTTTATAAAATGATATAAATTAAGTAATAGCAACAATTTTTACTAGAAACTCAATATTTTTATCATAAATAATTGTTGTATAAACAAAAAATTGAATTATTTTCATTTTTTAAAAAATCGATATTTTTGACCAAAAAAAACCACGACCTATAGTATGGAAATTTTGTCAAAAAATCGAAAGTTTTAAAAACGACTTATTTTGCACTAAAATCATAAATAATGATGTATTATTGATAAAAACATCAATTGTTAGTAGAAATAATAACATTTATTAGAAAAAAATAACATTTTTTGATTTTTACGATTTTAGTCTGCGAAACGTCATTATTTAAATTTCATCGTTGTTGAAAAAAATTCATATACAAGTACAAAATAACATTTTTTTACATTAATATATGTTTTTCTAACTTAATATACACATGTATCATTAATTAAAAGAATCTTTAAAGTGAAAATACGTCAATTCCAAAATCAATTAAAAATCCGATTTTTCTAAAATATGGAATTTCGTTTATAAAATGATATATAATGAGTGATAGCAACAATTTTTACTAGAAACTCAATATTTCTATCATAAATAATCACTATGTAAACAAAAAATTGAATTATATTCATTTTTTAAAAATTCGATATTTTTGACCAAAAAAAACCACGACCTATAGTATGGAAATTTTGTCAAAAAATCGAAAGTTTTAAAAACGACTTATTTTGCACTAAAATCATAAATAATGACGTATTATTGATAAAAAACATCAATTGTTCATAGAAATAATCACATTTATTTAAAAAAATCGACATTTTTTAATTTTTTCGATTTCATGTTGCGAAACATATTTTTTAAAATTTCATCGTTTTTGAAAAAAAATCATATGCAAGTAAAAAAAAATTTTTTTTACATAAATATATATTTTTATAACTTAATATATACATATATAATTAGTTATAAAAGTTTTTAAAGTGAAAATATATCAATTTCTAAATCAATTAAAAATCCAATTTTTCTAAAATATGGACTTTCGTTTATAAAATGATATATAATAAATAATAGCAATAATTTTTGCTAGAAACTCAATATTTCTATCATAAATAATCACTATGTAAACAAAAAATTGAATTATTTTCATTTTTTAAAAATTCGATATTTTTGACCAAAAAAAACCACGACCTATAGTATGGAAATTTTGTCAAAAAATCGAAAGTTTTAAAAACGACTTATTTTGCACTAAAATCATAAATAATGACGTATTATTGATAAAAACATCAATTGTTCATAGAAATAGTAACATTTATTACAAAACATGAACATTTTTTGATTTTTCCGATTTCAGTCTGCAAAATATGTCATTTTTGAAAATTTCATTTTTGTCCAAGAAAAAAATCATATGCAAGTGCAAAAACATTTTTCTAGATAAATTTTACATTTGTAGTTCTAAATTTGTCTTTATATTCGAAATAGGATAAATAAGCTCTCCTCTTTCTCTCTCAATATAAATATATATATATAAATCTATGTATTAGGTAAACATTATTGTTAGAGCGACAAGACAAACGGCTAATAAAAAAAATCGAACAAGAAGAGTTATGGTTCAAGCTGCTGATCGTAATATACGGCAATGAGCTTCGAAAATTATCACTCGGCATGTAGACACGGGTTGAATGTGCAGCGAAAGTGTTCACCCATCTATCTAAATTACGGATGACGTCACGCCTGTTTGGGGACACAACTAAACTGCCTGGTTGCTGCCAGCAGTGGCTGTCGTCGTGGAGGCAATGAGGAACGCAGCTTGTTTCGTTCGTCGTATGCGTCAACGTTTACAACCTGCTGCCGTCGACTTATTGTCTAAACTGATCCTCGATACATTTATGATTTATCGATTTCGAATAAGTTTCATCTCTGCTTTATACACATGTATATATAGAAACTTTTGACGAAAATTCCATGAAAAACTTACTACCATAACTTTCGTTATGAACCCTTTAGAAAAAATAAATAAATATCTTACACACACATACAAATATATATAGAGAGGGAGAGAAAGATTGGCCAAAATGAGACTAAAAAATAGTAAGGGATATTATTTTCAATTATAATAAGCAAGTAAATCTATATCTAAACCCTTTAATTTCATTTAGACCACCCGATACATTTGAATTTCTAAATTAATATTTTTTTAATTACTAATAGATTTTTATATTAATAAAAATTATAATATTTTTTTATTATTAACATTTTAAAAAAAAATAACAGTACAAGTCATTAAAAAGTTTAAGTTTCTAAGATATAATGAAAAAAATGTTTTGAATTAACAAATTTTTAATCAAAATACAATTCTAAACACATTTAAAGATATATATATATATATATATATATATATATATATATATATATATATATATAGCAATTCAATTTCAAACATCTAACAAGAAGTGTAAAATAAATAGATTCCATTTTCTTTTTAATGGAAAAAAAGAAACAGTGAACTTGTTAAAATTAGTATTGATTTAAAAAGATTGAAACAAACTCTATACAACATAGTATACGTTATTAAGTGTAAGATGAGTAGATCTTTCAAGTATATAAAACAGATACTTATTGATAATTATGAAAAAAAACGAATTCAAACAAGAATACGAACATTTTTTTTATTTTTTCGATTTCAGCTCAACTACGCTGAACTATGACAAGAGTTTTATATATTTCCATTACAGTGCACTGTATAAAATTGTCTTTGTTTCTTTGAAACCAGTTGCTTTGATGTCAGATTATGAAGACAAATTGAGAGCCGCAATAAACTTTTCGAGATAATCCCGTGCCACTAGACGATTGGCGGAAAAAAGTTTAACAGTAGCATGAATTTCAACCGATGTCGAAATGGTGACAACGACTTTAGATCCGGTATATTGATGCCACGACTGTTCGGCTCCCTCATTTATTAATTTGTCTGCGCGAAATGAAAATTGAATTATGCCTGTCTTAATTTTTATTCAAATGAATCAAATTTGAAAATGTTTCAATTTAAATTTCAAATTGGTCGTAGGATTTGTCTGTGAGACCTTTCGCTATTTCGTTCGTTCGTCGTTTGCATTCTACGAATTAATTTTACAAATATAGTTTTGTGTTCGTTTTGAATTTTAATTAGGTTTTGTACAATATTGTCGCCGAAAATTAAATGCATACGTATATACACATGCATATATATATATATATATATGTGTGTGTGTGTGTGTGTGTGTGTGTGTATACAATTAAATATTTTATGGAGAACACACATGTGTTAGATATTCTGAGATTATTTTAATGTATTTAATTCATTTTATAATATAAAACGGTCGCCGTTAAATATTAAATAAGGTAAATTATTGACCAAATCATAAATCAAAAGTCTAATTTATAAAATATGTTACTATGAAATAAAATATATTTTAAATAAAAAGATAATTTCTTAAAAAATATAATTATTTTATCCTTAAAATGTTATATAAGGTGGATTAAATTTAACTGAAAGATAATAAAGAATAGTAAATTTTTTACAAGAATTTTTATAACAAAAATACTTTAAACTATTTTTTGAAAATGTGTATAAATTTATTTTTTAAAAACGTTTAATATTTACATTTGATTATTTATTCGTAGACTCGTTAGAAAATTAACATTATATTGAATTTTTAAATTGTATGGAAAATGTATATATAAAGTCATCAAAATGTAACACCTAAATTTGTGTTTTATAAAAAAGAAATAAAAAAAACTATACACATGTTTCTTTTTAATAATAAAAAAGTCTAGGCGTCACTTTTGGATGACCTATATTAACATTAAATTTTTTAGAACAAATAATCTATGTTTTATTTTACTGAACTATATTAATTAAATAATTACAAATTTTATAAATTATATTAAAAATAGGGCAAATAAAAATTTTAAAAAAATGTAATTTTAGAATATTCGTTAGTCTGCAATTATATTTAATACACAATAGCTTGTATTAAGTATTAAAATTTTAATCTCTACCGTTAAAAAATATAAAATAGGTTATGTATTGAAACTGAATAATATTTTTAAAACTGATGAGACAATAATGATTATTTAATCATAATCCCTATTATTTATAACAAAATGTATCTTAAATAAAAAATATTTGTATTTTACCAAAAGTTATTCCATATTCAAAAATTATTTAGAAACAAAATTAAACAGTTAAAGGGTTAATAATACAAAAATCTAGGCGTCACTTTTGGATGGCCTATATTAACAATAAAATTTTTAAAACGAATAATTTGTTTTATTTCACTGAACTTTATTAATTAAATAATTACAAATTTTATAAATTATACAAAAAAATATTAATACTCAAAATTATAAAATAAATAGGAATATTTTAATATTTGCAATAATACTTTAAAAAATTAAGAATTAAAATTTTAATCTCTAATAAAAAATACGAAATAGGTTATGTACTGAAACTGAATAATAACTTTTCAACTGATGAGACTATAATATAATCATTTAACATAATATTAATTATTTAACAAAAATATGTATCTTAAATAAAAAAATATTTATTATTTTACCAACGAGTTATTCCATATTCAATAATTATTTAGAAATATAAATAAAAAGATATTTTCTACAATATTTTCCAATATTTCTATTAAATATATATATATGATTTTTCAAATTCAGATAAAAAACTATTCACCTATTTCCCTATCATCGAGTAAACACAACACAATAAATTTGTAATATAAATATCGTCGAGTAATATTTTATACATTTACTGTATAAGAGCGATAAAACCTTATCAATAAATCAATTTATTATTCACATTTTCATAAATATAAGATTCGATTAAAACACTCGACGTGTATATTTACAAATTTTACTCTTGTATCAATAAGTAGGTCAAACACACAAAAGGCAACATAAAATCATGTCGGAAAACATACCACAGTGCATTATATCAAATCGGAACGTCTGTAAATCGAACAAAAGGCATAATGTGTGTCGTAGAACATTTATGTAGTTTTCAAAGTTTGAACGTTTGGATAAACATTATGTGTTTTTATAGTCTTTACCTTATATGCATCGCCTGTACGCATGTTAAAAGCTTATAAGATAACTAAAAAAATATTTTTAAAAAAAAACGTGACAGGGATGAGAAATATATATGAAATAAAAATGAGTTTGAATCAAATAATTGATAAAAATGTTACTACAAATCTTATATACACAAATACATATATATATATACATTTTTTTCTTATCAACATCCTCACAGTATTATTAAACAAATATGTTTAATTTGAATAAAATATCTACATTATTACAATTCTTAATTATGAAACATTAAATCTTTCACCCATTTAAATTTTATATAAGCATTATTAAAAATATATTTTTTTTAGTTTCACTACAAGTAATAATCAATTATTTTTAATTATTTACAATATTTTATTTTTCTTTAAAGCTTTAAATAATTCATTACATGCTTCTTAAATACTACCCTAATAAATGATTTTAGTTTATTCAACTATAATTATTTCGAAATGATTGATGATTGTTATAAAATAAGAAAATTATAAAAGATATATGAAATTGAATAAGTATAATGAAATTCAAAAAATATCAAAAAAATATTAAAAATATTACAAATTTATTTAAAAATGATAGTTTGATAAATAATTTTGTTACGTTTTTTAAACAATCAAATACAAAATCATTTATCAATCTTTTTTCATACAAATATAATTTAATAAAAATCACCCCAGACAATCAATATTTTATTTATCAAAAATATATAAAAAAAAACAATTCTTCAATATTATTTTTCTTTAAAGCTATAAATAATTCATTACATGCTTCTCAAATACTACCCTATTAAATGATTTTAGTTTATTCAACTATAATTATTTCGAAATGATTGATGATTGTTATAAAATAAGAAAATTATAAAAGATATATGAAATTGAGTAAGTATAATAAAATTCAAAAAATATCAAAAAAATTAAAAAAAATATTACAAATTTATTTAAAAATGATAATTTGATAAATAATTTTGGTACGTTTTTTAAACAATCAAATACAAAATCATTTATCAATCTTTTTTCATATAAATATAATTTAATAAAAATCACCCCAGACAATCAATATTTTATTTATCAAAAATATATAAAAAAACAATTCTTCAATGGACATACAGCACATTTTTTGTGAATAATATAATTTTTATTTATTATAAATTTCATTACATATAATTAAATTCTTAACTATTATTACTATTCTTTTCAATTTGTGGTATTTTGATAAAAAACATATTTAACTCCTCAATTTTTTATTAAAATAAACATGTATTTTTCTAAAAAAAGTGTTCATGTGTTAAAATGTTAAAATAAAATTTATCTAAAACATAGAAGATACCCAGTAACGATTTACTGATAAAAACTCAAGACTTTTCATTTTATCTTTTGATTTTTACAAGAATCCGATGTATACTTCATATATATCTAAATTTGTTTCTATGTATATATATATATATATATATATATATATATATATATATATATATATATATATTGACAAGCCCTGAGTTCAGATTTTCATACGCCTTGTCAGACGGCGTTAACTTTTCGCAAGAATGCCCGCCACGAGAAAGCATATGGCCTGGAAAAATCTACTCAAGAGAAATCACTGGACTGTAGATTACTACAACTATTACTACATATCTCCTCAACGTACAATACTTATATGTTCTCTTTCACTCTGTTACATTCTACTCTCACTCATTGTTTTATTATTTTAGAAGAGCATTTGATGTTATATAGACTTAAATAAATTATATATATATATATATATATATATATATATATATATATATATATTATATTCAGTTTTAGTCAATAGTCCATGTCGAAGATATTTTGTAAGTATTCCTCTCAAACTGTACGTCTCTATTAAGATACAAAGATGTATACTACGATGGTACAATTTAATCGAAGTTAAACATAGCATTGTTCAAGTACATTTCTTCGACAACTCGATTAAGGAAAACGTGGAGTTGACTTAAACGAAATCACCTCTATGTATAGTTAAATATAGAACAATCGTTTTCATATGCATCGAGGGACAACTATAAACTTAATGAAAATTATAAAACAGACAGCGAGTGTAAGAGAACGCGTGATAAACTTCAATAATGTCAATTTTGTGTTTAAGTTTAACGAGAGGAAAATACTTGCCGAACTATGCATTTATAGTTCTGTTTAGTTATATACTTCCATCGAATATAACAGAAATAATAAAACATAAATGATTATACACATTCATTGAGATTTCATATTTAACAATATTTCAAAAATCAACATTTTATAAATGATTAATATTATATTTTTCAATTTCAATATAAAATAACACAAATAAAGCTAAAAGATTTAGATATATATTTACTAATTTTCAGTTTCATTTAGACTACCCTATATATATATATATATATATATATATATATATATAAAATCGAGACCACAAAATAAATTAGCTGATACTCTTTTAGTTCCATGAAAACTAATGGCATCAAAAGAAAAGTAACGAAATTCCCATGAGAGACATATATAACATAGTTAGATGAAGAAATAGAGGTAACAGTATATTAAAAATTTTCAAAATGAGAATTGCAGTCATGTAATTTATTCTAGTTAAAGTAGAAAAGATAAAAAGAACTTTTAAATTCAATAATAGAAACATTTATATGATTGTACTTTTTCAGTCATTTAATAAAAAAATATAATGTTTAATTTTTTTATATAATATTCTAAGAAAATTAACAATCTTTTCTTTACTGTAATTTACTAAGATTATTATCCTTTTACTATTCCAAGATTAAATTCAATCCTAATAACAATCATTAAAAAGATTTTGTTTATAATTTTAAAAACAGATTTTTATTGTAGTACAAAATTTTAAATCTGATAATTATTATTTATTTAATTAAATAATTTTACATTAAACAAAATGAATAACAATTTTAAAAGGAATATTCACTAAATACAATAGATAATTTTAAATTTTCCAATTTAATTCTTAACATTTATAAAAACAATAAATAAATAAAAAATCGACATTTGTCAAAATAAATATCATCTCGTTATAAAACAACACTACAATTTTCATCAAAATAATGTATGTATCCCAGTTTGCATTTCAGATGTAAAACTTATATTTCTAGATTAACGATAATCTTTAAAAATCGTTATAACATCAAACTTATATCTGATATATACGAATTTTACACATTGCTGAATTTCTTTTTTTGAATGTACATTTTCATACTAAAATATTAACGACGAGAAAAGATAAAACTGAACAACTTTTATAAAACCACTAAGCTAGAATAAAAGTACAGAGGATTTACATATTTAACTACATCAATTCATCTTACATTTATTTTTAAAAAATATGTATTATTTACGACTCATTTTATCTAAATTCTACCATTGGAAAATCTTCGAATAATGGATGAAACGTATGATTTAAAATTATCGTACATCCATTAATTTATTTTATTTATGATTTATTAATACTTCTTATATTTATATATATATATATATATATATATATATATATATATGAAATGATATATACTACGTAAATAAAGAAAACATCCCTTAAACAACGTGCTTTGAATATATAATAAAACTGAATTGTTATATATCTTGTGTAACGAATTAGAATGTTCCATGATTAATTTGTTTTAATAGCGAAAAACCTAAAAGGTCAAATCAGTATTCCAGTCTCGTTCTATAACGCCGTTACCGCAGTTAAATGGATGATAGATTCGAGATGAAAGGATTTGATAACGTCACAACAAATATTTGACTGAAGTGTACGAAAATTATTTTTCTCGTCTGAACAAACAAATTGTCGTTTTGTCGTATGGTACGCGCGTGATTTATTTTTTAAATGTTTTTATGACGACGCGTCTGAGACGACGATTTTTTTTATTATTTCGACATTTTGTGTAAGTTGTACGAGAATTCTTATTACCCAGCTTGTTTTTCTCAATCGTTACAGATCAAAGAAATCAAAATAAACTTTTTACTAATTTTGTTTATGTTTTCAAGTCTCGTTTCTCGTATTGAGATATACGGTTTTTAATTTAAACTAATTTGTTTTTTAAATAAATTATCATACGTGTTTAATGTTAGACTGATTATTGATTAGTATATATGAAATAACTCAATTCGTAATCTTATAAATTTAAAAAATAGTTTTTGATAAACTAAAAACTGTCTGTCATGTTAATTATTCTTATCAAATCATTTAATATATTTTGGATAAAACAAATATTATTTTATCAATGAATTTAATAAACTATAATAGAGTAAAAATATACCATATACAAATTCGTATAGATTTTTTTAAGATTTAAACTCTTCAACCATAAGACACTGAAAAAAACATAATTTTTATATAGCCAAGTCACGACATTTTAGAAATTAATAAATATAATTATAACATATATAAATACACAATAAAAGGTTTAAGAAAATACATATGAGTAAATGAGATATACATATGAAAAAATCACCGATGTGATTGGAAGATAAAAACATTGGATCTTTGAAAGTGACCAAATTTGGGTGAAACTTTCATGCAATAGTAAATATAAAAAGGATACTACTACAATTACTAATGATTATATACAGGATTTTTTAAAGCGTGATAAAACTTTAAATTAAATCCCTATCAAAAGTTCTATCTAATCTAAAAAAAAAACTTTTTATATATGAAAGATGAATGTGTAATAAAAAAATAACAAGGACTTCAAAACAGTTTGTTTTTATTATTTAATAAAATAAATATTAAGACTAAATGTTTTTTCCAAGAGTGGTAACAGGACTGGAAATAATAGTCCATCTTAAAAAATAAAAATGTCTCAAAATAAAGTCTCAGATTTTAAAATAAAATTAATTATTTATATTTAATTTTATTATTATATGTTGAATATATACACAATTAAATTTTAAAAACGTCAATAAATAAATATAGTTATAATTATACTATTTAAAAATTTTAGAATTAAAATAAAAAAATTAAGGATGTTTTAATAAATAAATTTTATACGAAAAATAAGTTCGTATTTCTTCTCAAGTAATTACAAATAAAATATTATTTATATAAAATATTTTACTTCATTTACTTTTATATGTCAATTTAAATTATTTTACCATGTGTTTACAAAAATATAAATATAAAATCAATATTTTCCATACGTATTGTTAAATTTAATAAAAACATCTTTTCATAACAAACTTCTATTCATTATCCTATTTTAGAAAAAAAAATCTATTGCTTTTCTAACAGATGATCACAATAAAATTGTAACAAATTTACTGTACTCCTAATTCAGAACTCTACTGTAGAACTCCTATACAACAAATATAATACTGCCAGTACAACGTACAGTTCACAAAAGCACGTGTTTAATTGAATTCGCACAAGCTTGCATTGCCGTACAGACAACGTCCTTCAATTCAACAACACCATGTTCTAATAGTGTACTACTACTCTTTATCACTTGGTCAATGTATAACTATTAAATTTTATTGTGTAGCTAAACATGTAATATTCTATCTCATGTTTTATTTCCCTACATTATATATCTGTACATAAATACAAAAATTAAACATGTTTACATATCATAATAAACATATATAATTAAATTCACACACACACACACACACACACACACACACACACACACACACATATATATATATATATATATATATATATACATTATTTTCCTAAAAAGATAAACCAAAACACTTATATTTTATATTAAAATAAACTCTCCTAATATTCTCGAAAAACATGTTTTTATGAATATTGCACGTTTAATAAAATTCATAATAACTGGAACCAATTTATTAATATTTATTAAACATTACAACTAGTAGAAAATTAAATTAAATTAAATT
The DNA here is from genome assembly GCA_029203775.1 of Neoneuromus ignobilis. Taxonomy (NCBI): domain Eukaryota; kingdom Metazoa; phylum Arthropoda; class Insecta; order Megaloptera; family Corydalidae; genus Neoneuromus; species Neoneuromus ignobilis. The sequence continues at coordinate 34,039,782 of CP092092.1, read as the reverse complement.
TTTAGGAGTGTTTTTGTGTAATTATTATAATTTTACAAAAATTATTCAAACAATAGAATTTCATTTAAATATCATTTTTTTTTTAGATTTAAAGAAAAATCCCTACGATTATTTTATTCTAATATAAATTATAATTTCTGTACACTAAAAATATACTATTTGTATAATATTTTTGTTTTATTTATTGTTGTAGTTATGTCGTTTCATAATACCTTGAACATCACTAATAGAGACAATCGATTAATCTAAATGACTCGTCTCATCATTATGATTTAATTTGAATGAATGAGGTCCAATTATTTATATACATATCATCGTCATTATATCAGCTTATAACAATTAAATCAACCCAATGTTGGATGAAAGCCTTATTGAATGTTATTATTCTCTTGTACTTGATCATACTATGTTAACCAGGAGAGTAGGTAAAATATTTATTTATATATATATATATATATATATATATATATATATATGTATGTATGTATGTATGTGTGTATGTATGTATATAAAAATTAATTTTTTAAAATTTAATAACCAAATTTATTTAATAGAATCATTTATAAAAATAATGAATCAATAAACAAATAAATAAATTTCAATTATTATTTTTAATACTTCAATTAAAATGTAATCCGAAATGAAAATAAACATTTATTATTTCAATTCTAAAATAAATACCACTTAGTTATGAAATCAGGAACAACCAATACAAATATTAATACTTGAAAAAAATAATTATTTATAAACACAAGATTCCAATATTTTTTTAAAATATAAAATTGTTCAATAATCTAAATATTTTTTACACAAATTGTGTATCAATGATATATCATTTTATATTAAGTTTCTAATGGTAAATATATGATTAAATATATTCTAAAAATGTAATGATTTGAACTATATGTTTTTATGATTTTAACTATGAACTTTTTGTTAAAAAAAATTATACAAAGAAGTAACTTTTATTCACACATTATATATATATATATATATATATATATATATATATATACATGTATACTTTTTATTACCATCAATATTTTGCATTTGGATAAAAAGATAATTCAGTTCTAAAACGACCATGTGTAAATATGATTTTCAACGCATTATCACTACTAATTGAATACCCATTAAATATTCAATAAATACATACATTATTAATACAAAATGTACACTAACTAAACCAAAATTTATACAATGGCACTACCAAACATCAACTATAACAATAGTTATAATTCAAAATAGTTAATGTTGAACAATAGTTAAATTTTCTAAAAATTCCATAATAGAATATAAATTTATTAATGCATTCGTATAACATGTATTTATTAAAATTCATTGTAAATGGTAATTTAGTATAATAATTATTTTTCAAAATGAAATATTAATTTTTCTTTTATTTATATATATATAAATATGTTGAAACACATGAAAATATTTACTTGGAATAAATTATACGTAGAGAAAAGGGTTCAAAGCGAGTTTCATTGAAAATTTATGCAGGTATACGTAAGGCTTAAAAACTTTGTCTTCCGTTTTATAATCTGCTCGTATCTGTCGTGGAAATAAAGATACGACTAAGTAATTTTCATAATCATTTTGTATATAAAACAATAATTATTTTGTTTTAAAACTCTTAAGAGTGTTAGACAATGAACAAGACCTATCAATATATACCTGTTAATCCTATTATTTATGAACAATTAACATAGGATATTGTTTAACTGTATTGAAATTAATATAAGGTGGCCCAAATGAGACTGTAAAATAATCAATATAAGCAAGTAAATATAGATTTAAATCCTTCAGTATTGTTAGAAATATCATATATAATAAATACTGGATTGAAAATTTGTAATTAGAAAAAATTAGTAGCTATTCATATTAATTAAAAATATTAAATAAAGTTACTAAAATATATACATAGCACATAAATATATTTTTATTTAAAAATATTTAACTCACTATTAAAAACAATTATGGAAATAAAATTAATTTAAATTTCCACAAATGGAAAAAATATTATTTTACTATTATCTTATTTTTCTTAAAAAAAATTTACTAATATTGAAAATTGATTTTATGAAAAATTAGTACTATATTTCAAATTCAATCATAATTTATTATTTTTTTTAAAAAAAGTTTATAAGTAAATAATGAAATTTTATAAAAAAATAATATAAAATTACTTCAATTATAACTTATCACATTATATATATATATATATATATATATATATATATATATATATATATATATAAACGTACAAAATCAATCAGTAGAAAAAAATTGGACATTCATTGGAATTCTAATAAAGAAATTCCAATAACCTTCAAACGAAATTCACCTATTAATCACGTACTAAAACCCAAATCTAGATATAAATCAGAGAAATGAAGATAAATAATGACTGTAAGAAAATAATATCAGATATTCTAGACAGCATCCCAAATAGAACAATTAATAATATAACTAATTACCTGTAAGTCACACCTGGCGCAATGTGAGATCCATTGTAAATGATGTGAAGAGAAGTAGAATCATTGTTTCACTATTCATATTAAAAAAAAAATTGTGTGAGTTAGTGCGTAACGTCAATTTAACATGCGTAAGTAACAGTCGATTAAAAGAAAAGAAAATTTGAAACTGTTATTAAAATAAAACGATCAATTCAATTTTTCAAACAGTGTACGTATATAAAGTACATTTTTAATAACTTTTTTTCTATTATTCTGTTAAGAAATTGGTTAATTAAATTTTTACATTATTCACACGTTTAAATATGAGAACCGTTCGTGTCTCTCGAATAGAATTTTATTTATATTTTATTACATTTGTTGTATTAAGTGTTTTTTGTTTCCCCTTTTTAATTATTTATTCTTTGTTTAATTTTATTTACATTTTATAGAACAAGTCTCTACTTTAACACTACGACAAATATTTTTTGTTAATGTTTGTTATTATGAAATGATGAATATAAACGTATTTTTCTTGTTTTCTATATAAACTTTTTAATAAACTTTATTTTCTTTTGGTCTGCTTTACTTTATTATCTAATAAAAATTATACATTTTCGTTTTATATTTTCTTTTTAAATGAAATATTATTTTACTTTTAATTATACGTTAAGAATTTTTTTCATATTGTGTAATAACTAAAACAGAGAAAAAATCTTTATATATATATATATATATATATATATATATATATATATATATATATATGTACGTGTATGTAAATGTATGTTAAAAGTATATAGGTGTGTATAATAAGGATTTAAAACAATTTTCATGACAATTATTAAAAAATAATTTATAAGTACTTTGTAATCAGAACTCTTCTGAGATTTTTTTTATAATGTTATTGATTCATTTTATTTTTAGACTATTATTTTTTCTTTCATTTGAATAAAATTTCAATACATTAAATTGTTCAAATACAGATTTAATAATGTATAGGGTTATCCAAATGTGACGCCTAGATTTGTGTTTTATGAAAAAGAAACATGTGTATTATTTCTTTTTAATAAAATACAAATCTAGGCGTTACATTTGGATGGCTCTATATGATACTGGATTTAAAATAAGACCTTATATTCTTAAAATATTACTAAACAAAATAATATAAACTTTATAGAAAAATATTGACAAAAATAAATATCAGTTATGATAAATCTGATAATTTAAATTAAAAAATTAATGAAAAATTTAAATAAAAATGATTTTAATATTCCCAAATCCCATTGAATTATCAACATTTAATCTTTTGATAATTTTTCAATTGATATTTGTATATTTACATCCAATAAAAGTCAAAAAAATCATCACCAACATTATTAAAACTGCCAGATAGTGATATATCAGACAGATCGAAATCTTTAAAACTGGAATTCTGTAAATCACTGTCTGACACTTTTATCAGTTAATATATCTTCCTCGCACTGTTCACAAATCGTTTTTGTGGTTGGAATATTTGATTTTTACAGAATTTTGAACACACATGATGTTATACAGAAATTGTCAATTATCTCTACACATTTTTATTAATTCTTAATTTGATAAAAAACGAATTCGTAATAATTTTTTACATTTAAATAAAATCCGTCGATATAATCTTTTGAATAATATATAATATGTCGATATTTCTAACAGTGTTACTATAGTCAAATGTCAGTAACAACATTGATTGGAAATCAAATAGTACCTTTACAATCATTTTATATATATAGAATGTTATCAAAAGATATTACCTTCATCATCAATAGTCAATCAATCGAAAACATTCATGTTAGTGTTACAATAAAACGAAAACCTATTTTATTTACAAGTGTCGATGACAACTTGTCAACAGAATATTTCAATATGAAGTGTTCGAACAAAATTCGGATAATGGATCAGTACCTTTACATTTAGCGAGAGTAAACATTGAATTTATGAATTCATATCAAACAACAAATTTCATTAAATAAAGTTTTCAGTCGTTTGTGTTGAATATAGTTAATTCTAAAGCTATTTAATCAGTGAAAGTTATAGGAATGATTACGTTATCGAGGGTTCTAAAGTCATTTAGTTGATTGTGTTTCTTAAATGGAATTCGATAAAGGAATTTTCTCTCAAAATATTATAATGTCAAATATTGCTTATATGAATTAATTTCATTTACAAATAAAAAATATTTACAGAAAAAACAAAACTCAATAATTTGCTACTAGGAAATCATATAATTTTATTCAGAACTTTTATTAATTTTAAACGAGAGTTTAAATCATTTACTGACTTTCAAACCACAAATATATCTTTTTAAATTAACGAATTAATATAACAATTGCTTCTTTGCAACATTGACTATTTTCACTGTTTAAATTGAAACTTAACATTGGTAACCAGTGTCCGATACAAAGCTTTGAAAACGATCTGTTCTCGTTGAATCAGTCAACTGGAATACCTCCTGGCATAAACCGAATCTTTGAAGTTTCGTAGTTTAAATGTTATCACAAACGTCCAGTTCTGTTATCAAGTATCAAAGAAATGGTGCTTGAAATGCTATTACAGATTGAAAATCTGGATGGTCAGTTAGGACAAAAAAAGAGCACATAATGGAGCAAAATACTTTCACTCTTAACCAACCATTTGGTCAAATATTTATAAAAAAATTATTTTGGGTTTTGAAACGTTCTATAAAGTACACTTTTTAATTTTTGAAAATATCCATTTGTTATTTATTATACAAAAATCAATAATTTAAATATTAATTTTTTTTAATAAAATAAATAAAAAATACAATATTTCACTTTATAACTAAATGTAAATATTTTTTTAAAATTACAGAAAGAAAAATATGCTGACGTTTAAATCCTTAAGCTTCTAGAAAAATCTTCAAAATTTTTCAGAAAATGTTATTAATATTAATTTTTGTAAAAAAGAAAAAGATATATTTAATTCACTCCTGTATTTTATAATTATTTGATCATATAATCAAAAAATTATTTTCCACTTTTATTTACTAATTTTATTATTCAAAAAGAATGATTTAAAAATTTCAAATTGAAAAAATCTTAACATATATTTTTTATCTTAAAAACATTATAATTATATAAAATAATAATCATTTAAATCAAGAAGAAACGAATATATTATCAAAAACAATACAAAAATCAAATTGTTAAATTATATAATTTATAATCAAAAAGATGTGGACTTATAAAAGTATAATGAAATGAAATATTAAAAAAAGAACATTTTATTAAAAAATATTTATTTAAACTTTTATTATAAATTATAAAAAATTATTTCGAAACTCTTTTTATAAAAATAAGCAATTTATTTTTTCTTTAGTTTACAAGATTTATTTTAAGATAGAAAAGAAACTGTTTCTTTAATTCATCAATACATCAATATCGATTCGTTTGTTCACTCTTCAATATAGGATTCGTCAATTTACAGACTACAGAGAAAATCCGACCCTTGAAATGATTAGAAGAATAAACAGTGAAAAGAATCTTTTTAAAACAGTAAATAAGAATTTCTCTTATTTGGAATGTCAAAGAAATTCTATAAAAAAAAATATTGCAAAGATGAAAGTTTCATACGAGTCAATATTTAGAAAGTATTTTTTTAAAATATTATTAAATGAAGAAATATTTCACAACTATTGAATTTTATAAACATTAAATAAACAAACAAATTAAATGATACTGTGTTTTAATTTATTCATTTATCAAATAAATATATCTATATAATTTTCATTAATTTTATAACAATTATAAACAATTTTAAATAATAAAAATAGTGATTATTTGTTTATTAAAAATATATAATTGAAAATATTATTAAAATAATAAACATATTCAATTATTTAATTCATTCTGTTTGAAAAACGAATAGACATTTTAAATACATAATTACTGGTTTACAATATATTGTAATTACTTATTATCTACAAATATGATTTTAATGAACCACTCATTATGAGATAATTACTTCGTACACTGCTTACGATTCCATCTGGAACTAACAAAAGTGTATTTGTTTCTACTATATTTCCATTTCCTCCACTTATTCTCTTCACTGAAGTACTTTTATCGAACTTTAATTAAGCCGTTCAATTATACAAGAATTTCAAGCGCTACTTCAATATGAAATAAAAGTAGTCATTTGCAATTTCAATAGTTTTATAAGTATAAATATTATCAAAAAACTTTTTCAGGAAAAAATATAAAAGTTATATTTGAATTTCAATTAATTATTTAATTGTTTTTTATACTCATTCACGTTTAATTGAAATTTAAAATATATTAATTCTCAATATAAATAAAAAAAATATCTATCTATATATATATATATATATATATATATATATATATATATATATATATATATATATGAAAATAATTCAATCAGCAAACCCATCATCCTTTCATTAATATCGATCAGTATTTTCGATCAAATTAAATACATACATTATGATTAAAGCCATCCAAATTTCAAATTTGAACGTTAATTCATTGAAATTAATAGCGATTTGTTTACATAGCAATTAATGTCCGAATGATTAGATTAAAACAATAAATTTAAAAAGTGTGACTAGACGATCTTTTTCGAAATTTCAAATTAGCCAATTAATTCACTAATTACGATTATCTGCAAATAGTGAATATTTCACACTATAAAATATAACCGTTCATTTTTATTGTCAATAAAGCCATATTTACGTTTGGTATTTTAATGTTTGTGGTTTGTATGTGTTTTCGAATGATAATAAATTATTTCAATTGTATATAGGCGATATACGTTTATTTTATATCTTTTTCGGTTAATTGAAATTCAAAATATAATTAATAGTTTTCATTTTATGTTGCACATTAACAAATTTAATTGCTTCGTATGGTTTTTCGTAACAAGTGATTTATATTTAGAATCAAATTAAAGCATTTATTTAAACCATCGAAAAAAGTTTTTGTGTTCATAAAACTTTTAATATCATTATGCAACTATACGTGATTTTTTTTTCAAAGATCAAACGAATGCCCATGTGACTCATTTATAATCTACTATATAGAGATTATTAGTCTGTATAATTTTAATGTCGGAATTCTTTTGGCAAGTACAACAAATTTTTCATCTAGAAAATAACAGACAGCCAAATAATAAAGAATGTATAGTGCTGATAAAATCAACCAATAACTAGAAAACAAGTCGCAACAAAAGAAATACCACATTTATCTGAATATAAAAATAAATCTTAAAAGTTTTTATTATTGATTTGATTTTAAATAATTGTATATACATGTAATTTGTATATATATATATATATATATATATATATATATATATATATATATATATATATATATATATATATATATATATATATATATATATATATATATATATATATATATATACATAAATTATTTCAAAAGCAAATTAACTACTATAAAATCAAACATTCTATCCTTTAACTGTTATTAATATTCTGTATAATCCATATTTTATACAAATATGAAATTTAATATCATGGTTTTGTTTACATTTCTTATTTACTAATGAAATACTAATATAAACATATATTTGTTACAAATCAAGTTTTATAAATTATTAAATATAACAGATTTTCCTCCTCATTTCTAAAGTGTATATAAAATTTTAAATATTAGATACAACAAATTTTTATTAAATAAATTGATACATAATGTAATATAAAAAATATTCCAAAATAAAAATTCTATATGAAAAATATAAATTACGAAAGTGAATCATTTTCCTAACCAAAAAAAATTAAATCACACAATATATATAAATGAAATAAATAAAAAATACAATAATACTTCAAGAATATACTTGGAATAATAAACATTATTTACATTGGAGATTTTAATTTTTACAAATTAAAATCTCTAATGTTAATATAAAAATCCAATTTTGATAATTTCATGATTATTTATTGCTTAGTATATTCTTTTAATTTACTTGTATATATTTCTATGAGAATATAATTATCTTCAAAACGAAAACCCATACAATTATATATAATAAAAATAATTTTATCAAAATATTCAAAAATTAATTAAAATTGTTAAATAAACATTAAAACATTGTTAAATATTTTATTTAAAATTTTTAAGCATTTAAAATATAACACATACATATATATATATATATATATATATATATATATATATATATATATATACATGTGTATATAAATAGATTTTTTTGAAACAATAACATAATTTGGTGAAGCATTAAGTAAAGAGCATTATGTTATCAAACGAAAAAAAACTTTTATACAAATAAAAAATAAATAATCATGAAATGAGAAAAACTTTAATGAAAAACAAATTCGAATGTGCTTTCCTGACAAAGCTACGTCGAAAAAACAAACTCAATTTTGCGCGAATTTCCGTCAACAAAAGAAATAATATTCTTATATCCATCCTGCAATCCATCTAGAGCATATACACAGAGAACGAGCTAACAATCAGATTCAGTCGAGAAGGAAGAGAAAAAAATTGAATCCTTTTATTATATATACGTTTTATTACAGTATATATATATATATATATATATATATATATATATATATATATATATATACTGTAACATACATACATAAATGCGTAAATATAATTCATCTTTCATCAGGCTTCAATCATAACGTACTATATGTCTCTCTGAAATGACAGGAGACAAAAAGTTATACCATTCGTTGAAACGAAGTTTTTTCCTGTTCCTGTCCTACTGTTTTAGATATATAACTGTTATATATATATATATATATATATATATATAAAACTGAAACAGACTAAGACAAAATTTATTTATTTAAATTTTTGATTGTTCCCATTCATACTTCAAATGACTTACATGCATTTACATGTATCTTATACATACATACATAGAAACATTTATATATATATATATATATATATATATATATATATACATACATACATACATACATACATACAGATATACACAGTATGTATACATGAATATAAATGACTTCATTTTAATCATTCAACTTAATTTCCTGTAAAACCATTTAGAATTTCTCTAAATATTATTTACGATTACAGTGTATTTAAGAAGACATTTAAATATAACCTCATTAATAACAATCTCAAATTTTATTACACTTAAATATTATGTAATATGATTTATTCTTAAATTTTTAAAAATTAATATTCAATTTCATTTCTAATTTTTACCTAGACTTTAACATTTTTATTTTATTGTAGTAAAAATAAGTATTTCAATTACAAAAAATAAGAAACTATTTTCTATTTTATAAAAAAATAAAATGTCATTGTTTTTTGATAACATATTTGAATATCCATGACAAGAATTACAATTCTTTTAACAATATATGTTTAATGATTTCTGAAACTGTAATAAAGAATAATAATCAAGTAAATATATGTCTAAACCCTTCAGTCTCAAATGAGCCATCCTATATCATCGAAAAGTTATTAATTTAAAAATAATAATTTTTCAATATCCAATCAAAAAATTATATAAAATATATTGTAAAAAAACTGGAATGTAAAAAAATTCCTTTATAATATCAGCTACCAAAAATAAAATAAAATTCTCAATAAAGTAAAATTAAATCATTTTCAAATTGAAATATTCAGAATTGTTATAAAATAAAATTCTAGTTAAGTCAATAAAATTTTTTGCCTCTTTGATATTTTTATACAAAAAAATACCAAACGTTTTTTAAACAAATTGGAATTTATTGTAATAATTGAAAAAAATATTTTAATACAATATTAACTGTTTTTAAATAAAAAGTAAATAAATCAAAATTATATTTCAATTAATAAAAAATATTATTCTATAAATAACTTTAATTTGTATATGTGATCTTTTTATTTTTGTTATACATATATTTATCATTAACATTTAAATATAAAATATCTTAAAAACAGATGTTATTTTAATTATTATTAAAATAAACAAATAGTTGTATAAACAATTTTGTGATAAAACAGTAAAATAATGAAACTCTTACGGTTTTCACATTGACGAAATATGAGAAAAAAGCTTTTTGGAATAATCAGAGAAAAAAGGCTTTACGTATAAAAATTTAATACAGAAAGATCCTGAAAGTAAGTACGTTTGTACTTATATATATACATATATATATATATATATATATATATATATATATATATATATATATATATATATATACATATATACAACGTATGAAATATATTATCATATAAAGAAATATTTTCCTCTTATTAATATTCATAGCACAAATATAAACGAAAATGAATTTTTCATGTTGCATGCAGTAGCAATTCAGAACAATTTTTCATATTTCTCTTTGCTTTGTGAATATATAATTATTGTATATTAGTAAACACAACATATTATTTCATTTTCATTACAACAAATGAAAGATTAAATTGATTAAAAACACTGTAAATTATTTTATGAAATATTACTGTTATTTAAATAATGACATTTAACAACAACATTTTATATATGTTACGAAAAACTAAACATTAAATCAAGTTAAATGCCTACTAGAAATAATTTAATTTTCGAATTTTAATTTAAAATATTTCTCAAAATTTACATTCGCTAATTCTACTTTCTTCTAAAACAAAGACAGTATATAAATAAAACATTACTTTTTTATAACATTTCATTTATCCATTTTATCTTTATAGTGTTTCTCTACACGATCAATTTACAAGCTTAAATTTATTTTTCAGAGTCAATCATATCCATTATTATTCAATTAAAAAATTAATTATCGAATGTCAAAACGATCAAAAGTTAATTTATATTTGTTTTACTAAAAAAATGACAGTTAATCAAGTTCAGTTCTATTCAAATCTGAAAATATATAGTCATTTTAATAGTTATTTTGTAATAGTATTTTTTTCTTAACTGATTCAAAGAATTTTTCATTTTAAATATTTTTCATAGATTTTCAATAGTAATAACTAGAAATATTTTTATTCACACAAAGTATTATATCTGAGTTATTACTTTTATAGAGAAAGAGAAGAAATTAAATCTATATGTATTTATGAGAATTATTAACTCTAATAGAAATTTGTAAATGAATTGAATAAAGAAAGAAAAATAGAATGATGTCAATTCAAAAGAAATTACCTTTTTCTGTCATCAATGGGAAATAGAAATTATAGAAAAGATTCAAAAAGAAATTCATGAACAGATGGGACAAAGAAAAGAAAATTCATTACTATTGAATGAAAGAGAAAAGCAATGAATTGCTAGAAGTGGATAGTTTTGAGAGTGGACTTTATCCAATAGTGAATAGAAAAACACTGATTATGATGAAGTATAATTATTTTTTTCAAATTATATATATATAGTAAGTGTGTGTGTTTATATATAATTATAAAAATTTAACATAATTTTCAATAAATGACATCACTATTTTCTAAAACAACATTTTTACAAAAACACATATTTAGTCAATTATTTTACAATTTTTTTTAATATTTGTTAATACAAAAATTATGTCCCATAGTATTTTTTTAAAAAAAAGGATACAACAATTATTTTCTTTCTATTTATGCTCACTGCAATTGATATGATATCATCTTTTTTAATTTTGATTATAAACAGTTTTTAATAATATTAACAATTTTTACTTAAAAACTGTTAATGTAATTAACAGTTTTAATAATAAACACAGTCTTTAATAATATTAAAAGAATATTAAGAATTTTAAATACTATAAAAAAGTAAATAATTTTAATAAATATTTAATGTACACTATTATATTTTTTATTCAAAGATCTGAATTTAAAAACGTTTGTCGTTTAAAATACAACTATATTCAATACAAACTAAAATCAAAAATATCTCAACTGTTCATATAGTCTACCTTTATACAAGCTTCGCTTTAATCAAAATAGAAGAAAAGTTCTTTCTTTGATCTTTTTCAGACATTTTACTATCTTTTTCAACACAAATTGTTGTCCCTTCTTTATATATTCGCATGATTCTTTTATCAAGGTGAACATGCATGCAGTAGTTTTCTTCGCATTCTTTATTATGATTTTTTTATACATAAACGAAATATACTCGACGAATAAAGTTTGTTTTTCCTTAAATATCCATTTTTATCTTTTGATTAAAATTTAAACTCATTCGTCATGTTTCAATTATTGAATTTACAAACTTGTTACTAAAACAATTAAATTAAATTGAAATATTAAAAATTTGTTTGTTTCAAATACGAAAATTATTGTCATACAAAAAAACAAACATCGTATTATACTGGATAAAAAAGAATTCTACAAATTAAAATCTCCAATGTAAATATAAAAATCCAAGTTAATAAACCAAATAAAGGAACAAACCGGTTGTCAACCCATGACCTAAAAATAAAACATATTCAAGAACGCAATGACTTCTGCTAAAAACATTCGCATTGATCATTTGTTTTTCCCCAATGGCATTAATTCCGAAAGTTCAGAAGAACAGCGCTCGAATTCATTACATAAATTGAAAATAACGCGTATGAAATTGAATTTTGATTTTATTTTTGCAGACGTTGATATGCAAAAAATACGACATGTCGAATCGGCGATGACTTCGCTGATTTCCACGTTGTTTATTTATTTACTTTTTTTGTTTCACATGTCAAAAGTTTGAAATGTAAACAGGGATTGCTTTCGAATCAATTATTATATTGCATATTTACATTTTTTTGTGTGTTTTATTCGAATGAAATGCTAATATACAAAACCTGATAAAATATCGTGTTTTATTATTTGTTATTCATGTTTGTTTGTATATATATATATATATATATATATATATATGTGTGTGTGTGTGTGTGTGTATGTATATAAATATATAAATTAATAATCTTTTTCATAACATATTTTTCAAATACTTATTCCTATTTGAATATGTTTTATTAAAATATATATGGTCATCTAAATGCGACGCCTAGATTTGTGTTTTATTAAAAAGAAACTATACACATGCTTCCATATACACCACCCTATACATATGTTTCTTTTTAATAAAACACAAATCTAGGCGTCACATTTGGATGACTCTATATAATAGAAATAACTCAACATAAATAGTTAGTATTGTTTCATTTCTTATTAATTTTTTATTTATTCTTTTATAATTAACAATACTACACATAACTTGTGAATATTAATACAATAAAATAATGAGACATATTTTCCTATTAAGAGTTTTGATCAGATCACAGGACAATTTTTTTTTATTTTTTGATATCTAGTATAGGATGACTCAAATGAGACTGAAAGACATACATTTACTTGATTATTATCGTTTATTATTATTTATTATACTTCAATCTTATATGGTCTAATCCAGGGGTCGGCAACCTTTTTTGTCTGCGGGTCAAAATCAACGAAAATGTGATTATTAAGAAGACGTTTCGGGTCAGTGATATTTTCATTTTAAAACAGTCTTTTAGTGAATAATAAGATACATTTTATTGGGAAAATAATTACAAGATGCTTTTAAAACATAAAAATTCAAAATTATAATTGTAATTACTATAAAAACAAATATAATTGTCAAATTTTAGTTCATTAATTTATGAACTTTACTTATAAACGTTCTCTTCGTTTTCAATGGCTCCCCTGATGCTGAATTTGTGATGTCAATTTAGTCAAGTCTGACTTATAATTAGTCACCTTGAGACAAATACAAGCGTTTGAATTTCCGGTATTTAAGCTGCTCTTGTTCTTACTTAAAATAAATTTCATGTGTGAAAATATTTACTCGCATTTATAAGTAGAACCGAACGTGGACAAAATGGCAAAACTAATTTTTTTCAAAGATGAAAATTTCGTAGGAAGTGATGCCCAACACGTTGATAGCATAAGAAGATGATTATCTTCCGTTTTTTATAAATCTTTCGGCAATGTCTTGAATTTATACGTCCACAACGTTGGACTTTTAAAATCAATCACTTCTAAACTTAAATTCTCAATTTCAAGATATTTAAAATACTGCAAATCTAAACTATTTTTGTCTATTTCGTCGGGCTATATTATAAATGTAAATATTTTACCGTGCTACTTAAAACTTTGAAATCTACTTTCAAATTCACTTCTAATGTTCAAAATTCAACTTTCGAACTTATTTAGATTGCTTTCATCGATATTTTTTTTCATATTGGCTTTTTTTAACAAAGGAAAGAAAAGAAATATTTTAGTTTTTATGTCAGTTTCAAATAATATTAATTTTGAAGAATTTGTTTGATAATTTATTTCTATATATTATAGTTTATTTGCGGAACTCAAGTGGGTCACTTGAAATTATCAAATGGGTCACTTGGTGACCCGCGAGTCATAGGTTGCCGACCGCTGGTCTAATCTATATAATTAAAAAAAAATATAAAGTTGTTTAACAGAAAAATTAAGAAAGCTGATAATATATTCCACCTAAGCAGAAATGTGATTCTTCAATCGTAAAAAAATTCTCAACAAAAATAATCTCAAAGATCCACAATACGAAAAACAATCATCTTTATGTGTGTTATAAAAGATTTGAATAACAAATCGAACATCCATTAGTGTCACTGATTACAATCAATATACAAAACTGGTGAATAATAGAGACTAATACTTGTCTTATTATTCACTTTTCAAGAAAACAACCAAGTGATAAAAACGTATTCTATTTAATCAATACATCTCTTCGGTACTGTTTTATTGTAAATCTTGCTCTGAGTCAAATAAATCTCTACAATATAAAGTGTTTTTGCAAGTAGTCTCACAAGAATGATTCACAGTTGAACAAAGTTTTGGATATATTGTAAATCGGTCTCAAATACAAGAGAACTAACTGAACAGGATGTTGAGTGATATGAAGTTTTAACAAACAGAAAATAAATGTAATATAAAATAAAACGAAATTGTCTAAGATGTGCAATGGTCATAGAAAAATCAAACTTGATCTTGTTACAAAATTTGAACATTTTGAAACAATCTTTACTTAATTCAATATAAATCCATTTTTATTTCATTTTAAAATCGTATATTGAAAGAGATAATAATTTGAAAATATTTGAATTATTAAAACATTCTATGAACAAGCATTTCCAGAGAAGATACACCAATTTTCTTTTTGTAATTTTTCAATTTAATTTTCAATACATTTATTTCTACTATAAAAATATTAAGAGCTATTCTTTGATTAAAATCTTATCAGATCACTTACTTTATTGAAAATTTCAAAAATTGTGTACAAATTAAAATCGCAATTTTGTTTATTTTCTAAACTCTTCCACTCACTAAAATTCTATTTAAATAAAAAAATATAATCTATAAAATTCCATCTAATTTATATCATATTTTTAATTCATATGAATATTTTTTATATCTGTTATATGAGAACTTGTATACTATATTTTATAAGGTCATCCGAATATAACACCTAGATTTGTATTTTATTAAAAAGAAACATATGTATAAAGTGATGTATAGGGAAACATGTGTATAGTTTATTTTTAATAAAACACAAATCTAGGTATCACATTTGGATGACCCTATATTTTTTCATTAGTGTCAATGAAATAAAATTGATAAAAAAAATAATAAATCCTGTTACAGATACAATAACTAAAATCCGCAATGAAAAATATATTTCAATGATAACATTCTCCAAACCACATGTCACAAAATCTCTTTTTTAATAGTTTACACATATTTAATGCACACGAGTTCGTTCTCACAATAGAGTTTGGGATATATTGTTTACACACATGCCAGTTAAAACAGTGTTAATTGACATTTTCGAATAAATAATTTTTTACATTTATATTAAAAGCATATACAAGCATATATATATATATATATATATATATATATAAAATGAAAGAAAAAAGAGAAAGAGAGAGAGAGAGATGTTATTTATAATGAGTCAAAATACCATTTATTACAAAAGTCATTTCCAATAAAAAATATATTAACCTCGGTTCTATTCAATTTACTTATATAAATATCAAAGGTCATTTAATTAATTTTATATGTTTATTAATTTTCTAATAATATTACTTTTAAATTCATCTCATTTATTAGAAATACAAAAAAAGCTATAATATTTTTTATATAATATTTTAAAGTCTTTGCAAAAGTGATCATTCATAATTTTATATAATTAAATCACATTTCATTTCATTTTCATTAAAATATAATAAATATTATCGTAATAATACTTTACATCATTCTATTTAAAATATTATTTGTTTTATAGTAAATTTACACATTTGAAAATCGATTGTAATCTCAAAAAAAATTAATATAAAAATAATTTGTTGTATAAAAATTTAAATAGGACTGAACAGAAATAAGAATTTAATAATAAGTAAAGAAATTAAACAATTTTTCATTTTCTTAATCCTAAATTCAAATCAAAAAACTCATTATCTTGTAAATATAAAACTAGTATATTTAGTAATTTTCTTAATGATTAATGAATAAAACTTTCAAAAAGTTTTCACAATAAATTATGTATAAAATTATATTAAAAAAGGAAATATGTATTTTCATTTTAACTCTTTTCCTTACTAATATTAAAATTTTAATAATTTATAAATAATTCCATTAGCTACTATTATAATTTCTGTTTGTTGAAAAATTAAAATTAATATATTCAGTTTTAGAATTAAAAACAAGCTTTAAAAATAAATAAACATAAAATTAACTTATATATTGAATTCTTGAAAATGTATACGTTTTTTCTCATAAATATTTTCTCATCTCTTTAACACTTCCTCGTTAAAAAACTAATTTATTTAATTGAAATATACAAAGCTGACTTTCACTCGATGTTTTATAAAATATTTGATTCATACCTAAACCTTTTTAATCGTCCTGTTTACACACTTGTCGAAATGTAATTTATCGATATATAAATTACTGTTAAATTTTGTACGCAAATTAATTTATACATGCATGTATACAAGTTACACATATCGTCGGGGTTACTAAATCCAGTCGAAGAAAGCACTCAGTAGATGAAGTAGTGCTATAAACACCACGCTTGGTCAGTTTGACGCGGGTTGATGAAGATACAGTGTTATTTCCAATGTCTATAGTTTATCAAAGTGGCTTCCAAATCATCGCTTCGGGCAATTTCAATTAAATTAAAATCTGCATAGTGATTCGCGTATGATTTAAATCTCATACTAACTGAATTGGAGACGAGTTCGTTACCAAAGGGTACCTATATATATATATATATATATATATATATATATATATATATATATATATATATATATATAAATAGAGAGAGATAATGAAATCAAATGAAATCCGAGATTTAACACGTTAAATTGAATACCGATCAATGAATAGTTATTTATTAGTTAATTTTCAAACTAAATCTGTTGATCCTATATTTAAATTATCTGTAATATTATTTATTATAATTGGAATTTAAAACTAGATTCAATTAAATGCTACATAAATCAATTTAGACTTTAATGAATCTATTATTACCACAATTAATTTTTTTTAGTTATTAAAATTTGGTAGTAAAAATATAAAACGTTGATAAAAATCCATCAATCATTTATCTCTCCCAAACATATACTTTTATGGATGTTTTGTGATAATTAGATATATTCGATACAAAAAAAAACTTGCATAGTAATACCCTATCCATCACTACTGTCATAAAAATTATCGAAATGAAAATCATAAATTTGTAACTACAGCTGATAAATGTTGGTTTCTATTTCCGTATATATGTTGTTGTGATTAAACAGTTTTATTAAAAAAATAGTTTACTATTCTTACTGATTTTTGCTTTAATTAATTATTTTTAAAATGTATTTTAATCATTATTATAATTGTATTCTTCTATAGGTGATCTATATGAAATTAAAAAAAATACATTTACTTGTTTACTATTATTTACTATTCTCTATTTCTATTTAGACCACCCTATACATACGGTTTTGATATGTGTGCTATATTTAGCTTAGTACTGAGTTTTGAATTATCTCAAGATAACAAAATTCTCAAAATAGTTACTTTTATAAGAATTTTCTTTATGTTAAGGTCATTCTAAACTCAATACTAGACTATAATGGAACCATCATCAAAATCAACTGCAGCAAAGTACAATAACAACGATAATTCTAAAATATTTTATCGGAAATTATTATTTTTCTCTTATTTTAAATAACATTGAAATATTTTTAAGGGTATAAAATTTTAACTTTTTATAATACAAGAATTCAGATGCATATTTTATACTATTTTTTTAATTATAAACTTATTAATTATAATTAATAAACTTATTATTAATAATAATAATCATAGTACTTTATTCTGTACAAGTAATTTTGATAATTGTGTTATTTTCAGACAATTAACCAAAAATAAACAAAGCTACTTTAGTGGTTATGCTTATGAAATTTTTATAAATAAAATTAGATCATTGTGCATTGTAAAAAATATTTTTAAGAAATAGAATAATAAATCTAATTTAAATTGAATTTATATGAATGACCCAAATAAGATTAAAGGATAGTAAATGATAACAAATAAATGTTTATCTAAACTTGTTAATCTTCTTTAATACACCCTATACATTGATTTAATGTATTAAATTTTATATTTCCATAAATTCAAGTGAATTTAATTTATTGCTTGAATTTCGTATTTAAATTATTTTCACTACATTATTTATTATATTTAAATTATTTTCACTACATTGTTTATTTCATGACCAATTTCAAATATACATTTAGAAAAAATCTTATTTGTTTGTATTATACAATTCATAAATAATTTATATCTACCGAAAATTTTCATATATTTATTTAATATATTTATTATATAATTGAAATATTAATTTTTTAATCATATTTTCTGTTTATTCCTACATAGTTCTACGTTGGTTTTAATGATATTATTCATTTCAAATATTATAATTTTGTGTTTTTCAATACATATATATATATATATATATATATATATATATATATATATATATATGTATTGATTTAAATTGATTTTATATAGGGTGACCCAAATGAGAATAAAGTATAATAAATGATAGTAAGCGAGAAAATGTATGTCTAAACACTTCAGTATCATTTGGGACATTTATATAAGCATATAAGCATTTATTTAGGCATATAAGATTTCAGTACATTTTCTGAATAGAAAATCTACTGAAATCTTCAAGCAACAATAACATTTTGTGTCTCAAATCATTCACATTAATAAAATAACAAAAAAACTAATTATTCTCAAATGTTGACTGTCTATATTTTTTTACATATAAAAATAAATTTATATTCAATTTAATATCAAAATTTAAAATTAATAATAATGACCTATGGAACATTTTAATACGACAAAATATAATAAATAAACTACTAACTTATTTTTGTACTAATAAATTATCACTCTAACACTACAAAATGTTGTAAGTATTCAATAATTAATTATTATTCACTTTACTTGTTTATAATATGAATTTTTATGGCTATACAATCATTGTCAGTATGTTTTATTATAAAATCTTTAATAAATATTAAAATTACAAAATATAGTACATAATATTCAAAAACGTATAAAAATTAAAAAAAATATATAACAAAGAGTATCTATTATTTCTAAACTCATTAATTAAGATAAAGGAATAAATTAAATATAATTATTTAAAATCACTTTTCGTCCATGAAAACAAGATTTTAAAAATAAAAAAATATAAACACGTAAATTCAATCTAAAACTGAAGCAAAACTTCATTATTAACGATAAAATGATCTCATAAATTTATTTGAATTAAATTAAATGACACTTCCTATAAACAAATCAACGAAGTTTAACACAATCCAGTTCTCCCTTTGTCCGATTTGGTTACAAATTTAATCTGTTAATCATATTATCAAAATGATAATTTAATTAAAACTGACCCTACTATTTTATACATTAATTACAATTAAATTTGCGTCAACTACTTTGTATTTTCAGTTTCAATTACCTTAAAACTTTAAAGTTTAACATTAAATCAATTGTAATATATCCTTACGTAAAATAAAATTAACTCAAATCCGAATAACGTAACAGTACCCTGATATATTACTTACAATATTGATTATGTATCTTTATTACTGTATTTTTCGACGATAATTTTAGTCTGTTGTCGAAATAAAATTTCGTTAAAAATTCAGAATATCATTTTTTTATAATGAAAAATGACAGGTCATAATTCGATCGCCCGAATTCGATCTCTGAGCTAATTGGTTAACAGCTCGTCATGTAAACAACTCGAACACGAACGCTTTTCATCAGAGTTGTAGGCAATTCCGATAAGGTCATAATTTTTTATAAATTTATGCATTAAATCCAATAAAATATGTATATATATATATATATATTTATAATATAAACATAAATATTTATAATGCTATTGACATTAATGTAATTTTTATTTATTAAACACACACATTACACGTAGAGAGTAAATATATCAAAATTGTATATTTAATCTCTAATATATCAATATTATATATTTAAATATAACTAATTTCACATTTATATGGATACTCATATAATATATCAATTTTTCAACAAATGATATTTAATTAAA
The DNA here is from genome assembly GCA_029203775.1 of Neoneuromus ignobilis. Lineage (NCBI taxonomy): Eukaryota > Metazoa > Arthropoda > Insecta > Megaloptera > Corydalidae > Neoneuromus > Neoneuromus ignobilis. The sequence goes on along the minus strand of CP092092.1, from coordinate 34,018,669 downwards.
ATAGTATTAATTTTATTTAAAACCAATACTAGTTATTTACAACGTTTTTATAAATAAAATAAAAAGTCAATAATTATTACTTTTATAATTAAGAAATATATTTGAAAAATTTGTTTAATAGAATAAAAATGATTTGTACAAATATTAAATGTTGTTTTGACAATTGATCAAATTTTAATGACAATATTTAATATTAAATATTTTACTTTTTTATCCAGTTTAATTTTATAATTTTTAAATTGTAATTTTTCATGCTGTTCTCAAATATTTTTTTGTTTATATAAAATGACCAAAATAAGATTGAATGATAATAAGCAAATAAATGTATGTCTAAACCTTGAACCTATATAAGAAAATAATATTTTCAAATATACTAAAAAAAAATCCAATATATACACTAAATTTTTGAACATAATGTAATAATATGAACATAAATAAATAGATTAATATCCTTTATTAATAAAAATTGTTCTTTTTGTTATTATTAAAAATATTTTTTTATCAATTCAAGAATATTTATATTTTTATATATTATTAAATAAATTATATTATTTTATATTCAAATATTTATTTTTATTAAAATAATATTTAGATAAATAAAAATGGAAATTACAAAAAATAAAATTGTTGTTTGGTGCTAACTTGCTAATTTGTATAGATGAATAGCAATCAAAACTATTTATTATTTTTATAAAAAAACATTGCAATATTTTTTCATGAAATTCATAAATTTACCTCTCTCTCTCTTTCTCTCTCTCTCTCTCTCTCTCTCACCATATATATATATATATATATATATATATATATATATATATATATATATATATATATATATATATAATACAATATTTATGAACCACAACGAAACAACATCCATAGATCGATATTCAATAACTCATAACGTGCGGTGCAAATGATGTATCCATCTTTTAAACACAATTTATAGTTGTGAACGTTAATAACTTTCTGTCAAATCCATTATTTTTATATGATGAAACACGAAAAAGCATTTAGTAAAATGAATGTTTCCATCGAGAGTTATTAGTCTAGTTTAAATCGAAACGATTTTTTATACTATTTTATAAATTTCGAATCGAAGAATATTCTTTCCAAAAAATCTTAAAAAATCCTAATTTATAAATATTCAAACAAACTACCTAACTCTAATTCGTTTAATGGATGTTATTACAATGTTTATAATTTATTATATTAATTTATGTATAAAATAGTTTTAGGCATTTTTTTTAAAAAAAATCAATCAGTAATATACTTATTCATATACACACACATATATGTATATGTATGTGTGTGTATATAATTATAAATCTATTTTAATGAAAAAGAATAAATTTTAAACAAATTTAATAATAATATATTTTTCATAAAATACATATATTGTAATCAAAATAATTTAATCAAATTTTTTTCTGTCCTTAATTATACTACATTTATTTTTCAATCAGTTAAAATTTTATTAAAAAATATTCTATCTACTATTTGACATTTTCCATAAGTGTAGAAAATTGTCTTGTTGTTGAATAAATTATGATAAATTATTATTTCTGATTTTATCAATCAATTCTTCTAAGTTTGGGTAATCTTCTAGATGTATTTTTTTACTTATCTATTTTAATATTTTTTCATATTTTCAAAGTTGTTCAGAAAACAATCAAATAACCTATTGATTAATTATTAACTTGGTTAATTATTAATTGTTTCTTTTTAATTCGTTATAAACATTAATTTTCATTTAAAACCAATTGTATATAAAATACATGATAGTTTCAGAAGTAATAAAATCTGTACAAAAATATTTCTGGATTTAAATTTAAACTACGCATACGAATTACACCTTACGCATATAAATGCCTCATTAATTCTACTACCCAGATGTATACTAGCCATTTCTTACTACTTGTACGAATTTCTTATATTCATTATATAAATTGTATCAATAAAGATTGTAAAATATAAAATCTTAAGATATTTTAAAGAAATTATTTCCTACTTGAACAAATTAAACTATTAATTATATTTTTATATAAGTGATTTGTCGTTGATTTGAAATATATTTTTAATCTAAGTATCGTTAATGTAAAGATAAATTTTATCATATAATATTTTAACAAAATATACATAAAATATCAAATAAAATCAACTTACAACTCTTCTTGATAAATATATAAAACAAACGTAAACTTTTCTTAAAAATGAACTAATCATTTTATATTTTTATAGATAAGCAATAATTGTTTGACCTAGTTTCTTTTGTACTTTTTTCATTATTTTAAAGTTAAAGCCACATCTGTCATAACAATACATAATTCTTGTTTCCTAGTATATTACAAAACTTTGACATGTTACGTTTCTTTTTATCAGCGAAGTAAACATGGAAGTGGAAAGTTTAAAGATTGAGGCATGTGTAGCACATCAAGATTTATATAAAAATCATTTATATACGTTAGTGTCAAAGAATCAAATTTTTCATACTTGTTTTGAATAGTTCACAAACTTCTACCAAATGTCAAAAAACCTTTTCAACGAAGTCTATAGTAAATAATAATGAAAAATGTCTAATTCTTACAATTTTTAATAATTGTTTAAAATAAAAAGATAGATAAACAGTTTTATATTAATTTATAGAGTGGTTATTTTAGGAAAAAAATCATACTAAATCTATACGTTTTAAATTCCAGTTTTTATAATTAAAATGTACAAAATTTATATATAAATATAATTACCCACTAAAATCTTTCATGTATGTAGTTAAAATACAATTTATCTTTTTTCAATCAACATTTCTAGAGTTTTTGTACATTATTAATTATTTTTAATGATAACTTTTAAAAATTATTGATAAATATTTTATGTAGTAACAAGAAAAAAATTAATATAATACATAGTAACATTTCTATAAATAATAACAAAATTTTATTACAAAAAAAATGTCCTATTTGTAATTTCAAAACTAGTATCTTTTTAAATATAGAAAATTTAATAATATTTAATTTGTAATATTTTTAGATATAATAAAGTTCTAAATACATGTTTAAAATATAAATATCTAAAATTAAAATATCATCCTTTTTATATATTTTGATATAAAAAGAATGTTATTACTTGAATCTTGATTCATTACTATAAAGTGTAGGCTCACCGTTTATTCATCATTCTAAAAATACTGACTACCAATCTTTAAATATATACTTATGAAAGAAAACGCGAGAAACATAAAAGAAGAAATTCGGAGTTTTAACATAAAACATCAAACATATACAAAAATAACAGTTCTTTGATGAAAACAAATAGATTATTAAGTTTAAAAAAGTACTATCGTACAAAATAACATTTCAATTATTGTAAATTAACTGAAAATATACTACATATTAATATTAAAATTATTTTTATAAATCAATCTATATATCAGAGAATCAAAAATATATTTTATCAAAAATTGGACATAATAAGTCGTTAATTTCTTGTTCATGTAATTTATATTAAATGATGTTAATAATTCTTGAAAAGATGATTAAAAACTATATATTTATATAATTACATATATTTTAATATCGTCGTCATTGTCAGATATGTCTATTTTTATCGTATCGTCTAAAAAATAACAGTGGAAAATAATATTATGTAACAATAATACTGTGTTTCATAATCAGTACAAATTTATTGCATCTTGATATAAGAAATTTCAGTGAAACGAAGAGATCACTGCTTGGAGGTAAATTTTGTCAAGGTTAATAATTTAAAATATGTCTTCATCGTATTCATGTAATATTGGATAAATACTTGGATATTCTTGAGCAATCTTATAAAAAATATAAAACACATGTATGTATCTTCATATATTTATTTTATTATATAAGAAGAAAAATATTACTGACATAAAAAATTAATTAAAATTTTCAAGCTATAAATATTAATTTTTATTCGAAAAAACATCTTACATAGTATAGAATCTTCAACAGGTAAAATTTTAAATCGTACATTTCCATACCATGCATATGAACATATTTCAAACGTGCTTCATTCCACAAATGCATAAGAAAATTGTTGGAATCGATATGGGACATGGTACAGAGATCAATAGATTTTAAACGTTTGAAAGTACCTCGATAAAACGTTTATTAAACGGTGGATTGAACAAAGTTTAATATGATGTAGTCAAATTGAAACTCTAAATTTTTAATACGAGATGATTCGTATAAGAGAAATATTTCTCGATAGTTAAATGCCATAAACCTTTCAATTTGATCATATTCAAACATCAAAGCAAAAAAATATTTCGAATAATATAAAAAGACTTTGTATAAAGAATGAAAATAATAGTAATAGATCAATAATAATAAGTATATTAAAATTTTATTATAATTCTTAAATAATTTTATATAAAAAAAATCAATAAAAATTATATATTTTTTATATCATACCACAATACTAAATATTTATATAAAATAAAAAATGAAAAAAATATTTTTACACTCAATAATCAAATTTGTCAAAACTAATATTATTATAGGAAAATTAAAATAAATAAAAAATGTTATATAAAATCACTTACAAAACCCTGGAGTAATAAATAAGAATATATGTGACAATCAAAATACAATGATAATTTCTAATTTATTATAAATACAAAATATGTATTAAAATGTATGAGTCGACTCTGTGTATTATCTATTTTTAATTGTCATTAAAAAAAATTATATTTCTTGTATATAAATCAATATCTGATTACAGAAATGTATCTGAACTTAATAGTAGTGTGTATTTCGAATTCAAATCTTGTGACAGATTCTTATAACGATACAAATTAAGGAAAAGAATAAGAACATCTCTTTTTTATAATCTGTTACACAAGAACGTTTATACAAATCATTCTTGGTAATAACTTAATAGTATTAAATTAAAATGATTTTAATAAAATATTTTAAATATATTTATGAACGTTTTACAAGCACAGTATATTCTCTGATAATTTATTTATTTTCTCCTATGTAAAAAAAAGTTACAAAAACATTATTTATATAAAAAAAAATTAAAAAAATTATCTCTTAAACTTGACTTATATACAGAAAATATATCAATTTAAAATTGTATATACATACACACACACACACACACACATATATATATATATATATATAAATATCTCCAAATCTAGATTAAAGTATAATAAACTTATTCTAAAAAATTCAAACATGTTAATATCAAAGCCAAATATTATTTTACGTGTATATAGAGAATCAATTAAAATATCCATTAATAAATAAAACGACATAATCGAAACATGATTTTATATTAAATTTATACGTTGATAATTATGATGGAGTTAATAAATAAATTTTTCAATTATTTTTCTTAATTATTCCAATATCCACAAATATAATTTAAAAAACATTGTGCAATAGAATAAAATTCTAATTTTATTAACCACAATTTATTATTAAATATTGATTTAATAAAAAATAAGAAAATATGATGATAATAATTGCTTACAAATCTAATCTTACATATTTATCTATATTGTTTTACAACCCAAGAATTAAAAACAATTAAAAAAAATATTAATTAAAAAAAATATTATGGATTCTATTATAAAAACATTTTTTTGTATCAAAAAATCTTCCTTGGACCAATCAAAACTGAATCAGAAAATCAACAATCTGATTCCATTATTTTTTTGCTAATAATAAATTTAAATTTGTTTCTTTTAATGATTTGGTTAGTATTATAGAAAAATCACTTTTGCATAAATCAATTGTTCTTAACACCACTAATAATCCATGAACAACTATTCGAAGAGCAACAATAATAAAGATAAAAATTTGAATCAATAATATGATACAAACAAACTGATAATTTTAGTTGACTTTAAAAAACAAAATCTGTTGAAAATTTGTACAAAATATTATATAAAAGTTCTACAACATTAATTACAAACTATAAGTCGTTAAAAATTGAAGATATTAAATTAAAACAAGAAATTAAATTTAGAAGCTTATTCTTTAAATTTGAAATCAACGAAAAAGTCAAACATTGTAAAAAAAATATTTAATTATTAAAGACTTTTATAAATTCTTTTAATATTTCAAAATACTAATGATTAATTATAAATAATCATAAAAAATAGTCTATTTTATTTAATTTAATAAACGAATTATTGATTATTCAAACAAATAATAATTTTTGAGAAAATATAAGAGCATAAGTAATTTTCTTGTAAAAATATTATTTAATTCTCTAATCAAACAATTCCTCCAAAAGAAACAATTCACAATTATAAAATATTCGACAGCCGGAAATAACCGTGTATATTAATTTAGGCCAATCGCCAGACATAACACATAATAGATTCTACTTAAAATTATATTTAGTATATTTATTATTTTAAATTGTTTAGCAATTATCCAACCTTAAAACTCAGTAACATTCGCGATAATCTAAAAGAAAATAAGAAGTCAATTTCGAATTGATATTTAATACTCAACATCAATCTTATAAACTGTATAAACTTGATTTTTGTACGAAAAAAAAATCATAAATTTATTAACTATTAATAAATTATTTTGTAATAATATACAAGATCATATTTCAAAATTGAATATATAATTTTATATTTCAATTTTTTTAATCGAATTATTTTCATATAATTTAATATTAAAATTGTTATTATAAAGCACATTTTTTTACTAACTGAAATAAGATATTAAATCATATATAGACATATTTGTTAACATTTAAATACCTAAACTACGAAAAACACTAATTTTTTGTTGTATATACATACATATATATATATATATATTGAAAAAAATATAAAATGACAAAAATATTGATATAATTCATTAAAACGCCATTAAAAAATTACCTAAAAATACAAATAAATATACATACGTATCAAAAAAAAAAACCGTTTAATTTTTGTATTGTTCAATTAATTTATTTTGAAAAAAATAAATACAGTATTACAAATAAAACATACAGATGAAGAAAAATGAACCATATAACATTATTAAAAAATTCATGTTGCAAATACATTTTAATATCATTTTCTTATAATATTTAATAATGAGTGTGATTATCTCTAGATTTTTAAAAAATACTTTTACTATAAATAGTTAACATATTTTTTTAATTTCTAATCATATTTTTTATTGAATAATCAATCTATGTTTAATAATGAAATTTTCTAATTTATATATATATATATATATATATATATATATATATAAAACCTTTATTCAATATTCATAAAAAAATAGTTATTTAATTTATTATTATATTTATTTAGTAAAAGAAAATATATTTTTTTCGTTATTTACGATTATAATTGAAATGATTGTATATTTAAAATGTGTATATTGAATAAAAATTAATCACGAAAGCAATACAATAAATAAAATGAATAAATTAGAAGTGTGTATAACAGAAATGAATTAACATAAAAGGACAATTATTATTTATATTAAAGGTAAACAATAAAAAACGTGTACCCAAATCAAATTCCCTACCGGCAAACACGTCAAATGTGTATTTATCACTGGTATCAAACGCACGTACCATATAATTCAAACTACTACAATACTCATCGAAAAGTCAGCGGAAAACAAATAAATGTTTTATACACTGCATATCGAAAAAAAGACAATTAATAAATGGAACCCACACACAAACACCAAAAATCACACAGTATTAAAACTGATCTCGTGTTAACATAATGTACACAAATTAAATTCCGTTCTGATCACGTCAATTTAATAAAAAACGAATAGACAAATGTAATTATCCTCCCGTACAATTTCAATTCACTGAAATCAAAAAAACGGAAATCATTGAAAACATTTTCGTACGAAAAATTAAAACTGCTCACTAGACGAAATAGGAACAAAATCGGTTCGGAAACTAGTGAAAGTATATGTACAAAAATCAAATATATTTTTTTTATCGTTGTACTAGGACGCGTACGTTAAGAACGTAACAGTTTCGCGACCGGAATACAAACCGACATACACGAACTTGCGTCCTTCAAGTTCTAGATCGCAAAACGCACTGCATAGTCGCGGTGATCTAGTATCTAGCAAGCTGTGATACCGGCGACCGCGAGCCGAAATCGTACGACAATCGACGAAATACAGCACGACGAGTCTGCCGAAAAAGGTGGACGTTTTTAACGAATCCTGTTGGTCGCGTGTATGTAGGATAATGCGGTATTTATACATGCGTGTATATGTACAGCAGGAGTGAAATATGATTTCAGGAATCATTTATACATATTCAGTACATGTACTATGTATATAAATTCATACACGGCAGACACACACTTATATGCGTGTATTTTCTTACATACATATGTATATGTATGTATATATATATATATATATATATATATATATATATATATATATATATATATTAGGGGACCTGAAAGTAATGTCGTTTTTGCGCATGTCAATATTAATTAGCCATTTATCAGCTCATTGTGTACTTCAAAGTTATGCCAAAGACATTTTAAGTTTAGAGTGACTTGTTTACTCGTAAATAATAAAAATCTTAAATTTTTTTTGCAATTTATGGTGAAATGACCAGCCAAATACCAGAAGAGGTACATATCCGGCATTGTATGCTTTTTGAGTTTCACAAGGGTAGAATCGCCACGAAGTACAGCTAAGCCAAATTTACACCCCAAAAAAGCACTTTTGTGTGTTTGGTGGAATATTCGCGGGGTCGTTCATTTTGAAGTGCTGAAACCTGGACAAATTGCGAATGCAGACCTTTACTGTGAACAACTGGATCGGGTAAATCAACCTTTAATTGAAAAGTGCCCAGCGATTATCAACAGAAAAGGTGTTATTCTGCAACACGATAATGCAAGACCGCACTGCGCAAGATGAACCCTGGAAAAAATTAATGAATTGGGATGAGAGGCATTGCCTCACCCACCATACTCGCCCGATATTGCGCCATCGGATTTCCATTTATTCCGATCGCTACAACATTTTCTAAGTGATAAAAAATTTGAAAATTCGGATGATGTCCAAAATACCATCTCCAGATATTTTGCTCAAAAACCAATTGATTTTTTTCGATCCGGCATTGAAAAATTGCACACTAGATGGCAAAAGGTTGTTGATAACGAGGGTGATTACATTATTGATTAAAAATAAAAATTTGGTAAAAATTTATCTGTTTGAATTTAATGTAGAAAAACTACATTACTTTCCGGTCCTCTTAATATATATATATATATATATATATATATATATATATATATATATATATACATATATATAGGGTTTTCCAATAAACGCATCAGAAATTTAAATGGAAATGAAACAAAAAGTATTTAATAGTTATTTTTTTAAGAAATATTTTGTAGCAATAATAATTTCACTCATATGACCACCACTAGTAAATTTCCAATTTTAATTCGTTAATAATGTTATTTGATTCATTTTTCTTCATCTGTATGTTTTGTTTGTAATATTTTTTCCAGACTCATTGAACAATATAAAGATTATACAGTTTTTTTACTACATATGTATGTTTATTTATATCTTCAGGTAAATAATTAATGATGTTTTGATGAATTATAGCAATATTTTTGTCATTTTGTATTTTTCATTTTATATTTGATATAAGAAAAAATAATTGATTTTCTCAGTTTAGGTGTTAAAATATTTACAAGTATATTTATGTATGATTTAATGCAGCGGTCGGCAACCTATGACCCGCGGGTCACCGAGTAACCCATTTGATAATTTCAAGTGACCCACTTTAATTCCGAAAATAAAGTACTACTTCAAAATTGATATTATTTGAAACTGACATAAAAACTAAAAAAATTCATTTCTTTCCCTTGTTAAAAAGGGAACATGAAAAAGAAAATATCGATGAAAGCAATCTAAATATGTTCTAAAGTTGGATTTTTGTCATTCAAAGTGAATATGAAAGTCGGTTTCAAAATTTTAAGAAGCATGGAGAAATGTTTACATTTATAATAAAGCCCGAGGAAATAGAAGAAAATGTTTTAAATTTGCAGTATTTTCAATATCTAAAAATTGACAATTTTAGTTTAGAAATGATTGATTTGAAAAGTTCAACATTATGGACGGATAAATTCAAGAAATTGCGGAAAGATTTGGAAAAAACTGAAGATAATCATCTTCTCATGATATCAACATGTTGGGCATCACTTCCTACGAAGTTTTCATCTTTGAAAAAAATTGGCTTTGCCATTTTGTCCACATTCAGTTTAATTTCTAAATGTGAGCAAATATTTTCACAAATGAAATTTATATTAAGCAAGAACAGGAACAGGTTAACTACCGAAAATTCAGATGCTTGTATTCATCTTAAAACGACTAACTATAAACCAGACTTGACTAAATTGACGTCACAAGTTCAACATCAGGGGAGCCATTGATATCGAAGAGAACGTTTATAAATAAAGTTCATTCAACTATGTTTGTAATTATTTTCTTAATAAAATATTTCTTATTATTTACTAAAAGACTGTTTTAATACGAAAATATCTCTGACCGAAACGTCTCTTTAATACTCACATTTTGGTTGATTTTGACCCAAAAAGGTTGCCGACCGCTGATTTAATGTCTCATCTCGATTATAAAAAAAGTGTGGTTTATGATAATAATTTTGATATTAAATTATATTAAAATAATTCGATTAAAATAACTGAAATTTAAAATTGCATATTTGATTTTGAAATATGAACTTGTATATTATTATAAAATAAATAATTAAGAATTAGTCAATTTACAATTTTTTTGTACAAAAATCAAATTTATTAAGTTTATAAAACGGCTGTTAATTATTAAATATGAATTCGAAATTTACTTTTTATTCTCTCGTAGATTACTATGAACGTTAATGAGTTTTAATGTTCCAGAATTACTAAACAATTTAAAATAATTAATATAATTTTATATAGAATATTTTTATCATATCTTGAATTGATTTAAATTAATATTATATATAGTTATTTATGATTATTGGATATTTTGTCATTGTGAATTTCTTTTTCTAGAGAAATTGATTAGAGAATCAAATATTTCGACATGAAAATTATTTACGGTCTTGAATAATCAATGATTTAGTTAATTTCCAAAAGATTAGATAACACGAATTACTATGGAATATTATTTTTGAAATAGTGAAAATAATATAAAAATAAATAACTTAATTAAATTTTCTAAACAATTTTAACTTTATTAAAAAATTAAATAAAAATGATTTTAATAATATAATTATTATTATCAAAATTACAACTGTTATCAATTTTTTAAATCAGTAGACTTTTATAAAAAATCAGTTAAATCAATTGTACGTGTGAAAATATTCATTGATGAGAAGTATTAAAACTAAATTTGTCACAAGCCATGTTATATACCTAATTGTTCGAAAAACAACAACACAGAACTAAACCACGTTTTAAATAACATTCAGTTCAGTTCAGTAAATTAAATATACGATTTTATTCAGTTCGCGGTTCATCAAATTGTCACAGTTCGATTTAGCAAATTGGTTCAATTTCCTGTTCCGACACTACAACATATCGAAATTATATGAATTTACAGGATATCGACGAGAAGATATAGAATTTTACGTACTTTTATACAAATTGTTATAAAGTTTTCCTCCATGTTTAGAAAATTTCAATATATGTATATTACAAAATATATATATGGATAATTGTTATCTAACTGAATTTTATTTTTTTAAACATATATCTACATTTGAAAATACTTATTTAATGTCAAATAATAAATCAAATACTAAATATATTCACTATTTTATGTTTTCTAAAATAATTATTGTAAAAAACATCACATATAGGATTTTTTTTACAAATAATTTTTTTAGTAATTTAATCTATATAGTTCCATTTTGTATATGAAATTATTAATGTACATAATGACCAAATTTAAAAATAACTATAAAGAGAATCCAATAATTTTCAAAAAAATAAGCTTTTTCTAACAGAAACCATTTCAGTTTAAATTAATGAATAAAATAAGTTTTAATTAGAAATATTTTCAACAAAAGAACATTCACTGAAAATTAAAATAAATACGTCGGTAACTAATTTAAACTCCACAAAAACAATTTCGTTCGAAAATTTTTCATTATAGTCTATTAACAAACTTCTATTTATATTTATTTAATATCATTTTTCAATTATATCAATACATTTTTAATTTCATTATTTATTTAAATAATATTTGTTAATTAAAAACTTACCCTGAATTCAATTTAACATATATTTCAAACACATTGTTCAACTAATACCAAATCCGAGAAAAGCCTGTCAAAATATTTAACCATATTTAATCATTACTTATGCTTCTGAATATATGGATACATAAACATTTATGCATACATATATATACATTAATGTAAACATACACACCCACTCACACACACACATATATAGGATATTCTCACTCCTATATATATTCTCAACATCCATATCAGAGTGAGAACGAGATGGAATTTAAACGAATAAGAAATATTGCTTAAAGTAGCATTTGCAGAACAGTTACCTTATTTAAATATTTTCTAAAGAGATTATTCTGCACCCTTGACAATAACAGTGTATTTCGTTGTTGGCATACAAAGTTCCGAATTTGTCCGCGTGCCCTAATTGTATTTAATTGAAAAACTCTTCAAATTATTTATAATTCAGTATAACGAAGTATACTGTTTCGAAAATATATAATGAAGTTAAATTTAGCACGTTTAACGCTTTGAATGTCTCAAAAACAAATCGTCTCGAAAGTAAAATAATTGTGTTACAGTTTAATACATTGAATTAGATATGCATAGAAATAAATACAAGATGAAAAGAATTATATATATATATATATATATATATATATATATATATATATATATATGAGTTGTATGGATGTAAATGTTTTAGTAATACATTTATTATGTATAATAATATTTAAAAAGCTTTTTTACCCTTTTTCAAAATTGTTAGATATAAAACGTGTTTATAAATAAAAATCAGCTTACCAAAAATCAATAAAAAACGAATAAAATAAATATATAGTAAATATTAATAAAAATCAATAAAAAAAATTGTGAATTATTATACAAAAAAGTTCCAACCAATATAGTTACATATTATGGAATATTCTGAATTTTTATTTTATTATTTTAGTTAATTTTAAACAATTAAATAAGGTAAATAATTAATATAAAGGCAATTGGAAACAAGTATTAAAAAAAATAGAAAAAAAACTAATAGTGATTGATAATTTTTCAGATAAATATAAATATATATAAAAGATAACAAAATTAAATTTAATAATGTTTTTCGATTTACATACATGTATTTATAAATTTTCTTTATAGCAATTTTTAAAAAATTCATATAAAAAAGGTTTATTAATTTCATTAAAATATTTTATCTATTTTTAATTTCATTCTATGATTGGAAATATTTTTTTACAAAAATTAATCAGTCAGTATGTTTTGTGATTACAATTTTTTTATTAAAAATTTACTCAGATTCAAAAATATTAAATTAAATTCTCATTAGTAAATTTTACTAATAAAAAAATACATTACAAATAAAAGACATACAATACAGTAAAATTAATGAAAAAAGATTTATTAACTTACATATTTAATACCAAAATTTGTATTCTTAAAAATAGAGAAATATTTATCTAGAAAAAATAATTGCACATTAATTAAAATAGTCATAAATAAATATATGATATAAGTACGCTAATATATATATATAGCATATTATTTTAAGCGTGATAAAATTTTAAATTTAATCCCTATCGAAAGTTCTATCAACCAAAAAACACCTTTATATATAAACATGATAAAGAGTGTTTTTTTTAGGTTAGATAGAACTTTTGACAAGAATTCAACTTAAAGTTCTATCACGCTTAATATATTAGGTTGGCAAGTATCTCCCTTCCGCTTTTTTTTTTGTACATAGCTGCGAAATTCAAAAGACCAGAAGGCGGAAGGGAGATATTTGCCAACCTAATATATATATATATATATATATATATATATATATATATATATTCGTTCGTTCCGTACAGCTAATTGAAAATAAAGATTTGGAAGTGAGAAAATTCTTTCGTAATGAAATGGCGGTATTTGAAAAGTGAGAATGCAACAAAGAAAAATGTTTTTTTAACAAGCTAGAATTGGAACTTTTAATGGTAAGCCCTTTGACGGATGTGACCTCGAATCGAATTGGCAGACTTTCGTTGAAAGCGATTGACAGACTGATAAATTCAACGTCATCAATTTCACATTTTCATTTCATGAAAAACTACATAATTTTACAATTTCATCGTGTTATAATGAATGAGTAGGTTTTAAACATGGTTTTATGCAGAACCATAACTGTTTTTATCATTTATACATATTTTATTTACAACAATAAATATTATGTTGTCAAGTATCTCCCTTCCGCTTTTTTTTTGTACATAGCAGCGAAATTCAAAAGACAAAAAGGCGGAAGGGAGATATTTGACAACCTAATATGTTGTCTAAACAGAGAAACTTTCATTAAAAAAATATAAAGAAAATTATATTTCGTTTAAAATAAATAAAAATAATTGTAATAATGTTTGTTAGATTTTTTGTTTATACAAAATTATTTAATATTTGATTATAACAGAAATCAATATAATATATATATATATATATACTCGTATATTGTTATATTCAAGCAATATTCTCAAAACTGATCATGATAGGTTGAAAATTGCAATTCGACTGATTTTTCAGTGAAGAAAATTCAATGCGATTGTGGTTGAGAATTTCCGTAAAACAGTCCGGAACTAATGTTTCCGCTCCGGGGAAAACCATCTACGTCATTAAACCCGATTACGAGTGGCTATGGTTCATCTCTAACTATGAAGCAATTTGATGATGTATGGTGTTATTCGTTATCTGCTTGTCTGTACGCATGTGCATATGTGTGTACTCACATACGCACTATATATATATATATATATATATATATATATATATATATATATATATATATATATATATATATATATATATATATATATATATAATCTTAGAAAACATTTAAAAAGATCTAATGACAATCGTTGAGGCTTTTGCCCAGTAGTAAGCTGTTATGGACTTTTGTGCTCTCTCTCTCTCTCTCTCTCTCTCTATATATATATATATATATATATATATATACACAGAGAGAGAGAGAGGATGATTTATAAAGTGTGATGGAACTTTAAAATAAATCCTTATCGAAAGTTCCATCTAACCTAAAAAAACATCTTCATCATACTTTTATATATACATATACACATACATGTTTATATATTCTAAAAAGTGTTTTTTAAGTTAGATAGAACTTTCGATAACGAATTAATTCAAAGTTAAATCATGCTTAAAAACACACACACAAATATATATATATATATATATATATATATATATACACACCTGAGTCTGTTTTATGCGATAGATACGTTCCGCAGAAAACCGCATAAAAATCGCACAAAAAAAGAATTAACTTACATTGAAAAATTAGGGATACGTTCCGTAATTTTCAAAAACCGCATTCAATCAAAGCTACAATGTGAAATTATTCTAAAATTCGCATAAACAATCAGGAAATAAAAAATGCTTAAAAAAATTTCAAATATCTGCAAAAAATTGATACAATACAAAACTTTTTACTTTATTTTTTAATTAACTACTGAGAAGTTTGAGATATTTCCCATATTACAGGCGACATTTGCCATCTTGCCAAATCAAAAAAATTAGATTTTGGGAAATCTCAGCGATATTTACCAACATCTCAGCGATATTTTCTGAAATCTCAGCGATATTTCCCAAAATCCCAGCGATATTTACCAAAAAATCTCAGCGATATTTGCTAAAATCCACTGCTATATTTTCCAAAATACCGTCGATATTTCGTTGAATTAAATAACCGCTTAAAGGAATTCTTAAAAAAAATTCGTATAAAAAGATATTAAGAAGAAATATGAACCGCATAACTTCAAAATCGCATTAAATTAAGTAGCACAAAAACTGACCCAGCTGTATATATAAACTAAGACAATAATATTTTTACTTTTATATTTATTATCATTATTAATATAAACCGAAGGAAAGTGTAATTTCTTCTGAAGAATACATGATAATAAAAACGTAAAATTTCAAGGCAGAAATCGATTAATCCACTGACAACATTCAACTCACGTGTTCTTTATATTCATGAATAATCAGATCTTTATAAACTTTAAAATTACATCTTTCATGTGACCTTTTGTGCACTGTCATAAAACAAATTGCACTACTACCACTGAATTTATCGATTTTCATGAACATTTACAAACAGAAAATATGAATTTAGAAATTATTTTTTATGAACAATTTGATAAAAGTTCAATTTCAATCGAATATATTTTGAATTCAAATAATAAAAATATGTTTATTATTAACTAAAGATTTCTTAATAACAAAATGAAAAAAACAATTCTAACTGTTTATATATGTTTATATATATATATATATATTTATATATATATATATACATACAGTCATTCAAATGTGACGCCTAAATTTGTGTTTTATTAAAAGGTACAAAACTTTGCACATGTTTCCTTATATATCACTCTATACACATGTTTATTTTTAATAAAACACAAATATAGGCGTCACATTTGGATATATATACTAATTTAAAATTATTTTTTTCTTAAACCATGTCTTTATATTTAATTTCAATGAATAAAATTATAATCATTAAAATTTAAAAAAATGTTTTTTTAATTATTTATAACATTCTATCATGTCATTAAAGATCAAATACTTCTATTAAATTAGACAAATATGAAATAACTTATTTTATAATAAGTAAAAAATTAAAAAAAGTTTTTTTTATATATAGGATTATCCAAATGTGACGCCTAGATTGGTGTTTTAATAAAGAAAATGGGTGTAGGGTGGTGTATAGTGAAACATGTGTATGGTTTATTTTTAATAAAACACAAATCTAGGTGTCGCATTTAGATGACCCAATATAACTACATTGATGAATATTTCAGTGTAAATTTGTGTTGAAAAAATAAAATATTGTAAATATGTAAATAAAATCTTCATAAAATAACATTTCATAACAAAAATATCTATCGGTCTTCTTTAAACGTGAATAATAGTACGAATATCAGTCGAAAAGGTAACAATATACAAAATTTCAATCATTTTTCAAATAAAAAAAAAGTTGAAAATTTCTTTGAATATGAAAATTACAAGACATTTTATCACACGCATGTGAAAAATATACGTACGTCTGTATTCACAATCGAGCCTATGTGTGTATGTTTACAAGAATGTGTATATGAGAAGGATATTACCAAGGGTTGTGTTATCATTGCGATATTCTTGTTAGCACAACTTCCAAACGGGTTTCCCGTAGGGAACTAATGTCGCCATCGCAAGGACGTTACCATCATTCCTCTTTTTAGCATCTCCATACAAGAGATCAGTGATTTGACTAGATGCGTTTTTGCTGTTGTGTTATTTTTATCATACGTTCGATTTCTATTCAAGTAGTGTGTTTACTTTCGAAAGTGGATACTTGTGGTGTCATTGACCTCTTTTTGATTAAATTTTAAGTTCGAATTTCAAACAATCAAGTTTTTTTTGCGATATTGAACCGACTGAAGCTTTTGAAAAACTTGTTGTAACGTTTTATAAATGTTATTTTATTGTAGACGAAAATATGATATGTTCTCGTGGGAAATACGTCTTTCGATTTTATAACATACAAACCACATAAAAATATTTTTAAAAATATTATAAACACACTACGCAATTTCTCTCTTTTTACTTATATATATATATATATATATATATATATATATATATATACATGATTTATTTTAAATTCATAATTATAAACAAATGTTCACAATTAATACTACACAGTATTTAAAAGGTTAAAAAAAAAACAGTAATAAAAATGTATTTTTATTACAGTTGAAATTGACATTAAGAGCTAATTAATAAAAAATTATTTATTTGTGTTTGTATATAATTATATAAGATATTCAATTTATATTTTCGTTATAATTAAAATAATAATAATAATCTCTTTGTTGTTATTATACATCTACTTTACACTTGAAATCCAATGATCCATTAAAAAAATACAAATATTATTATTCTTGAATAATGAATGTGCGTAATTAAAAAGAAATTCATTTAAAAAACACTCGTTGGAAAGCATACGCATGAAATGATTAGAACACCTACAAAAATACAACCCGTCATAAATCTGGATGATATTTAAATATTTTTCGTTCTTATTGGCAGATGGCCATAACGATGCGCCTAACGAAATAACGACCGTACAACAAAAAGCAGCTTGGGTTTTGTCGTTATATGTTCATAATTTCTATGCTGAAGAGATTATGAACTGATGCTTTGTACAGAAGTACAATAAGAATATAATACAATATGAACGGTTTCAATATTCTGTCATAAATAAAGATTATATTAACTATTTATCACAATAAATTAATATGAATGGAAAAAGTAATATTATTAAATATATATTTAACATAGTCTCATATATCTATTTTCAGATTTAATCATACTTTATTTTTATAAATAGTATTTATCAAGATAATTATAAAATATTGAATAAATTTTAAATATATTTTATAATTATTATAATGAGAATATTTGCATAATTAGTAATTATACTTATATTCTATTAATGAAAAAAATTACTTTTATATACATCATCTTTTTAATATATATATTTAAAGATTTGTTAAAAAAATCTATATATTAAAAATGATATATGTATACAAATTTTACATGATTTTTTTTTAAAAATAGCAATTAAATTCACTTCCAGATGTTTTAAAAAAAATCACCTAACTCGGCAAGTCTCAATTTTGACTAAAGTTATTTATTTATTATTAAATATTGATACTTTAAAAATTTCTTCATTTAATTTCTTAAAAAAATATATGATCATCCAAATGTGATACTCAGATTTGTGTTTTATTAAAAAGAAGCTATAGAAATGTTTCCCTATACACAAGTTTCTTTTTAATAAAATACAAATCTAGGCATCACATTTGGATGTCCCTATATATTTTATTTCGAAATTATTAATTCAGTATTATATTTTGATTTCAAAATATATCTGATATTTTTTCATTTGATCAGTAATCTAAGTAATAATATCCACTCTATATTATTTATGAAACTAATTTCTTTTTAATTAATTTATATATGCATATTAATGATTACCTAATGGATATCAAGAAGGAAACCTCAACAGGTACAAAAGATCTTTGCCTATTCAATTCTTTAAAAGAAATAATAAAAATAAAAACAATAAAATTATTTCTTAATAACAATAAAAAATATAAAAATATATTCCATAACGATTTCGTGTAAATTACAACTATGGCCACTAAATATTTCCTTATTTACCTTGCAAATGACAATTTTACCTGCCTAAATAATTATTTTTTTAAAAAAAATTATCAGTAGTTTTTTCATATATACTTATTTAAACAATAATCATAAAATGTAAAGGAAACAAAAATCAATTAATAAAATATTCAATTTACACAATTCATTTAGTATAGTAGATTTTTAGAAATTATATCATATTTTTGGAAAATATAAATGAAACATTTTTCTTAAACTTAATAATTTATTATTTTTAAATTTGAGTAAAAATATCTTTTCTAGGGCCACTTTTGAAAAAAATGGGCACAAAAGAATTAATAATAAAATCCTTTGGGATAGAGACATTTTACTATTGCCATCTTAAGACAATAGAAGAAAATATAGATTATTTCAAACGGGTGTGTTTCTCGGACGTTTATTCTTTTTTATTTTTTGTAATAAGTAAATAAAGTACAAGAAATGAGGACATCTCTAACAAACAGTGAATTAGAATATAAAAAAATGGAAAACACATTTAAACAAAATATAACTATAAACCAAGAGGTAAATCAAGAAAATGCTAGTAAATAGAAAGAAGATAAAATCTTACATCGCAAAAGACAACACTGAAATACATAAAACATGTTAGAAAATTCCCCAACTATATAGAAACAATAATATAATATCTAATAAACTCGATATATTCTTTGTGTTATTAATACAAAATTAATCAATTTTAAAAAATTGCAAATAAACTACTTTTGAAATTTAATATATTTTTTATTTCTTTTTATAACATTATATATTTTTAAATGTTCTGAATACTAATTACACCCCTTTTTAAATGAAATTATATTTTTTAATAAAACATTAAAAGAAATTAAGTGAATATTTACAAAATTAAAATCGATTTTATAAATAAAAAATATATTATTTTTAATAAATAATATAGGAATTAGCAAGAATTGTTATACTGAATAACTACTGTTAGGTAATGATTCTTGTTTCACAAATATACTAACTGTTTTGAAATTAGGTGGAATATCACCCACTGGTAAAACTATTTTCCAAGTTCCCAGTAATACAGCTTCGCCATGTTTGTCCAGAAGAGTTTTAAACTACCCATGGAGGCAACCTTTTAATGATTAGATTAATAGGGTAATTATTTCGTGATGATCAATTAGGCTTCTAGTAGTGTAAATAATTATACATAAATATTACACTCTGAATCAGAATCTCAACCTCACACGAAACTTGACAGTTATTTTTTTAACTAATTTTTTTTAATTAAAATGTGTTGTTTAAATTTGAGATATTTATAGATGCAAAAATTTAAAAATTACTTAATGAATCACCGCCCTCAATACCACAAAATATTAAAATGTCTTATTATTCACTTATTATTCATTTTTTTAAATCTTGTGGTATTGACAGTAATAATTCTTTTGTGTGAAAGTAAACTTGTTACAATTTTAAAATAAGTAATAATTATTTAATAAACTAAAAAAATCTTACACGAAGAACCAACTAATTTAATGATATGTAAAAAATTCTGAACAATAACCATCCCAAAAGACACTTCAAAACCTTAAAATAAAATTTTTCTTTGACAATGACATTTTCAAGCACTTTCACCAAATGAATTATTTCATCGAAATTAATAATTTAATTAATTTGAAAATTAATAATTAATTTGCACAAATATATAATCAATGTCGATAATTAAATAAATCAAAATATATAGAGTAGCTCAAAAAAAATTGAAAATTTTGACACATTTTTACATATTATATCCTTCGATTTAATTTCGGCTACCCTATGTTATATATATTAAAACACTTGTAAATAAAATAATATAAGTTTTCTCTACTTGAGTCATTAATAAAATTATATAAAAAATATTTCTTTCTTTACTTATTGTTTGAAAGAAAATATTTATCGAAAGTATTTTTTTAAAAAAAATGTTACCTACAAAAGAAACTATATTTAAATATTTTTTTTTATCTTTTAAGTTAACATGTAAAATATGAAATTAGTATATTAATGGAAAGTCTTTAATATGTAAATATATTTCCAAAATAGTCAGTAAATAAAGGAAAATTCAAACGTAAATATATTCAGATTAAAAAAAGACATTAATCTGAAAACCCACACAAAAAAATTAAAATAATATAACGAAAATTTGCTAAAATTTTCAGAATAACATAAATTTTCTTCGTATTTAAAAAATGTATATATATATATATATATATATATATATATATATATATATATAAACAATAGATGTTTTAAATAGACCACTGAATTTTTCAATTATAAATTACAAACTAATTACTTGGCATAATTATGTGAAAGAGTGACGAAAACAGATTCTCCACATCGTTATATTTTATAAAACAAATAATAATGAAAAACATTTCACAAACATTCGCCGTTAACAAAACAGTTTTACGTTTTTGAAGTTAAAACATGTTGCTATAAATGTATTATAAACAGTAGAGAATATTTTGAAATTTTCACTTCGTCTGAAAACATTCTGATCATATTTAAAGCGTGGCTGTCTTATCGCTACAAAGTTAACGATGAAGGAAATGCGCGGAGTGCTGACGGATTATTTTCGGTTTTGCCAAAGAAAATTCTTTTAATATTTGATACATGATTTGCTTACAGATCGGAAATTGAATTTCGGTTCTAATTTATTGAAGAGATTCTTGAATATATTTATACAGTAGCCAAGAGTACCTTAATCTTTTTAGTGGATGATAATGAGATACAGAATAATAAGTTCATGGTATATAAAATAAAGATGTACAAGTTTTGAACAGGATATTGATGAGATATGATTATATACTGGCAGTGCTTGGAATGAAAGTTTTGTTTAAACGATATTCGAAACAAACTTTAATTATGGATTTAACTTGTAGACTATTTACAGAAAAATAAAAGTATATATTTAATGACTAAAGAAATTATCTATAAATACATATTATAAAACACATGAATTCCTGTTATAGATTGATATATTTTAAAGTTAGGTAGCCACAGTTTAAAACCAAAATTATAACATTAATATATTTTTAAAATACTATAAGATTAAATGCCATCGTATTAATAATTTTAAATACATCATTATTCTATAAACTAAAAAAATAACATACTAGAAAATTATTTTTCATGAAAATCATATGAAATAAATATTTAAAGACATAAACTGGAAAAATATTTATATTTGTTTAAATAAATTTATGAAAAAAATACAATATTATATTTAAAAAAAATAACACAGTTAAAATATATTTACGAAATATTTCAATAAATAGAACTACAATAAATATTTATTCCTTTAATTTCCAAGAAAATTTATATACGTAAAAATTAATTAATATGTTGAACAAAAAATTAAATATTTGTTATTGGATTGAACGTACATATTTTTACATCATTTATTACTAAAATCCATATGATAATATGACATTAAATCACGAAAAACCTACGTAAAATGATTCTGAAACGTTGACATACTGATATCAAAAAGTAATTATTGATGAATATGTCTAAAAAAATGAATAAATTGATATACATTTTCATGTACAAAATATGAACAGACAGTATGATATATTTTTATTTTCTGATATATGAGACGAAAGCAATATCGATTATATTTTAAAATTAAAATAAAGACTTTAAATATAAATAATTCTTTAAATTCTAAATCTGTCAATCCACTACTAAAAAAAATCTCTTTTACAATTTTTTAATAAAATCTTTAATATTAGTTATTTAAAACTATTTATTGAAAATATTATTTATTATTATTGAAAACCTGTGATTATATATAATTCTTTCTTGTGTACATATTTCTTATAGCCAATTTTGTTTAATATTTTACCACGCTAATTACTATTAGCTGTCATCTTCAGGTAAACTTAATAATACTCATTTTCTTTATTAATTTTTCCTAAACAATTTTACAGGTAAAGCATTATTTTGCTTTTATATATATATATATATAAATTAATATATATATATATATATATATATATATATATGTATATATATAGGGTTTTCCAATAAACACTTCGGAAGTTTAAATAAAAAAAAGTATTTAATTAATTATTTTTAATTTTAAGCCTCTTCTAAGGCATTAATGATGGAACACAATTTCACTCAAATAACCACCACGACCTCACTTGACATAGTACAATCTTTTAGTCCAATTTTTAATCACTATTTCATATAATTGTGGTCCAATTTCATAAATTACACGTTCAATGTTTATTTTTAATACTTGTGTTGTTTTTAGTTTATTATCATAAACCAATGATTTCACATAACCCCACAGAAAATGATCTTGGTGGCCAATTGATGATTCCATTTTGTGAAATAATGGAAAATATACTGAATTGAAATTTCAAAATGAGTTAAAAAAATCAAACATGGCTGCCACCAGCTGTCAAAGTTATGATATTCTTTTTGGAAAACTCTATATACAATCATCATCCTCAATTTATCTATTGCTGGATAAAGATTTCTTCCAATTTCACTTCTATTGTTCAAATGCTTTTTTCCTTTCATTTCACACCGACAACTTTTCTCATCTCTAATCTTTTCTCAGATGTTTTTACATTTTCAAATTCTTAATCATTAATTTTTGTTGTTTATTAATGGCTTTCTCTTGTTATACAACCTTCCCAATTCATTTTAACCTTTTCACTCTTAATATAGCATCTGTAATTTTTATTTATCGTAGGATCCATTCATTTCTCCTCTTATTTCAATAAATTATTCTTAACAAACATCGTTCAATGCTTCAAATATTTCAATGCTTCAAATTATTTTGGTATTTAAAATCTATAATTAATTATCATAAATGCTAACAGAATGAATGAAATAGACAAAAATTATTCCATTTCATAACAAAAGAATTTCTTTGAAATTAACAACACCTCTTTTTATTCTCCTGTTTTATTTATCTATAGATATTCACCTTGTATTATTAAACTATTCTGAATACAAACACTCTTTTACTTCTATTTGTTTTAATTTGATTTTTGTCTAATCTACAAAATTATTGTACATAATATTTGTTTCATTGTGGTTTATCCTTTTGATTAAATTTACATTATTTTTCTTTTCTTTTAATTCATCGAGACTTGTTAAGAAAATAATTTCGTTAACATAAATATATATATATATATATATATATATATATATATATATATATATATATATATATATATATACACACTCCTATGAGGGATTGTATGAGCGTTGTCGTTTAAAGTAATTATCATATAAAACACAAAATAAACACATGTATTGGTAAAGGGTTAATCTAGCTAATTTCAGATTTTGATGGAATAATTAAGTAATGATCATTGGTCACGGTGAGTGGTCAGAACAGACGAGAACATTGATTAGCAGCAACTGCCGCAAATTGCTGTACCGATATTGATTTTATAGCTTTATTTAGTTAGATTATATATACATATATATATATATATATATATATATATATATATATATATATATATATATGTATGGGTAAACACAGTAATATGATTTCCATATATGAAAACACATTTACCTCTAACAAAATATCAACATCTCAAATATTAATACTGTCTGTTTACGAGCATTTGAAATGAACTCAATTTGTATGTATATAAATTGAAAGTATATATACAATACATATATGTAAATATATTTTCATACGTTTTCAATCTAAAATTCAAAATACAAGTCATTTTACTTGTAAAGTAATAATAAAATAGTTACTCTTGAGTATAAATTTTTAATTAAAATTTTGATTAAAATTTATTCCGTTTCAATAATTTTTGTTCTGTATTACAAACGTTCCTAATTAAATTATTACTACTATTATAAAAGAAAGTATAACGAGACTAACACTTAAACGAAACGACAAAATTTCTTCATCAAAATTGGAAATAGTCCGGTTGTTAATAAAAGAAATAATTAAACGAACAAATGTATTCCAATGAACATAATGTTCAGACGAATTTTTTCCGTTCGAATATTTTTCATAGGTCATAAAATAGTTATAGAGCACGTTTCTTTGCTATATCGCTTGACAAATATTTTTATTATACAATATTTATATTGGGTTTTAATAACTAACAAATGTCATAAAAAATGTTTTAATTATAAATATATATATATATATATTATAATCATTTAATATTAAATAAAAAATTCAAACACATATTACTAATATTCTCTAAAATAATCTCTATTTAATTATAGCAATTATCTCTAATTCTCTGGACTTACTTATGAATTACATTAGTTTTTACATCATTTCAATTAATTTTTAAATAACAATTTTTTTCATCAAACAATTTATTTATCTGCATAAAACTATAATTATTATAATTTCATTGGTCTATATTACATTATCATTATTGTATTTTATAAAATGAAAGAGAATTAAACTACATTTTTTGTCATCATTCTATTTTCAATATTGATTTTATTAAATAAAAAATAACTCAAAAATCAGTTCTGTATATTATGTTTTGAAAAATATTTCTCATTTGAAATATTTAAAAAAAAAACAATGATTCATTTAGAAATTAGCTTTGGAGTATAAAAAAACTTTTCTACAGAGTGACAATTGAGGTTATGATCAAAATAACTAAATAATTAAGCGATTTCAGTTAGATATTCATTAATTGAAAAATAATTAATTTCCTCCTAATTATTTTACGACACTATACCTAGTATAATAATATTAAATAATGCAGTAAATGAAATAGTGTTTCAAATTGTAAAAAAAATCAAAAAATTGTATACAATCGTCAGTAGATACTAATTGTATACAAAAATTAAATGATTTAGTTAATGCAAATTAAAAAAATATAATTAAAACCAATTTTATGTTCGATTTAAAAATAAATTTTGATTAAATTTCTTTACAAACTTTAATAAAAATATAAAACTTAATCTTGTTTAATAATAAAGTTTACAAATCAAAATCAACCAATAATTACTTCCATTTCTTATCAGATCTAACTCAGTTATTTATATTAGGTTGGCAAATATCTCCCTTCCGCCTTCTGGTCTTTTGAATTTCGCGGCTATGTACAAAAAAAAAAAGTGGAAAGGAGATACTTGCCAACCTAATATTAGTTATAATAATAATATTTTAGTAATGTTTGATTTTTATAAATTTTTAAGAATAATATATATTTGAAATTTAATTTTAATTAACAACTAAGTAAGCAAGTTCTTGAATGTGTAATGATGTAATTATACTTATAGTTAATCTAAATAGACATTAACAAATTTTTAAGCATGATAGAACTTTAAATTGAATCCCCATCGAAAATTCTATCTAACCTAAAAAACATTCTTTATATATCCATGTGTGTATGTATGTATGTATAAATAAAGATATGATAAGGGTGTTTTTAGGTTAAATCGAACTTTCGATAGGGATTCAATTTAAAGTTCTATCATGCTTAAAAAATACCTATTATAATAATCAATTATTGTTTATAATTAATTTGAACATTCATTAAAATTCTTATAAATGACATCCACTTCTCAGGAAAAAAATCTTTTGTTAGAAAATACCATATGAAATAATTAATTACCTTTTTTAAAAACTTTAATAATTTTTTTAATAATGTCATTTAAATTAATGGTTAAAACTTTTTAAAAGTGTTATTTCACAAACTATATTAATTATTATTGAAAAAGGGTATACTTAATAGTTTTTTTTAAAAAATACTTTCTATATTATTATTCCCATTACTTTCTCTCTCTCTCTCTCTTTATATATATATATAGAGAGAGAGAGAGAGAATGTTTTTTACGAGTGATAAAACTTAGAATTAAATTCCTATCAAAAGTTCTATCTAACCTAAAAAAACATCTTTATATATATATATATATATGTGTGTGTGTCTGTGTGTGTGTGTGTGTGTGTATAAAGGTATACATGTATTCGTTATACATTTCTTGAGATAAATTTCAACAGAATCTATATATTCCGATATATTGCCTACAGATATGCCCCGAGATTAATAAATTTAAATCTTTCTTATGATAGCAGATAAAGTGAAACCTAAATTCTTGAAAGACATGATAAATCGAAAGAGGATTACCAATAGAATAATAATCGTCAAGACAGAACCAGCTATCTTATTCAATATCATCTATAGGCAATGTTTTATGACGTTCGAAACGACAACAATATCAAAACTCAAGTTTCGGATCTTTCGACTAACGACCGCGTGTCCATGGGAAATCAAACCGTTTTCGCTTCACTGTCTTATCTCGATCAAAACAACAAGAGACACATCGAATATCTGATTCTTTAGATCTGTGTTCTTTTTCCAAACAATCGTAGAATATGACTGAGCTCGTCCTGGCAAAAATACTTACGAAATTCGTAAATGGAGATTTCAGATAAGTGAATCGATATTCTGTTCTATATTATTATTTTTTTGCGATCCTCATTGCGAGATTACTTTTATTCGTGTTTTAAAATAAGTAAATAAAATGTAGTAAATATGATTCTAACTTAATATATTCATAACAAATATACATTTTTTTTTGAAACTCGTTGCTTTTAAGCAACTCAACTTTTTATGCATATATATATATATATATATATATATATATATATATATGTGTGTGTGTGTGTGTGTGTGTGTATGTGTATGTATGAATATAACGATTATAGATATTTTACATAGTACACCATTAGAAATAATATTTCAATATCAGAGGATTAAAGGTGCTACGAACATTATGGAAATGCGAACGAGTTCTGAATTGAACTAGGGTTATATTTGAGATCTTCATCAAATATGAGATATTATAAGCGTGTGACATGGGTGTCATAATAACTGATTACCGAATTCAGTTCAAGGTTTCATCAAATATAAATCTTTATGTGATCAACTATGAACTAATATCAGTTTTGAAAACAGTAAGTTGTTCATTGGTAACTTTCTTTTGAGTTCACTACAAACTTCTCGAAAATAGAATAAGTAACTCATATAAATAATAAGTCTATAGTAACTTTCAAATTGTGAATATAAATGGAAATATAGGTAATTTATTCAGATTAAGCAATGAAATATAAATACAAGTTTTGAATAAATATTTTAATAAGTAAACATTGGATACTGATTTGGAATTATTTCTAAATTTTATCCACGATTTTTTAAAGGATTTATTTAAAATCAGCATTTAAAACATTTATTTCTAAATATTCCTGCATTTAAAAAATTCCCAGTAAAAAAAGATTAAATGTCTCATTACCATAAATATTATATTTCAATTTTATTTATAAAATAAATTCAAACCAAATAAAAATTGAAAATACTTCTAAAACTCTAAACTACATTAATATAAAGTTAATTTCAGGTTCAAAAATGTTTCTTTGATTTATTTTCTTATATTTGACAAAAGTCTAATTAAACTTTCATAATTTAGTAACTATAGAACATAATTTACATAACTTCTTAGTGAATTCTTCTATATTTTAAAATAAATAATTTGTAGAAAACTAAATTAATACAAATAAACCACTTATACTATCCTTTATTGCAATTAATTACATTTTTTAATGAAACCAAATAAATATTTTAACAATATTTGTAATTTGTATAGTATGACCCCAAACAAAACTAAAGGATAGTAAAAAAAATAATAAGCAAGTAAATGTGTAGGGTCATTCAACCTAAATTTATGTTTCATTAAAAAGAAATAAAAAAATTATATACATGTTTCCTTATACGAGGGTAGTCCCATAAGTACCAAATAAACATGTTTTGTTTAAAAAACACAAATTAGAAAGTACACAGTTTGCTACGTTGTTTAGTATTTGTTTGGCAGCCATCAATAGTGAACGTTTTCAGTGAATTTGTGAAAATGGAGAAAATTGGTTATCGTTACGTGATACAATACTTTTATTTGAAAGGCCTCAGCCCAACCAATATAAAAGCTGAACTGGATTCTACTTGGGTGAGTCTGTTCCTTCGTTTACAACAGTGAAATATTGGGTAGCAGAGTTTAAACGAGGCCTTACGAGCTGCCAAGACGAGCATCGCAGTGGTCGACCAAATATGGTGAAGAAAATGTATGGATGATCGTCGACTAAAAGTGCGCGATTAGCAGACATAGTAATTGCGGTACATCGCATATTACCATTATAGAGAAAGCTGTGTGCAAGAATAAAATTGATAGTTTCACAGCAACAAAGCAGAATTTTGCGCCGTTTCATAACCATGGATTGTCCATCGCTTCACACCCGAGACAAAAGAACAGTCAAAACAATGGACTGAAAAGGGAGAACCGGCTCCAAAGAAGGCGAAGACCGTTTCATCTGCAGGCAAGGTCATGGCGTCGGTTTTTTGGGATGCACGTGGGATAATTTTCATTGACTATCTTGAAAAACTATAAACGGCTATTATTATGCGAACTTATTGCAACGTTTGAGCGAAGAAATCAAGAAAAAACGGCCGCATTTGGCTAAGAAGAAAGTGTTGTTTCATCAAGACAATGCACCATCTCACAAATCCGATATTGCAATGGCCAAAATTAATGAATTAAAGTTTGAATTGCTACCTCATGCACCCTATTCGCCAGATTTAGCCCCCTTCTGTTCCCGAACTTGAAAAAATGGCTCAGTGGTCAAAGATTTCCCAACGATGAAGAAGTGATGTCGGCAATTAATGGGTATTTTGAGGAGCAAGACAGTTCTTATTATAAAAAGGGTATCGAACTTTTGAACATCGCTGGGAAAAGTGTATAGACTGAAAGGAGATTATGTTGTAATAATTTTTGTGTTTTCTTTGTTGGGTCGGGTACTTCTGGAACCAACCTCGTACACCACCCTATAAACATGTTTCTTTTTAATAAAACACAAATCTAGGCATCACATTTGGATGACCCTATAAGTTTAAACTCTCGAGTGTAATTTAGACCACCCTATATATGTATGTATTCATTACACATAAATTGAGACAATCCATTTTATAAATAAATAACCCATATATCTTTTCTATAGTTGAATTCAAATATATGAAAAAAGATATTTTATTGTATAAAATATTTTTTTACAAAAACCGTTTTATTTAGTTGTAGATGACAGACTCGTGTTCAAATCTTGCGTTACTAATCCTGTTAAATGTGTTCTCTTGTTTTACTCGTTTTAATCAGTTAAGACGATTAGTAAAATGGTTTCGACAAATACAATGAAAATTCTCTTCCACTCTACCAAAAAAATCCTCGTGGATTTTTTCGGATTCAATTTATCTAACGTGGCGTGAAAATGTTGAAGATTTAATTTGTTAACGATTAATATAACATTAAAACTATTACGAAAGTATGATCGCAGATAATATATAATCTTCTTAAATATATATATATATATATATATATATATATATATATGTATGTATGTATGTATTTATAAAATGCGATTATACATTCATATAATCACGTGTCATGTTTATACAAATAGTAAATATTTATCTAATATATGACTTACAAATGCGTCTAAATTAAACTCCATACACCAATGAATCGTCTAGAAACTTAATTATTGACCTATAATTTTGAGGTTATGCGTACAACCGTGTATTTTGAAATAGGTTTGACATGGGTCAGTATTTCGTATTAATGCGTTTACTAGCGTCGACCGAAGAAAAAACTTGACGTAAATGAAATATCAATATTTATCTACTCAGAGACGATTGTAAGGAAGTGTTCTTTAAGCTATAACATTTATTGTTAATATCTTATATAAAATATTTAAAAAAAACTTGAAATGAAATTTTAATTTTATTTAAAGTAGTGTATTTTTATAATTTGTAAATATGATTTAGAAACGATCTTATCTTTACATAGCGATGATTAATCAATGTAATCTGGAATAAACCGTGTACATTTTACTTTGTAGAGTTCTGCAATCAAAGCGTTAATATTTTTTTTAAAAAAAAGGAAGAAATACTTTCATTTGGTCATCCTGTATTTCTTATTATAAAACTCCACTGTACATAAAAGTTATTAAATTAATAAAATGTTTGATTATATAAATAATTTAAAACAAAGATAAATTATAAAATAGTCAAATTATAATTTTTAATAAGTATATAAATAAATTTCGAAATATTATTTATTAAAAATTAAAACTAAAAAATAATTTAAAAAAATAAAATAGCAATAATTACTACTTTTATATGTTAGAATTGTACAACATTATTTTTTTACAAAAAGTATATTTCTATTCAAAAGATAATTGAATACTTTCATACAAGATAAAAAGAGGAAGTACATAAAATGTGGTTAAAAAGAAAAATTTCATTCGCACTTTAAAACATGAAAAGGGAACGAATTCGTACTAGACTGGAATTTATTGATTGTGCCTGATGTTAGTAATTTCATGGAATCACAAAACAATGATATAAGTGTGTGTATGTGTATTGAATATATCAAACTAATTTGCAAATTACCAAATTGAAAACCTTTCTTATAAAAAAAAACAACCTGTATGAAAAACATTAAATATTTTATTTTACAAAAAATAATTATTTATAAAAAAATAAAAATCGTACTTTAAATAATAAATTTCATTTTTTTTCTGAAATAATGTAACATTTTTTTTAATATTACTTTTAAATTTAAATAAAAAAAATCAAATCGTACAATTGATAAACCATATACAAAAATTACAATAATTTATATTGAAATTTGTACAATATATTTTTTGTATAAAACATGTTTTTATATTTATTCTCGTGTATATATATTTTATTATGAATATATTAAGAAAATTAAAAAATCTCTCTAACAATACATTAAGATTGAAAATACTCATTGATATTTACAAGACTGTTCTTTAAGAAAACGTAGGTATATAATTAAAAAAACGAATAAATCTGACAAAAAATAAATCAGGAAGCCATTCCACAAATCACAATAAATCTTTATATATATTATTTCTATTATTTACAAAAACTGTATAAAATATATCATGCTGTATATTTTGCTGTCTATACATATAATTTATCGATAAAAAAATACTTCATAAATTAAAAGGAAAAATATTAAAACATGTACAAAGCCATAGATGCTGCTGTACAGGAATCGCCACAAACTAAGCCGTATTCTAAGGGTTGTAATCTGTTTGATGTTTCATAAGCCGATTGTGAAAAAATATACGGTTTCATCTCTAGTCAGAAATTGTACTGTATCACTATTTTTCATATAAATATACGTGCGATACTAAATCATGCTATGAGCACGCATATTTTTTCTTTATACGCGGGATGATTTTTTAAACAGACTACTCGTTAATATCAGCCAAGTTGAAGAATGAACATGCGTGTACATTACATTTATTAGAATATATATGAACGTGTGTGTAACGGTAATTCACTCAAGTATATTACCATTATTTGAAAAAAAATATTTTAATAATTTAAACATAAAAACAATTTTAAATTTTCTCGAAATTCCTCTTAAGTACTTATTTGTTTAGGAATAAATTCAATAAGAATTTCAGTCTCGAATTAATATTTGAGATTTTTATTTTGAAATGAAATTAATTAGCTCTTATTATTAATTACTTCGTTCTTATCAAGAACATTTAAAACTTTTTTAAAAATTCTACTGAAAGAAGTTTTTATATTTTAGAAATCCATGAAAAAAATCATTATTATAATTACACATATATATGTGTGTGTGTTTTGATGTTAGAAATGAAAGAATTTCATTTATTTTTGATATAAAAATTTCAATAAAAAATCTAACAGATCCAATTTTTTATAAATATGCCTGTTGCACGTTTACACTAACAAAATGCGTTCAACCAATTTCCACAAAGACTTATAATTATTTTATATTCCACACATATAGGCACAAAAGCGTAACGTATGTAAATTATTCAAGTTGATTACGAACACTATGTCTGTTGTATGTTCAACACGCATGCATATGTTTGTGTAGATATTTAAGGAGACTATAGTAGGGGATATGAGATAAATTTGAAATAAGGGAATAAAATTACATCCTGCGATATAAATTCAGGCATATAATTAAAAATATGAGGATAATATTTTATTTTAAAAAAATAGTTTATTAATATCTCAGTCCACATATTCAACTATTCTCTTCTAATATTTAATGAGAGGTCACCGTTGATACATTTTAATTTTTTCAACCAGTATTAATATTGTGATATATTTAAGTAGATTAGTACTTATCATGCATATGAAGCTACTTATAAATAATACTTTTTATATGTTGTTAACAGTTAAGTTGATTTTTATTCGGTATCTTTTGAACTGGTTATCATCTTTAGGTAAATCTGATGTTCTTATAAAATGATTTATGATACTAATAATACTAATATTATTATCAATATAATCAAGATCAATATATAAATTCTATATTGATAATCGAAGAAATCAGAAAGTAATAACCAGTTGACATTAATTAAAAATGATATTAAACAAAAATTATGTTAAAAATATTTAGAAGAATTAAACACAATAAAATCTCATAATAAGAAACAAATATTTTTTAAATATCAGAACAGCTGGTAGCAGCCATGTTTGAATTTTTTTAACCTCATTTTAACATTTCAACTCAGTACAGTTTGGCAAATTATCATGGAACGTTTAACATTTCAAGAATGCTTAGAAATTGTAGAAACTTCAATTGACTTATTAAAACAAAAGTTCAATGAGTCTATTATTTCACAAAATGGACCCATCAATTGGCCATCAAGATCGTGTAATCTAACTCCATTGGATTATTTTCTGTGGGGTTATGTAAAATCGTTGTTTTATGATTATGAACCACAAAAAATAGAAGCATTAAGAATAAATATTGAAAGTGTAATTCATGAAATTGGATCACAATTATGTGAAAAAGTGACTAAAAATTGAACCAAAGCGAAATTGTGTTACATCATTAATGCCATAAAATATTCTTAAAAATAAAAATAAATAAATAACTAATTAATTAAATACTTTTTGTTTTATTTCCATTTAAATTTCTGAAGAGCTTATTGGAATACTCTATATATATATATATATATATATATATATATATATATATATATATAAATGTATTTCAAAAATCGTATTTTTCAGAATAATAAAAATATCCGAGTACGTTATTTTATAATAAAAATACGAGGGATTAAATATTCCACACATTATTATAATTTTAATAAAAAAAATAATATATATATATATATATATACCTGTTTGTAAATAGTAGTATGAATTATTGACAAACACGTTGTGAAAGTTTCAAAATTTATTCAGAAGTATGTTACAAGTTTCAAAGAAAATTTAACAGAAATAATTTTAATGGAAAACACAGTCCATTTTCTTAAAGAGAATCGTTAAGCCAGCGAAACTGATTTATTCATACAAAATCGTGACTGATGATAAATTTTATAAAATGTGACGTTCTGTTATCTTCAAATAATATTTAACATTTTAAAGATTACTTTAATTATGGTAGATCAAAAGAAGTTTTTACTAAACATTCATTTCGTATATTTAATGTTTTTTAAAAAAATCATTTTCTGAATTAATCCTATATATATATATATATGTGATAAAATATCCTCTACATTCAAACATTAATAGATGTCTGTTTCCTTTATTCGTATGCATCCTGTACGAAAAGTGTGAGTGCGAAAATGTTCATTCGTTCACGCATGAAGTGCACATCTGTATTCCATGCGCGGATTGAACATGCCGACACAGAATCGCTGATTATTGTCGCGGATACTTAAGACACCCATACACTTATCTACCCTTCGTTGCGCCCAGACTACTTCGCAGTGCGAACTTCAACGCCACACTGAATCGGCTCGAAGTCGCTGTGTGAAGCAGATGGTCGGACGATGGCGAAAGGGCACGATTTACAATTTAAATTTGTCTCGCGGGCCGACAAAATACCAAAGTCGTGTGATGTAATCAGTAGACTGGGAGGACAAGATTTGCATGTTTTAACAACAGATATTTGGAACGACGGAGAAAAATTATTAATATATATTCATTACGAGATTCAACCTGCGCTAAAGTACTTTACTAAATATTGGTGTTTACATATAATTAGTTTAGAAGAGCAAAATTACATTTAATATTTTAATAAATATTTTACAAAACACATACACACACACATGTATATATGTATAAATTATATGTGTGTGTGTACATTAATATAAACAAATAAATGTTTATACAACAAACATATATGAAATTTTTTTTATATATTTATTTCCAGGAATATTTCCTGATTGACAATTTTTCTTAAGTCAAATTTAACTAAGTAAAACATTATCACCCAAAAAGTAACATAACAAATTCTATTAAAAGTAAAATGTAATATTAAAAAAAAACTTTTCATACTTTCATTCTGAAGTTTGAAAATCAATAAAAGAAAAGTAAATCATATCTCCCAACGTCTTGTATAAATATTTGCATTAAAACCATTGATTTTCAAATAAGACAATCGACTAAATCAATAGTTAACACAATACGAAAAAATAAAATGCGAAGTATGCCCAAACTCTATCTACAGAAGTGTGAAAAACGTCCGAAACATTTCTTAATTAATAGAAGTTAAAATTTGCAAAAAAAAAAAACGGAGGAGAAGGTGGATGGAATAGGCTATTTAAACTTCCAGATGTTTGCGAGTACGTAATTTTGTGAAATCTATACGAGGGTTGACCAAGTAAACTTAGAACAATTTGGTACATTCGATTAAATTTTTATTGTATTTAAATAATTAAAATTATAGTTTATCTACCGTAAAAAAAATAATTAGAATATCATGGACTATAAATGAAATATTCAGGTCAAAAATTCCTTAATATGAATATTATTAAAAAAATAAACATATTAATAGATAATATAAACAACGATTTTACAATTTAATTAAACATAAAATATTGTATGATCAATTATATAGAGAGGCCTAAATGAGAATAAATGGAATAGTAAAGGATAGTAAAAAAATAAATGTATGTCTAAACTCTGCAGTCCGTTTTGAACCACTCTATATTTCTTTACGAATTAATCAACATTTTAATTAAAAAAAATAAATCTTTTCAATTCAATATATATTTCTATATTTCACACTATTAAAATATTTCCACACTATTAAAATATATATATATATATATATATATATATATATATATATATATATATATATATATATATGCACCATTCATATAATCATTTTGTAAAATAAATTAGCTCTTGTTTCAAAGGAATGAAAATTATTCATCTACTTGAAGAATGAAATATAAAAAAGAATGAAACATCAATCAAGTAGAACGAAACAGTATAAATTCAAACAAAAGAGGAAATCAAAGATTTCTTTTAAGTACAAAGGTTCATCATCCACAAAAAAAATAATCATCCTACACTGACGCTCATTAAAACTGTAAATAATCACTCAATAAATAAGTATTTGAAAATAAAATACATAAACGATTTTAATTCTAATAACTAAATTGCAATATGAAATATTTTTTATATTGTATTTTAATTAATATTCATTGTCAGAAAATATGATTTGAATTTTATTTATTTTACTTCAACATTAAAAAAATCATTTTTAGAAAATATTTTTACCAAATAAAAATATTTCTTTTAAAACACAAACAACTGATTTTTTCTCTCTTTATTTAAAACCACATTTTGTACCGAGAAAATAAAACTGAATAAATCAGTATATAAAATATTTTACCTAATATTTCATCAATTTATAAATTTGGTTATAGAAATTAAAAAAAATCGACTTCGGTATTATTGTATATAAATTACGAAATATAATTATCAAGTTTCGTGAAAATATCCGATGAAATATTTATATTTTGCAATGAAACATAAATTTTAATTTATATATAATTATAAATATTTTAGTACACATTAATGCATACATGAGTTTTCATACAAATAGCATGATCAAATATTTTCTCTTAATAAATCTTTAAATAGATACACATAATAAGTTTAAATTTATAATGTTTACTAAATTAAATATGAGAATATATAATTTCCAGTGAAAGATTAATCATCCCTTCAAATAGATATATACATGTGTATAGGAGTATACATATACAGATACTTTTTGCAAAATACACTGATCTCATGTTCAAAATGCTTTCATTTCACAACTAAGTAAATACATTTTAATTCAGAATTAATTACAAATATGTTATACAAGATAATAACTATTGTACATTTTGAATCTGAATTGAAAGTTTGCGATATCATACATGTTCCATTATCAGGTAATACGAACAAAATGAAATACGTCGTGTTAAATACAAATTTCATTTGAAATGATTTTAATTTAAATGAACATTTGATTTAGATATATATATCAACATTATGTTGATAGTCTAAAACATTATTTCAAAACACTGAGTCGAATATTAATGGTATAAAACAATTTACATAACAGTTCTAAATTGTTTTGAAACTCCTACTATATTTAATTAATCGACAAAACTGTACACCAAGTAGCCACTTGTTTACGAATTTCTATTTATATATATATTAGATCTAATTTCAGAAATATTTATTATTTTTAATTTCGAAATAAATAAAAAAAACACATATTTCATTTTAGCAATAAATTCAATATTATATTAAAACTTTTATTAAAAACATAAAAAATAAAAAGAATATTTTAAAAATAATACATTTATCATTTTTTTTAAAAAAATACTTACAGTAAATATGTTTCAATGTCATAATAAAAGGAAAAATTATAAATTTAAAATTATGTTTAATTGAATGTCAAATTTTAAATTATTAGTAAAAAAAATAAATACAGTACAAAAAAAATATTAATTTGGATATTTTAATTCTACAATAGTATTTATCATTAAAACATGTTTTTTTTATTTTAAAGTAAATGTATTTTATCAATTCAATAATTTAAGTTTGATTAAATTTAAAAAAATTATTTTTTTATGGCAAAATGTATAGTAAAAAATTTTTTTACAAGGAATTAATTTTTTGATATTTTCAATGATTAAAAGAGAGAATTAAGATTAATTTTTTAATAATCATTTTAAACTAATGCTTAAAAAAATATCAGTCATATTATTTAAATCTGACCAGATTATCCAGTTAGACACTACCATTTAAATTATACAAAATTTCATTTATAATGAATCGAAATTTTCTTTCTAAATAACAAGCTACAAAACCTAAATAATATAAATTTATGGAAATGTTATACAGACTTTATTCTTATGGTTGAATAATTTTATAGCTTTCCATACCAAATCTCTATTTGAATTCAAATATAGCATCCTTTTTCTACCATTTTCATTGCACAATTTACATCTTTTTCTCATTGCTTTTCTAAAATTTGCCTTTTTATACTCTAGTAAAATATATCTCGTCGACGATTTATTGATGAAGGCGTGATTTTTAGTGGAGTCAAAATCGTATATTTGTTGTAAAAACGAGTATGTAATAACAAGAAAAGGAAAATTTATTTGTAATTTTAAAATAAATATAAATTGGATCACGAAATAATTCAAAATATATTACATAAGTAATGAGATTATTTTCATTTAATTATACTTTTTATAAATTTATAATTGTATATAAATATATATAAAACAGAGTACAATTCTCAAAAATATTCACACAATTTCAATAATACAATACATTCTTAAATTTTGAGTTTTCAAATAAACTTCACAAACACCAAAACATATTTGATTATAATAATTTATTTCAAAGTGGCACACTTTATATTTTTTAATATATTTATTCCAATTTCCTATCCTCTTCATAACAAGACACTTTTAATTGAGCTTCACTAAATTTGCTATACAGAAATTTATTTTCCGATATAAACATAATTGACATATTAAATTGACGTTAAACATTTCAATACATTGTCTACCCCTGTGATTTTATAAGTAAGAGCTTATTAAAAATACTTTCTGACAGAGGGCACTTCTTCGTTCGACGAAATATATTTTTCCAACACGCAAATCCCCATCCCAATTATGTGGTCGACGTAACTGGAGAAAAGAAGCGTTGAAATTTATGCAAAAGTATTAAACTTTCTCAAGTAAAAGTTTGTGTTCAATGTAAGCAAGCAACAGTGAACATAGCCTCTTATGGCTAATACCAGAAATAAACCTCTGACAAATTTTATTACAAATATACTCATGCAAAGATTTATATTCATATAATATTATCTGCATATGTATATATATATATATATATATATATATATATATATATATATACATTTATTATTTTTATTTCATGTAAAAATTTTTGCACATAAAAAGAGCATACGTCAAATAACTGGTATAAAAATTCATACACAAATTGCTTTTGTACCAGGTGTATTCTAAGATGAAAAAGAATTTCAAAAAAATAAAATTTAAAACTTTTCAAAATATAGAATCAAGTTTAGAGTTCATACAAAATTTATCTATTTAAAACAAAAGTATTAGATATTTTTATATTCCAGTTCATATAAAAAATAAATAAAAATAGAATTTTAATTTTTAAAGAAAATTAAAATTACTTTAAAATATTGTTCAAAAAAAGACAATAAAACTTTATAGTAAATATGGATAAATTCATGTAAGAAATGTTAAATATATTTTTTAAATTAATTAAATGTAAGACATTTTTGAAATTTTTATTTTTAACTAAATGAAGAAAAAAGTTTTTATTTAAGTCAACAGTATTTTTTTATGAATAATTAAAATTTTTTTCAACAATAAAATACCACATCTATATGTGTAATTGTTAGATGTATTTTACAAATTTAAATATAAAAAAATAAGAAATTCGTTTTTCAGTACAAAATGATAAAATTATCATTTTACTTCAAAATCTCGAGAAAAATAAAATATTCTAATTAATTAAAACCATTGTACTAGCAATTTTATTATTCTGGTTTTATGTTATCAACTAACATTTAATGTTTAAATTCTTAAATAATAATTTATTATTAATTTTATAAATCTAAATAATAAAAAAATAGGCAGATGTACATTTTAAAAAATATTTTAATAAAATCAACTAAACTCAGAGCTATAAAACTGAAATTACTTTTTTAAAGTATAACAACATATTAATACCTATATATACTTAAAATATTTTTTCTAGAAAAAACATAATATTTTTTTGTATAATATCAAGTAAAAATTTCAAAGAACCC
This sequence comes from Neoneuromus ignobilis, assembly GCA_029203775.1. Taxonomy (NCBI): domain Eukaryota; kingdom Metazoa; phylum Arthropoda; class Insecta; order Megaloptera; family Corydalidae; genus Neoneuromus; species Neoneuromus ignobilis. The sequence continues at coordinate 33,977,977 of CP092092.1, read as the reverse complement.
ATGATTAAATCAACAATTCATCGACCTCGCCTAAAAATAAACACAATCGAATGCATTAATCATAATGCAATGTAACGAACATTTGAAATATTTCTAATACGAAGCATGAATGATTGATAAGTTTTTTTAAAAATAAGAATCCCATTGAATAATACACGTCCCCACATTGAGAATAACTAAACGTTCAACGTGCGATAAATCTCTCGATGTATCGTCTTCGCTGCGAGCAAGTATTCTCAATGTCGCAAATGAAATTGTTTAAAGATGCCGTAAAAGACACTAACTGAATAATTTCCTCGCTAATAACATCAGGTGTGCCAACTGCAGACGCATGTATAATTTGTTATACGTGTCCAATAAGCATCACTGATTACAATCTTGCCAACTTATATGCTTATAAAACGTGTTTGTTGTGACAATCAGTTGCGTGAGGAGGTTCTTAAACTCGAGCACGAAAATAACTACACATATCTATATCTATATATATATATATATATACTCTGTTTCTCCTACATATTTATTAATAGGGGTAAAATATAATTCATAAATAATCCTGCCACCAGACTTGCAATCATATGCAAGCTCATTACAATTATTAATATTAAAACTTGTATATATGTAAAAATAGTTATTACTGAACAATACAACTCACTCTAATTAATAACTTTAAATTGAATCTTTAACAAAATCAATAGTGTTTAAAAAAATGCAACAAAAATATAATTTAAAAAAACAGTATTTAAAAAATGTTTAAAAACATCGTATTTTAAAAATGTATAAAGAAAAATAAAGAATTTTTTAAACAAGTATGAAAAATATATTTCATTATAGTATGATTTCAGGATTGAAATATTATATTACTGAGTTTCATTTTAGAAATTTGCTTAATTGACAAATCTTTTCCAGTTAAAAACTCATTTTGAAGTGACATACTTTTCTAATAATGATACAAGAAATATAAAAAAATATAGAACTTATCAGACAACAAATAATAATTATTTAATATATATTTGTTTTTTAAATCATAATTTTAAAATAATTTCAAATATTTATATTTTAACTTCACATAATTTTAAAACGTAATTTTCATTTTTTTATTTTTTTTTTACTTTATTGCTCTTATATTAACAAATTATAATTTATTTGTTGATAAAAATGAAAATAATTTCAACAGAATACAGAAATACAATAATTAAATGAAAATAATTACACTATTATTTGATATTTATTAAAATTGGAATTTAATTAAAAATAATTATGAAAAATATTAAATTGAGTATGAAAAGAGATTTAAAAAAAATACTAAATTATTTAAAGCAAGGAAATTCTATTTTCTGTTTTTTTTAAATTCTTATTCATTTTTTTTTAATTTCTATAATTAAATAATAAAAAAATCATCCCTTAAAACCTTACAATATTAATAAAATAGTTAAAATTTTAAACTGAATATTATTATATATCAAAAGGAATAAATTTAAAAAAAAATAAAAAAATGATTTTTTTAAAAATATAATAATAAAAAAAACATTAAAAATTGAGCTCAATCAAAAAAAATTAGACAATAATTATATCAAACACAATTATGCATTATACATATACATATATATATATATATATATATATATATATATATATATATATATATATATATATATATATATATTAACTATAAATTATAATTTTAATTACTAAACAAAAAATTAATAAAATAATATCATTAATATTATATAAAGATTTGTATGTATGTACACACACAAACACACATATATATATATATATATATATATATATATATATATATATATATATATATATATATATATATATATATAAACTTGTATGTAGATATACAGACAAGGGAGACGAGAGAGAAAGAAAACAAACAACTCAAACGCTTGCTGAGAAATATTCGATAACAGTAGAAATTTATTTCTCCTTTCTTGAAACCACGCTTATTAGATTCTTCATAAAATATTTCAGTTGGTTATGGTTTAAAATTAATAATTTCCAAGCGAATAATTAAAATATTTCGTACAAAACATACTTGAAATACATACATTAAAGATATTCAAATAACAATTATTATATAATAAAAATCCAAATCTATAAAAACTACTATCTTAATAAAATATTTCAACAGCGTGATAAAATCAACTTGAAAAAAAAATAACTGCTGGATATAAAAAAGCCCGAAACCAGAATAAAAATAATGCCCGGATTCATTTATAACAGACAATAAAATATGTCATGCGAAGACAAATTTGTTATCGTAACCGGTCACTGAATATATATAACAAACTCAAATTGCTGGATTTTATATGTCACATGAAATCGAAATAAAGTATTTAGTTTTAAAATGGTCTCTAGACAAATGTATATCGGTCTTGTTTGTGTAAGCTGATGCAAATATGTTGATAGTACTGGATTTTTTTACACCCTTTAGTGAATATTAAATGGTTGAGAAAGGATGCAAGTTTCGCAAAAACATTCAACAAATTTATTTTGTTTCTGTTGCACTACAAGTTGATTTGTGGGTGTAGTGCAAGTTATGAACTACAGAGAATTAGTTTTATATTCACATTAAAAATGAACAGATATCAGATAGTCATCTCTGATAACAATTTTCGTACCATAGATTTTTATATCACATATAGCAATATTAATATTTTATAACTTTTATCTAAAAATAAAATTCAATAGAGAGACAAGTTTAAAAAAAATTGTAAAACAAATAATTTTCATTTTAGATAGTATTTTTCAACAAAGAAACTGAAAAAAAACCTCTCACAGTAATTGATATTAAACATCGACGTCTGAAACCGTGAAAAAGATATATACGTATAAAAACTTTTTCTGTCCTTTTATACAGATAATATAAATTGGACACATTTTATAAATAGCAGTAGATCTATGTGAAGTTCTTAACACTACGAATCCACAATGATAAATAACAGTTATAACACAAGACAACACAAAATATAGACGGTGTTTTCAGTTGAGTAAATCATCTCAATAGCAGTTCATGTACATTATTTATGCATATACAATTATTTTAATACATTTCTCAACCAGTGCAGTTTTATTACACTAAATATTGTTTTATGTTATATATATATATATATATATATATATATATATATATATATATATATATGTATGTATATAAATATATATTACTCTACAAAATGACAGTCTAATATTGAAGTTACTATAAATGTACTCATACTTCAAACTGTATAAATTGAAACAAGAAATATAAATCCACAAGTTACAATCTCTAGTAAATTGGTCTACAGAAAGCAATAGCGAGAATGACACTTTTTTGAATGTGACGAGAGAAAATATTGACTGTTAAAATTGATCAAAAAAAAAAAAAATTAAATATTTTATTTGTTTAAATCAAGACTGGTGAAAATATTGAATGATTCTATTTTTTTATGTATATTGAGTATCAAAATCACATCTAATTTTCATTAATAAAAATTGATTTTATATTAATATAACACATATAATTACAAAGCAATTTAAATGACAGATTTTGTCAAAATAAAAAATAACAAAAATTTAACATTTATCTTATTCATTTGATTTAGAATTAATCGAGTTTCGTTTTTCCCATAAAATAAAAAAACTTAATCAACAGTATCTATTTTTATTAATATATACAGATTAAAACTTTTTTAAAAATCTGACTCATTTTATAAATGATGACACTTATTAAGCTCGCAAACGGGCTTTTTGTGTTGTGTAATTTTCAGAAAAATTTCGAAATTTTTTTTTGTATTTTTTTTCTACACTATAGAAATCCACTGTTAGATTTACGGATTTAGGATAAATATTTTTTGGCTAAAAACGCAAAAACTACAAAGGAGGGGGTGTTATGTAAATTTCAGCAAAATTTCGAATTTTTTTTGTAATTTTTTGTTATATTCGTATTATTTATGGTCCGTAGGTACGTGTATAAGCATTAGAAAAAGGCGCCGACGTTTATTAAGCTCGCAAACGGGTTTTGAAATTTTGGATTTTTGACGGTACGAAAAAGTCCAAAACAGTAAAACTTCAAAACGGTGCTGTGACGCCATTATGCGTATTAGGGTGAAACCGACGCCCGATCTCTTACACCACGGCCCTGCACTATAGAAATCCACGGTTAGATTTACAGATTTCGAATAAATATTTTTTGGTAAAAAACGCAAAAACTCCAAGGGTGGGAGGGGTGTTATGTAATTTTCAGAAAAATTACGAAAGTTTTTACAAAAAATTAAGAAACATGTTTATAGTTTTTTTTTAATAAAACACAAATCTAGACGTCATATTTGAATGATCCTATATATATATATATATATATATATATATATATATATATATATATATATATATATATATATATATATAAATGAGTGTGTTGTAAAAAAATGTATTATATAGATTTTAAATGAATTTCATTTTCCCATAAAGCTTGTGAAATATAACACATGTATAATTATTTATTCTTATAACATTAATAGTATAAAAAATGTTAATTCATATAGAGAAACTGGTTTAAATTTAATTGCCTGCTTCTGACATTTCAACCTTAAAACTATTAAACTCAAACTCCATAACATCGTTGATATGTCTTAAGGACATATTCGACAAGAGTTATCTTTGTACCTCTAGAGACACTCTAACATTAAACAAGAAAGTTGTTTAATTTGAAACAAATTAAATTCTGTACATTCTAGTCAGTACAAAATAAACACCAATGTTAGGGACTAAAATGAAAACATTTAAAACATAAAATAAGAAATGTTACCCAAATATCAACCCTTTGTTGTTTGAAATAGTATTTTATTTTCTTTTTCTATTAATTAATATTTTTAAAAATTCAGTAAATAAAATATAAATCCTATTATTTAAAAAAAAAACCCTTATGCGAGAAAAAAAATAGATCTAGTACATTTTTTTAATTAATTTAGTAATTACATAAATGACAATTAACCTAAACATTTTAAATGTTTCATCAAAAAACTCTTCGAATATTTTTCAATTCTATATTGTTTCATATATTTTTTTATTTCTTGAATACTTAAACCTTTTCACTGTATAATTACATACGTACATACATACATATATATATATATATATATATATATATATATATATATTAAGTATGTATATCACATTATAATATATATTTATAGAATTAAGGTAATCAAAAAGTGCTGTCAAAAAACATATTTCCCGAACTTTCGACATAAAAATTCAATTCAATTTTTGATTGATGAAAATGTATAAAAAAATAATTGATGAACGATGTACGAGTATTCTTAAAAGATTCACTCGTCTTTATCGATGAATACAAAAAAATAAAATAAAAAAAATAAGAAAAAATGTGCTGATGTAATGAAAAATAAATTAAGCACAGGTCAATACATCAGCAAATAACTGAAGAGTATTTCAAATAAAGTTCGGTGGTTCGAGTCATCTACTCGCTGTGTAAATTTACAACGAATGTACACAAAAGGAATAAATTATAATGGTTGCAGAAAGTCGTGAAATCGTGAAACATTTTCATCGCAACAATGTTGCTTTTTCAATAAAATATGATAATCAGATATGGTAATGTACGTAAAGTATTCATTGCAAATTTGTCTAATAATAGATAGCTACATAAATATTTACGAGGGATTTTAAATGATTTTTAGAATCCATTTTCGAACTTTTTCGTGAGATACAATGTTTTCAAGTTTTTCAACACGAATTTTCTTGTCAGCCGTTTGATTATTGAGATGAAAGTCAATGACGTAACAAATATTTAATGATAGCTTTCATTCAATTTATGAAAGTGATTCGTTAAAATTCAAAATATTTACAAACCTTTTTGTTATACGTTAAAATACATTGTATTTTATAAGATGACAATATTAACTTTTTATAATTGAAATCTTTTATATGTACAATACTAATAAATATTGACATCAGAATTAAATAATTTGATTACTCAAATAGAAAATGAATTATATATATATATACAATTTTAATTACTAACAGTTAATTTCATTTCTATGTACTTTACACATATCAATTATTTTTCAAATAAATTTCTTGAAACTTACTACTTAAATAATTCAAATATAACACAAAATATTTGAACAAATAAAAAAAAATATTATTTTAGATTTCACTATATTAGATTAGATGTGTAATGAGCTGTGATAATTATGCTTGAATGTATATTAGCTTAAATATGTTAAAATTTATTTTATATGTATAATTATTTTTCAAAATTTACCTCTATAATACCAATGAATTAAAAAAAATATATTATATTATACTCGACCTATCTACATTTAATTTTTTCCAATAAAAATACAAATTCCCATAACGATAACAATAATATAAAATATCATACAATGTATACATTAAAAAATATTAATAATAAATTTTACCTCTTAATCTACTATAGTCAATTGGTGTAGCCATTTTAAATCCGAAAAACACGTACATGGTTTAAGAATTTGGTAAAACACACACTATTAACTTTTATATTACAAATTACTTATATAGTTTGAAACAAATAGAATATTGATTACTCAAGTGTTAATTTAATTCGTTAAACTAATTACAAAATTACAATTTTACAAAACTAAATTAAAAATTAATTTCACTTCACTACAATTCACATGCACTTATCACTAATATAAAGGTTATACCTTTAACAAAAATTTTAAACATACAGATTCAGTAGTAATTTTATACAAATTATATCATATAATTCTGTTAATTACATAATAATCTATTTAAAATTATAAATTTAGATAGTTATCTTTATTATCCAATAGCATAGATTAGAGATAGAAAAATATATTTACATGTTATACAAAAACGATTTGCTACGAAATTAAACAAAGATAAATAATAAATTTTCTTGAATATTCTTCCACTTTATTATTTTATTTCTATTGCATACAATGAAAACATTCAAGTTTTCTTAATATACTAGAATGTTGGACTATATCATAGATATACAATATATAAAAACTATATGATTGAAAAATCTTGGTACATAAGGATCATATAAATATCTGTTATATTCGAACACAAAGTGTACAGGTTTTTTTTAATAAAAATAGGAATTATTTACTAGAAATATAACATCATATTATATAAATTATTTTCAAATTGTTTACAATAATTTTATAAAATGCATATGAATAGAATTTTGATTATTTATACATATTATATATATATATATATATATATATATATATATATATATATATATATATATATATATATATATATAATGAGTTAGTAAGAGTATTTTGATTTTGTCTTACCAAAAAAAACCTTTTTTTATTTTTTTAATTTAATTGATTATAAAATTTCCTATATTTTCTCATTATGTTTCCATATTTTAAGAAATTATTTATTCAATCCTCATAAAAGAATGTTAATCTCGATACAAAAAAACGTCGATACTTAACTTTTACATATAAATTTAATTTTTCTCCTTAATATAATTTTATAAATATCGATACTGATGGTAATCCAAATATGCCAAATTGAATGAATAAAAAAGATATGTACTGACTCTTGAATCTGTATCCATTTTAAATTCCATTTTTATATAATTTTTATTTTTTATATGCATTTTATTTCATCTTGTTGCCTCTAATATGGATCTAGATCATTAAAATGTTTTCATAATCATTTATGACCTCTACTTCACAAGTAATATACAATTGTATCATTTTCTAAAGACAAGTATTTGAAATCAAATTTCATATACCTACATCCATAATCGAAATAGTAGCCAATAAATTATTATAGAACACATAAATAAAATAATATGATATTGAAGTAGTAATTCCTTTACCTGTATACACAATAAATCATACAGTGTCAAATTTATTCTAATATATATTTAATTCAAAATAAGTTGATATATGATTCTGCAAAAAAGAACATAAAAATATTAAATCACTACTTCTCTATATTTAATTTTGATTGCTGCTATATAAAAACAAATCAATTTATATGAATCTCTTACGAACATCACTAAATATTTCTTTTATCAAACTTTAAAGATGTAAGTTTCAAAAAGAACTCAAACATTCAACATATATTCTAATAAAACTATCTAACTCTTACGAATCCTAGTTGTGTTCCTATCTGGCGTCGTACTTTTATCCATTTTCTTATTTTCTCTCTAACATATATACAAATGCTTTATTTTATTTGTACATGTCAACTTATACAATCATTATAAATTTATATATATATATATATATATATATATATATATATATATATATTCATGTAAGCATTAAAAGACATTGTCAAATGCAATATATTACTTCATAACAATATAAAATGAAAAATGAATGTTACGATTGTATGACTACAATAAATAAAAATCGCCATCAATAAATTGCAGTTTTGCATCGACCGTCTCGTTTACAAACGCAGCTTACTTAGTATAACGAAATTGTTTGTGAAAACTCACGATTTATATTCTTTTGAAAACACATTCGTATTTGGGTCGTCGATCGAACTGCTGACGGAAAATATCTGAAAAGTTTAAATGGAAATGTTGTCTTTCACAAACAGTGAATCGTATACCTGAAATCAAAACCGATTTAATTTACATCCTAAAGATATGTTCACTGTTTGAAATATATTTTTGTCGGTTAATAAAATTATTGAAAATGGCTAAACACATTTATTATTATTGAAATTTTAATAAACTTTTCGATTTTCTTTTCTCGCATTTATTTCTATTAATAGTTAAGATATATATTTTTTTAGTATGTACAAAATTCAAATTCATTGTGTATAATAATTAATGTGAGTCTTGTTAACTACAACTACACTTTTTAAGAATTTTAAACAAATTATATATTTCACTAACAAAGAGATTTAATAGTCAAAACTGACTGGTAAAATTCTGTATTAATAAAATTTATTAAATATTGTTTGTTTTTAATAACTTTATAGTATCACATACATCTGTCAAAATCAAAATTAATAATAAATTAAAAACAATAAATAAAATCAATATTTAACTAACTTTAGAAATTATATATATATATATATATATATATATATATATATATATATATATATATAATAAAACCTTGATGCTATAGTCAATGTAGAGCCTAAACCTTTTGAAAATACTAAAGTTCCATTACGATTATATTTTTTACGAAATGAGGTTGTTAGCTTCATACCCTACCTCCAATTTGGGGACCCTACGACTGGGGATCGAACGTAATTCCGCATGACAGGCTATGATTCATGTCACTACGCCATCGGTCAGCATATACATATGTATAAGTATATATATATATATATATATATATATATATATATATATATATATATATATATATATATGTATGTATATAGTAATAATCACTGATAATTATTTTTCAATTTATTATAGTTATTCATATCCGTAATTACACATGATTTATATTTTTATTAATTTCATAATCATTGTAAAATGTTAGTAAAATTACTGTAATGTTTGAATAATAATAGGATTGATAGAAATCAATAGTATTTATAATGATTAAATTTGTGCAAATAGCTACTTGACAAATTAAATTCAATAAAAGACTTTTGTATACATTCAAGTATTTTGTATACAAAGAATAGGAAAGTAGTTTGAGATGAAAATCAATTTTATGTTTCAAAAACATAATAACTGTATATGATACACAACCATTATTTTTCAACATTATCTCTTTTTTACATTTAGATAGTTCTTTTATGTTCTGTCGAAAGAAGCTCTTTAATTGGGTATTTAATATTGTCATATCGATTATTGTTTTTTTTTCTAATAAAAACCTCTTATCTTTTATAATATCTTCAATAGTCTAAATAAACTTATTGCTTAAAACTAAGTCAATTTTATAGAATGAACAATAATCAACCAACTTCTTTAGATAATAACATATATTTTTCCAAGAAAAATACATTAAAACTTTGTTCTACTAGTAACGAAAAAAAATAATTAAGGAATGTATTCTAATAAAGAAATAACAATATGGAGATTAAATATATTCAATCTCTATTTTAAGAAAAAATGTTCATTTTAATACAAATTATCGATTTTCTCTTCTCCTTTTCCATAGAAAAAAAATGTTATTTTATTAATCCACTCTATTAATAATTAATCACTTATTTTTAAAAATTTAAATCTTTTTTATAAAAAAACATTTGTTATTGTAACTTTTGGAAATATTACCATTTATTTTTCATATATATTGAAAACAATAATATATTTATTCTCTTACAATTCATTATTTACTAAAAAAAACATTTAACAAGAAATATATTCAGTATCTAAAAGTCTTTTAAATGACTGCATATGTATATTTATGACTATAAAAATAATAGTAGACGAATTTCTTACAAGATAAAAAGATACGTTGATTCGACAGAACAGAATAAAAACTTTGTTAACTTGTAAGATAACTGTGCAAGATAGAAAAAGACTCGTAATCTCAATATATTATACTGAAAACGAATTTAAAATTAGTTTCATTTGTTGACTTTTTTCGTTGTACATAAAGTTGCATTTGGAGTGATTCAATCACAAAATTATTTTAAAATATTAAAATAATCACTTATTTTACTGTATGCAGCTGAGAATTTATAGTAACTTATCTCTCTCTCTCTCTCTCTCTCTCTCTCTCTCTCTATATATATATATATATATATATATATATATATATATATATATATATATATATTGAGATAGACCATACAAATGTAACTGTAAATTAATAGTTGATAAAATGAAATATTAAAAGCTTCTAAGTTTTAAAAGAACTAAATGTATTTTTGTTATAGACTTTGTAATCACTATATTTTCTCTTAATCAAAAAGAATATCTTTGATTTCAATGATAACCTTTTATTATATTAATGAAAATCTTACCTATTAACATTTACCCGAAAATCCGAAAAATAGACAATTAAATGTTTAAATCAGATAATTGAATGTAAAAACAAAATATTTAAATAACTAGTGTTTCATTTAATTTTAGAATTAATCATAGTTTATTTATAACAATGAATAATAACGCCTATAATTTTGATAAACAGATAAAATTCGTGATTTATTGGTATCATTTTTTAAAACATGTTTGAATTAACTTAAATTCAATAACATCAAATTCAGATGAAATCCAAATAATTCCTTCAATAATAATAAAACATTACAGAATATATTTTAGAAAAACAGTTTAATTTGTCTGTTAATATCTTTTAAACAATATTTTCTGTGAAAATAATTATAACTATTCTATAAAATGTTTCTTGTTCAATAATTTTTTTCTTGTTTTAATATCAATAATTGTATAATGCAATTTCTATAATTATATAAATTATAAATTAGATATATGACAATTATTACTTTTAAAATAAATATAATAATTACTTTTTTATTGTTACATTTATAACATTAACAGTATTGAAAATAATTTTACTATGAATTGTATTAAAAACCGCTGAGAAAATACTTACCAAATCGTTATAATAAAGACTACTTAGAGTAAAAATCATACTACACAAATCTTTGAATATATATAACGATTAATTTCACATTAATCTTGATAAAAAAAACAATTTCCACATGCACATAGAATAAAAGCATAATAATTTCAGGAAGAAATATAATCAGAAAAATAAATAATTCATTTATTATGTTTATTCCATCCTTATCCAGTTTTATAATAAAATAAATCAGCACACCAATCTTATTAAATATTGAAATATTTCTGTTGCAACAAAAATTACTTTAATAAATAAAGTTTATTTAATAATTATGGTCCCCATAAACACAACACAAATAAGTTTTTTATCTGATTATATATATATATATATATATATATATATATATGTGTATATATATATATATATATATATATATAAATTGCTACATATGTATCACAAATTCAAAAATATAGACAAATATATTAATTTATTATAATCTAAATCACAAATTCATATTAAGCACAATTGCAGTTTAAACAGTCATTGATAACAACACTGAATATGAAAGCACAGAGTGCATAAATACATTAATACATTGTGATTTATTAAAATAACATAACATATTAACAAGCTGATTGAATACATATAACTATTACACCAAGTACTTATAATTATTAACAAAAATTGCATTCTTTTGTGCTCTTTTTTCTTAAATAAAGTAAAATTTTTCTATTGAAATATATTTAACAAGTGCTCACTTTTTAAAACATTACTATGCTGACTGATTACTCATACTGTTTAATTTTCTCAAGAGAAAAATATTATTCACAGTAAGAAACACAATACACATATAATTATTTGGTACAATATGAATAATATTTCTACAAAAGTAGCATGATTCTCAAATTTAAACTTTGATAAAAATTATCTGAGCCATATTTCTCAAATAATTTAATAATCACTGATAATTAAAGATTCTATTACTTTATACCTTTTAATCATATCACATCTCACTACTAGTAACAATTTCAAAATAATACTACCATCTGTAATTATTTCATTTTTATACTTTAGTATGTATTGTAAAAATCTTTTAATATGCAGAAATAAAATTACAATAAAAAAACTATTATTAACAGAAACTAAATTGTAAAATACTCTCAATCAGAAATTATTATACACAATAATTGCAAAAACTTCTAAAAAATCATTAAAAAACAAATTAAACTAGATATTCTACTAATAATTAAAAAATACTCTAACATAAAATTATACTCTTTATGTGATCATAATTAATAAACATTTTAAAATATTAAAATTTACCTAATAGAGTATAAAAAAATAAACTTTTTATAACTACTTCTCTAAGAATACAATTACTACATTAAATTTATACAAATGATATTAATTGATAAATAAATAACCTGAGATTTCAAACCATAGTATATAAAAAAATAAATATTAGAAACAAATAAAATATAAGTATTATCAACGATTCATTTGCTATTATTGAAATTTCAAATTCAAATATAATTTTATATTACCTTTCATTAATAAAAAAAGAATGGCATGTTTTAATTTGACATCTTTTAATATAATTCTGTTTCATATCAAGTTTATACTTGAAAATATGTATTTTAATTGAACACAAATTATTTGTATAATATCATTTGTTGTTTCATTAATCTTTAACAAATTATTATGCATTACTTATACATATTTGTTAAAAACACGATTTATATACTTTTTACAAATGAATCACTACACCTTATAATACATTTTCTTTATCAAAATATTCAATAATTACTAAACAGTTTGACAAATAAATCATAATATTGAACATACTGATTTATGAAAACCAACACTGTTAATGTCAAACTATAATTATAAATTATATAGATTTTATAAAAAATTATATCTTATATACAAACTATAGATTTTTATAATTTATAACATTTGTTGAAATTTCATATATTATAAAAATCCATAATTTATGTTTTTATGAATAAGATGTTTTTAATTTTTTATATATTTGACAGATATGTATATAGTGAAAAACACCTTAATAAACATGATTTAACAATATAGTCTATTATCAAGAACAATACTTTTTTGGAGTTATGTTTATTACTTATGAAAAAAACTAATTAACTATTACACTTTCCTTGACAAATTCTATTGAAATAAAACATTGTTCAAAAAGTCCATCGTCAAAAATTCAACCAAATTTAGCAAAATCCAAATATTGAATATTTTTTTTTATATAAATTAACTATATATTATATACTTTATACAAAATATTTATAATATATATATTTAATATAATGTGCTTTGAAATGAGCATATTTACATAAAAATGTATGCTACAACCTCTCATAAAATATTTTATAGGCAAATAAATTGGACATGTTTATCATTATTGTAATATTAATGATTGTATTACAGAAAATGATTGTGCAATCAATACGTGTAAACAATTATATATGGTATTAGTAACATTTTGTTATTATTTACAGTAGTAATGGACAGGATATTAGACCAAAACATATTAGGTTTATAAAATGCGTTGACCAAATAAAAACATTCAGTCAATTATTTTTAAATTGTTTTTTTAATAGGCAATTTCACCATAAAAAGGCACATAGTAAATTTTGAAAGATTCAAATAGGAATTGTTTGAATAGATTTCAATATAAGAATAATATAAATAATAATGTGCACTATAATTAATCACTTTTTGAACAAACATATTCACACTTATTTAGCTAAACTAAATAAACAGAATATTATGTACTTTACTTATATCAATATTTATATATTTTTTTACTATAAAAATAAAATATTTATTTTAATTTTAAAAATTCACTCATCATAATGAACAATATAATACATGGCCACTAATTTACTGGACACAAAAAATTAAACATATATAACATAAACTCACAAAGACCATTATCCTAAGAAGCTATGTACTTGTTCTGGATTTATTTGTAGCTGACCTGGTACATTCTCAAGTAATAATTTTTCAGTCAGTTGTGTGAATGGACTCGGACCACAAATGCAAACAAATACTGATGATGTATCTTTGTTTTCATTTAATTCTGAAGTAAGGATGTCCTCTAATGAACTTTGTAGAATTTGTTTATTTATTTTACCTTTTTTACCATCCCAATCTTCATTCGCTTCAGATAATACATTTTCTACAAGAAATCTATAATACAAAGTTTAGATTATTTTTTTTCAATTATGTACACAAACATAAATACACACAAAAGCATACATAGAGAGAAAGGGGAGTGGGAAACACAATCATAATAAATATAAATTTAAAAAATCCTTGGTAATAAAATTAGATAATTTACAAAAATTAACAAATATATATATATATATATATATATATATATATATATATAAATGTATTATTTAAAGTACACTAAAACAATCAATACACATGTACTTATAAACACTTACAAAAAAATCAATAAAATATGAAAATACCTTTCATCTTCTTTAGACATTTCTTCCAACTGGTCTTTCCACAAAATATCTCCTTCAGTACGATTCAAAAATAGCAACTTCACTTTTTGACTAAAACAACAATTATCTTTTATATTATGTATAAAAACATATTAAACATTTAAAAATCATAATACATTAAAAAAAAAAATTAATATAATAATTCATTATTCAAAATGAAATAGGAATCAAGATGAGTATACGAAAATGTATTTTTTAAGAAATGATTTTTTTTAATTATGGTAAAAATATTTTTATAAAAAATCGAACAATCTATTTATGTCTTATGAATACAAAGTAGATTAATTATTTAGATTGAAATATATACATATATGTACTGAAATTATTCTACGTCGCTATAAAAATGAATATGGATAAACTATTCAATTACATTATGTTTTTACGTGACATGGTTTTACATTGGTTTATAGAACGCATTATACGTGACAGAATATAAAGTTCCTAAAAATATTCAATTTATTTTTATAAAAACATACAATTCGAAAATCCAATATACATAAGAAAATCAGTTATATTTTTATATAATGGATATACAATATATATATATATATATAAACTGTTCTTGAATTTTTGGTACAGTATTTACAATCATTAGATAAAAAGCACTATTTTTTAAAAAAATTAATAATAATATTTGTACTATTTTTAATAATCTTTCATCTAAAATACATTCAAAATATAAAATGAAAATAATTTATAAAATATCTGTCATTTATTTTTCTTCTCGAAATTTTTCATTATTTATACAAAATATTTTGAATTATTATCAAACTTCATATACTGAATCATTTTAATAAATATTTAAACCCTTCTAATATTTTAGAAAACAATAAATCGTTACAATATTTATAGAAAGATTCATATAGTCCCTCATGACCCATTTATTTGTCGATTCTAGTACATTTAAATGTGCAGAATAAACTGCATTGTTTCGAAGTGTTACAGAGTTTATAGCACATCACTACGTGGACGTGAAATTCATATCTAGGTCATGTTTATAAGGATAAATGTCAAGCAATGAACTTATACCAACACATTAATATTACGTTCAAACACAAGAGCTGATCTGCAAGTTAAATTATTTAATAACCCGCACATCCAGAACAATCATCGGTTTAATACTCTACTAATCTCTACATCTATTTCTGTAGAACTTAATCTAAACCATTATTTAGGTAATTGTACCTTATTAAAAATCATATATGTATAATCATCATTAAATAATAATAATAAACAATTCTTTTATAAACAATAAATATATAAGATCAAAATTTTTAATCTGCAAACAATTATATAATTCTATAATTTTAAATAACAAACATTGAAAAAAATATTGCAAATATATTTTTTACACTTTTTGAGAAAATCGACCAAATACTAGATTTAAGAAAATCAAATAATATTCTTCAATTTTAATACATCTGTCTTCTTCAAATATTTTTAAATCGTAGTTCATTTAAAAATAATTAAGTTAAACAACGTTCACTTACAGAAAAATCAATAAGACCGAATAAGAAAATGGAATTAAAAGCGTACTGTCTTATTAAAGAAAATAAATTTGTCTTTACAACAAAGTGAAAACGTACAAAAAAAGCATTTACTTTAAGTAAATATAAACGTACGAAAATTAAATTTTCAAGTATCGGGGAAAAATAAATAGTTTAAATAAATATGATTAAAAATAAAACAACACAGACGGTCCTGTATTCGGGTAGAATATACGTACAGTCGAGTTTAATGATGCTTGAAGACATAAAACGAGCTTTCAAGGCTTTTATCGAAGAAATGCCATTTATGTGATTAGTAACATTAAATACACACATACGCACACTCACACACACGTGTATATATATATATATATATATATATATATATATATATATCTTCTTTAATAAAATTGGGTATAAATTTTAAATTCCACAAATATATTCAAACAGATTGGGGTTAAGAATTAAAAAAATAATTCTATTTTTCTTACTCTAACCCATCATGAGATATTTTTTATCTTGAGGGAGTATTGTATTATTATGATTATTTATAGAAATAATATTTCCAAATTATAAAAACTTACCATTTTCGAACTCTTCTCCCTAAAACGAACGTAATAATTCCAAACATTGGCGTTACGCCCGTACCAGCCGCAATTAAAAGAAATCGATCTTTTTGCTCGAGATCAGATAATTTGAAGGTACCAATTGGTGCACTGATATCTAAAGTCCCACCTGCCGATGTACTACAAATTGTTGGACTGACCAATCCCTCTGGATATGTTTTTATCATGAAACAAACACAATCATTCGAATATGATAATGGTTCATGACGTTTCACAAGAGCTGGAGGTACAGGTGTATAATTGCGATAATATTCTTCACCTATAATTAAAGAAGAAATTATGTAGATAATAAAATTATATTTATTTATTTATAACTACCAACTACAACTTATACACATATATAAACATCAAATGTCAATAATATAAAGGTTTTATTGAAGAAATTACTTCTGAAAATTATTTTTATTTGAACGATCACGACTTTTAAACGAATCATTTTTAAGAATTTTTGTATATCTTTATTTTCATGGAATATTTATATTTTTTAACACCTAATATATTTTAAAAATATTATTTGTTTTTATATTCATTATTTTCTTATACTTTTTATTCTTGATAATCTTTCTATACAATTAATAATAGCATTGTTCGTTTTCATTACTATGAACATATCCGTTGATTTTAAATGCACACAAAGAAAAATGAACGTACACAGGATTTAAAAATACTTAGAGTATGAAAATATTTCATTCTTTTCTGACAATTAATTTTTAAAATTTTCTCAATTATTTTTCAATTTTTCATTCTTAGTAATATGTGCAAATTCTAAATTGTTTGAAATATAAAGACCTGTGTTTCTTTTCAAAATGAAAAAATAATAAACAAAATGAAAATACAATGAGAATACAATTCAAAGCATTTTCTGTAATTAAAATGTGAATACACGATTTAAGTACTGAAATACTTCATTCAAATAAAATTTTGTATTTTTGTATTTATATAATATATATATATATATATATATATATATATATATATATATATATATATATACTTTTTATTCTCATAAAATATACCATTTTATATGCAGAAAACCATTTCATCTAGCATTTGTAATTGTTATTTATATTCAAAAAATAAATCTAAAATTTTAATTAATAAATTTGTTAACATGTATTAAATGGATAACATTTCAAATGACAAAAATCCTCTCTTGTCATTAATATTGTAAATCTCCTCTTTTAATTACAATACTCTGAAATATGTTTTTTAATATTTTACAATATAGCTATTAATTAAATCAGGTATGACATACGGTAATCATTTAAAATTTTAATAATTTTACATCGATACAAAATCAATAAAATAAAAATAATTTCTATTTATTTTTATCGTTAATGTTTATTAATAATTTATTATATATCTGTTTTCTTATATTAAGTTTTAAAACTTATCATTAACATATTTTTGATATAAAGAAAATTATTCTTAATAAAAACAATTATATATTTTTCGATTATAATTAAATAAAATATAATTTGAGAAATATTGACTTGTGTAAAAAATATTTAAAAATCAAATTGTAATAATGGATTTTTAATATATTGATAATGAAATATCAAAAAATATAATAATCTTAATATTTCTTTAAAAAATCAAATAAATTAGAATTCAAAATATTATTATATATATATATATATATATATATATATATATATATATGTATACATATATTGAAAAATAAATTTATACTAAAATTATAAACAAAAATATATAATAATATTTGCATTTTAATATCTGAATTACAAAATAATTCAAATTAAAACTTTCTTTACTGTGAACAGTCATATTAATAAAAATATATAAACATACAAATTCCAAAAATATTAAAAAATATATATTATGGATGAAAAGCAAAAATCATTCATTAGATATCTTTTATAAACACAGATTGATATTGATATTTATTTTCTTTATTACATTTGATGTAAATTTACTCGAAAGTATAAATCTATTTTTGGATAAAATGTAAATAGGTCATTAAAATATTTTAACTAAAAAAAAATATAAAAGGGAAAACTTGAAAAAATTTACGATTAAAATAACAATTTAAGAAATCTCTTGAATCCATAATATGTCGGAATTAAATTTGCATAGCAAAGCTACATTGAGCAACATTACCGTACTTAATTATAAAAAAGAATTGCAACATTCAGAGATGAGGATTTAATTTTGTAGATGTTTCGTGTATAGTGAATGACAGTGTATGGAGCATAAAATAAATTTACCAGAACGAAATAGACATTTTTTACGAAACTGTTTTAACAGCATTTTTCAACAAACGTTATATAATCATAACAATTTTTGAATTAAATTTATTATCTGCTTCTAACTGTATAAGTATGACTATATTTTTAAATAAATAAGTTTATTTATTAAAGATTTAATATTTGATGTTAGTTTATTACAATTTTAATTTTTTCACAGTTCGAAACATGCTATATAAAAATCTTTTTAAATCTCTTTGAAGTTCTATTTAATTTTAATTCGGAAAATAATAGTATATTTCTACCTTGACTTCCAATCTCATTCCAAAGACAAAAAATAATCCAAGCAATTTCCAACTTTAAATATATTCTCTCTAAAAAGTTAATTGATGTCTTTCGTGAATGAAGTGGCATTATGCCATTATCGAACTCAAATTTAATTTATATGTCTGCTAACGTTAATTTTTGTAATTTTATTTTATTTTTGCAACATTGATAGAGTAATAAAATAACCGTAAATAAAAGATATTAATATTAAATTTGAAATCAATTTAAATTTCTATTATGCTTAAAAAACACCTATATATATATATATATATATATATATATATATATATATATATATATATATATATCCGATGTGATTATAAAGTAATTGGACAAAAGCCAAGCTGTTGTAATAATCAGATGTATTTTAAAATATAACAGAAAAAATTAAACACCAAAATCAAATTAAGTTTTTAAACTATTTTCTGGAAAATTAAAAAAATAAAAAATAAGTATTTATAATCAAAGTTTTATATGTCTCTTACAAAAGTTCTAAATGATAAAAAATTGTTTAGTGATATAACTAAAAGACAAAAATAGATAACATAAATCAAATCATTAAAAAAATTAATTAACACAATATTAACTAAAATCACTAGTATTAATAAATGATTTTAATCTTCATCGATGCAATACATATTTCTACAAATTTTTTTTGTTCTTTTTGAGTGGTATATAAAAAAGCTTAAAAAACATTTCATTTATCTAACTTAGTGCCATACAACTGTTATTAATCTAATAAAATAATAAAGAAATTAATTAAATTGAACTCTCTTATCAAAAAAAGGGGAAAAATTAAAAATCATAAAATAAAACATATATAGATCCATTATTAATAGAAATATAAGAAATTATTCTTAAACAGTTAGACCTTTTTAATTTATGTACATGCATACATATACAAAAATAACAATTATCGATTTTAGATTTGTGTACAAAACTAACTACTAAATAATGAAATTGTATAAAATTTACCTCGTATTTGAACATAAATACGTAAATGGTATCCAACAGGAATGAAGTCCATTCGAGTATCTGTCCTTCGTAAAATCAACAAGAACGTATTATGCGACACTTTAATTCTACCCACTATAATACACTCGTATTTAGCTTCACTAAAATCGGCGTTACTGTCCTCACATTTCTGTTTAAAATGTCCGAAGTCTGGCCAAATTTTCGATTCGTTTTTCAAAAACAGCACTTCAATTTTACCTGTTTCGTGTTGAAGTGAGGTTCTGCACGGCCACTTCACTGTGTAATCAAGTTCAATTTCGTTAACGATCGTCCTGTCACTGTATAACATACTGATCTTCAGTTTCATTCGGTCGATCGAACAAGACACGTTCAGCCATACGTTCGTATACGGTTTCGTGTAGAAAATGAATGTCACAGAGTCGGTCTTTTGAATCCAGTCGAATTTCGGCAATGCCTTGTCTTTGTTCGTTTGTCCGAACATTTCGCTATTGGATTGCGTGATCTGTCTATTCGGAGAAGTTGGTGCTGAACTACACGTTTTTGGAATTTTCGATACTGGTTTTGTTAGAGTATTGCTGCCGAATAATAGCTGTGATGTGTCTATTTCTGGTTCAGTTGAGACGAGACGTCCTATATAACATCGTTGGAGAATCGATTCATAGTTAACCCACGGATGAACCTACAAAAGAATATTATTACGATGTACAAATATACAGAATGAACCTTATCAATTCGATATGAGAAAAAGAAAACATATCAGAACCAATTGTATGAAAATCAACATTTTGCAATATATATTATTATTAAATAAAAATATATCTCAAACAGAATTTACACTTGATATACCAACATTAAAAAAAAACACAATATATAAAATACAAATTTTTACATTCACAGCAAATTCAACCTTTCATCATTTCGCCAGATTAAAAAATAATTACAATATTTTTACACTTAATCAACTTGATTAGTCGTTATAAAAAAAATTAAATAAACTAATACATTTAATTTTACATTTTTTAATTTTTTTTAAAAAAATATAAACTATAAAACTTTTATCAAAATCCACAAGTCAGTACCTGGTCAAACAATTTCGTAGCATCTTTTCCAACGCCACGCATCAATTCGTCTGGTCCGCCTGGATGAAATGGCAAATACGCAGTGACATTATAGACCCGACCTCGTATCGCAAGCCATGCATCCTCTGAAGTCGAATGTGTAGCTAATTCTCGTGGTGTCACACATAAAGTACCAGCTCTTGCGCCAACACCACTCAAATCTCGTCCCGATGAGCCGAGACGAATCCAGTCCATCAAAGAATGACCCGGTTGAAGTGCACATTTATTACGCGGATTACCTGAAACGAATAAATGTTCATACATTATTATATTTTATCTCAAAAAATATTATAAATAATTTATGTACTATTTTAATTATTCACTTTTAAAATTACTTTAATTTAACTATCTGCATCCTTAAAAAGTGAATGGTTAATAAAAATTAATCTTATTATTCTCATTTTAGATTTAATCTGGGCTTAGAGCTAAATTATATTCCGTTAAAAAAGCTTATTTTCTCTGTAGAAAAACATTTAGTGAACTAAAAGCTTCACGGCGTTACAAAAAATCCTTACAATCTCGTGTGTTTAAAACACTCACAAAAAGAATACTCTACGCGTTCCTTTATAGAATAAAAAAATACTGAAATAAATCAGTAAAGAATAACAGCATAATAAACTGACGAAAAACGTGTTCAAACAATTTTATAGTATAAAAAAGTATCTGTAAATTAAAATACTGTTTTTTTAAATACATTAAAATAATAATAATTAAACGATTGACAAAAAGTATCAATTAAATTAATGTTTTTTTAAAAAAAAAAACTTATATAAAATAAAATCTGATGAGCAGATTCTGTCTTGTGGATCTAATCGTATTTGGCGATAAACCTTTATCTTTATTCGCTTCACTATACATTTTGAATTTGAGTTACGCAGTTTGCCTTCGCAGTAATGCATTGAACTGAAAGACTTTCACAGTTTCAATTTGATTTTGGAAATGTATTTATTTCTTAGAAATAATTGAAATATATCTCTTTACAGTTAGATTAAAATCGGAGGAATACTTTTAAACATATAAATAAAATTAATTTATTATATTTATTATATATATATATATATATATATATATATATAACACAAAATAAAAAATATTTTTATACATTAAAAATAAATATAACAATAATGAAAAATAAGCAATTTATAAAAAAAATATCATCAAATCCAAATGCTTTCAACATTTTCTATTTATCTAATGATCATTTTTATAAAAATTCTCAGCTGTAAATATTCCGCGAGAAACTTAACATATCCGAGAACACAGAAAAATATTTCATACGTAAGTAAGATACATTTTCTACTCTGAGACATAAATCTCGACATCGTTGAATTATTATGATCATAAAAAACAGACCTGTTGATTACTTAAAGCTGTAGACAATTTTTCACACATGAATTCGTGAACATTTTAACATTTTATAAAAGTATTCAAGTCACCTATTGTTCAAATCCTATTTAATTGTATGAAGTCCATTTATGAAGTTCTGAATAGCTGTCTAATATATTCTATACGTAAACTATTCTTTGTTTTAAAACTTTAATATGTGATTATGAATCTATTTTTAGTAATCATTGTTTAATATCAACAATGCATTAATTAATTAATAAAAAAATATATTAATTAGTGGCGGTGTTAAGTTAACTGTAAAAAACTGTTTGAATAAATAAACTGATATATAAATAACAAAAATTGATAAGAAAAAAATGTTATTTTACCAAATAAATCTCTGAAAAAAAATTTATCTACCCAAAAATACTGTTATATTATTAAAAATATGCAATACAATTAGTTATTTATATAAAAAATATTTTCAGTACTTAGGCAAATAATTTTAAAACATTTCAACAAAGTATTGTTAATTATCAACAAAAGTTAAAATATCTACTTAGAATAAATTAAGTCTTACTAAAGTTACACTACAGTAATATTAATTTCATGATAATTATATCCATTAATGTCAATTACAGTTTTCAATAAAACATTTACATTCACTTGAATTTTCAGTGTTTACAGAACACCATTACTACTTTTGTAATACCTACAAGAAACTAAAATAGTTTGTTTTCATTCGTGTAATTAAATAGTAATTGAAACAACAAATAATCATTACAACTACAATTATCTTACTACATCTGCTAATGCTATTATACACATATGTTTGTACAGAAAACCTAATGAACTAAGATAATTATTACCTAAAAATAACTAGACAGTGAGTAAACAAATTAAAGCATGATCTTAATAATAACACAGGTTTATCATTTTATGAAACGTTTAATCTCATAACAAATAATAATTTGATTGGAAACTATTTTTATAAATAATATTTAGTTCCATCAAATCATTACCATATTCAAAATTCTTGCCAACACAACTATACAAAATAAACAAAGTGTCCAATGTCAATTGACAGTATGAACATTCGTCTAATTGTGATAAACTGTTACAAAACAATACATGTTATACACAAGATTATGCTGACAGTTTGATTTATTTTCAGTGGATTTTATATTGAATTAGTAATTTTTGACACAGCACGTTTTTGAATTTCGAAAAATCGAACATTCCATCGTCCATAAACACAATTTATGAAATCCACAGGAGAACACAATTACTGATATCAGTGTCATACAGCAGTTTACAAAATTACTAGAAAGCAATTTTGATTTATTTAATAAACTAGAATATAGATATTCTAACAAGATTGAAATTTACTGAAAAAATAAACAGCAATATCGATTAAAATATTTATAAGAAATTAAATATTGATATAAGGTTATATTTTGAGAGGGTGGATATATTTAAAGGTTCGATATTTGAGTACTACATACACTAATCAAAGTCAAAATAAAATAAAATTTAGTCATAAAATTATTTATTTGAGAATTTATTTGTATATCAGATAATCACTATCAACAAAAAAAATATAATGTAAATAGAAATTAATAAAAAAATATTTATTATAACATACAGACTTATCTCGAAATCTGGATTATATTCTCAGAAAATGTTATTATCTTTTAAAAAAAGTTAACACTTGTTATTGATCAGAAATTAAACAAATTAATCGACAAGACTTATTCACTACAACGATACTAGCCATATTTCAGTAAATACTTAACAGAAAATGAGAATTAAATTAACACTTATAAGATTATGAAGTATTTATAAATCCTTCATGTTCTCCAATTATAATTCCATCAAATAACTATTTATTTCAAACATTATAAAACAATATCAATAGAAAAAGAAAACAAAGATAGAAAACAGAATATGAAAATGTCTTTCTTTATTTTCATATTTTATGATAAATCCATATGATTGCTGCCAAACTCTACAACGGTATAACAGAAAATAATAATAAAAATAAACGAGAGAACTAGCTATTTTCTTTGCACAGAAAATTTCTATATAAAAAAAATAGAATGGTCTTTTCAAACATACAATAAATTAATAAAACAGTAAATTATTTTTAGACCACTACAATGTTTAGTAAACTCATTTTAATTTATTTTTAATTCAATGATTTTTTTTAAATTAAAAAAAATATAAAGGAGATTTAAAAATAAATATGTTTTATTCAACACACAATTGTAAATTGCTAAGAGATTTTCACACATATAAATAATTATTAGGAACAGATTTTTTATTTTCCCTTTATTTACATAATTCTGTCATATTTATATATATATATATATATATATATATATATATATATATATGTGTGTGTGTGTGTATGTATGTATGTATGTATATGTAGAATTCTGATAAGTACAATTTTCATTATTTCATTTCTGTACAGAAATACTTAACACTTCAACGTTCACAACATCATGCAAAATAATTAAAAATTGTAAAAATATGCTAGAGGTTATACATTTCTCCTAAGGATATTTCCATCTTACAAAAATATATAAATAAATCTCCTCTCTTGTTATTAAAAAAATAATTCTATACGTCAACTACATATTTTCAAGACACAACTTATTATTAATAAAATTAACATCATGAGGATTATTTAATAATATCATCATATGACAAAAATAATATTCATTTTCAATTAAAAGGAATATACATTTTTAGTCAATACTATGTACAAATATATATATATATATATATATATATATATATATATATACATTTTTGATGATTTTCAGCTTTATAAAGAAAACCTTTCCACTTTCAACACCCACGAAATCATCGACGTAATTACAACTTTGTAAAAAGATACCCAGAGGGATGTACGCTTTGAAGCTATTCACAGTCAAAGTATGACAAAGAAATAATCAATAGACAATATTTTATGTAAATGAAAACATATAGTTGGAAATTCGTAAATAATTATTTTGGTATATATATATATATATATATTTGCATAAATACATACCAAAAATCAATATTACACAACCATCATAAAAGCTTTAAAACTGTTTAATCTTTCCAAAAAGAACATACAAGAATAAAAGCTTTCTATCTTAAATTTCAACACCCACCATTTTACTGTTCTCTCTAAAACAAGAACAAATGGAAATTTCTCATAAAACATTTTGGAAATATATGAAGCTTAAATTTGAAATACTTCAAAAGTCGTTTAGATTCTTAAATGTTATTATAAAAAAAATATAAAAATGTTTCTGTCACTTGAATATATTTTGATATAGAAATTGAAAATAAATTCTCAGTTAAAATATTATTTGTAAAAGTACTTACATATGTCAAGTAAAAGTAAAAACTGAACCTCAATTTTTTATTTTAATTTCAATTTAATTCTCAACTTCAAGAAAACATTTTTTTAATTTTAACAAACACAAAAATATATTTTAAAATTACAATAATAAGTAACAAAAGTATTTGAATTAAATATTTTTAGTGACAAACATATATTCTTTTGTAAATAATAATTCCAGTATTTAAATTTGTTTGAGAATTTCTTTTGAATTACTACATACAATTTCATTTACAATTAAATGGTTTGGTTTTATAGCACATTCTGACATATTCTTTGAATATATGAGTGTAAAAAGTGTAACAAAGAAAATGTAAATAGGAGGAATACTGAATATATATATATATATATATATATATATATATATATATATATTCATATTCTTGCAATAAAGTATGCTTATAAGGAAAAGAACGTCTTGAATCTAACTTTTTATAGACATGCATTTTACGACTCGAATTCAAAGTATGTCGTGAATAATTTATATTTTATTTTCGTCACAGTTTCGACTGTAATACTCGTATACTATTGTACATGTATCCGTATGAACGATTACTAAATAAGCATTGTATTTCAAATAAAGGTATATAACATTACACAGGAAATATTTAACCATGAGGATTTACGCACTGGATGTTTTCACTGAAACCTTGTTTTGCTGTAAGCTTTACAGCTTTGCTTTTCAACACCGAACTACGACAATGAATAAAGTCTTTTATAAAATTGTGTACGAGTTAGTAATAAAACTATTTTGTTACTTGTAATTAATTATAAATTAGGAAATTAATTAAATCATTTTTTTTAAAAGAATACATTTCTATATAAATAAGTTACTTCTCATCGCTATATATAGATTTTTAAAAGCATTCAATAATCTTTTATTACTCACTATTCGATGAACATTAGGGAATGATTCATTTACGTTATCATTACTCAAGAGAATTCGCTACAGTAATAAATCAATTTTTACACACAGATTAAAATTAATTAATATTTTACTAAATCAAACAAAAAATAATAAGTATAAAAAAAGTTTTTCATTTTTAGAATTTTAATATTTTTTATAAATAAGTAAGTCTTAAAAATACAAATGTTATATAATTTTTATTAATAATAATAAATAAAGGACATTTTAATTATTGTTATAGATAAATAAGTTTTATAGAAAATATATTTATTACCAAAAAAATACAATATAAAAAATGTTTGAATACAGATTAACATATATAGTGTATATAATTAAAATCTCTATTCAAACATTCTTAAATGTATCGAAAAAAGAAAAAAAATTATACAGATTCTTTCATACATAAATCCAAAAATATCAAATATAAAAATCAATAAAAATACTTCTTTAATGTTTTTGCAAACATTTTAAGTAGGCAATTATTTATATTATATCTCGGATTTTGGACTAAATATTATTTCTATCAATAAACAGTAAGAAATATTGTTGTTTTATTTCGCATCTCACATTTGTGCTATTAATAACATACAACTAAAAATATCATACATTTTTATTCGTGAATCAGTAACAGAGGTCAAGTATCAGTACTTGTACAAGTTTAATAACACAAGAAACACAAAAACTAGACTATTTCGTTGAAATTCTAGAAAAGTTTCTTTTCTCGAACAATGACGTATTGTTGAAAAGATAATGAACGTATTTTTTTAATTTGAAAGTGTAGTGAAGATGTTCAATAACGAACGAAACAAATTTACTAAATTATAAAATAAAAAAATAATTAGTATATTCTATTTTTACTTTTAATTGAATACAACTTTAATAAGATTTTAAGCATTAATTAAAAGATTTTTCTTCAACGATTGTCCACTTCTATAAAACAAAGTAAAATTGAAACTTAATTAAAATCACTTTGTAATAACAGTAATTAATTAATACAGGTTTTTTATTACACAGTAGTATTTTATTTCACCATGAACAAAATTTACAAAGTATCCAATTTTTCTATGTAAAACTAATTATTTATGAAATATCCCTTATTAAAAAATACAACATTTTAAAAAAGTACTATACAACTATAATTTATTCTTTTATAAAATTGGATATAGTTTTTAAGTGACATTTAACGATTACTGATTATATAGGAATTATAAAAGAAGTCATTCTTTTATTATTTATGACAATTCCATCAAAAACGACAATTATTAATCACATATTAATAGTTATCTATTAATAAAGTATCATAATACAACATTCGAACATCTATTCTATCTCTGAACTGTTTAACAGTGCATAAACTGAATTTGTATTCAAATTCATCTGACCTGAAACTGAAATTATGTGCTTTGTAGTTTTCCTCTATAATGAATTTATTATCAAACAATTCAACTACATACAACTGAATATCCATTGATTCAACAAGAATTCAATTAAATGTACGATTGCACATTTATTCAAATCTATTTATTGTAACTAACATTTATACTAACCTATTTTACTATAAATACAATCAGTATTTGTCGACATTTGCAAGCAAAAGTGTGTTTGCAAACATGAAAAATTAAAAATTACGTTCGTGAAAAACATTCACAAGACAATTATAAATTGTTATATATATGAGATATCTCCAAACAGATTTTTTATAATAATTACTAATAAATTAAGGTCTTTTTACAACATTCCATTATTTTATCTTTAACTGAAAAACTGGTTATCTACAAAGACCAATTAATCACAAATTGACTTTTAATATACCTCCAATAAATCACGAAATATCAACAGATGAATGGTGTATTTTTAATGTCACTTTTACTATTGACTTTATATTCCACTTTAGTCATAAAATAATATCATTAATCATACTTATAGCCATACAAATGAAACAAATAACCACAGTTTTTATTCGTTTTTGTGAAAAGTTAACTCAATTTAACACAGATTAATCACTTAACCTCAGCACCAAAAGATGTTATAAAAGTGTCTAATAATCATACATTGTTCACTTTATAATACAGCAGTTATACAGTGTACTAACAATAAGTCATCGGAAAACACATCAGGTTTCAGGCAAATAAAGTAAACAATAAGTGATTATTAAACACTTTTATAGATTCTTATAATGTTAAGGATGAGTAATTCATTTGTGTTAAAGTGAATTTGTTACAGTATCAAAACAATGAAGTTAACTCAATTCGGGAAAAAGAAAAACGTCAGTATAGATTACTTTGAAAATGACTAAGGGATTTATTTAATTGTATTTATTTATATTGTACAATAAATTGTTTATCTTACTTAAGATAGCAACTAATAAATATACATTTTATTGTTTTTTTTAAATGGTGTTAACCAAATAAAAATAATACATTTTTTAAGAAAAAAACTGTTGATATTGAATTAGTTGATTGGATGAAAAAGAAAAATATAATTTAAGATTTATATCTTTATGAAGTTCGTGTTAAAGAAAAGAAAAAGAAAAATGTATTAAAACTTTCTATTGAAAGATTTATATCCACGATTCGTATTTCCACAACGATAGACAAAATATCAATATTATTACAACTACATAACGAACCGAAATAATTGTATATAATACTTATTTTAAATGTCAATTTTATTAGAGAATTATAACACTAGAATTATTTTAATAATATACTCCTACGTTCTTAATAAAAATCCAATATTGAAATTATCGTTTTTAAATATACAGAAAAAAAATTAAAAAATGTCATGTTAATATTTAAAAAAAATCCATCTTAGAAACATCAAAAAAAATAAAAGAAATGATCAAAAGCTAAATAACGATTACTATTTAATTTTTGATCAGATCAATTCTCAATACTTATTTATAAATATGATAACTAAGAAATTATATACGAAATATAAATTCGATTAAAAATAATCTCATTAATTATTTTTGTATTTAAAGAATAAACTTCACATATCAAAGAAAAAGGTTCCAATAATATTTGGATTAGTACAACATTTTAATCAATTTTACATATAGCACATTTGAGAAATTATTTACCTCTCATTTATAAGACAAAATGAAAAATATTCTTAAAATGTTTAACATTTTCAACAAAATGTTCACCTTTAATACAATAGCCGATACAAATCACGGATGTATATTTTATATATATATAAAATATTCCCAGAAAATAAACATTAAAAACAAGCAGGTAAACACTTAGATATGTATATATTTTTTGTCGCTTGACTTTATTGACGGAACTTGGATACAAATTTATTCCATTCTATCTACAACCTACATACATACATATATATATATATATATATATATATATATATATATATATATATATATATATATATTTCTACGTATATACCTACAATAGACGAATAAATTTACTTGAGGGATAAGAGTTTGCAAACAATGTTTACGTTATAAATTTGCTTACGTTGCAAGCGTTTTTGTTTTCTTGCTAACTTAAAACTTGGATTTGTTCTATGAAATATTTTTGTTTTCTTATAAAATTGTACGAAAACTTTTGTAAGATTAAATACGGGCTGCAATTTCCTTACATGTATAACATGTTTTATTTACTTTGTTACATATTACAATATAGTCTGAATTGAATTATATCCGGTGACTATAAAAAGTCTATTCTTCTTTAATCTATACGCAAAATTCATATACAAAAAAAAAATCATAAATTAAAACTTTGCGCTTTGTAGTAATTTAACCTAAACTTCAGTAGGTATATATATATATATATATATATATATATATATACATTTACTATAAAAGATTATTAAATAAATAAAATGAAATTAATCGTACGTAAAGCACTTAATAATAATGAGAATTACTGAACAATCCATTATTGAAAAAGTTTCCGAATGAAAATCACAGTAGACCGAAATAAAAGATAATTCCAAACCATTATCTACGATAATATTTACAACTGACTGAATTCGATTGAATGTACATGAAATATAATGATTTGTGGTTTACATTGCACTTAATTACTTTACTCGAATTGTCTTTCTATGAAAACATTCAATCAATATTCAATTATCTGTTCTTGTAACGTCTGTATTATTTCATGGGTTTAATATATTGATGGGACCGTTTTTAATCAATCTAATATCGGAATTATTCGATACTCTCGGAATTAATTAAAAATATTAAATAGTCTCTCAGTTAATGAATATTCTGATAAAGAAATTAATTTAATATTTTAAAAATAACTGTTGTATATATTTTAGATACTATCACAATATCTTGATTGACTATTTAATCGTTTTAAAATAATTAGGAAAATAAAAAGATAAAATAATCAGCAATTTTTAAAACAAACACTTTTATCAAAAGTATAATAAATACTCTTATAAAAAATTGCAATAAAATTAATTAATAATGAATGTAAACAAACAAAACTCCATTTTTATTAATTAGTGATTTGAATTCACTCTCGTCAAATCAATTTGTATAATCATAAAAACATAAACATATAAACTTATTGAATGTACAAGTTGAAAAATATCATTATTTCAACACAAGTCTTAAATTACACGTCTGTTGTAATTAAAAATTTAATTATCGTGCTAAAACAAGAACAAAATCAGAAGTAATTAACAAAATTAAAATAAAAATGTTTATGTATACAAAAAAGTAAAAAAGTAACGTCAATAAAAAAATAAATGAAATCTTCGTTATGAGTTCATTAATTATAACATTAAAGTAAATAACAGGAAAAATATAAAATAAACAAAATTATTGACATACACATAAAATAATGAAACGGTTTAAACTATTTCAAAATTCTCATCTGAATTTAATGACGAGAATTTT
This sequence comes from Neoneuromus ignobilis, assembly GCA_029203775.1. Lineage (NCBI taxonomy): Eukaryota > Metazoa > Arthropoda > Insecta > Megaloptera > Corydalidae > Neoneuromus > Neoneuromus ignobilis. Next base: position 33,945,703 of record CP092092.1, on the reverse strand, counting down.
TCATTATTGAAAACACGGTACGTCTATAATGGGAAATCCACATAAAAGTCCAGGTTGAGTGCAAAATTGATGTCACCGCCTGAAGGAAAATCTGTCATAAGATTGTCATGGAAAAGGTCTTGACTTTATAAAGATTTTCTTTCTACATTGTTCACGTAAAAATATCAATCTCTATACACATAAAGACATTTTTAAGAGAGATTTATCTATCTTTAATGGATTTTTGTTTAAATTTATTCAAATAAAGATTCATTATTACAAAAAATTGGAAATTTAACAATTTTTAATCATAACATATATATATTAGGATCATCCAAATGTGACGCCTACTTTTGTGTTTTATTAAAAAAAAAACATGTGTATAGTTTTTTTTAATAAAACATACATCTGGGCGTCACATTTGAATGACCCTATATATATTAGCAATGTAGCAATCTCATTCTACCCATTACTAGATGAAGGCAACTCCCAAAATTTTCCATTTTGATCAATTCAACGCTTTTTCAAATAATTACCAGATACACATAATGGACATATACACAGCATATTTTCAGCAGATTTCGTTTATTATTTTCAATATTTGAAAATGGTGTAGAAAAAAATGATCAGCAATTTTACTGACAAATAATAAACAATATATGATTACATATATATATTTGTTATGTATAATATTTTATATCGAAAATTGTAAACATGTTTGTACTGTCAATCTAGACAAAATAAAAATAAATCTCCTGACAACGTCATAACCACAAACGCCTGTTGTCGATACATCATCGTTTTATACGCAAACGTCAACTTCGCGACACATGCCACCTTAAGGGCAGAAGCAAACGAATGGACCGTTTGATGTCATCATCAGAACCGTATTTTATTGGATGTTTGATATGCGGCAGCCGCAGCAGATCTCTGAATATGCAATGACTACATGAAAAATGGTTTTTGCACACGTTGGTTGGTGGTGAACGTACACGAAATAACGTTGTGGAACGAAAATGGCGTCAGCTGATGATAAATTACAAGTGCGGTTCGTATTTATAATGTAACGTATACATGTTTTGTCAAAAATCAATCATATAATATATATTATATATAAAAAAATATATATATATAAAAAAAATGATTCATTCAAAAGATGTATTCAATCAAACAATACAAGTTAGAGGGATAGATCAAATGAGACTGAAGATTAAAATACACATTTACATATTGCATCCTTCAGTCTCATTATGTGAATATGAAAATTATTTAAAATGAAACCTCTGTTTCACTATAATTTATAATTGTTATTTTTTATTCCAACGACTTTTTATATAAAAATTATACTAATTTATTAATACACTTTTACTATAAGAAATATACAAATTTGGTTTGTGATTTTTTTACGCTACAGCTAATTCATTTTCTCATAAAAAATCAATTCCAGTATCACAATATTTTATATTCTTACTTTTAGATTTTTTTAAGTATTACTATTTACAATTAATACTTATTAAATAATAATTCATTAAAAGTAAATATTTTTTTATACAATAACCAATCTATTTTAAATAAACTAATATTACATAGACTCTATAATTTATTATATAGATTTTTTTTATATAAAAATTACTAAAAACTTAGTTGAAATATTACTAGTTAACAAACATCCATTATAAAGAATTATAAAAAGTACTCAAACGCAATTTTCGAGTTAGAAATAAAAAGAGAAAAATTAACAACCTCAAGAACAAAAATATTTATAACTAATACATAAATTCAAAACTAAAATAATTACAGATATTACATAAAAATAATTTTTAATTTTTCTATGTATAATAATTATATATTCTGATTAATTTTCTTTTATAATTATATTATCTAATTAATTCTCATTTATATATATATATATATATATATATATATATATATAAATAAGATGTTAATTTTATGTTTGAAATACGAATATAAAATATATCAAAGTTTATCTGACCTAAAAATCAATTTTAATGCGCAATATTTAAAATTTTCCAAAAATTAAAATAAAGTTCATATTGTTTTAATAACATTCCTATTTAATGAAAAATTATGCATATATATATATATATATATATATATATATATATATATATATATATATATATATATTGAGAATTTATAAGGATTAATACAATCATGAAAATATGTGAACAATTTAGGAAAAGTAAATGAAGAATTTTAATTATTAGAACGCTATTCTCGCTGAAATATTAAACCGAGAAAACGATACGCATTCCTTTACATCTGCAGTAGATATGTATAAAATAATTATGAACATAAAACGGCAGAAGATACACGGAATTTCCTATCGCTATAAAGAACAAACAATAAACGGTATCAAATACAATCAGTCTTCAATATATACGATCTCCGAAATTCCATTGAAGCTGAATTTGCAAAGGGTGAAACTTAAATCGAGCTATTAAATCTCTAAATATTTTCCTTAAAGAACCATCGCCGTCGTATCAAATATACGTGTCTCGTAAACTGATGTTTATTTTTGAAAAGTTCGCTCGACTTGAAAACCGTTATCAAATCTTGTCAACAAACTTATCCCGCCACATGCTAATGAAGCTAGCTGAACTTGATTCATTCAAGATGGTTAGCAAGCGACCAATCAGAATCCTTATTCGATCGCACCATCAGCAAACTTTGTCCGTAATAAAGTTCAATGTTGTATATTAAAGTTGAATCGATTTCTCGTCGAGACTGCGGTGGAGAAATTCTGAACGGAATTTGACGACTTAACAAGTTTTCGATTTCATATCTCGTAGAATTAGATTTTTTGTCGATATTAAACATTTATTAAATCGATTTTTATTTATATTGAATTATCTGACGTTTAATATCTGCGGATGTAAATAACTTAATGGGATTTATCTCTAATACATTTATAAAATAAGATATTGAATTTATCGAGACGAATAATTTTTTTTTACATACTTGGTTTATTTTTAGCACAAGTAAATATTTTATTCGTTAGACACTGAAATTTGCTTCAAAATGTTTATAACTTATGAATTTTTTTTTTATATCTTATATATAATTTTAATTAATATAAATGTTTTTATTTTTAATTTAAATAACAATGAATAATTTTTAAGGGTAACCAAGGGTTAATTACAAAAAAAATCAAATATTATTTTAAATAACAGCAATGATAATTCAAAATATATAAATCTCAATATACATTTAATAAATATTTTTTATTATTTTTATAAAATTATTTATTTATTAAAAAAAATGACATAAATTCATTTATTAAAATTCAATAGAAATATATTTGTTCAGATTAAAAAAAAAATAAGAAATATAAATGATAATTATTTTAACTAATATTTGTTTTATTTTCAATTATAACTGACAATCAAATAATTTTTATTAATATTTGTAAACATAAAAGATTATTGTTATATACATATATATATATATATATATATATATATAAACATGTTTGTAATTCAACACGTAAAATATGTTTGTCACTACGTTTAGAAAAGGTCAAGACAGGAAGTTTTCATGAAGTTCGGGTGTCAGTTGTCAGCCACGTTGGAAAAATATATAAGAAAAGTTTGTTACAAAAGAAACTCGGGATGTTGGAATGATTTGAAACGCATCTGACATATCAAATGACGTTGAAATGAAAGAAAAGAACAAAAAAAGAGCATTACTTAAGTAATACAAAGTTTTGTTCAGCGTACTTTCTGTCTTTACTCCGATAAAACATTTTAACTTATGACATAAATGTACTGTTGATATACGATTGGACGATGGCATATTTTTGTTGAAAGTTTTATTTTCTGTCTGATATTTTTTCAAGATACACAAACATACATACATCCATATATGTATATAATAATCATCCTCTTTCTATTCACTGCTACATAAAGGGCTATCCTAAAACTTTTGACTTTAACCAATCCAATGTTTTTTTCCAATTTATTTCGACATATTTTCTCATCTCTATCCCATCTATCCATAAATCTATTTCTGAGTAAATTATCTATTTATTTTTTTCTGATTAGTTTAAGTATTTTTATATATCTAGCTTCCTAATCAATAATTTCTTTTATTTATCGGTAATCTTCTCTTTTTACTATATAACAGTTTCATTTCCATTTCAAACTATTTACTTGCAATAAAATCAGTAATTTTTTTTTCATATATATATATACATGTTTATAATATAACAAGAAACCAAAACCATTTGTACCATATAATTTTATTTCAGAAAAATATTGTAAAGATTACGAATGACGCTACAGTAGATATTGAGAAAATAGCCTTAAGAGATAAATGAGAAATATACGAGAGACTATCTGAATTTTCAAAGAAATGATTTCGATATTAGAGTCATGATATATATCGTAAGAAGAAACAACAATGCAGAAATCTATAATGTCATATTTCATACACAATCATAAAAAGACACATTTTTTTCTAGTTGGTAAAAAAGACTTGATTAAATAACGTGAACATTTTTTTCACAAATGATATACATCGTACTATTTATTTTCTTCTTCTCGTTTTTCTGAAAAGAATGTGTATATACATACATACATACATATATATATATATATATATATATATATATATATATATATATATGTACGTATGTATATCTGTTTACGTATACATCTTTTTATGTGGAAACTGTTTTCAATATTCAGGATATTTTTTTCGTATAGAAAATATGAACGAAATATATGAATTTATTTACATATATTTTACAAAATTTTTTTGAATATTTCATTCAATACACACACATACACACAAACATACAAACATACAGACAAAATCCTTATACAATCAAAAATACATTCCAAAGTATAGAAACTTACAATGAAAGAACATTCGTTCATTTTGAAATCAATTTGATTTGTAAATTATTTAATTTACAATCTTTTATTTCCCTTTCTAAAATTTACAAATTTGACTACATTTACGGCTCATTTTTTTCTCTCGTATAATCAAATTAAATAAATATTTTCAATTATATGAATACTGGATAAGTCTGAAGCTGATTATATTACTGAAAATATCTAAAATTTTCCAAATTCACCACTCAATATACAAAAATATATATTAAGTCTAAAAATCCAATATTCAATTTATAATGAATTAATTTAATTTAATTTAATATGATGTAACTGTTTTAATAAAAATCGATTGATTTATATGCACATAAACTAATTTTAAATTATTAAAATATATATATTAACTCTTTTTAAAATTTTAAGTAATTTAAATTACAAAATTATTAAAATAACATTAAACTAGAATTATTTAAAAAAAGTTCTAAATAACTATTTTATTAAATCATACAACTAATAATTATTTACATAACTAAAAATAACACATATGTATTTGTATAGAATTGAAAAAATACTGCTCTATTTAATATTATTGATTTGGTTAAGAAATCTTTTAATCTAACAAAATTCTATTCAAAACAAGGGTCCATTAATTTACATACATTATTAGCTACAATATACAATATAAGCTGATATATATATATATATATATATATATATATATATATAATTTGCAGGCATGACAAAGACCACTATAGGATAATGATCAAATTTAAGTTATGTTGTATTTCCTCTAAACAATATATTAATAATAAAAATCAATTATTAAGCATAAAATGTAACGAAGTTTTTCGAACAATAGTTTTTAATTAATTGGAATTTTTATGTGCTATGAATATAATTAAAATAATGAATAAATTCCATAATATACATCTTATTAAAAAAACCTTTTAATATCCCATCGACTAACCATACATTTTTAAAAAAATTATATATGTAATACACATACACAAATGCATATTATATACATAAACACACACACATAAATATATATATATTTATATATATACATAATTAAATAACACATTTATAAAAAAAAACTGTCAGTATTCACGTTATTACGTTGTGTAATCTACACTGCATGTACTGTATAGAATCAAGTGTATAGAGGTGAAAAAAAGCTCCAATCCAATTTTAAACACGACGAAAAACAATTAATTCCTCTTGTTTGATGTGTCGACTGAAGTTCAAATTAAAAACAGAATGTCAGATGCCATCATTTGAGCGAGTGAAGTCGTAAATGTAACAAAATATTGTAGAACGAATGAGGAGAAAAATATTATAAAAATAAATAAATGAACCAGTTTTTTCAGTGCAACAGATTCCTGTAAATAAAAACTCGTTACTCTTCGTTAACTTTTTTTTATTTTTTTTCAGGTCATAAAAGACAGACAGAGCTTACAAGTAACGAATGAAATAACAACTTGAATCGAATTTCGTACGCTTGTGTATACCACAAAACGATTGAAACTGTTAGTTTTATTCGTCAACATCGGTGAAAAAATCATTTATGTTCCTAAATACATTTTCATATTTTCCATTTCGTAATTTTATGAAGTGTATATAAAATAATAATTACTCATTACTTAATGATTCTTGAATGTTCATATAAATATAAATTAAATATTATTTCAACGTTTCAAAATAAATTTTATTATTATAACAAATAATATATTTATTAATAATTAAATCGATTTAATAATATAAGAGACAAATAAGCCAGACGATTAAATTAACGACCATTCGTTGTAAAACAGCAAATTTGAAAACAAAAATGAAATTTTGAAATAAGTTCAACCGAATTAAAAATATTCATAGTTAAAACTAAAAAATCGTCATTACAAACAAATGATTATTTTTTAAAAATAAATACCTGTATTACTGTTATCAGTAAAATTATTCTGACGTCCGAAACTGTCATTCTCTTCGTTCTCCGTATGACCAACATCAGCAACAGAAACTTGTGGTTTCGTTCTTCTTTGCTCGCGAGGCCAGCAACAAGACGCGCGGGCGGCAGGCATCGAACAGAGGCCTCCGCCTCGCACATTTATTAATTCGAACACTCTTACAACGATCGGTACGCCAACGATAGCATAATTATCGCGGATGTTAGATAAATTCAACACCGTTTCGAACTTTACGTTTTACAATATTCAGTTCACGTCTATGCCGTAGTGATTTCCGCAAACTGTTCACGCCGCATGCACGTTTTTGCCACAAGGTGTTCTTGAATATAGTGGAAATTACAGTAATTATTCTACGGATCCATTAGAAAATGGATTAATTGCATACAAAGTGAACGGTTCACTTTATTTACGATATTTTCAACATTTATTATAACAATTACAAAAATACACCGTCTGCAATGATTGAATCTTTGTTTAATTAAATTTATAAATAATAAATAAAATATAGTTTTTAGTTGATTATATCGCATGAATACATACAACTCCTCACATTCAAATAATAATAATAGAACGATATTAATTTACAGCACAAAATAAATAAATACAAGATCAATTTATAAAGTAGAAAATGTGAATTATTTGATTTTGTTGTAAAGAAAATTTACATGCATTAAATCTCTAAAAATGACACATTTTAAAATTTATTAAAATATATCACAATATGAATATTTAAATGACAAAAGGTGACTACAAAAGAAAGGAGCAGAGTTTATAACTACATTTGTACTTTTTATTCAACATTTTTAATCTTTTATATAGTTTATAATTATATTTTATCCAACTATGAACTTCTAATATATTTCATTTTTTCAAAATATTTGTCTAATTTTTATTTCTAAAATTTACTTCAAATAATTTTATAATTGCCTAAACACACATACATACACACACATGTATATATATATAAAAGTGTTTTTAAGTTAGATAGAACTTTCAATAGGGATTCAATTTAAAGTTCTATCAAGCTTAAAACTCTCTTTCTCTCTCTCTCTCTCTCTCTCTCTATATATATATATATATATATATATATATATATATATATATATATATATATACATGTTTTATACGAATAATCTTGACTAAAACTTAAGCTATATATGTAAATATATAAATAAGAAAGTGTTAAATAGATAAGAACTTAAAAGCCAACAACAAAATTACAATAATTTTCGACCAGATATTTTGGACAATAAAACCGAACAAAAAATTAAAATCACTTGTTTAATAATACTGAATATTAATTTATTTCAAAATGATCTAGAAAAAATGTATATATTTTATACCAGAGCAATTAAATAAATCTAAAAGGGTAAAAAAATATGTCAATTATGACGAATATTTAAGTCTACTCTTCATATAAAAAAGAATAAAGATTTAAACAAAGAAACTAAAATTATTCGAAAAGATAGAAGACATTATTTAAAATAAAACTACCATACTATACTCATCAAAAAAAAATCTTTTTTGGTACAATTTTTTACTAACAAAGAAACAACTAGGCTTGGATATCCACTGTACAACTTTTATTTTTCTCTGTAATAAATATCGTGCAAAAAAAACCGTTTTTAAAGTGTCAGAGAGGTGATGTAAAAAGTTTTAAAAGGGTTTCATTCGAGTATATCTTTAACACTGTGAATACCGTATCCATTGATGTATAAAAATGTACCAAAACTATTTAAATATAAAAAAATATATATAAAAACTATTTCCTAAACTGTCTATAATAATAAATATATTTGTTATAATTAATGTCATTTTTATATCATAGTTACATCGTTTTTTAAAAAAATAATTAAAATACTTAAAAACCTCTCTAAAACATTGACATGAATATTTTTAACAACTGTTTAAATCATTTAAAATTAGGAAAATATCAACCCATTAAGCTGGCATTCAAACGATCACATTAAATTAAAACCTTGTCAGTATAATTAATATTTGAAACATTTCAAATTTATTTTGTGTGTCTATATTTGTATTTACCTACACATAATTATACTGTATATATACTTATATATATATATATATATATATATATATATATATATATATATATATATATATATATATATATATATATATATATATATATATATATATATATATATATATATATATATATATATGTTTATATATTATTAGTACTCACAGAAATTTAACAAAAGAAACTATACACATGTTTTCTTATCATCACCCTATACACATATTTCTTTTTAAAAAAGCACAAATCTAGACGTCACATTTAGATGACCCTATATATGTATGTATATATATATATATATATATATATATATATATTTGTGAATGTCTGTACATGTTATATGAGCAAAAAAAGGAAGGAAGGATAGCAAAAGACAGTGTACGAGAAATACAGGGAGTGAGATAAAGTTTATAATTCCATGCTATGTCCGCTACAGCATGTAATGTTCCAAGTATGTCGGAAAACCGTCGATTACAACACTATATGTACAAGAACGCGAAAGGTAAGACAAGAGAGTTGATGGCGAAACAAGACGCAATGGCACCCTTTCCCCCACTTTAATCTCACGCTAGAGAGGCTCGTGTTTAACTCTGGCGCTGGAACTAATTGGGTCGACGTAACCGCAAAGTGATTATTTTCATTACGAAATTGTGTCTATACGCTTCTCGTATTTTTCTGTAATCGCAATAAAAAGTTAATACCAATTTACACATTTTCTCTCGATTCTTCTCGTCGCTCTGTCTTAAATTTGAAACCAAATACCGTTTATCTTGATCGTGTGGATAGGGAAATGACAATAGTATGAAAAAAATGTTCAATCGTACTCAGCAAGAGTCGTTTTACCATGGAAATATACTCAAAACGTGTACAACAAACGTGATCGTGATAATTGATATTGTTTCGAACATACAAAGGTTGTATTATCGACAAAATGAGTTTCCGATTCTCAATAGCGTTCAATTCGTGTAATTACATTTCTGTATCAATCGTAAGTCAATATTAGTACAAGATCAGTAGAAATCAAACATTATATACAACAGTTGTACAAATTGTTGTTAATATTGCAGAAGACAAATAAATACAATTTTAATAAACAAATAGCAGTTATTGTATGGTAGACACATCAAACAGATAGTAACAAACCTGATTTATACGTTCAAAACGATATTTCATAATTATTTTATCTCTGTACATGTAGGAAAATAACCATCGTGCTAATATTTTCTTCTAAATAATTTTGTAAACAAAATGAAATTTATTACGTGTTTTATTTTTAGAAATTCATAGATGATAATAAAAATTAAATATAAAAAAAAATTGAAATTTATGAACATAATTCAATAATGAACAAAAATAACTCACTGAATTTTACATTTTGCACGTTTCAATTTTAATAAGTAAAAATAATAAATCATATCACAAAATCTAACTTTCATCTACAAGAATTTGCAATTTCATTAACAAAATTGCCAACGTACTGTATAGATGTGTTATAAATGGCAAAATAATTCATATGTTCGTATGATATACATATTCAAGCTCTCATAAATACATAAACATACACACATATGTATATATATATATATATATATATATATATATATATATAAATGTGTGTGTATACATATGTGAATGTGAAATATAATTTAAATTAAATTCATTAAATATTTTAAAAAATTACCAATGCTAGCTTTTAAGCTCTGAACATAAATCAAAATAAATATTTATAAATAACTATAAACATATAATATGAACAAAATTTAATAAACAAATCGCTAAAGTTTAAAAAAATTCCATGAATGTAAAGGAAAATATTTAAAAAGATATTTTTAAAATATCTATCATTTACTTATTTAATATTTACAAATACACAATAATATATATATATCCTACATTTTTTATAAAAAAAATCTGATTTTATAAATCCTATTGACTACTATCAAAGGTATACAAATATGTTTCAAAGTTAAATTACATTCCTTAAAATGCTATACATGTTCTTCAAAATCCCAAACAAAATTATTTTTGCTTTCATATCATTTTCAGCGTTTGAATAGAATTTAAATTACTGATATATATGGTTTTTCAATAAGCATTTCAGAAGTTTAAATGGAAATAAAACAAAAAGTATATAATTAATTAGTTATTTATTTTTTTTATTTTTAAGTATATTCTATGGAATTAATGATGAAATACAATTTCACTCATATGACGACCACAATTGCTTGACATAATACATTCATTTATTCCAATTTTAGTCTCTCTTTCATATAATTGTGGTCCAAATTTATGAATTACACGTTCAGTGTTTATTTTATGGTTTATCAACACAAACCAATGGTTCCACATAACCCCACAGAAAATAATCCAATGAAATTAAATCACATGATCTTGGTGGCCAATTGATGAGTCCATTTCGTGAAATAATGAACTCATTAAACTTTTGTTTTAATAAATCTACTGAATTTAAACGTTGTTGAAGTGTTAAACGTTCCATGATATTTGCCAAATTATATTGAATTGAAATGTCAAAATGAGCTTAAACAAAATTCAAACATGGCTGCCACCAACTGTAAAAGTTCTGACTATCTTATTGAAAAACCCTATATAACAATTTTTTTAACAATGAGTTCAATACATGAATTCATTTATATATACATACACACACACAACCATATATATATATATATATATATATATATATATATATATATATATATATAAAACCTAATTTATAAAAAGGTCCAGAAATAGATCCTTAAATGAATGAAATACGGATATAGAAAATTCATCAAAACTGACTAGACAAAAAAAGGCACATTAAATCAGTTGAAATGAACAAGTTTGAGAGAGGTTTTCATTCAGTGGTGGTGATAAAAAAAATGTTGATGAATATATATATATATAATCCAACATTATACTAAACCACAAAAAATTTTTCCGTGCAACCCCATATACAACGATACAGATAATGGATGTTGTTACATTTCTATATTTAATGAGATTTGTGACTGTAAATAAACCATGGAGTGCATGTATGAGTGAGAGAAAATCAAATGAATGTACATTAACAAATATGAGACAGAGAGAATATAATTTATTTGCAAACTGCACAAGATGTATTATGACGATTTCACAAGCGTTAAATGAGGAAATGATAAATGAAATGCAGCTACCAGAAAGGAATAGTCATACAAACAAGTAATGTTAAGCTTTTATATAAAACATATACTGAAAACATTATTATTAGAGCAACATAGATCAATACACTGTATAAAGGAGAAAGAAGATATCAATTATTAAAACGGTTATTTGATACCAGACGTATAAAATTGCAGGAAATCGATGCTAAATAATACAGAAACTCATAGACGACAGTACATTCTAGCAATATTTTATATGTGGAATCTGTGAATATTTTCATAGTCAATAAATTTTTCATAACTGTTTATATTTCTGCTTTCCCTCTCTCTCTCTCTCTTTACATATATATATATAGAGAGAGAGAGAGAGACAGAGAGAGAGAGAGAGAAAGAGAAAGAGAGAAAAAAATAATTTTAAAAATCTTGCATTTCTAATAAATATATATTTTTATATAAACTTACCAACATAATTTATCTTAATCGAGATAAATAAAACAAAGTTATCAATTTATATAAAAAACTTGCATTTTTACTCATTTTTCCTATTTCTATAAATACTTACTTGTACAGAAACTTTTCCCTTGAAAATTTCTAATATAAAAATAGTATAAATATTTTTTTAGGTAATTGTCATGACAAATTATAAATTTTATATAAAATTCTACAATAACTAATCTTCTGTAGAATAATTAATATAATCCTCTATAAGAATAATTGACATCATTTTATAACAAAAAATTCTCTAAGAAAAAAAGTAAAAAATATGTAGAATAACTTTTTATAGAACATTCAGAACGGTTATAAAAGATGAAAAAAACATCATTCAGCATCCGTAACATTAAGTTACAAGTAATATTTAAAGATATAACGAACATCAATTTTTACGAAGAGTCGCGATATTTGAAAAAGTTCATCGATAAAAAGTTTGTGAACATACCATTCAACCTTCAAATAGAATACAGTTCGATGCTGACATCGCGTGTTTTAACGAAACTTCGCAGCTTGTTTAAAAGATTAAAATAACGTAAAGACATCTGGAGATTAATTTTCAAAACTTCATAAGAGCATTACGTTAGTCTTTTAGAAATCTTAACGCTTCATATTACAAACTATGAAAAGTATTTATTATATATATATATATATATATATATTCACAAAATATTCTCAATGTTTTATTAATACAAAAAAACTGTCTAATGTAAGAAAAAACTTCAAGGAAATCTTCACTTGTGGTGTACTGAAATTTTAGTGTTAAACTTATAATTTCAAATAATTCAAATTTTAATCAAAAAACCATAATTATTACTTTCATTTAAAAATATTTGGATAAGCATTTTCTATTATCATTAATTAAGAAAAATGAGGATCATTGTATTATATAATTAACATAATCAATAAAATAAAACCGAAACACATTTATAAACAATAAATATCAAAAAATATACATATTCGTTTTGAAACATACTAAATACAAAATATTATTTTTTCCATTTCAATGAATTTACGCAATTAAATAACATTATATTAGGTTGGCAAGTATCTCCCTTCCGCTTTTTTTTTTTTTTGGTACATAGCTGCGAAATTCAAAAGACCAGAAGGCGGAAGGGAGATATTTGCCAACCTAATATATATATATATATATATATATATATATATATATATATATATGTGTGTGTGTGTGTGTGTGTGTGTGTGTGTGTGTATATATATATATATATATATATATATATATATATATATATATATAGAATATTTTCTTAAGCATGATAGAACTTTAAATTGAATCCCTATGAAAGTTCTATTTAACCTAAAAAACAACCTTATATATAAACTTCAAATAACGAATTTACCATTTGGAATTTACAACAATATATCCAGCAACCGGTATGTCAATTTGAATTTCTCAGTATTATAGCAGAAATATTTTTTGATAGCATTAATTTTACAATAAAACGTTCACTCATTCATACACACGGACACATACATATATATATATATATATATATGTGTGTGTGTGTGTATATGTAATTAAAAGCGCATTACTCATAGAAAAACGTATAAACAAATTCCACAATAATATACACATGTATATTTCTTGTATACATACAGATTAGTCTGCATGTGTACAAAAATACAAACTGAATACAAAATAATTTTAGATTCTTTTTTTATAATTAACAAAACTATTTAAAAAAATAATTGTTAAAAAATAATCTCATTATAGTTTTTTTTTATAACTTCATAAGTAACTTGTATTGTACAAAGAAGAACCAACGTATATAAAAGAAGCATTTTACGATTTTAATAGAAATAAACACAAACACATAAACGTCTTAAAATAAGAAAATGGGGCATTACAAAAATAAAATACATGGCACACGTTTCAAACCATATAACTGTTATATAATTACATTATTTCTTCGCGTACAAGTACTTTTATAGCCAACTCTCAAGAAGTTCATTTATTATCAACGTACCGCGCATCAAAAAGCTTCTAAAACTCGCCATTTACATTCTAATATTCTACAGATGTTGCCGTACCATTTTCTCGACGTTTACAAAGTTTCAACGGGCACCTTTGTAAATATACATCAATTATTTTAATCTCATTCCATTCATGTTACTACAAGAATTATATTTACATCGTTCCATTCGATTCATATTTCATATTAATATATCCATTAGTCTTCGTGAAATTTTCATCAAAGTCCGACGTACCCAAAATTTCATATTGTTAAGTTTCGAGGTTGCAAGCTAATCAAGTAAACGGCCACAGTCTGAAACCACATCGTAACGCACATAAACTAAAATCTGAAAACTTTGTACCGAGCACCAGAAACAAGATATTATTACATATTATATATATATATATATATATATATATATATAAATATATATTATATGTTTGTGTGTGTGTATACGCGCATATATTTATTCAACGATATATTTTACCGGAACAACATATTTTCCTAACTTGACCCAATATACATACATATACAAAATTTAGAACTACGATTTAATAGGAAATTAATTAAAATCCGATAATAACATGACATCATTAATAAGTATTTAATGTTAATTACATAGTTTTATTAAAATATTCGCGCTACATAACGCCATGTATATGCATTAAAACAGTGAACCATCTTTATGAAGATATAATAAGGAATACATTTCATTTATATTAATGAACATTAGCGTTCACTTTAATATATATATATAAGATTTTCCAGTAAGAATGTCAGAATTTTAGCAGCCATGTTTGAATTTTGTTTAAGCTCATTTTGAAATTTCAACTCAGTATAGTGTGACAAATTATCATGAAACGTTTCACACTTCAACAACGCTTAGAAATTGTAAAAAGTTTAATATATTTATTGAAACAACAATTTAATGAGTCCATTATTTCACGAAATAAATCCATCAATTGACAACCAAGATCATGTCATCTAATTCCATTGGATTATTTTTTGTGGGGTTATGTGAAATCATTGATTTATGCTGATAAACCACACACAACAGAAGCATTAAAAATAAACATTGCACGAGTAATTCATGAAATTGGACCACAATTATGTGAAAGAGTGATTAAAATTGGAATAAACGAATGCACTATGTCAAGCGAAGTCTTGGTTATGAGTGAAATTGTGTTTCATCAATTATGTTATAGAATATGCTTAAAAATGAAAAATAAGTAATTAATTAAATACTTTTTGTATTATTTCCATTTAAATTTCTAAAGTGCTTATTGAAAAACATTTTTCCCTCTCTCTCTCTCTCTCTCTCTCTCTATATATATATATATATATATATATATATATATATATATAACTATTAATGAATGCACAAATTGATAAATCTTATTTGATTGAAGATTCCATGAAAGAATATTCTTAACTAAAAATAAAACAATTTTCATATGGATTAAACAAGATGATTAATTTATGAAAAATAAAATTAATATGATAGATAATTGATTAATATTTAAACAATTTGAAAATTTCGTTTTAATAAATATATTTTAATACGTGAGAAACAAATACGGATTTACTAACATTAAATAAATTGAATAAATGATGGATGTCTAAAAAGTAATAAATCTCAATACTTCACTCATAAAATAATTTATATTATATCCAGTTTTACTTTGAACAATAAATAAACATTTTCATGAAATATTCACAGATTTTACATTGTTTACTAGACACAAAAGTTTACGTGTTAAGTATATGTTTCGTTGTGAGTGATATTAAATATACATAAAAGCAGTATTTCTCATTAAAATTCACATACTGAACGATGTCTAAAACGTAATTGCAACGTTTAATCGTTTCGTTGTACAATAATATACAAATAATTTTATAAAAATACAAACATATTTCTAAATCACTATAAATTAAATATAAATTATTATCGAATAATATATAATCTAATGTACTATTACTGAACCTATTGTATTTTCTTCATTCATAATAACTATAATAGACATAATAATATCAGCACTGTCTATTTTTGACATTGGCCTATTGTGTCTTTATTGACTGACAACCAACACATTTTACGTTAGTACAATTTGTAAATATTTTTCGTTTCTATTTATAGCTTATTTACTAACTGTTCAGATTACTCACGTTTATTAGTTCTGTCCACTCGATTGTATCTCAAGCGTATAATTTCTTACGTACCGTTTATTTTACTTTTTTGCACACATTCATACTTAAGTTTATATATATATATATATATATATATATATATATATATATGTAAATGTAAATAAATACACAACCATTTGAATATTTGAATCTTTCATACTTTCTTTTGATGTCTTCAAATGTTATAGTTATTAGATATACTTATACTTGATATGTACGGAAATATATACAAAATGTCAGAATTTTTCAAATGTCTTATAAATGAAAGTGTATACAATTTTTAATTCATTCTTATAAAAATATTCTGTCTGTTAATATATACTTTTTTTGAATTTCAAAAGTGTATTTTAAATATTTAATAAATAAAATTATACCGATGTCAATTTTATTTTAATTCATCTACAAGCATTTATATGTATAAACAATAATTCAAAATATTATTAATCTGAAAATGACACATTTAAATAGTACTGACAAGTATTGAAATTGAACATTTCTATCATAAATAATCGTTTTATGAACAAAAAATTGAACTATTTTTATTTTTATAAAACGATATTTTTGGCCAAAAAAACACGACCTATAGTATGACCTATCAAAAGTTTCAAAAATGAATTATATAAACAATAACGTACCATTGACGAAAATAATAATAATACATAGAAATAATCATATTTATTGGGAAAAATTAATATTTTTTGATTTTTACAATTTCAGTATACAAAAATGTCATTTTTTATAATTTCACCCTTGAAAAAAATTAATATAGCACGTACAAAAAAAAATTCTACGTAAGTATATGTTTTTTAAGTTAACATACACATATACGATTAATTAAAAGAATTTTTAAAGTAAAAATACATCAATTTCTAAGTCGATTAAAAAACCTATTTTTCTTAAATGTGGACTTTCGATTATAAAACGATATAGAATTAGTACCAACAATAATTTTTACCAGATGTGCAATATTTTTATCATAAATAATCGTTGTATGAACAAAAAATTGAATTATTTTCATTTTTTAAAAAATCGATATTTTTGACCAAAAAAAACCACGACCTATAGTATGGAAATTTTGTCAAAAAATCGAAAGTTTTAAAAACGACTTATTTTGCACTAAAATCATTAATGATAACGTATTATTAATAAAAACATCAATTGTTCATAGAAATAGTAACATTTATTACAAAAAATCAACATTTTTTGATTTTTTCGATTTCATGCTGCGAAACATGACATTATTTAAAAATTTCATCGTTCTTGAAAAAAATTCATATGCAAGTACAAAAAAAAAGTTTTAAAAACGACTTATTTTTATATAAATATGTATTTTTCTCAACATAGAAATTAATATACAACAATCGATATGCGAAAATGACATTATTTAAAAATTTCAAAAAAATTTATAGTACAAAAAAATATATCAATCTTTTTTCTAAATCAATTAATTAATTTTAAAAAAACGATATTTTCTAAAAATTAAAAAACCGATTTTTCTAAAAAATAGGGTTTTGTTTATAAAATGATATATAATAAGTAATAGCAACAATTTTTACTAGAAACTCAATATTTCTATCATAAATAATCACTACGTAAACAAAAAATTGAATTATATTCATTTTTTAAAAAATCGATATTTTTGACCAAAAAAAACCACGACCTATAGTATGGAAATTTTGTCAAAAAATCGAAAGTTTTAAAAACGACTTATTTTGCACTAAAATCATAAATAATGACGTATTATTGATAAAAACATCAATTGTTCATAGAAATAAAAACATTTATTAGAAAAAATAACATTTTTTTGATTTTTCTGATTTTAGTCTGCGAAACGTCATTTTTTAAAATTCCATCGTTGTTGAAGAAAAATTTCATATGCAAGTGCAAAAAAATGTTTCCACATAAATTTATGATTCTCTAACTTAATATACACATATATAATTAATTAAAAGAATTTTTAAAATAAAAATATATCAATTTCTAAATCAATTAAAAAAAACGATTTCTCTAAAATTGATTTAATTTAAAATAATTATATACATTGACAAATATTAAACGTACACGAGCTTCATATCAAATAAAGTGACGTATCTCATATTCATACACTAAAAATCACATCATGTTGGTCAATGACTTCTCGTGTTTGCCAGTTGGTTATGACAACCTAAATATCTGGGACTTTTAATAAGCGGAGACAGAACTAATTTCAAAGATTGATGAATGAGATAAATCTGACGGACGAATCATTAATAAAATGAAATTTCATTATGAATTAACTCTATTAAATTATCTGAACTCACTTTCATCTCGCTTTTAATAAAATCATGAAAGTATTTAATTACAAATTCTTAACAAATTTTACTAACTTGTTATAGTATTAACAATAGTTTAAATTATTTTTATTACCTTTAAAAATATCAGTACATTCAAACATTTCTTTAAAATAATATCAATTTTGTTAAATTTATCAATTATTTCTTATCAAATTGTACCATTTATTGTGATAAAGAACAAATATGTTTTTTTTTTTTATTTTATATATATATATATATATATATATATATATATATATATATATATATACTTTAATATAAACATTGACAATCATATAGAAATACTATAAAGTTAGGAAAATTAATTAATGTTTATTTTCAAGCTAATTAATGTTTCATGAAACCAATTAAGTAAATGTAAATTAAACAAAACTGATTATTAATATAGCAAACAATTTCAATTATTTGAAACAAGAAAATACTCATTCAATGGTATAAAATGTATAGCAAGACTACAGAAATAATTTAAATTGAACTACGTTTAGCAAGAGTTAATAGTAAATATTCATAAAGAAATGAAAATATATATATAGCAAAAATTACTACAATACATAAAAAACTTGATAAATAATATTAAATAAATATAAACACTTACACAAATATATATAATAACTAATTAATAAAAATATATAAATCAAATATAGCTGGTACTTAAGAGAAGATATTTATATTCTTTAATAAAAATATTGTATTTTATAATGAAAAAGAATCTAAATTGTCTATATAAATATTAATCTAAATAAATACACTTTTTATAGAAAACTAAAATGAAAAAAAACATTATTTTTTTAATATACTCTCTCCCACTAATATACATATTTATATATTCATCACAACTCAACACAAAAAAGAAATATTGACACTTTATATTTATATATATATATATATATATATATATATATATATATATATATATATATAAGTATGTGTGTGTGTGTGAATTTGTATTTGTTATGTATGATATACATATGTATACATTTATAAAAGATTTAATTATACCTATTTCCTTTTAGCTCATTCGAGCTTCATGCTTTCATTTCTGCAATCTTTTAACGTTAATATTAATACAAATGTCTCTTTAAGCACCGGAAAATCCGGAAAAGGTGCAAATGGTATATTAATTTCCATAAAATACATTCCATAAAAGGATATTGCTATATTATTATTCATTTACATGAGACTACTTTCATAATAAAATATGTTTAAAAATTTGCTAAAGCACATTTTAAAATTTGTCAATAATATTAACGTTATATTATTCAAATAATTAATGGATGTTATCTTACATTGTAAATGTAAATTTAAATAAAATTAAAATTTTATTAAAACTATAATAAGTTTACTATATAACTTAATTGAAAGAAAATATATTTAATGTAGAAAAATGCAAACGTCAAAACTTTTTTTATGTGTGGACTGAATTTTTTGAATCATTCTTCAATATTCCATCAATAAAATTGAAACTAGTTTTTTACACAAATATTTTTTCCATATATATATATATATATATATATATATATATATATATATATATATATATATATACATATATAGAAATAAAACATTACTCTAATAGAACAAAATTTTATTGTATATTCAATAATTACTTTCTATTCCCTATTTGTTTTTTATAACCATTTAAAAAACAATATCAATCATCTTTCATATATATATATATATATATATATATATATATATATATATATATATATATGATATATAAATATTCAAAAGTTCAATTCATAATAAAAATAAGTTCAATTTATTATACAAAAATCTAAAAAAAAGTTACTTTTATTGACTATAACATACATATATTCTACAGTTTGATTTCATTTCTCTAGTAAAAATAATATGATATTAAAAAACTAAATAAGCGCTCATATTTATTTCTAAGCACATACACATAGACACATAGATTCAATTTAAATTTATTTGACTTCATACTAAACATTAATGAATATGATATACATACATACATACATATACACATATATATATATATATATATATATATATATATATATATATTAGGTTGGCAAATATCTCCCTTCCGCCTTCTGGTCTTTTGAATTTCGCAGCTATGTACAAAAAAAAAAAAAAAAAAAAAAAAAAAAAGCGCAAGGGAGATATGATATATAACATATATATATATATATATATATATATATATATATATATATAAATTCTCTGAAAAACGCGCTTTTTATACAATTTTATTAATGAACACAAAAAAATAAAACTCTACTCTTATACACATAGAACAATATTTTGAAATATTATATATATATATATATATATATATATATATATATATATATATATAATATTTATTTAATTTGAGTATGAAAAGTGTTTCAAACAAATAATTCAGCAATATAACCAACAACCACAAATTCTCCTACTTTTAAAGTAATCAACTTACACATAAAATATTTAGAGATTTGTAAATAATACGAGTAGACACTTCATTAATTACAATCAAAATCGAATGACGTTCACTTAAGAATCGGAATCGAAATGTCGAAAGCGATACGTTGAGAGACGCGCGTTACAAAAGCGTCGCGACGAGTACCGGAGTGACGTGCGCACAACACGGCGTCTATCGTTCGACTGCTTCAGAGCGCACCGAAACACAAGCTATCAACATCAGCGATGTACAAATGTATATATGTATGTTCGTGTATTCCTCTGTGTATGTATATAATATGATAACAAAACGACGCTGCACACAGAATATAGTCATATGATTTTCATTAATACTGCGTGGGCGATAAAGTGAGAGATATAATTTAAGAGACATCATAATCTCCATAATAAATAAACTCACCTATCGTCTTAGGCCCATAGACAGGAAACTTTATATAATTTCTTGCGGAAAATGTTTACTTTAATTATAATATAATGAAACGATTAAAGTTCATAGATTTGTCTAGTAGTCACTTCCGAAAGCTGTAGCAAGTTTTATTACTAGAAATATTTGTGAATCTCTTTACAATATTACTTGTTAGTGGCTTACAATGTGTCAGTTTTATTTCTGCACGGTAGCAACTATTTTATGGTGCTATTAACTGGACACATTTATTACATTTCACAACATCAAAATACCCAAGAGATTTTCAAAATGAATGTAATATAACACCTAAAAGCAATATTTTTCAACCGAGATAAAATTCTGATATAACTAGAATCTCTTCTAGATATTTTCTAAAATATCTCGAATGAGAAAAAAAACTTTACAGATTTATTAATACATTTTTGAAGTATATATATTAAATTATATTCAGTTTTGAAAAAAAAAACAATAAGTGAAAATTCAGAAGCATTTTTATATTTTCATTTCAAAACTTAAACAATAATTTAGATAAAACATTGATAATAAAAAAATAACAAATATATAAAAAATAAAATGGTACAATTGAAAAACAATAACCTTAAAATAAATAATTCAAGACAGGTTGCATTCAGGTGTATTGTAATACAAAAAGAAAATATTTCATCTACTGAACTAAACCCAAACTGAAACTTTTATCAAGAAGACTAGTTAGCCACCAGCCTTAAGGCGTTAAATTAGTTGTTTCAAACTAATTTTGTAGCTTTACGCGCTGGACATACTGGTAGGATAATATATACATGAAGACAAAGGATAAAACGAATTTAGATACAGAATATATTAAAAGTTGCAATGTACAAAATTATGCTGTAAACACACACACACAAAATTATATATATATATATATATAAATCATCTTTATAAACAATTTACTTCAAAATTTAATACCACGTCAATATCACTAATAAAAAAATTTAAATAGCATAAAAAAATATCCATAGACAAAAATAATATAATGAAAAAGATCTCTTCGTCAGAAATAATCGACATAATGAATTACGAGACAATCAATTTTCTCTATAATAAGTGAAAAAAGAAACGAGAGACAATAAACCTTTTTATAAAATATGTTTTAAAATTTTATTAACTTTATAATAAACTGAAAACAAACAATTTCTCTAACATAAAAGCAATATTTTTTTAGAAAAAATGTATTATACATTCAAATAAAAGTATCTTTAATTCATTATCAATAAATGAATTCTTTTTTTTAGATGTGCTTCATTTTTTGTAATTTCATAAATTTCATTTCTAAAAAACGTCACTATTTTGAAATCTACATATTCCCGTATTATTTGTCAATAAAAGATAAATAAACGACGAATAAAATGAAAATAATTTGAAAATGTATCTTTACTACTACTATTCAATAAAATTTATATTCTGAATTTTTTTTAAAAGAACACTCAAATATAAATCAATCATATTTTTATTGCTATCAATATTCCATCAATAAAATTGAAACTAGTTTTTTTACACAAGTACTTTTAAAACATATATATATTTTTAGAAATAAATCATTACTTCAATAGAACAGAATTTTACTGAATATTCAACAATTACTTTCTATTCCATATTTATTTTTCATAACCATTTAAAAAACAATATCAATCATATTTCAAACTGATCGAAATGTGTATAAATAAAAAATGAGAAAAAAGTGATTATTGAATATTTTAATGAAATTTTACATTATTGAGATAATCCTGTCCAAATTTAATCTTTCATTTAAATCAATAAATATATTGTTTAAAATTCGAGCATTTATTATTTTTTAAAATTAAAAAAAATAGTAAACATAAATTCAAAATAAAACATTTTTAAAATCAAACCCCTATATTTACACCATGAATAAAACCTCGCGTTAATTAGAAGTAATCCCACTATTTAAAACCAGATTTCATTTTAGAGTATGCTAAAGCATTTATACATTCAAACCACAAATCTTGATGGTTTTATCACATTATATATATATAAAGCATTTTAACATTCAATCTGGATTTTAATCACATGCTTGGTTTATTTAGATAACGTTTAGATATATTGAAACAGTATAATCAATTTAATTTATTCACAAAAACAAAATAATTGAATTTGGTAGAGTAAAATAAAAAAATATAATTCTGATTTATTATAAATTGCAAATTAAATTATAACAAAAAATATTCACTTCTTTAAGCTTCAATCAAGTACACAAATGAGCTATTTATTCTATACAATTAGTAACACATAGCGTGTATTTATTTTTAACGAAAGAAATTCTTAAACGTTAAAAAGTTGTTGAAAAGTTTCACATATGAATCGTTTTTTTAAGAAAAAAAAGCTACAAAGTTCTACCTGACGTGAGTTTTAAAACTCTTCTGCGAGTATG
The DNA here is from genome assembly GCA_029203775.1 of Neoneuromus ignobilis. Classification (NCBI taxonomy): domain Eukaryota; kingdom Metazoa; phylum Arthropoda; class Insecta; order Megaloptera; family Corydalidae; genus Neoneuromus; species Neoneuromus ignobilis. The sequence continues at coordinate 33,921,471 of CP092092.1, read as the reverse complement.
TAGAAGCATTGAACCAATACTAAATAATTCATTTACTGAAAAAGTTTCTTTTCAAAGAACATATGAATGTTTTATACATGTGTTTAGAAGAGTAAAATTCCCAGCGAAGAAATAAAATACGGAAAATGTGTATACAAATCATTGAATTCAAAAAATGAAACAAACTAATTGTAATAGAAATGTACTATTTGGATTTTTGGATTTTTCAATTTCTTTATACATTATTTAAATAGATTTTAATTGTTTACAGAAAAATAACAATCTCATAAAAAAATGTAAATTCATGGAACAATGATTATATTACATTTTTTATTAACATCAAAGAAATTACAAGTATTAATAAAAAGATGAAACGAGATATAAATTTTTAATAAGTGACTGTTAATGAAACAGTTTCACAGTTTTCTTTTTATAGTAAACAGGATTCATGTAATACAATTAATTGAAATTTCAATATAATGAGAAAAACAGATTATATTAAATTGAAATATATATATATATATATATATATATATATATATATATATATAAAGACATGTATTTACTTAAAATAATATAGAAAGAATAATTCAATTTCAATAAATTAAATACGTCTGGTAAACAAAAATAGCCACTGAAAAAGACATTATTTTTATATAAGATCATTATGATATATCAAATACACCCACATCAAGTGTTTTATATTTATAATAGCAATTTTATTTATCATCAATCTATAAAAAGGACAACAAAACAACGTTTACTAAAACGACTTTTGTATGTTGATTTTAATACAGATAATCATTTTAATCTACGAACAAGTAAACCAGTACTCATATTAAAACTCTTTCACGTAGTACATCCTTTATTTCATTTGAATAAATGAACTAATATCATTTTCTGTTTTCTGTATAGCCCGCTTGAGAGCTTTTAACATACGACTAGAATTATCAAGCTCGAAGTGTATGTTTATTTAATATGAAACGAGCAAATTATCTTTGCGTTTATTCGATATCACAAGTTTTAAGTACGTACATACAATGAATAACATGTATATAAGTAAATATATGTGTATAACATTTAAATAAAGATAGATAATGTAAAATATAAGATAAATTTATTACATTTAATTTCATTTTTATGGATTAATTAAACTAGTGCAATTGAAACGTATAGACAAAAAAAGACTTTTTATAACGGTGTAATATTTTAACTAAAAGAGGCATTTATTGATTTTATCAATCTTTTTTTATGTTTAACAATTTAAAATAGAGAGAGAGAAAATTATATTCACAAAAAATTAAAGAGTTGGTTATAAAATAATTATATTTTATGCATACATAATATAATAATATTTATATGACTTGTATTAAAATTTCTGAAACAATATTGTTACTATACAAATTAATATATTCTATTTTACATATAATTTTAATTAATAAAATAAACCAACTTTCCATTAAAAACAAAATAAATGTTCTATAAGAAAAAATATACGAAATAAAATAATATTCAATATAATAATAAAATAATTTTCATACTCAATAGAATACATTATACAAATTGTATAATTAAATCACACAAAGTCAAATATATTAAGAAAACAGCTTGAAACACGCTTTTCACTAAAGGAGTAAACCCCAACATAAAACCCTTGGTCCTTCAAGGAAATGAGGATTATTCATACAGCTAACAACTCTGTTACAGAAAATCAATCTTTGTTAAGTCTCAAGGAAAATACAGTGGTACTAGGAAGAATAATACTTGAATTGGTCAATAGGCTTACTAATTATAATACACACACACACACACAAATATATATATATATATATAAATATAAATCTTTTACTTATCCTACTTACACAAACCTTGTGATAGAATATCAAATATAAATCAATAACACTAATAAACATTATTAAACTAAGTTTTATTTATATTTCAATTTAAAAATAATACTGAATAAGTTTATTTCTATAGTATTATAAAATATGAATCTATTTATTAAACTATTTATTAATTTTATTATCTATTTATTAAATCTATTATTAAGAAATATTAACATTTGCATAAAGTGACCCAAATAAAACTAAAGGGTTCATACATACATTTTTTCATTACTATCCTTCAGTCTCATTTAAGTCACCCTAATATATCAAAAAATGTCCTTTTTCAAAAACGTTTTTGCATTTACAACATATTCAATCTATAAACATTTAGGATTTAGTAAAGAAGTTAACTTGTTAGTTTTTTTTAATTATAACAATTACAAAACTGAATATTACAATCAACATTCTATTTTTCTTCCGTTGCAAAAATTAAAATTATGCTTTTATATCAACATGGAAACAATTATTTTTTGGTAAACCACGAATGAATTTCTTAAACAAAAGCGTTTTGAAAAAGTAAAGTTTATTAATTTCTTTGAAATTATTTAAATCCAAAAAATGTTTATTATTTATTCAGATACTATAAATTTTTATCAAAATGTTCAATAATCACTATTGTTCTTTTTTGTTAACTGATATGCATTTCAATGGGCATGTCATTATTATAAAGTACTGAATAGTATAAAAATCATGACTGCTGAAATAGCCATCAACATATGCATTAACAAATAAAATGGACAATAAATCATTATTGATTATTTGTAATGTAGATGAGTGTTTTCGTTGTGTTAATAAAAACTGTACCATTTAATGGACAAGTAACGATTAAAGACTTATCATCATCTTAAATAACTCTTAAAATATAGCAGTATTAAATTCGACTCATTTCAGATTTATATAATACGGAATTAAAAGTGTTTCAATTACTGAAACAAATTCAATAGTACTGAAAACATTATTTATCATTCTTTATTTTCAATAATTTTTCATAAAACGATTTCAATTTCCACCGAAAAAATATATTATTAACTTACGACTTTATTATACATTCTGATAAAAAAAACACACGTTGAATTCCAACGGTGTTCTAAGACGGTAAGATAATCATTATTTCACATACTACACATTCAACCAATCTATGAAGTTTATAATCATTAACTAAAAATCGACGCTATGCAACGCGTTCATAACGATTGGTTCAATCTAGACAAGAAAAGGCGTATTCATACGAGGTGCATTAAAGAAGGACGTATACTTAACGCTTAATAACATATAAGATGATCTCTACCTACCGCTACTCGGCAACATACATGAATAATTCATTGTTCGTGGTGGAGGCGCTGGGAAATGGTGTCAACATTAGATGTCGAAATAAATATAGATTAGGTTGTATTAAACAAAGAAAAGAAATGATACTTTTATATTTTGCCTTCTGGATATCAAAAGAGAATCATCAAGTATTATTTTCATATGTATGTGTATAAATATATATTTATATATATATATATATATATATATATATATATATATATATATACACATAATCTTATAAGATATAATACAATTCACGAAGTCAATAAACATCTTCGTAAACTCATGAAATATTAAATATATATATACTTCTATTAAGTTTGAACTTCATATAGAGTCAATGTTATTTCATACGTGATCGAATTTCTTAAAAAAAAGAATAAACACGTTAACATTTTTTCTGTTATCCCAGAAAATATCTTCTAAACTTCCATTTCAGGAACTAGGATATTTATCTACAGTTGTGTTAATTTAGAACGAGAAGTATATTGATTATTATTATGAAATTTAGACTATGGTCTCTTTTTATTAAAATATATACTAATTATATAAATATAAACAATATGTCATTTATAAACATTTTTGTTTTTATTCCCTTATCTTAAGAATGCAGAAATAATAATAATATAAATAGATTTATCTATTACTGATTGCAATTATTTAAAAATGTAATCATTAAATCATAATTTAGCCTATTTCCTTCTATAGAATGGATCAAATGAGATTAAAGAATAGTAAAGAATAGTAAATGATAATAATTAACTTTATTTCTAAACTCCACAATATCATTCAGGTCGCCCTATACTTAAAAAAATCAACTTCTTTTTTAATTGTCTTGTATTAAAAATAATTTTATAACATTTATTCCAAAAACGTTTTAGTTTCGGTTATAATATTTGTCAAAAAAATACAGGCATTTGAATTTATCTTATTATTTTTTAACATATATTTTATACCGACCAAAGATAGTTTTTTTTTAATTCTTAGCTACATTTTCAAAGAATATATTGATATACAGCTCATAATAAACCATAAAAAAAATATAGATCATTATATCAGAAAAATACCTGCAACACAGATAATACTATACGAACGTTGGAATTAATACAGAAAAAAAATAAAAATTGTGGGATGAAAATGATTACATTTAAACCTATTGTGTAACCAGAAATTATAGTACATACAATTTTGTATTATAATTTCTTGTATTTTCAAAAACCACTTTATATATATATATATATATATATATATATATATATATTAGGTTGGCAAGTATCTCCCTTCCGCTTTTTTTTTTTTTTTTTTTTTGTACATAGCTGCGAAATTCAAAAGACCAGAAGGCGGAAGGGAGATATTTGCCAACCTAATATATATGAATGTATGTATGTATAGGAAATGTATGAAAACAAAAGCACATATGAGTGTAAAACCAGAATTTAATTGATTATTTCATATTCAAAAGCTCACTCAATTCCTCTATATAGACATCACAATAACATGAATATAACAAACTGATGATATCTGAATTAATTTAACACGAACCAATTAGTACAGCAAATATGTATAAAAGAGTAATTATCTTATTCCATTTCAATTCACTATTATTCTTCCTTCAATATTCAAATCAAGTGGTCATCAGACGAATTACATGGGTTAGAATTTTACTGTCCACGAATCTAATACGAAATTGGAATAAATTTCCGTAGTAAATGGCACAAAAAATTGCTGAATTATTCAATTCGTGTCCATAATGTATATTTGTTCATAATAGACAAATCAAAATATATGTATGTTTTTAAAATTCTAAATATCAATTAAAAAAATATTTGTATACTTTATGTTAATATCATTATTGTTTTATTTAATCATAAAAATATTTTTTTTAACTTCAGCTACAAAAAATAAAACAATTACATCTACTGTTAGATTTCAGCCAATAAAATTAAATTAAATTTAACAATTATGAGTAATATTACTTAAAAAAAGCTGAAAATTAATGAAATCGTGTGTAATTTTGTGCGTGTCTACAAATATACTCCGTATATATATATATATATATATATATATATATATATATATATATATATATATATATATATATAAAGTAATTAAACTGATTCTAGTAAAATTAAGCACAGTCGTGAAGCTATATATATAGTTTAATTAACAAATTGCATTACCTATTAAGTAATTATTTTGATATAACATATACAAACACCATTGAAGGTTAGTAATTAATTTCAATACACTCAATGTCTATTACTATACTAGAACTATTAATTTACTATTTCCTAATCACACGAAATTTCCAAATGAAATCTCAAGAGATTCGCATCAAAATTAATATTAATTTCGTATCTCTTTTATTATATTAAATAAATTATAAGGAGATACAAAGCACGTTCTTTCTATAGATAACAGAAATATATTATTTACATGTCAGTCTGAAAGTAAGTTTTGACACACACAGTGCATATGTCACAAATAATACAAACTTAGAATAAAATATGAACATATAAAAATCTCGTATCTAAAAAGAAAACCATATACTAATGAAAAATAAATAATTTCAAATCCAACATTTTACTTAACTGTATTATTTTTAAATTTTGAATATTTTGTATCTAAACAGGAATATATATTTTATAACAATTTATTTAATTTTATTGTTTAATAAAAAAGTAATCACAAAAAATAATAACGATTGTATAAAAAGAATAAAAAAAGATGCTCGTGATTATAAAAGCCAATATAAAGTTATGATAAAGTGAAAAATGTAAAATAATCAAACAAAAATAATTTTGATAAAAATGATAAAACTCTTACAATATTTAAATAAAATATATTTTTCTTTAATAAATAACCAATTTTTAAGCGATAACAAAAATTCATTTCATATAATATCTAATTTAAAATATTTTACCAACGGACTTCTTTATATAGAATACTTATTATGTATTTTGACGCAGGTATAACTTTCAATAAAACATCTTTTAATGCTAAAAATATCATTACCAATTTGTGAAACATAAATATCAACATGACATAATAATATTTATAGTATATATATATATATATATATATATATATATATATATATATATATATATGTACAAAATATAAAAACTTAACAATTTCAATACTGCTTTGAATATTCCCAGAATATTCAACTCACTTCGAACTCGATACGCTTCGGGGATAATATCGACTTTATTTTTATTTGTGTGAACGCTTTCATCATGAATGGAAAAACGTGAAAATATTTGTATACGAAATTACACAGTTTGAAATGCGTAGACGAGTTATTAACATTTCTGTTTACCCGAGATTCGCATGTAAACATCTCGGTTATTTAAAAATACATTAAATGTTACCAAACATAATATGCTTGGATAAATGTGTGTCACAGGGTGCAGTTACTTTTGATATAAATATATATGTAAGCTTCCTCACATTCATACATGAGCACGTACAAATATATATATATATATATATATATAATATTTTGTAGCAAAATTTTGTAATCTATATGTAAATTTATATTTATTATTTATATACAAAAAATGGTTCAAAAATTTACCATTTATATAAAAAGGTAGTCAACTAAAGAGAATGCAATTTGTGTGGTTTACAAGATTACCATATACCGTGACTATGTACATGTTTTCATCAGAATTCTCCCAGTAATTCATTTGCATGAAATCATTTGATGCTTTTGTACAATCCCTTAGTCGTTATTGAAGCATTCAATAGTAGTAATGCATGATTTATAAACATTTTATAATACTTCATTTCGTATAAAAGCGAACATTTTCAATTTCTTTATTATATTATTAAAAAGATATATACCTTATCACTTTTTCTACAAACACAGTACACTTTATGAAAATTGAAACAGAGTCATCAAATATTTATTAAAAAAAATTAATTATTATACACATCCTCATCTTCACCAATTATCCATTACTGTTTGAAAATTTCAAACAAAAAAAATAAACTTAATTGCATATTTAATAAATTAACAAGACTCAACCACATATAAAAACAAACAGATATATAAAAAAATAATATATATGAAGTAAAAAAAAAACGACGACGAAAAATTTCTTCGTTGAATTTTCCGATAACTTCATTTTTTAAGCGGTCACACCCACACACTGACATGAAAGAATGATAAAAGAAATATCGTAATGATGTAAAATGATACGTTAGTATTAAAAAGAAAAATGATCGTTGGATCTTTTTATACGAAAAAAAATGTATGTATACAGTAGTAAATCTAAAAAGGATCAAATAAGATAATAATTTGTAGTCACAAATATACCTTTACGTGTAAGAAAATTTATTATAAGACAAGCAAATTACTTGTAGGCGATGAAATATTCTAGAATATTAAATTTTATTCCAGATATATCAGATATCATGACATTTCTTCGCGCAACTGGAATTCATTTAATAACTTTTAGTATTCAATAGACACATGTAAGATCTTATGGTAGCATATAAAAATGAAATTGTGTATATAATATTTTCATATAAGCAATTCAAGAAATTAATTTATTGTTTAATATATTTTTTTCTAGTTTATATATAAAAAATATGAATATATTTCGTTAAAACTTTCCTGCTATGTCAAAATAAAACATGAATATTCAGGAAGCAAACAATCATGAAAATTTAAACATTGACATCTAAGCAAATATATGTAAAATTTATCAATATTCAATCAATTATTCTCGAACAAAGTACCGTAGAAAAGAAATTATTAATTAATTTAAAAAGACAAAACGAAATTGATTCAACATTTATTGAAACACAATTTATTTCCAATCTTAGTTTAAGAAAACGACCAAGAAAGAAACTTCTCAAATGCCAATGAAAAAAAAATAAGAGCAGGAAATATAAGAAAATGAAACGAAATCCGAAAAGCACACCTGTACGTTTGTAACGATATGAAGCCTTTAGAATATAAGTAGATAAATTATTTCGTTTTGAAAATCGTACATTTTTTTATATTAATATATTTCGAAAGAAAGTGTACAATTTTTCATATATATATATATGAAAAATACGTATTAACAATAAATCATAAAATAAAAAATACTTAAAAAATATAAAACGCCAATAACAAAGTCAGTGTGCCATATAAAAACGATATAAATCGTATCAATAAAACTCACATGAATGAATTGAAATTAATATTTCTTCAATATACTGTTTCATTTTTTGTTATAGGCATTTTATTCATAAATATTAAAACACGAATTATCTCTTAGAAATTTACATTTAATTTTATGTACATATATAATATATGTTTGTATTTTATAATTAATTAACTTTTCTTATGTTAAATATTTCTCTATTCTAAATTAATAATTAACATTTAAAATAAATTGTTGTTCTCGGTTTCTAAAAGAACATATATATCAACATTTGAAAAGTTCGAATGATAGACAGGAACTAAGTGCTAACGTATATTAAGACATACATAACAAGTTTTCGAGACCGACTATTCTTTAACCCCATACAACAAGTTACAAAACAACTCACTGAAATATTCAATAAGACCTAGGCTAAGTTTGACTGCAGTGCTCTTCAAATAACTCTATCTCCACCAACATGTAGATACAATATTGATTCACCCAGCTCACTATTGCTAGGAACGATCATCCCCATATCACCCCCAGCCCGTTTCCGCGTCAAGCTAACTCCAATTTAGCAGTTCCACTGCAACGAAACATATTTATGAAAAATCGACGCCGAGTGACAAAGACACAATTACGTCAAGTACATTGAACGAACGGATGTGACAAAGATGTAGATGTATGTATCTCGAAGAAAATGGATTTCGACTGTTAGAAGGATTTTTAAAGAACAGTGTATGGTTACAAACCAAAAAAGATATACTATTTTAAAGCAGATGTTAAACAGTGAACGTCATTATAGATTTTGTATGATAAAATGAGATGAAATATAATAGATCTATTGGAAATGTTGTAGATTCATTTTTCTTACAATTTTGTCTCTGAAGTTATAATGATGGTGAGGGTAAAAATAGAAGTTAGTATAGTTCAAAACTATTTATTTATATACGGACAAATTTTTGATAATATAAAGAAGTTAAATAAAAAAATCGTTTATTATTCTGAATAAGTAACTAAACTATTACACATCGTTATCTATTTTCCGAATATTTTTTTCTGGGAATAATAAATTCAAAGAAAATGTAGAAATCTACTACATAATGATTACTTAAAAAATTAATATTACTTCACATTTTAGTTACTTAACTTGTAATAATTTGTAAATAAAAACTTTCTTAGAGTATGAAAACATTTTAAACGATTATTCATTGAATTATTTATAACATAAAAATTCCTTTATATCTTTTAACAATGTGCATTTTTGTCAATTAATTTTAATAACTGGATAATTTTGTACTAAAGTTATAAATAACTACACACATTATTTTCAAAATACTATTATTAATATATCCTATTAAAAAGTAAACAATACTAATATTTTCTTAATAACACACATTCGTTCGTTATTTCTGCTGAGAAAAATTGTAAATACAAAAATTTTTATTTTAAAATAATATAAGCACTGGAAAAATAACTATTATAAATTAAATTGCAAATTCAAAAATTAAATAACTGTTTTTTATATTATTAAAAAATCAGAACTATCACCTTATTATTATACATTAGAATCTAAAATGATTATAAAATAAATAATCATAAATAACATATTGGAACGTTCAAGGGATACTTTAACAAATTAACGATCGGCTTCAGTGAACAAAAAATGAGTGGTTTTGTAACACGATAACACAAAAACATACGTAGCAAAATTTATAGCCGACAAACTCAAGTCATCCAGTTAGGAAACGTTATAATTTTGTTAAGTAATTCTGCAGCTTTTATCACATTTGAGTTTTATTTGCTTATATTCCAAACAGTTCATTAATAAGATAATGTGTGTATGTGTATGTGTATGTGTATATATATATATATATATATATATATATATATAATTTTAAAAAAAACTCAATACAAATCAATCGATAATGACAAAAATTCAAAAAATATATAAAATAATACTTGTACATAAAAAGAGTCAACCCTGCAATAAAAACGTATTTCAAAAATGACAGCATAAACTAGTTTTAATGAACAAAAATCATAATTCGATTTATGTTGCATCCAAACGACGCTCATTCCAATTTCAAAAAATCTAATTAACTCGCTTCCCAAACCAAAATCAAAGCACGTAAATGTTTTCTATTTTTACAGGAAATTACATTTAATAACTGCAAAACGTTCGTACATAAAATACTGGAAATGATTTTGAAGAACATGACTAAAAATAAACTTCATTAAATATCAAAGAAAAAATGTATTCAAAGAACGCAATAGGCGAATAAATTACGCTACAAAAAAATTCTATCATTCCTTTTCAATTAACATGAACTTTGTACATATATATATATATATATATATATATATATATATATATATATATATATATATGCGCATACAAGTAATGATATTGAATGAAAAGCGAATGATTAAAATTATTACCCTCGTAACGATCTTTCTGAGTTCCTGTTTCGTGAAACTTAATTTCACTGACACGAAAATCAACTTACATTTCAAAGTAAAGTACATGTTGAAAACATTGAAAAACGAGCGTTTCGAATGAATGAGCTATTTCGAAGATAATCGAGTTATTCCAATAAGATTGTAGATTTTTGAGAAAATATGATAAAATAAAACTCTATGTATTTACCTAAGAAGCAGTGTGAATATATATATATATATATATATATATATATATATATATGAACAATTTTTAATATTTACAAACTATTTCTCAATAAATATACCTATATCTAATAGAAAAATATATTTTTTTAGTTACATTTTGTTAAAAAAAAATAACCTAAAATAATCAAAATACGAAAAACTATTTTTAAATACTAATTTATTAACAAATTCAATCTGAATAAAATTCACATAAATATAGAACAGTTCAAGAACTCTTCAAAAATATATTACGAATTAAAAGTTATTAATAATTTTAAAACTGATAAGTACTCTCAATACAACCAAAGTATACTTCAAATATAGCTCACGATTAAATCTACCTAACTACTGCAGATATTTAATCAATTCTGGAAATAATTTGCTTTTTTATATTTCTAATTAATTCTGTTACAAGAAATGTTCTAAACTAATAACTGAACAGATATGATGCTAATTACAAATCTCAGTGAACTGTACCTTGAATATAAATTTATTTGAAAATTAAATATGTATAACATTTATATAAATATGTAAATAATCTGTACTTCTATGGGTCAAGAATTACTAAAATCAAAAACAATAAACATTAACTCGACTAGTCTGAAATTATACATATATACAATTATATATATATATATATATATATATATATATATATATATATATATATATATATATATATACGTATGTATGTAATATGCATGGATGGATGAGTATGTATACAAGAACTGCGAAATATATATGCATATATAAATGCACATATACATATATTTTCTAAGTACATAATTTTCTTTACAAATATATGTATATTTGAAATTTGGTTGCTGTCAAACAACAGACCCATTTACATACAATAAATATTTATAAGTTATAATCCATTATAATGTCACATCTTCCTTAAGATATACGACCAATACACGTATTTCATAAACATTTATTTCTATATAAACGAAAATCGTATTTCTTAGAAACACTTAAGTAATTAAGGTAAATTAATCAGTATATACGTATTACACTAATAAATAGAAAATGGGTAACTGTCTTAGCCAAATTTAATATACTTGAAATTTAATAAATTTATAATTGAAAACAAACGTTTATAGTAAATGAGAACAGACATGCCAAACAAAGATGAAATATAATTAGTTTACAACCAACGCATTTTGTTAATTGATTTTAATATCTTAGGATGGAAAGCAAAATACAAACATCACCTTATCAAGATATATATATATATATATATATATATATATATATATATATATATATATATATATATATATATGAATATTTTATTACTAATAATGAATAAATTTGTTACTTTTTGTTTATGTTAATTTATTAATTTTACAATATTTTCCCCTTAATAAAAATGTTCATATATAACAAATACAAAAAATTTAATTATATCGGTTCAGTTTTATTATCGAAAACGTTACAATAACAACAACGGATATTTATAAATAATATTATAATTACAATAAAGGGTTGCAGACTCGAAATAAAAAATAGGAGTAAAAATCACTATTGTCATACAAAACAAAATATTGTCCAGTTTTAATTTCAAACATGTTATTTAAAATAACTGTTTAATACTTTTAAATGGAATATTATGTTCAATAAAAGTAAAATGATTTTAAAAAAGTGAAACAAAAATCATAATCAATTGAATATCCTATTAAAGTTTTCTGAACAGAACTGGGAAAAGAGAAAAATAATGGCTAGAAAACATTCTACAAATATAAATGAAAAAAATCTTTTCAGTAAATTAAAGAGAAGTTGAAGAATTTAAGAGAATCAAGTCGAAGTATTTACTTGTATATTAAGATAAATAGTTTTATTTTATACCAATGTATCCGAAAAAATATACAGAATTTGTGACCTAATATTTATTTTACATTAATATAAATAAAAAAAGTACCCAAACGTTTATTATAATACAACAATATTGTAGAAATATTTGACAATTTTGTAAAAAATAACATTATTGTATCACTTTTCAACTATGGAAATTATTAATAAAACGTTATTAAAAAATAATAATAATAATCTTAAATTATAAAATAACAACTGACAATATATTGAGTAAGATATAAAAATCATACATATAGTACTTGTTCATGTAAGGACTAACATCTTTCAGGAGAATATTTCTACTAAGTAGGTCAACACTATGTGAATTTCACAGACAAAATTACTGTTGTGTCCATTCTAAACAACTCTGTTTCAATAACGTTCTTATCAGCATGCATGCAGTATTGCAAAAATTATATATATATATATATATATATATATATATATATATATATATATATATATATATATATACATATGCAACTATGTGAGCAAAACAATAAATAAAATACAATACATCAATACAATAACATCATGAAAACTTAATATTTTTTTATTTTGACTTAATGAATGCTATTTATTAAAATATTTAACCCTTTAACTGTTTAATTTTGTTTCGAAAAACTTTTTCTGCCTGCTTAATTATTTTCTAGCGAAAACGAGTATACTCGACATAAACAGAGTAAAATGTTTCTGACTATAAAAGTAGGCAATTATGATTAAAAATCAAAAGTTGCGTGTTGGTTTTTTAGAAAATATATATTTTTATTCGTTGTTAACAAACAAAATTTATTTCATTGATAAAAAAAATCGTTTGTAACGGTACTTCCCCAGAATTTGTTATTTCAGCTTAATACAAGCTATTGTGTATTAAAATAAATAAGGTTGCCAGACTAACGAATATTCTAAAATGTACATTTTTTAAAAGATCTTTGTTTGCCCTTTTTCAGGGAAAAAAATTACAGTTGATTCGTTTAATAATAATACGAATGCGATTTTTTTTATCTTCACGACGAGTATACTCGACATTATGCGAAAAATTTTCGTTTCGCTCTGACGAGTATACTCGACATAAACAGTTAAAGGGTTAAGAAAAAATCGACTAGCTAACAATAACTTATATCAGAATGAAATATACAGATATGAACACTTTTAAAAACTCAATATTCATTTGGCCATATTAATATTCTTCAAAAATTACATTAACAATAAAAATCAAAAATATTTTAGTATATATATATATATATATATATATATATATATATATATATATATCACTAAACTGCACTTTATAAGTGCATCATTTTTTTAACAATTTAAAAAAATAATACTCAAAAATGTCATCGTCTTTTCAAATAAAAAAACAAATATATGAAAGAAATAATAAAATACTATATATATATATATATATATATATATATATATATATATATATATATATATATATATAAATTCTAAATCAATATACTTTTATTGATTTGCTTTTAGACAGAAGTATTATTCAACAAATTTGTTACGGATGAAAACCCCACTCCTGAGTTCATTAAAAATCTTGCTGACAGTCTCGTATATTTCAACAAAAACGTTTAATAAATTTCAACTTATTGATGTCTATTCGCAAACTAACAAATATAGATATTTACAGTAGCAAGACTAAAATGTCTGTTAAAAAAATTTTAAATGATAACAAATAAAATTTAGTTTATGAATTATTAATATTTTAACTTATACTTTAATAAATATTAATAAATTTTAACTTATACTTCAATATACATTCATTTTTATTTTATTATATATATATATATATATATATATACTTGAATGAAAAAAAAATTCTTACCGTACATTAAAAATCTGAAATTTTGAAGACTCACCTGAAAAAAAAATAATCAAATAAGGATACAAATTATATTAAATATTGAAAAGAAATATTATATTTATAGAGATGTTTTTTTAAACGTGATAGAACTTTAAACTGAATCCCTAACAAAAGTTCTATCTAACCTAAAAAAAAATCATTATATATATATATATATATATATATATATATATATATATATATATATACATATGTGTGTATGTATATATAAAGGTATAATAAAGCTGCTTTTTAAGATTAGATAAAACTTTCGATAGGGATTCAATTTAAAATTCTATCATGCTTAAAAAAACACCTCATATACGCTGACCAGGCGGATTGGTGAAGATTTTTTTATTCGGGGTTTATCTATGTGTATGTATGTATGTATGTATGTATGTATGTATGTATGTGTATATATGTATATATATATATATATATATATATATATATATATATATATATATATATATATATATTAAAACAGATATTAAGAAGACAAATAAAAATAAACAGAAAATATGGAAATAGTTACATATCATTTAATTTTTTTAGTAACTATTATGAACATTAAATAATAACACAATTAAAAACATTAATATTATATGATTTTCTAAACGCAATCTACTAATGTCAAATAATAAAAAAATATACAATATGCTCTGGATAAAAAAAATTCGTACATACAGAACGAATTATTTGGAAAAATCTCTTCTTTGTTATTACTGAATGTAAAATGATTATTGACAAAAAATAGAAGAAGAAAAACTAAGTGGACTGAGAACCGAAATGTCACTCTTATGTATGTGCACTGAAATTCTAAAGACCTATTGAATCACAAGATGTTAACAAAAGAACATATCAATAATGAAACTGATGGAAAGGATTTTATCCTTTTTTTCTCTCCAACATCCGTCGGAATCAAATCGAGTCTTCTTTATGTAAGTCTCTAATGGAAAAGAGAATCTTAAATATTACGTCATGGCCGCTAGACGCACAAAAATATACGTGTACTATTCTGCTTTCTTTTTTCACCAAATACTCGAACATTTTTGTCGATTGTTTCCGAATGTTATTTTCAGCAAAATGCGAATCTGAACTGGCTCGAAATTATTCTCGATGAAATAGGGTTAGTATTGCTGTCACCATTATATACGGTAATCTGCTCTCATATTGAGTTTACAAACTCTGCCCACACAGTATTATATATATATATATATATATATAATTTACGAAAAAAAAATAAAGATAAAATTTAAGATATTGATTGAAAAATTGTTGAAAATAGTAAGATACACTGACTGTCAGTCGTTTAATTATTTAAAAAAATGTGACGTTATTTTAATATCTATATTTTTCCAATTTAAATAAAAATGCACTAATAACCATTTACTTAAAAAAAATTATTGATTTTTAATAATTTTTAAAAAAATACTTTAAACAAGACTTTATATTAATAATGGTAAATTACAAAATATACAAAAAAGAAGGCTGAAAAAATACTGATATTTTTATTCATTTTATATCCACTGCATTTTATTACAGCTTTATAATTAATCTTTCACCTTTATATCTTCTTTTTAAACTTTCTGTATTTAAAAATATATAAATAGTACTTAAATTAAAAACAGAATAAAAAAACATATTTTATAAAGAGAATGAATCAAGAGTAAAGCTTAGAATTTTAATCAATGTTTAATAAATGAACCCAAATAAAAAGACATAATAAACTATTATTAAATCATTTGAAAAAATAATGAATAAGTTGATAGTAGAATACAGATTCATTTTATAAAATTTAAATAATTGCAATACAAACTAGTATTGCATTTTTTTAAAAAATGTAATTTTCTATTAATTATTATTATCATCTACTATAAATCTATCAAGTAAAGTAAAAATATATACTTTTACTATTTTTTTGCATTTATATATATACATAGATAAGTTTTATATTATTTTGTATTAAAGTGACATTCGACGTAATACATAAAAACATGCCATTAAAATAAATGCTTGTTATAAATTGAAATAAAGGACGAAATAAAATAGAAAATCGATCGTCGTTCGCATGATAAATTGTACATACAAGGACTATGAATAGCTGTAGTACTTGTTAAAACATTCTATCCAAATTCGATTACTTCCATAGCTATATTGTAACAAAAGAGATAGAGGAGTTTGCTATTCTTATATTGTGCATATTGTCTGGTTTCAATAACGGATGCAGGTGTTTCTAACAGCACGGATAAAGGATTAACATAACGTGAACAAATAGAAACCGAACGTACCAAGTACATGCTTGAATTGAATTATCTGAATGTGTTCGTCAAGAGTTGTAAATGGTGAAATGTCGAATATGTTAAGAGAAAAAGGTGTATGGCAATTATATTGGAAGTAGAGCTTTTGTGTACATACGGTATAAGATTAAATCAATTTGAAATTCATAAACGGATATGTTTCTTTGAATGAGTTTAAAAAATTACACATATATAAAAAAATAGATTAAAATAATTTTATAAAAATTCACTAAACACATTATAAATAGTATAAATACATTTTATAACTATTCAGAAATTTTAAACATTTTTATAATTAACAAATAAAAATTATATCAAAACATTTTAAAATAATAAACATAAGGAAAAACCGAATGAGTTTTTAAAGGAAGTAAAATTGCATTATTTAGAATATTCTTTAAAAACGAAAAAAGTCACATAAATCATATATGATGTTTCCAAAAACAGAAATGAATTTTTTAAAAAAATTACTAAGTAAAATAAAGTAATATATTTTTTTAAATCAAATCATTTTGAAAAAATATCTAGTTTTTTTAATCATATACTATTATTAAAAATAAATAAATCACAATTTTCTATACAATTAACATTAAAGTTAATATCACATTTAAAGTAAAAATTGTTGTATTTACAAGAATACAAAAAATACTTTACCTGTCATTCTTGGATTTAAAATCGTCGATTTATTTATATTGGGTAAGATGTCAACTTTATTATTTCTAGTAACAGGTATTTTAGACTGCTTTTTCTTCCACCAATTTGGTCCATTGCTCTTCACTGAACCATTATCTTTTTGTACGTGATCTTTCTCAGCACTCAAATATCTTGTAAATTCAACTGTACGACAGATCTCCAAGGCATGATTCAATGTCAAATCATTCGTGCTGAGCAAACGATTCGTAGCGACCGGATTTCGAACACCCAGCAATAACCGATCTCGCAGTAAACTTTCCCACTGCGACCCAAAATTACAATTATAGCTGAGAATTTTTAACTCGTTGACGTATTGATCAACAGTTTCGTGTGCCCGTTGATCCCGTTGAAAGAATGTCATTCGATTATACACTTCGTCGCTTTCAAAGTAGACATCAAATTTATCCATAATATATTTGATATTGTGCTTGTCGACATTATTTTCAAACGTAAACGAATTAAATATCTTCAAACCTTGTTCGCCGATTGTATTCAATAATAAATACGATTTTAGATCGTCGGACTCTTTGTCATTCTTTGTCGCTTTCAAGAATATGTTGAAGTTTTGTTTGAAATAGTGCCAGTTTTGTGCGAGATTTCCTTCCCAGCACATTTCATGCGGCATTTTTGAAATAGTGTTTTGTAGTTTTGTTAAAAAGGTCCCAATCGAAGAGTTTATATCCGGAAACTCAGATTCGGAGTTTAGTATATCCTCACTGTATTTGTAGCTTGGCATTGTTTTTGATTTGGATTTTTTTAATAACAATTATTAAACAATTTTACTGTTAAAATGTTTTTCGCGCAATTTCAAAAATTTATTCATTGTATATATAAATACTGAATTTTTATTCACATTACACTAAATAGTTTTTATTATTGTTAATAGAGAATTTTATTATTGTTTATATATATATATATATATATATATATATATAAATATTTTTTCATTACATTATTATAAATATTCTACAATGTTTAGAACGTATTTGTAAAACTCCAAATATTATAAAATAATATTATTAGTGAAAGTGTTTTATAAAAAATGCTTATTTTTTAAAAAAACATGACAACAGATAATAAAACAACAAAATTGATAAAATTTAAGTATAGACTGTTTTCTAAGCGTGATAGAACTTTAAATTGAATCCCTATCGAAAATTCTATCAGACCTAAAAAAACATGTATCATACCTTTATATATACATACATACACATGTATATACATATATAAAGCATTTTTCTAGGTTAGATAGAACTTTTGATAGGGATTCAATTTAATGTTCTATCACGCTTAAAAACACCTATACATATCATAATACTTTATAATAAGCATTACTATCGTATTGACACATATAAGTTTATCGTAATGACACATTTCATTCAAAAATAATGTTTTTTTAAAGAATACAGTAAAAAAAGCAATAAAAAATATTTAGAATTTGTAGATCGTATTAAATATTTACTTTATTATTTTCGAACATTGTTTATTTAATCAACTCGAGTATTCGTAATGATTTTTTTTATCTTATCAAAATATTATACAATACATATGTATTGAAAATATTACCTCCAGTTTAAAAACATTACCTATTGACTTAATGTTAACTACAATTTCCTTCAGGATATAAAACTCAACAATATAACTGCTTATCTACAACAATTTTCAAATATATAAAAGATATAAATAAAATAAAATAAACGAAATAGTGTAAATGAATGAAATAACGAAATGTGAATTTAAAAATGTTACAAAAAATATAAAACAAAAAGATATCATTTTTAATAACACATCTAATCGATAATTTAACTCTGAAATATGTTTAAAAGTTAAATATCTTTAATATTCATTAAAATATGAATATTTAGTACTTCAATTTAACTTTTAATTAGTATCGTCAATGTACAAAAAAAAACTCACATGATTTGAAATGTCTGATATGAAGTTTATTTTTTTTCTGTTCTAGTAAAATTGTTCAATTACAATTATCAATTAAGTTATCAAAAAATCATTTTATACTGCATTACTTTTATATATATATATATATATATATATATATATATATATATATATATATATTCCAATTTCAATAATTTCAAATATTAATGATATTTCATGTTTGTTTTATATATATATAACCATAAGAGTACATGCTTCAATTTTAATGCAGACACGTTTATCGAATTCAAAAGCAGAAATACTAAAAACACAATTAGGATGTGAAGTCTGTCTCGACATGTTATTTCCATTACAGTTATTTCGTTCTGCGTCAAATTAGTGTACAATTTCTGTTTGTCATAAAATATTATAAATTGTTCAATAAATATCAATTAGGGAAAATAAACAATGTATATGTATGTATATAAATATAAAAAAGTTATTATATGGTCTTTACAAACGATATACACTAGAAATAATTAAATATTTGTATTCAAATGACTAGAAGCAATGAAAAGGATTTTAATAATCAATGTACTTTGTTTTAAAATTATCACTTAATTATTTATGTTATTAAAATAAATAACTGAATATTATAACAATGTTAATTATTATATATGGAATAATTTCCAAAAAGCTTCCATATTTAATATGTTTATTATATATTATTAATAAATTTCAATCTAAAAAGCATTGATTATACCATAATATATTTTTATACTCTAATTAATTTTAAAAGGATTTTATTTTTTAGTAATAGGTACACAACTCAAATATAAAAATATAATGAAATTGTATATAAATTTTAATCAGGAAAAAATGGTTTATTATGAAGAAAATATACTTTATTATTATCAAGAAAATATTCAAAGATGATAAATAATACATTTAATAACATTACCAAACCTTTTCTACCTGTTCTTCGCATATAAAGAACACAATAATAAAGTAACCCTCCTCTAAAGGAAAAAGGTTCCGTATCACTATATTAAATTACGTAACAGTACGAAAACTTTCTATGTCAACCGTTCTATTTGAATAACTAAATTTGTTCTACAACTCCTACTTGAACTTCGTAAATTTATATACTTTTAATTATCAATTCCCACAACTGTTCGCAAAATTATAATAAACATTTATATACGATTACAAAACTTTATAACTTTGTTGATAAAATATGCAACTGTACTAATAATAACCATTATATATACATATAATATTTAATACATAATGTAAGAACTCGAATATATTTCAATTTATAATTAATATTCACATAACAATTAATAACAATTTGAAAACTCGTATTAACACCACTGAAATATAAACAAAACTCGTAAAATAACCACTTCATAGTAACGAAAAAACTAATATAAAATTCCGTACGACATCCATTTTTATTCTAAAAAATCGACGTCGCATGCACGAACTAAATACACTGAAAACTACAACCTAATTTTTTCTACAGAAAATTCTTAAATTGTTACTACAATTTTCCTAATTTGTGAAATTATTTTTTATACCACTTATTTATTCCAATTGCACTTACAATACAATATTGATGTTATCAATCCTACTAAAATAATACTAAATAATTATAGTATTCAGAAATGTCGCGTGAATTTAAGTTGTTCATCTAATGTAATAAAAACGTCACTACAATGTAATATATTTGTATATTTAAAAGGAATGTTATACGACTCACACGTTCCTTTTTTTATAACAAGTATCGTAATCTATTTTAATTGAATTTTTTTTAGTTCAAATTAAAAAATTAATCAAATGTATTTATAGAAACATGTTACAAATAATAATCGCTTTCAAAAATATCTCATTTAATATATATATAAATATATATATATATATAACAAAGTTAATTAACTATGTAAACGAAATATATTCGGTATTATTATAAAATGAATATAAATACCGCCGCTGAGACCGGATCTCAATTTCATTTATACTTCTTACTCAATTTAACTTTCAGATTACTTTTTACACCCTTAAACAAATAAACGTATTAATATTCATTGCTTTCTTCTTCAATCAGATATAAAATTGAAATACACAAACCAATATTTTTTCATTCTAAATAACTAGTTATGACAACCTCCAATTATTTATAGAGAGTGAGGGGGAGCTGTTTTTTTAAGCGTGACAGAACTTTAAATTGAATCTCTATCGAAAATTCTATATAACCTAAAAGCACCTTTATACCTCTATATATTATATATATACATACACATATGCATATGTATATATATATAAAAAAAAAAATCAAATATATATTTATTATCGGAAATTACTATACATGTAGTGATACATATGTTTGTGTTACAAAACTTAGCTTTATAAGTTATTCTAATGTACTAATACATGTTGAGGATAAGTATAATGATATGTGTTGTTTTTAACTGTTAATGTGGATAGACCAGGAAAAATTTCAAAAAACCTGGTGAAACATGAGGTTTTTTAAAACATGAGGTTTTTGAAACATAAGGTTTATATATTATATATATATATATATATATATATATATATAATGTTTTTTTAGGTTAGATAGAACTTTTGACAGGGATTTAATTTAATGTTTTAAAATGTTTAAAAACACTTTATATATATATATATATATATATATATATATATATATATATATAAAGGTATATAAAAAGAAAGTCCATGGGTAGATGAAACAGAAACAAGAAAATTCATCGAAGTGGAATGAAAGAAAAAGACATTAAATCACTTACAGTAGAAAGTTTTAAGAGAAATGATATTTCTATTCAAAATTTAATATTAATCTACATTTGCCTTTTATCTATATTTTTAAAATAATTTCTAATATCTTTATTCCACATATTCACTAATCTCTTCTTAGATATTTATATATTTACAATACTCCCTTAAATAATCTTTTCTTACAATACATCAGAAATTGTTTTGTTTTTTCATAATACATTGTACTGATTTTCATTTTATTTATTTTTTACTTTTTCATTTTAATTCATTTTCGTATTAATACCATAAATACTTATTATTAAAAAAAACAATTTAAATATATTCCATCCCATTTTTATTCCATTAACTAACTCTTTAATAAAAAATTCGTTTTTTATAAATCGAACTATTAAACTTTATATGTATATATAAACATATATATATATATATATATATATATATATATATATATATAAACCCACACATATCTAAACAATGTCACAAATTATATATCTGATCGTAAGACAAGCACAAATCTTCTATTAAGAACAATATTGTCTCGAATGATAATTCGATTAATGAAGTAAATCTCAAGAAAACGCCTGTAATATTTCACTAACATAACAAATTTATTGTATTTGTGAAATTCTATTAGATAAAATCTTTCTGAAATCTTCAGAAAATAATATCACGATTTCAAAGTTTTAGTGTACTTTTATAACTTTTAAAAATACAATATATTTTATATAGTTTCATGGTCAATAAAGTCATTATATATATATATATATATATATATATATATATATATATAGATAGATAGATAGATAGATAGATAGATAGATAGATAGATAGATAGATATATTGATAACAAAATATATTACAAGTATTTTTTGAAAAATAAAATATTGACATCAGTATAAACTTTTTTGCTTGCTGTCTGTTATTTCTTATGCAATATTATCAGTACTTATCAAAAAATGACTAATTGAATTTTAATTTTTTTAAAACATATTTCCAAATGAATTCGTAATTTTATTGATAAATGAAAATTATTATACACATAGTAAAAAATAGCAATTCATATTTTTATTTAACAAAAAATATTAAAAATATATTCTAGAAAGCATACATGTATGTTATATATATATATATATATATATATATATATATATATATATAAAAGTCTAAATAAAAATTCATCAGAAGTTTTAAGCTTAAAGCTATTCATTTGAAGCTTATACGAATATATGTATATATATATATATATATATATATATATATATATATACACGTTCCTCTTTTCTCTCTCAAATACCCCCATAGAAGTAAAATAGAAAACACGCACGTTTCAAATCTGTTTGGATCATGTTTTCTTTCTGTGCTTTTGCATCAAGTGCAAATAAAAAGTAGGTCGACTTACAATGAGACATTACAAAGAGTTGATATATGTTTATTTAGTATTATTATCCTTATTATAAAGCTGGTACGAACATATGTTTTATTTTACTAATGACGAATATATTTCGTAATTAAAATTTTCATTATTCACAAAAAAATAAATATTGTTTATTTTTCTATTTTTAGTATGTGTTAATTAAAACAGAATTAAAAACGAAATAATAAAAAATATGGACACTAATGAAGTTTTTCATGAAAAAAATTCTTTATTTTACTTGAAAACTTTTACCTTTTTCACAAAATAAAAACAAGCTTGTAAACATTTTAATAATGTATACAATTTGAAATATGAAAGGAAAATTGTATTAAAATTTATTACGATTTATTTAGTTTCAGTTGATTTCGTGTTTACAGATTAATTGGATTAATCTATCGCTGCGATAGACATTTGCTTAAAGCTTATCAAATATACATACATACACACTCTCCCACATACACACACATATACAAATATATATATATATATATATATATATATATATATATTTGTTTGTGTGTGTAAAAGCGTAATGCACGCATATAGTATTGAATCCATTTGTCGAAACCGGAGAAGCCACAATAATGAACAGTGTTTTCTATACCATAGGCCCATTCACTCAAGTGAGTCGGTATTGAGGTTTCCTTTGGTACCGGATGATGAAAATATTCGCCGTTGTTTAAAAGCTGTGGCGTCGACCAAAGTGCGGTATTTAAAGTTCAAATGTGTTTCGAAGTGATGATTTATATTTAACATTGATAGTATGACTATTTTTTCACATTCACGTATTTTGTAATTCAATCCCACATACATACACACACATACGTGTACATATATTTATATAGTTGTAGGAAAACCTGTAGGCGTATGAATTTATAGTATGAGTATGTATAAGAAAAACTAAAATTAATACTATTATAATTAATTGTTCATTTAAATATAACTTATCATTAATTTATCTTTAATAATAATATTAAATTTAGAACAATAACGTTCATAAATTACGTGGAATTACAATTCGGAGAATTATATAGGTCACGAAACGATATAATAATATTATAAAATTACACTTTGGGGTGAGTTATCTGAAGAACAAATTAAGAGATGATACACTCGATCGAAGATAAAAGATAAGGGTATGTTATTAGTGTCAAAAATGGAGATATTATATCTGACCTAGAACGAGATAAGTGTTCTGTTTCGGTTGCGTGACCTGTTCATAACGAACGCACTTTGTCACGTATCCGGTGGCGGATGTTACCATTTTACAGTGTGTTCCGTTTTCTCGTTTGAACCCCCTGTACTTGATTTAAATGAAATATTGTATTTACAGATATTTTTTACTTCACAAAGTACTTGAATATCGTTATATTTTCGTACTTAAATGTCTTGTTCAATTAATCAAAAGTGATTATTTGAAATATGATATTTAATCCTCTTGAATATTAAACAATATTTATATTTACAATACTCTACGGCTATAAGTTATTTATGTAAATGTATAATAATTTCATAGAATAATTTTTGAAATTATTTCTATAAAATTTCAATAGAAATCTTAAACTGGCCACACACTGAAAAGATAATTATCATTTAATGGCATGCATCGACATTAAATATACATTTGAAGCATAATTATCACTCTATTAATTTGAGTTACATATAAAATAAAAATGTATGCATATATCCACATGTCACGTTAGTGACATATTGGTGTTTATGGTTAGAGTTTCACTTCATACACAATTCACATTGTATATATAGTGACATACATTATTCTTATATATATATATATATATATATATATATATATATATATATATATATATATATATATTACTTTTAATATACATATTAATAAACCATTATTAATAAAACTATTAAAACTACCTCATTTTTTAAACCGAAAAAAATAAATTATTGATAAAAACAAAAATATTGTTTAAAAAAAATCAATGAAGTTAAAATAAAAATTTAAACATAATTTAATAAATATTTTCCTAATAAAGAATCATATTTATCAATATATAAAATCTTTCTTTATTAATTCTTTCCATTAGATCTGGTATTTTAAGAATTTACTATTACATCATTTATACCTAAAACGTTTTCATTAGATTTTCTTTATCTTTTTCTACATTTTTTTGCTTCAAAGAATTCTGTAATCCTTAAAATGTTGGTATTTCACCTCCTTCCACTATACTACTATTTTCAACATTTGCTGCATTAGTCTATCTCAAAAAACTTCTCTCTACGATTCTTCAACACACTTTAGATGTAATCAAGTAAAGACATACAACAAAGACAAAAGAAAAAAATATATAAAAAACTCACAATTATATATATATATATATATATATATACAGACTTACAAAATATTTAAATAAATCATAGTTATTTCCAAAGATTACTTACGACTAAACAGAACAACTTCAACTTTTCCAACACCTATCCCAATAATAAAAACTCAGTTATTCTAAATTCCAATTTGATTGAAATGTTTAAACGATTAAATTATAATAATTAAAAATAAACGATGACATCATGATTTGTTTTTCCAATGAACAAATCGACCATCTTTGTTTGAACATTGACGACCTAAATTATCATCAAGAGACTCCGCCAACACACATCCCTGATATACAAAATTGGATTATTTATTTGAAATAATTGCCGCAATTTAATTATAATTTCAGTCATAAACTTACAAAATACGACACCATTTCAGTAAGGTAAAATGGAACGAGCACATTTATTGCTGCCTAGTTACGTTAAAATTACCACCATAATTTTCTTATTACTCATTGTCTACGTTTTTAACTGTGTTTATGTTTTATATTCACATATATATATATATATATATATATATATATATATATATATATTAATGTATACAGCGTGTATGAGTATAAAACTCTACCTAACAATTTGTATTCATTAATTTTAAATTTAAATAATTTATAATCATAAATAAATTTTCTAAACAATGCTCAAAAATAAATTTCAATTTTATTTTTTCGCTGCTACATTAACTCAGTTAATAGAAATTACAGAAATTTATGCACTACAAATAATTTTTCACATTTTTTTAAAAAAATACTAGTTATATATATACATCAAATAGCATAGAGTAATATGACTAGATTGTTATCTTAACATGCATATTACAAAAAATAAAATAACTACATATATAAATATACACCATCGTCAGCCTTATTAAATTCACTACTGGATATAGACTTCTCCAAAAACTTTCCACATCCACGATCTAACATTTTTCTCTTCCATTTTTCACTAACGATTTTTCATACATTTCTATCCTATTTATCTATAAATCTTTTTTAGGATTTTTCATATTTCTGAATTCTCAATCAATAATCTCTCTTGTTTATCAATAATCTGTTCTTGCTATATGAATTACCTATTTCCATTTCAAATTTTTCACTGTTTTCTAACAATGGTATTTTTGGTTTTCTTTCAAATCCACTAATTTCTTTTCTCTTCTCTATGTGTTATTCATGACATATATATATATATATATATATATATATATATATATATATATATATATATATATATGTGTGTGTATATATATATATATATATATATATATATATATATATATATATATATATATATATATATATACACTATAATTAATATTCTTTGTATAATATGTCACTATTTTATTAATTAAAATATTACAAACTACTGAATGAAGGTCATGAAGCATAAAAAATAAAAGTAACAAACTTCAATACACTCAATGTTTAAAACAAGAATGTATTGTAATATGTAGGGAACAGATACATTAAATCACAAATAACAGTAAATCAAAGACTGAAATCATATATATATATATATATATATATATATAATATATATATATATATATGTATGTATGTATGTATGTGTGTGTGCATTAAAAGCATTTTACGAACTGCTTACAAATTACAGGACTCAATTTAGATAAATATATACGTATACAAATTGAAAAATTACACCCTATACAAATACATATAATTTTATATAAACAAGAACTTGAGGATTTTCATAGACATAGTAAGTACAGTACGTTTTTATTATACAATTTAATACAATCTACGTGTTAAGTAGAAAATAAATTATTCCATGTGGGTGTTTTGAATGTTTGTTGGAACAAAGGAACAACTAATTTCTTTTACAACCATCTTTGTTCTATATGATAGCAAATTAAATTAATTAGCAAAGACTAATTGCTTTGCTTGTGCCGTAATTTCTACATCCATTTATAACAGTTAACGATGAAATCATGTACAGAATAAAATGTGCAATTATTTCATACATATGTACTATAAAATATTGAAATTTAAACGTAACTATTATTCATTATTAAACAAACAATTAGAATCGAGTGTTAAAGAAAATATTGAGGAATTTAACGATAATAACCTGTTCTATTATCATAAATAGATATTTATACAGTTATTCACATAAATATTTTAAATTATATTTAGTAAAAAAAATATTTTGATAAAAGAATAAGAATATAACTTTACTTTCATTTGATGTTTTTTCGATTATTTTTTTATAAAAAGTAAATATAATATGCAGTCATATTTATAAATAAAACTAGATTTTTTTCGTGGCCGGCCAGAAATATCGGACAACAAATATCGGTGGCCGGCCAATGATATCGGTCAGCCGGCCAGAAATATCGATTATTCTATTCATTTATAAAATCTAACAAATTTTAAAAAAATCTCAATTGTTTATCCAATTATTTCATTACGAAATTCGTTCTAAATACTTTCTTTGATATCGACGTATATTTTGTTAGCACTTGTGCTCGTTTTATTTTCAAATACCTCACAATCTGTTTTCGTGATCACTTCGTATTTTTATCTCTCCGTTTTCGTTTTATATTCTTCAATAAAATTTCAGTTTCATATTTCCAGATGATATATATGAATATCCTTTTTATTTAGAAAAACAATAGGTTTCTTTTCAGATATATTCGTTTCACATTTATTCAATACTATTTCAATAACAAAAATCAATAAAATATTACAAGAAACAACAAATATATACAAACAGTTTGGTTTTAAAAATGTCATTATAATAATCATTATTACACTATTATTATAATATTCGATTATTACATTATAATAATCGAAACTAATTGAGGAATGAACTCTTTTCGTGAATGATAAATTAGCTGTATTAATATTTTATATATTTGGATATTTATAAAATGAGTGAAAAATATTTACGTTTTTTGATTTTTTCGTATTTCTATCCAATCTATACACGGATTTCTTCTTGGATATTTTTTTATTTCAGGGATTCCAATCAATAATTTTTAATTGTAGTTATTATTTTTCTATTCATGCTATATAACTGGTTTATTTCCATTTTAAAAATCTCCCTCTGTTTTATATATATATTATATATATAATTACGAAAAATTCAAAAATAAAAATACATGTATAACAGTTCCATAGTATCAATTCTAACTATTAAGCATTACGTTAGTAATTGTTAAAATAAAAATAATCTAGTAAATAATTATCAAAAGCATACATACAATAATTAAACATTTATAATTAAGAAAAATACATTATATCTGATAAAGATGAAATCTACATATCGTGTAAGTTAAAATTATTTATTCGGATACATACCAGTAGCGGAGCCACTTGCTACGGCAACAACACCAGCTGCTAATCTACTCATTTCGGCCAACGCCGTCGGTGTTCGTTTGGTTAGTTCGGCTGATTTAGAGGTACGGATTCCCAACGATAATTTCGCACTGAGACTATTACTACTGTTGCTATTCCTAGGAGATTGTTTAGAAGCACTCATTTTTAATAATTATTTTAATTTATTTATATTATAAAATATTGAAATACTAGAAATAAATTATTGTTATTTTTATTGTTTTATTTTACTAAATCTATATGTCCACCATCAAAAATTGAGGTTATTTACGATACATAACAACAATAAATATACGAGAGCATGTATATTTCTTCAGTTTTTAATAAAAACATGTATTAAATTTATTAAATACGTACATTTAAGATTTTCTTAAAATATTTCTAAAGATATTTGAGCTGGACGTGTCACAGTTGAGATTTATTATTTTAAAAAAATACATACAAATATTTATAGAAAACCATATAATTAATCAATTCTTTGAACATAATAAATTAACCTTTTAACAAACACACAAGTGACGTTAGAAAAAAAATATCATATTGTCACGAACATAGCACAACACTATAATGCATATTCAAAAATCAATCTGTGCTTTCACATGATACATTTTTATCACATCTGAGATAATATGCATGTTAATTGAACAATTACTACGGAACAATAGGCGGGATCATTTCTAATTATCTATTATTGTAAACCAATCAAAAAAGCTCCATCGCAATCGATACTAAGCTCTACAGCTGTTGAATGATTTTTTATAGTGTATTCTATAAAAGGGTAGGAATTATTCTGCGATACCGGATCGTAAAGACCGTATCTGCTATTCCCCATCTGTTATCTTTTAGATAAGTTAATTGCATTTATATGATCAATAAATTATTATTTTACTGTATACAAAATAAAACATGATATAAAAAATGGTACATTAAGCTTATTAAGTTAAAGAAATACTTCAGTTACAAAAATTAATTAACGATAATCACAAAATCTTTATGATTAAGGTTTACTTTTATTTCCTAATATTCTTACTTAAATATTACTTACAAGTGTTCACAGTTATTTTTCACAAGCGATGGAATAAATGTAGAAATCTCTACTCTAGAATATCAAATAAAATGTATTTTAAAATTGAATAAATATTTAAATAAATAAGAGAACAAACGAAATAATAACGTTTTTTTTTAAATTTAGTTATTATAAATATAAAAACATTTCAAAAATTAAAAAGGGTTGAAAAATTGCATCATAAATTTACTGAAAAATTAGTGATTCAATTTTTTAAACGCATATAATTTCTTAAGAATTCAGTGTTTTTTACAACACAAAATATACTAATTTTTTATATATAAACTGTATGAAATATGTTCAATAATTGTCATTATATTATTGAAAAATATTTGAAAATTCAGATAAAAAAAACAACTTAAAAACTATCTTAGGACAATATAAATAAATACCGAACTTTCAGGAAGAATTATTTTGATTAAACAATTCATTTATATTTTAACTATTTATTTATTCGTAATACAAAAAAAGTTTGTGTATTATCAATAATACAATAAATAGAAAAAAATATTTCATTCTGTGAAAATAAATATGTTAATTTTCGAAACAACATTTTCACTCAATCTTGATTAATATCAACTTTTATAAAAGTTGTATGTATAAAGCTGTATCTAATTTGTCTCAATAAATATAGCACTGATACAAAAACAAGATAATTACCACGTAAGGATTTCTTTTAAATTTGAAAAGTGATTATTATAGGTAAAATATTACACGTATGGTTATGGATGTTACACTTACACACGATAATCACATCTTTAAGATAAAAAGATCTCAAGACGAACAAAAATAATAAACAAAAATAGCATATAGTGAGACAAAATAATATAAAGCGATTCCTTTTTTAAAATAAGGTAAATACAACTTAATACCGATTGAAAATTAATATGTTCGATAGGCATGAAATTAAATTAATATGGGAAAAATTTAACATTTAAATTAGGGGTATTCTCGTGGCTTGCATATTGTCATATACTCTTATCGTCATATGAAGTGTAGTAATTGTGCTGTTTAATTACTGAGTATGTTTAAATACATATCTCATTGTTGCATACAGATACGAAGCATTCATAAATGAACTAATCAGTATTCTTCAACTAGATTGAAAACTATGACGTCATTGCATAAACATACGAACTTATGCAGATATGCAACGAATGAGAAAAATCCTTATTATGTCACAAATGTATCACTCATCCTTAACACTACAAGGTTTTACAAAAGTATTCAACAATCACTCATTGTTTACTTTATTCGCTGATAAATATTCCTATTAGTTATTACTATAGTCATACCATTATCGACATAATACTACATTTTATAATAGATTTAGACACTAAACATGATAGAAAAGCACTCTAACGATGATAGCACGTTCATCGAAATGCATATTAACAAATAAAATACACAATGAGTGATAACTGAACACTAATAGAATCTTATGCTGTTGGATGTGATTCATGTTCAAATAAATTTTCCACAAAACCAAAACAAATAGCTAACATCTAGATTGTTCTTTAATTAATATATTTTAGTAACAACTACCAGTATCTTAAAAATTATTTACAAAATACTTAGTTATTTATTACTTTTGAACCGGTATTTTTACTGAATATAAATTATATATATATTATTGAATTAGATTCAAATAAATTAATAATTGGAACTGATTTTGTATCAACCTCGTGGATTGTTATGTTCCGTCATGGTCCTATTAATTTTAAACGTACATGTATGCATATGTATATATATATATATATATATATATATATATATATATATATATATATATATATATATATATATATATATATGGCGTAAACGAAGAACTATATTGAATGATTCTAGAAAATAAGCATTGGTATAAACACATGCGCGTCTTTTGATACTTTCTAACCTATAAACGTCATTTTACATTTAGTAAACAAGTTTTCATGGTAATTAACACACATATTTTACGTTTCGTAAAGCTATTAATGTTAGTTTATTAAAAAATATCAATTACCGAAATATTTTCGAAAAATTCCATTTGTAAATACAGAGAAGTATTCACTTGACGTTTGTACAACACAGTGCAAAAACGTGATTTATATTGACTGTTTTTAACTCAATGTCGTAATTAACATACGGTTATCCTTGTCGATAACGTATATTACATTAGGTCAAGAAATAAAAAGCAATATTTTATCTCGTTTCACAAAGAAAATATCTTTTTGTTCCGTACTATTAACCCCTAGTGCATGTGTTTTAGATACATATACATTTGTGAAGTACAAGAAATATTTTTTACGAGTGTCTGTCGACAATGTTGCGTGACTAAAAAGTGGATTCTGGACTATTTAATTTTTAATGGACAACGTTTATGAATGAAGTATTTATAAACATTAAAAAGTTAGTGAACTTTATACTTTCTTGTATGAACTATTGCATATGTATTTAAACGAATTTCCTTTTATCCATTGATGCATGAATGTTTAATGGCGAGCTTATTTACGATACGATTTTATGATTAAAATCAAATGTAAACATTCCTCGGACTAACCTTGGCAGCTACACTTTTTTTTGTTATTAATTTGACCTTTGACGCTGAATTCAAATTAAAATCTCATTTATGTTTCAATTAATGCATACACGCATGCATGCATGAACACAAATTCATATTTATATTCATACCTAAACAAACACATGCAAATACATAAATTATATGTGACATTTTCATCTAAAACGTCTAGCTTTTATATACAATGAATGCATTCTGTTTAAACTATCAAAAATACCATTTTATAAACAAAACTGCATGAAAAATTTTATGAACTATTTTTATACGTAGTCGTCAATGTCATTTACTACTAAAACCCAAGAAATAAAATTTCTTTGTATAAAAAAAAACTCGTTATTTAATTAGTTTATATCATTTATAACGCCTTTTTTAAATTATTCAATATTTACAGTAGATTTTTTAAAAAGAAAATTGTACAAATAATTCGTCAATAATTAAAAATCAAGAATACAAACATTACTACTCGTTACAAAACATTAATTACTAAATTTGTTGTTAAAAAAATATATACAATTCAACTAATCAAATACATAAAATATACGATAATATAAAATGTTGGAATTTTAAATTAAAGAATATAATCATATATATTTTTATAACACAATAATAAAATATTAACTACTGTACTGAAATTTTCAACAAAAATAACCTCTTAAATTTTTATATATATATATATATATATATATATATATATATATATATATAAATTATTTACTGTTTAGTTTAATTTGTTTATAACTTTTTCGACAGAAACTCCATCCAAATATAACAATTTTAAACTTTATTCAATATTTACATATAATCATAAATAATGACAAAACAGATATTGTCTTCTAATAAACTATTTCTTTATTTTGAAAACAAAATTAAAAAAAAAAACAAGTTAAATTAATAAATATTTACTACTTTATACGTTGTCAAGACAAATATGGTATATAATTTCTTCATTGTGCCCATTGATATATTTAATTAATGAAATTTAATTACATTAATGAATTCAATTAAAATTAAATTACGTTCTATTCACATATGAACAGTTTAAATTATTCAATTTTGAAAACATTTCAACCAAACATCTAATAATATAATAAAATCATTTAATATATATAATTTAAACTTGGTCTAATAAACCTAAAATAAGATTATTTTCCAAATTTATAAAAATTGTGTAGTATAAAATACTAATAACATAAATATTAACTTTTGTTAAATATACAAACTGTATCATGTAAAAAAAGTTTAATACATGTAAAATTAAAAAAGTTGATATATGTATATGTTTCACTATCAGTAATAATATATCTAAAAGACAAATACCCCTAATTAAGTTGTCTATTTTTTTACACACTCTAATAAGAATTATTTATCATACTGTTATTATTCGGTAATTAGATATCATATTTTATTTATATACATAGAATATATCAAACGAATAGTTTTTTAAGTGAAATCTTTAAAATGAATATATAGATAGATAGATATTTGTGTTCATATTTATATTTGTATATTTTAAATAAAATATTTCTAGTCCTTTTTTCATTAATTATTTTTTATAATTCCAGCAGTTATTCTATTCCACATTCTATAATTAGAAATTTGTAATAATAACATCCGTTTTCTTGTATATTTATTCTTTATTAATATCTAGTAAAATAGGTTATAATATCTCTAAATAGATTTTTTTTAAAAAAATAATTATAAATATTGATACATAAATACAACATTTCCAGTTAATAATAATAATATAAAAAACACAAGTTATGAAACAAATTACATATTTTTTTTCTAATTTATCATCAGGAAAATGTTTTAAAAGTTATTTCTATTTAATACATATTTTAACTAATTATCAGTTATCCGACATTACACATAAAATGAAGGACAGATATTTCTTGTTCCATACAGACAATTCTACTTTATGTATGCAAATTAAAATTAATTGTCGTAGTCAATTCGTTTTAATTGAAATTTTACAGTTAATATACTGTATAAAACGCCTAAGCAAGCGAAAATTCACAGGAAATATTTTTGAACTTAATATGAATGCTATTCTTAATATTTATCAAAATGTTATACCCACGTAGTTGTTTATATGCACATGAATTCTATCAATTTTAATTACTAGGATCACATATTTAAAAAGCTATAATACACCATGTTAATAATTATTGAGGTGTATTCTTTTAGAACATCGTCATAAATTAGACGACAAAATAATGTGCAAGCTATGTTTAAAAAATCATGTTAAAAATTAAAAATGCTCTTATACATTTTCACATTGATGACGTACGTATTTTTAATCACGATTTATGTTAATGGTTTTCAATTGTGTTTTTCAATTATAATTTTTTAAAGAATTACTTGGCAAAAACTCTAAAATTGTATTATTCGTTTTTTTCATACTGAACGTTAAAAACAATGAACGAACTAAAGTAAAAGAATTGACAAATCAATTGTAGATAAAATCTGATGATGTGTAGGTTTTTTCTATGGGCGTTGAAACTGATTATTTTATTCTTGTAAAATATATATATATATATATATATATATATATATATATATATATATATATATATATAAATTAAATATAGTATATATACATGAAAAAATCTAAGAATTAAACAGCATGTATTTAGAGATGTGGTTTTCCTATAAAAAAAATATTTACACAAAATGTGTGAATGTTTATAAACAGTGTCTGATTTGCTTTCACGAAATGGTAATAACAACATTTTTAATTAGTTTTTTCTATAAATATAATATAGTTTAGTTAATATACGAGTATATAATTTTTATTATTTGTATTTTATATTCTTTTCGTCAATTTTGTATCCAAAATCACATTTTTATACTGTTATAAGTTTTAAATATTTATATTGTTTTTATTACTGTAGAAAATAAACATTTAATAGAACAAATAATAAAAAAATATCTTCATTAATCTTTAAAAATAGTTAAAACATACCTTTGTATTTGTATTGTTTGTTTGTATTAGAATATAAAATAATCTACGAGGGTTTGATAAGTATGATTAATTAAATTTAATTTTTCAATTTAGTTTTTCTTACTTTTTTACCATGCTTATCAAACGACCCTTGTATTAGAAATCAAACATCACAACTATAAATTGATACCACAATTTCAGTTTATCTTATTATAAATTTCTATTAATATTTACACATCGATAATTGATGTATTCTAAATCTAATTTTCAAACATAAATGAATAAATAGCTTAATTAATTTCTATTAACATTTTGCAAACAAAGATTGCTAAAAGATTATGTACCATATAATACTAAAGGTTTTTATTATTTGTTATTTTCCTGTTCTGAATAAACATCATTCACTATAATGTTAATTCTGTTTTACCTGAACTATGAATATATTAGAATTGTGACATTTGCTTGTTTGCCAGTTTCAATATGTGCATTATTATAAACATAGTTGCAATAATATGCAATTGTATCCATTGCATAAAAACTAATACAACTTGTGTATTCTTTCTCTCTTTGCCTGTTTTACATACTCAAATACTAAACCACACTTTCATATAAAAATGCGATTAAATCAAAGTTAAAAATAATATATGCATTGTAACATTGTTGTTTTTTTCAATAGGAACTCCTATTTTTACTATCGGTGTTTACGATTATATCCATTGAAATACATATATTTTCCATACATATTTATGTTACAAAACGTGACACCAATTATAATTTAAAACGGGAATTATTTATACATGAATCATAGTGTAATATAAAATAGCATAGCTGCGTAATTTTTCAAAGACCTATATACAACTGCATAGACAGAAGAGTGAAAATTTCTGATCGAATACCCATCGTAACATCAATCAAATAGCGAGTAATTTTTATTCTGAATACCATTTTTAATCATAAACTTTCATCTATTCTTATCAATGACAATAAACAGCTTTTAATAGTTTTCTTTCGAATGTTGAAAACGAAAACTGCATTTTTCAGATTTTTTACAATTAATTTTAAATAAATTCAAAAAGTTATATTCTTTGCAACAATGCTTAAAAACATTTGAAAATTATGTTTCTTAAATAAACAGAGATAAAAATATATGTCGGTTTTATTACTCTACAGCTTTCTTTTTCAAAAAGTTAAAGTATTTTTTAAAAACAAAGAGAAAAGAAGCACATCGCAGTTGAACGAACTGCATTTTGCATCTCACATTCTTGTTGTGTTACTTATACAT
The DNA here is from genome assembly GCA_029203775.1 of Neoneuromus ignobilis. Taxonomy (NCBI): domain Eukaryota; kingdom Metazoa; phylum Arthropoda; class Insecta; order Megaloptera; family Corydalidae; genus Neoneuromus; species Neoneuromus ignobilis. Next base: position 33,884,146 of record CP092092.1, on the reverse strand, counting down.
TTTTATTATTAAAACATCAAATTTAATCCAAAAACAGATATATTTCGATCAATTAAAATGAAATTATAACACCTAAAAAGTATAACTCGCATTAATATTCTTGTCTACGTTCCACACGGAAATGAAAGAAACGAATACTAATAATAATAAATATATCTTGATGAAGCAATCGACTGAAATACAGAAAGATCATGTATATATCTATTTCAGTTTCCATTCGGTTCAGTTGTGTTTTGTATACTTGCTGGAAATTAACATAATTGAATCGGATGCCATGAAAAGAGACCTTAATACTACCATATATATATTTAAAATAGTCTTGTTCACTTCATGTACAAATATTTATACTTAATAGGACGCTGAATAGAAGATATGTTAGACAGAAATGATTTTTTTGTTGTTATGCTTCATGATGACAGACACTGTACAAGTACAATTCAACGTTCTCTGCTTCTTTTAAATATAATTTAATATTCTTTTGTGTACGATAGTTTATTCGCAAAAGAAAAATAATATGAACATTTATTTATTCAGTTAGTGTGTTTCTGTATTGTTGGAGTGTATATTTTGTTTAACTGGAATTAAATACAACTGTGATCTTCGTCAATTGATCTAAACACATGTAAATATATTATTGAATTTATAAAAAAAATATTTTGTATATAAGCCAGTTCTATTTTGAAATATTAACAAACTCAATAATTAATTAACATAATCCACTAACACATTTATTCATAAATATATTTCTTCTCTTTTTTTCTCTCTCTAAGTGTATATGTATATATGTGTGTGTATATGCGTATGTTTGATATATAAGTTTATCAAAATGATTTTAATTGTTAGACATGTATAGCTCTATTATTATTTGAAAAATCAATCGTGCATATTAACGGAGTTTTACCAGTGAGTTTTATATGTTTTCATATGACTTGCCAAGAAATTGAAGAATCTAGTCTCAGTCGAAGTGTTTTTGCTCTGTGATAAGTTCTAAAAATATATTTGTGAGTAATAATAATTATTGTTCTTGGTAAAATGTTGTATTTTAAATTTTGCACTCACTTTTTGTGAACATTTAGACACACATTAATGAGAGTTTGGAATTTAAGTGTATGTAGTGGATTGTTGTGATTATTTATATTCGAATATTAAAGCCAGTTGTTTCTCTTGACAGTCGCAATTTTATTTCACTCACGTATCTGTCATATGAATTAGTAAGTTCGGCTTATTTTATTTTCATTATATTTAGACGTTTTATAATGAATTGAATTATGAATGAATGCAAGTGCGTAATAAATATATACATACATATATAAGTATTAAAAAGGTTTAGATAAATTTAATTTCTCATAAATATAAATGATACAATTTATTAAAATAAAAAAATGGTTAATTGTCCTAAAGTAATAAATATTACATTTAAAATTAATTATTGTAACTGTTATTTGTTACCGAGCTAATTTTTTTTTATATACAAATTCAATGAAAATATTATGTAGTTTTTTGTAATGAAAATATTTAAGTATTTTTTGTAATATAAAATCATTACATATGTGATTTCATTTTACGATAAATGTGTTTTTAATGTTTATTTGTACAATAATCTCTCTTTTTCTCTCATATATATACATACATATACAAAAATACTTAAATTTAGTAGATAAATAAAATGCTTATCAAATACAGAACATTATTTACCTTGAAGCACTATATGTGAATATACAATATAATTTTGAATTTTTTTTTAAAATTAGACCGTCTTTTAATTTATTTTTAAAAATGGCGAAAATATTGTCAATCTAAAATGCGATTAGAAGAAAGTCCAGACGCTGAAAAATTAAATGTTATTGAATGTAATTAAAGTTTACAATTTTAAATTTTATAATAGTTTATGACCTAACGTAATTCAATTAAAATTTATATGCATTAAAGCCTTATTGTATCTAACAATGCATAAATTACTTTCTATAAAACGTATGTCAAATGTCGCTCGTTAGGTCATTCTTGAGCACTAAATGAATTGTAACTTGTCATCGTTAATAACATCACAATAATATGTAATAGACAGAGGTGGCTTTACAATTATAATTGGCTACTGACCGAATCTAATAAACTGAATGGCAAACGTTCTAATTAAAAAATCTAATTATTTTTTATATTAGCTTTGATTACGTTTATGTGCTATGACTGATAACTCAATATATTTCTAATAATTCGAATAATTGGTTTCTTTTTCAAGGCAATAAATAAATATTCCTCTACATAAATTATAACTTAAGAAATGAAAGTATACAAAAAAGAAATAATTACAAATGGGTTGAGATAACTAAATATAAGAATATGCATTATGAATGGTTTAAGCAAAAAGTGCTTTAAATGTTTTTTTCTTGATTATATCTTCACGGTTATATTATTCTACAACTTATTACACTTGTATCATCCTCGCGTATACGTTGAAGAATCTTTCTAACAATCTACCTGTTATTTTTTTAAATTTACCTGAAAATGCCACAAGTATAACTAATTATACATCACTATGTAATATAAGAAGTAAAAAAAATATAAGGATATTTTTATCCTTACAATCTGAAAAGAATTAAGTGTAACTCAATAAATTTTTTAATCGAACCAGGTATACCAATGTGAAAACACCATTTAATTGAAATTCAATAAATTAATGAACATATTGATAAAAAAATAGTAAATGATTTATTTGTAATGAATTTTAATTTTAACCAGATTGAAATAGATATAAATATTTAAAATAATAAATATTAGTAAGAGAAAAATAAATTTACATTTATATCTGTTCTATGATTCTAAAATATCATCTTCCAGGATAAATTAGAATTTATTTCATTATGTAGATTGTTAAAATATAACCTAAACTAATGATAATAATAATACTGATACATTTTGATTTTTAAAAATATTACAAATGTTTATAAATTTAAATTGACCCATTTTTAAAACAAAAAAGGAAAACAATTTTTTTTCGTATACTAATTTGTGTAAAAAAATAATAAAGTAAATCCAGTATATTTATAATTCGATTAATGGGATGAAATTTTACTTTAAGTGCCTAGTTTAATTAAACAAAAAACAGTAGGAATAGAAACCGTTTTTAGAAAAAAACATTCAGTTATCCTAAAAAGAAATTAAAATGTTCATTAAAACATTCTACGCTTTTTCATTTAAATTAACTCCATACAAAAAAGTACGTTTAATGATTTATAGGTAAACAATAAAAATGAATTATGTGGAAAAATTCCTTGTAAACAAGTGATATTGTATCATGGAAAAATTGATAACCATACGTTGTGACACAATAAGTAGCATGTGAATAGATTTACTGGACATTTTTTTATATCAAATCATGTATAAATGTGATAACTCGGAGAAAAATTTCATTAAATTTAACGAAATTTAATTTGAGGTGTTCAGTGAAGTGGTTGTTTTCATTTTTCACGTGAAAAATATTTGTCCATTTTGTTTATTTACAAGTTTTGTGGAATAAGTGCAAGTGAGTACATTAATTTAATTGTTTGCGTAGTCATATGAATAGTGAATATTTATGTGTGTGTGTAAATATATATATATATATATATATATATATATATATATATATATATATATATATGCACGTACATATTTGCAAAAATATTTATACGATTAGAAAAAAAGATGAAATAAATATTTATATCTCAACTTATATCAACCAAAATTTTGCGCGATCACAATCTTTCGCATACCATTTCTATGAATTTCAAGAAAAAACGTAATATAAACAAATAAAGGTCTTTGAAATATCATAAAAGTCCACACATCATTTAAACTTTTCATTAGATAGAAGAGAGTTATTTGAAATACAAAAAAATTCTCGGAAAATAAATAATACTTGTACATGTTTTTTTTAAAAATATGGTTAACAAGAAATATCTGTTTTATGCCACAATTATATAGAAATTTATGTAAGTAGCATCTTATCAATTTTTTTACTGGAAAGAAATATAATTTGCTTATCAAAATCAAAGTGGACAATATGATTAATATCGAAATATTTTATGTATCCATTTATTATTTGTACAGTTGGAACCTACATAAATATATAGGTGTTTTTTTAGGTGTGATAGAACTTTAAATTGAATCCCTATCGAAAGTTCTATCTAACCTAAAAAAACATATATATAAAATGGAACTTTTTAAAGTAATATACATAGAATTAATTGATATGTTTGTTATCTAACCCACAATTATGTGGAAAAGTATATAAGTAGCATCTTATCAATTTATTTACTGGAAAGAAATATAACTTCCTTATCAAAATCAAAGTCGACAATATGATTAATATCGAAATATTTTATGTATCCATTTATTATTTGTACAGTTGGAACTTACATAAATATATAGGTGTTTTTTTAGGTGTGATAGAACTTTAAATTGAATTTCTATCAAAAGTTATATCTAACATAAACACACACACCCACACATACACACACACACACACACGCACACACACACACACACATATATATATATATATATAATGGAACTTTTTAAAGTAATATACATAGAATTAATTGAGATGTTTGTTATCTAACCCATAGAAATGAAAAAAAAATGATAACAGAACTAATAATGACTCTTTATACAAATTATTATCATATAGGTTCTTGACCTTTGATTACTTTTCATTCCAATATTTTCAAACCGCTACCCTTCTTAGTGAAGTCTTTTAAATTCAGATTAAAAAGAAGTGACAATGAAGTAAAGATGTTATTAGAAACCTCTATATCGGATTTGCAGCTCTAAATAGTTTTATTATAAAAATGTTGAATGTTTTATTATTTCAAAATTGATTTTGTTGTACTGAAATATTAATATTAATTTTACACCTAACTTGACATGCACATATGGTCAAGATTATATCAAATAGATTATTAAAAAAAAGATATGTGACCTTCAAACATCAATTAAATAATAGGAGATTAAATTATCTTTACATCGCACACTTCTGTTAAAAACATCAAAAAATAAATTATAAGTGGAATAAGTACACAAATTGTCACTGTAAACATTTACGATTTGTAATTATACATTTTGTTCAATGTTATTTAATATATATTTTTAACAGATATATCGTGTATGTGTTTTTTGAAACATATTAGATGATTTATTCATTTTTTATAACACAATCGACATACACTGAATAAAACTTTAATGTACTGTATAATTTTATTAAAACTCTAACAATAATAATAATACTATTTAAATTTAAAAAATCGAACAAAACAAAACATTATAAATAATGGAACAACAAAATAAAATTAACAATGTTAGAATAAATAAAGATTTTATTAATAACCTCATTCGAACTATATTTGTAATTTTGATGACCAGCTTTTAATAAGCATACACCTCTGTTAATTAACTCTAAATTTAAGAAATATTCATCGATTAAAGAACCTTGACAATGAACTTATTTTTAAAAATAAACAGTACACATATAAAACGAATAAATGTATTGATTCAATTTACTGATTGGTTTTATTGATTTGATTAACTTTTAAATTTGCATGCAAATGTTTTCATTTCATTGTTGTTACTCGTACTCGTTAAAAAGAAAAAGAACATCTTATTCAATTTGAATAAACATTTCAACTGAAAAGTATAATAAGTAAATAATAGGTAAATGAGTTAATTACAGTACCCAAAGCATATATTATTTTGTAATTAAGTTATACACATATCGAAAACGACTGCTTTTTATAAATATTCATATTATTTTTCATGTGTGTAAAGCATGACTGAAAAAAACTAATAATCGTGTTAAAATATTTGAAACGTTAATATTTTTTTTACTAAGTATTTAATATTTTCGTTAATTCCAATTTCTCTATTTAACTCGTGTAAGTTTCTAAATAATTAGTATTAAAAGTGTTAAAATATGTACAAGTGTTTAAAATTAACAATCAGAATAAAAAATAAATTTGTTATCATTTCTAGTTTCGATAATTACTGATTTGTTATCAATAACTATTTTAATATTATTAACAAATTAATATCTAATAAATTCATGTATTTTCGATAGAATAAAACGTTTTATTAAATAAATTGTTTATAGAAGTTATAATAATACAATTATAATACGAGTGTAATTCTAATGCAGTGACGAATATAATAAAGAAATTGAAGAAGAAATATCTGATTACTTCATCGAAATATAGCATCGAAATGGATAGTAAAGAAACGAAAATGAACACGATGTGGAGGACTTTTATACGAGTATTTCACGGTATTGTGGAACTCATCGTAAGGATGTTATTTAAAATTATATACGGCAGTACAGGTGAATCGATGCCTCCTATTAAAGATTTAATTTTATTGGAGTCCGCTACAACTTTGGCGCATAAAATTCGAACAAAAAAAGTGAGTATTTTCTCTTTTCTTTTTTTTAGATTTTAATTTGTTTTGTTCTCTGTGTAACGAAATATTAAACCACGAAAAAACTATTCATTATCATAATTCATATTGCAATGTTATATTTTAATAATAAAAAAATAGTAACTCAATATTCGAATGAAAGACATTCTTGATTTTTACAGAATAAAGTTTTTGGTCTGATAATGAGAAAATAAAACAACGATTTTTATTTTATCAACATAGTTTATATTTCGACATATTTTCATAGTAATTAATTAGTAATTAAGTTATTTTATAGTTAGTTAATTTATTTTCTAATAAAAGAAATAATATTAGAATCAAGTTTCGATCGTCATGTACTAATATACATGAGAATTGTAATCACTGTTTTCAGGAAAATTTAACCTATATTCAATGTTTCTATGACTTGTAAACTAAATATTTTATATGTAATCAATATTTGTATTTCCTGTAGTGTATCAAATCCACAAATATAGTTTATTAAAACATATTATAGTAAGCAATAAAGCTTCTAAATTATTATTTTTTTAAATTAACGTTTAACTATACTTTTATATATATATATATATATATATATATATATATATATATAAATTTATAATATTAAATAACACAGATAATATAAATTTATATTTGTATTAAATTACATTTCAACAAATACAATTTCATTCAAAAAATATTTAGTTTTCTAATAGTCTTTTTTTAATTAGCAAATATATTAAATGAAATAGGCTAGTTTTATAAATTATTTCAATTTTGAAAAAAAAATTCGTATCTAATTCGAAAATTATAAAAACGTTTGTAACTCTCATTAATTTATCACTCAACGTCAATTTCACAGACATTAAAGAAAATTTTCCCATGCCTCTATTTAATTGACTCCTTCCTGATCAGTGTTGTCTTTGCTGTTTCAATTCTAACTATTTCTTAATTAGTTAATAAATATATTTGATTGTAAAACGATTAAATATCCAATTCTTTTGTTAATTTTAATTTACATTTGTAATATTCAGTAGATGAATCGCACAATTAGTGTTTGAAATTTTCATAGCATAAATATTTTTTTTAGAATGATTTATAATATAAGTACTTATCAGAATTCCTTTAAGTTATTTAATTTGTTTGTTTTGTACTATTAATAATTTTTCATAAAACCAATCAACAGATGTTTTTTTTCTAAATTTAATAGTTTTGAACTTAAAAATATTTACTGCACAAAAGACCAGTTGATATTTTACAATATAAAATATTTACTCATATAAAAATGTAAAACCTTGAACTTTTATACGTAAATTATACTTTTTAATATTGCAATTGTCATTTTTGACTCTAATTATTATATTACGATTTGTTTTCACTAACGTTGGTAATATATTGTATATATATATAATTTTCAACTTCTGTAAATCCACTATTAAAAAGACATCTAGCTTCATCATGCTTATACACTGAATCTATTATTTCCCACATTTTAAACATGATGAGCATTTATCTATTATTGGCTTTTTTATATTTTATAATCCCCAATCAATAATTTCTATGATCCATTTATAAACTAACTACAGTACATATTTCTGATTTTTAATTTTTGTCATCATGCTTAAATGTCTATTTCTTATTATTATTTATATCGTACAACTATTTATATTTCTTTAGTTTGAAATCAATATATATATTAGTCTCCATGTTTTACTTTCGTAGATGAAAATAGTAAAAATATCAAACATTTTTTTCAAATAAAATGTAATTTAAAAATAATGAAAATGTAGTAAACCGAATAAAAATCTAGATTTTCTAATTAGTATTTCGTTATAAAAAGTATTTTTTCATAACGAAATTTTCTATTTTAAAATATTTTTATATTGTTACAATCTATTTAAAAATAGTATCAACATAATAATTGTAACACATATCAAGGTTGCGACATAAAATTGGTTTGAGCAGTTTATGTACCATTTTTTAAATAGTATATTTATCGTTTATATACAATGTGCTTTATGTGTATCTAATTATATATAACATTGTAAAATACAAACTTTATTATATTGCATCGTTTCGTCATGAAAATTATGGTATTCACATCTGTTTCAGTATAAACAATGAAACATACTGAAAGTAATACTAAATAGGTTGTGACAACACATTTGGTATTAAATTATATAGTGGCTCAAAATTAAGTATTGTAATATATTTTTTATTACATTATCATTTTTTTTTACAATTTCGTCTTTTTTATTATTTAAACTCTATAAGATGAAATATTTAGGTCAAAAGTATATTATAATGAACTCTTTAATATGTAATAAATTATTCACTGTCTACTTGAGGTTAATAGAAAAGGTGTAAAATAACACAACTAAGAATAAAAATAAGCTATAAAACTTCAATCAAAAAAGTAGTAATTGTAACACATAGTAAAGTAACTATAGCCTTTCAATCTATAAAAAAAATAATTTAAAACGATATATAACCATTTTAATAACAATACTTATTTATTATTTACTGAAACTATTTTCAACCATTTTCGTTCGCAATAGAATTTTGTTATCCTGTCAAATTAAAGTTTAAACAGTGTATATAATGATATATTGTTTTCAGTATTTCTTCATTTTGATTTAACTAAAAAGTATTAGTTGAGAAATATGTATGTGAACACGCACATGATAAGAATCGATATTATCGGAATGGATTTATAAATATAATATATAGCTATATTTCTTTCAAATCAGAAAATTATGAAATTATTTATAATTAAATTGAGAAAAATGAAAAGTATTATTTTGGAAAAAAAATAACAAAGATACTCTCTTCCTTTGTGTACATCCTCACATCTTCACATAATAAAAAATATTTTCATAATTTCCTTCCGTTCATATAATAAACTTTTTAAAAATATAAAAATGTCATGTTGTCATGTAGATAAAAATATTGAACTTTACTAAAATTCTACAACAGTCATAAAATATATATTTGAAAATATTGTAAGTAAAAAGAATCATTATGTTTTTTTTAAAAAAAAAAACACACCTACTTAAAGTGTTATCGATTGACAATAGCTGGAAAAAATGACGACAAAAAATAAATAATACATTGTTCAATTAGAATAAATGATTTATAGTCACGACTGACCACATATAAATCAATCAGTTTTCGGTCACATGCGCAGAAATAAAATATTTTTCATATTAATTTGTCTGTAATGCCAGTAAGCGACAACTTAATTAAGTAGTCATTAAATGTTCTTTTTTCAACATATTGCATGTACTCTTTAACGCTTAATATAATATTTATATTTCAATTTTCATCTATTAATGTAAAATTAATAAAAATACATATTTGAATTGTACATGTCACTTTTATTCTGATAATTTCTTTAATCTGTCAACTTAGATTTATTCAAGAAAAGACTTTTTCAGTCGTTTGATTTTTATAAATAGTCCTATTGTATAATATTTTAGATAATTAACCTTGACGAAGTGAAACTACAAATAATAAATTCTCCTTCAGCTGATGAGCACTATCATTTATTAATGTCACTGACCGGAAAAACGTTAACGCGTGAAATTTGAACCCACGGACAAAGTACAATTTCAATGTTCTCATAATTTCATAAGCAACGTTGTGTAATGTGTCCACTATAACCGCATTTAACATGATTCATGGCTTGTTCTCTGCTCTTATCCATTGTTTCCAACCATTTGTTATAAGATATTTATACATGCGTAAATTACACACTTTTAAAATTATTTTTGTTTACAATATTTTCGTGTTGTATATATTTAATCGTTTTGAAATTATTTTTTTCAAATAAATCAAATCAGTATAATGACTAAACATCATTGAAGCTACTTTTTATTACAAATATATATATATCATCATCATCGTCATATAAGCTTATATCAACCCATTATAATTCAGTAATACTTGATCAAAATCACCACGCCGACCATGCGGATTAGTAAATATTTTTATTTAAGACTTCTTTAATTGCTTTCACTAAAGCTAAAGAACTTCGTCTGCCCAATATCTCCGATCAATGATCGAACACACTTCTTCCACATAACAAATGGTGATACTAATGCACCTCCGGTCGGATATATATATATATATATATATATATATATATATATATATATACATATATATATATATATTTAAATATATCAACAAGAATTATTTTTGTAATTTTAATAAAAAATAAATTCAGAATTTTTGTTGAATATTTTAAAGAACATCAATTGAAATTCGACAAGGTAGCATTCAAAACAATAATTATTTATTAAATATTATTCTTACATTATATATTTTTAAATGGAATAATATATTTCATTTGTAGTTAACAAGTGTTCAAGTTGTTGAATCATTTATAACAAGAATCACTGAAATAAATTCATTGCTGAATTGCGTTGTAACGAATAGGTTTGAAGAAGCAAGAGAAGAAGCAAAGAAAGCTGATAATCTAATTACGTCTGGTATTTTGACTGAAGAACAACTTGCAAAAGATATGCCTTTTCTTGGAGTACCTTTTACAACAAAAGACTGTATACAAGTTAAAGGTATGTGAATATTATTGGTCGGTCTTTTAACAAATTTCAACAATTTGATTGACTTGATAATTGAGTAGTTAGATATTTGAACGCTCGTCTTTAAAATTTTTAATATTCCTACAGAATTTAATTTTTTTTTTAGAAATATCTAAATAATGTAATAAATTTCTAGTAATTAGCATAAATGCGAATCAAATTATCACGATATTTAAATCTAATAAATAATAAAAAGATCAACAAAATAACAGAATAATAACTAATTTTCTTTTTAAAATTTGTTTAATTCATAATATTTTTAAATAATCATATTTTCAATCACTTTGGATGTAACGGAATATATTTTTGGAAATCATAATTTTTTAGGTTTATGCCATACTGCTGGTCTATATCGCAGGCGAAATATAATTGGAACAGAAGATGCGGAAGTTATTATTTTATTGAAAAAAGCTGGAGCTATTCCAATTGCTTTAACTAATGTTTCTGAATTATGCATGTGGTAAGTAATATACATTTTTGAAAGTTTCATCTGTTAAACAAAATCATTTTAGAATATCTAACTATTTTCAAATAATTCATATAACACATAATAAAAAAAATTACGATTTTAAATTAAATTTTAATATTTTTTTTAGGTGGGAAAGTGGAAATACAATTCATGGACGTTCAAAAAATCCTTATGATGTAAATCGTACAGTAGGAGGTTCATCTGGAGGTGAAGGATGTTTACAAGCAGCTGCAGGTTCAGGTTTTGGAATAGGTTCTGACATAGGTGGTTCAATTCGTATACCATCATTTTTCAATGGAATTTTTGGTCATAAACCTTCACCTGGTGTTGTTTCTAACATAGGCCAATACCCTTCTCCTGTTTCAAAAGAACAAGATAGCTTTTTGGGTATAGGACCGATGGTTCGTAGAGCTGAAGATTTAATGCCGATATTTAAAATAATAACCAATAAAAATGCTGAACGTTTAAAATTAGACGAGCCTGTGAATATATCAAAGCTTAACTTTTTTTACCAAGAGACTGATTTAGGTGCTAAATTAGTAAGTCCTGTTAATAAAGATATTAAAGAAGCAATGCACAAAGTTGTGCAACATCTTGAAAAAGGTCACAAAATTAAACCAGAAAAAATACAAATAAAACATTTTAGTAAATCTATGGTTCTTTGGTTAGCAAATATGAAAACAATAGGTCCTAGTTTTGCTGAACAATTGGCAAACTTAGATGGTTCTGTTTGTCTTTCACTTGAATTTGCAAAATGGAGTGTGGGACAGTCACAACATACATTTATAGGTCTCATGACAGCTTTGATAGAAAAGTTTGGTATAAAATATGGAAGTTCAAAACATCAGTATCTTATATCAAAAAGGAATCAATTCAAACATGAATTATTAGATATTTTAGGAGATAATGGTGTATTATTATATCCTACACATCCTACAGCTGCCCCTTATCATCATGAACCACTTTTCAAACCTTTTAACTTTTCATATACAGCAGTAGTCAATGTTCTAGGACTTCCTGCTACACATATTCCAATGGGTTTAGGCTCAGAAGGTTTACCAATTGGTATACAGGTGATAGCAGCCCCTGATCAAGATAGATTATGTATTGCTGTAGCAAATGAACTTGAAAAAGCATTTGGAGGATGGGTACCACCTCAAATTAATGCGTAGATTAATCTTATAATTATGCCTTAATTTTTTTATTTCTCTATAAATCATTAAAGAAAAGGTCAGTATTTTGTAAATGGCATAATATATACATATATGCAAATGATAACATTAAATAAATATAGTTAATAAAGTGAGGATTCATATTTAATTTGAAAGACTGTACCTAATTTCATATAATTTTAGAAAATAATAATATTTTTAGTAGATTGTTATACTTTAGTAGTATATATATATATATATATATATATATATATATATATATATATATATATATATATATATATATATATACATATACATATATGGTAGTTATTATATTTTATAATAACACTTTAATTAAATATTAGATTAAAATCTATTCAATATTAATAAGTATCCTCACTTTAATATATGATTGTTATAACATTGAGGTTATTATAATAATAACTATATTCATGAAATATAATAGATATTAAAAGTGTATAACTCAGAATTGAATTTTTATGCAAAAAATTATTAAATATTTAACCATACATTAGGCCTAAAATTATTCCAAAACATTGTCTTATATAGCTAAAGTAAAAATATAGAAATACAAATTATTTTTATTTATTTTTGAAAAAATAATGATTACTTATATTTGTCACATTTTCATTTTTTTTTTATTACCTGCTCATTTAATTAATTAAAAATTTTGATAACAAATATGAAATCATATTAAATTTAAAAAAGATATAATTCATCTGTAATTATTTATTAATATTTCTACCATCAATTATTAAATATATTTCATGTAAATGTTTATAATTGATAGTTATGTTCAGATTTGATTGATTTTTGTTGGCTATCTAAAGTTTAGAATATTAATTTCTTTTTCAAATTTAGATATTTATTTAGATTTTATTTCCCAACATTAAAAACAAAATACACACAGACACACACTATATATATATACACATACATACACACACACATTATTAGTGCTCTAATTATTACAAATTCATATTTTGAAATTAAAAAGTTATAAGTACTTATCTGTAATGTAATTTTTTTTCGGAAAATTATGCACTTCAAACAATATTTATTATGATAAAAAATGTTAGCTAATAAAATTATATGTTACAAACATATTGCTACAATGCAAATATGTATTTAAAAAATATCTAAAATGTATGGTAAATTGGTGCCCATATATAACATGTTTTGTACCCTTGTCTCTAAGACTAGGCTGTAATATAAATTATAGTTATTTTTTATAATCTAAAATATATAATGTGTTTATAAATATACATACTACCATCTTGTATACATATATGAAACTAATGTTGAAAGTTCTGTTATTATAATTGCCTAATACAACTATTTTTATTAGAATGTAAATTGAATGATGTAATATTAAGTAAATTCTGATTATTTTGATAATTATTTTGAAATTAGAATATAAATTCAGTTAAAATAAAATATAATTACATTCATTTGTACTCTGAAGTATGCGCTAATATAAAAACTACTAATAAAATGTCACATATATACTTAAAAGTGATTGCCAATAATAATCAGGTTAATAAAAATACACATATATTAATTATGTAACAGACTGTTAGAAAAAATTCAATGTGAACAAGTTCATTTTTTATATTTGATACATTTTATAACTAATGTAAAGTAGTATGTAGAATAAAAATGTTATGAATTTTTTTATTCATATATTTGTATATAAATATTTGTGTTTGCTTTTCAAATATATTTAATGTTACTTATAAAGGATGTAAACTATTACATTCTTTAGGTCAGTGTTATTATTTTTGATACTATAAAATTTTATGAGTAGTTTTTTTTATATAAAATGTATAATTTTTAAATAAGTATGACAAAAAATGTCTGATCTACTATTCAATGTAATAATGAAATGTGCGATGAATGTATTCAGCTTATATATATATATATATATATATATATATATATATATTGAATGTAAATAATTGTTAAAGATAATCTAATTGATTATTTGTATTTTTTTTGGATTATTTTTTAAATATATATATTTAACATAGATTCATTACATGAAAAAATTGATAAAAAATTTAATAAGTGTAAATTCTCAAATAAGCGGGGACCATTGTGGCATTTATTTTTATTATAAAAATACAATAATTATAACTGACACAACAAATAAGGCTTTACTCTTTATAATTCAAATATTAAATAGTCTAAATATATTAATGAGTATTATTGTGTGTTCAAAATTGAGAATAATGTATCTAATATAATAGTGTCTTATTATTCTATCATGTATTAAAAAGAACACTGTAAATGTGAGCTTATATGATGTATTATAATTATGTTACAATTATCTAAAAATGTCTATTTTCTATAAATGCCTACAAAAATAAAACAAAATATTTGCTGTAATTACAATTTTTTATTAACTTATTAGTGTAGTTCAAAAACCTAGATATTACTTTATAGCAAAGTATTATACATTTTTTTTTTTTAGTAATATACAGTTTTTTAAAATCACATTTTAGTACAATGCAAAGAATTGTGTGCAGCTAAGTTAATTTTTGTTTATATATAAATATATATATATATATATATTTATATAACATGCAAGTAATTTTTTAAAATAAAAAAAAAATAAAATTAAATTATCAGTAATTATTTTGGAGTCACAATTTCAAGATACACAATCTAATTCTTTAAAATTAACTACAAAATCACAGGTAATATATACAATATATTTTTAAAGTACACTGAATCAAGAACATTATTACTGGCTCATAATATTAAAAATGCTATTTGTAAATAAAAAAATGCAAACTATATACATGATTAATGCATATAAAATGCAGAAGAATCAAGACATTAACTTTGAATAAAAGAATTACATTCATTTTGTATGTTATAAAATTCACTCTTTATTAATATCTTTTATTTAGGAAATCAAACAGCAGATATGAAAACATTTATATAAATAAATGTTCTCCATTCAGTGTATATGCAGTTTTCATTTCACATGTTTTATATATAAATAAACAATTTTCAAATAAATAACTTGTATAAATAAATAAAATACTCTCAATTTAATTTAAAAATAAATAAAAATTTAATACATTTTTACAAGTATAAAATATTTTATATTTGTTATATAAAAAAATAGGAGCATGATTCTGAAATTACAATGAAAGCCCAATATGAACACTTCAGTTTCATCATAAGCTTTTCATATATTGTTAATTAGTATATTTTATGAATATTTCTCAGGCATATTGGTAAACTATATTAATGACAACAATTGGGTTTTATGATTTTCTTAGATCACTATCAGTACTAACTTTTAAGGTATTTTAAATTTAATATAATAATATAACAATAATTTTCACTACACTTTAAAATTTTCTAGATAAAAATAAATAAATTGTTAATAAAAGTTAATCTTTTATATTTTCATTAAACCTCATGTCTAAGTAACTGGAAGCCTGTTCAAATTTTAAATATGAAGGCATGTACATATATGTACATAAATATATATACACAAACATACATATATACATCCATTCATGTATGTATGTAAAATACATCATTTTAATACATTTACACAAACCGATCCGATAATTTTTATATTTTCTAAATAAGTGTCAATTTTAAGGAATTTTTTTTAATTGCGAACCGTATACCCTTCGTTATATAACGATTCGATAAGATGTAACAAATCTTTTCGTTTTCTAAGAACACCATTTTCAGAAATACATCCGACACCTTCAACTTTTCCATATTTTAAAAGATACTGTCCGACATTTTCCGTGTTACAAATCAAGTGCAATCCGCAATCATATCCATTCGACTGCATTAAACATTTTACATCCTCGAACTGTCCATGTTTTGCTTTACCTAAGGCTTCAAGAAGCCTAGTCCCAAATTCCCATGCTTGATTATGATTTGCACTATTATAGGAATCAAAATGAAATAACTTATTCTCACGACGTGAGTACACTAACAAACTCCAATGTGTACCCCCTGAACATGCAGCATTCTCATGATCGTTTAAAGCAAAAAACACAAAATCATGTTCCGATACTTTCAAAGGTTCTAAGAATACACACATTTCTTGTGGAATGCATATTTTTATACATTGAGTCACTTGTGGAGGAACGAACAACAAATGTGGATATCCTTTAAAATAAATTTTTTCGAGATATTCAAAATAGAAAGATATAAGCAAATCATTCAACCAGTGTGGACCCTGTAATAATTTAATATCTGATTTTCGAAGAATACTTTCGTGAAAACTTAATATGATATCATCCTGATTTGATTTTTTTGTCAAACGTTCGTAGAAGCTAGACATAACAGATGTGTATCGAGAAAATCTGTTAGAATTTCTAAAAATAAAATGTCAAAAACATAACCTACACTAATTTTAATTTAATTATAATATTTATACGGACCTTTTTTAAGAAATTTCATTCAATTTCTCTACATATACGAATATTTATATACATGGAAAAATCACTACAAATGAATTTCATCACTTCTATCACAGCAATGTAATACTTTCAAATTTAAATAAATGTAATTAGAAAAGACAACGAAAAATAAAATTGTTTACATGCACTGTTGCACTTGAGATAAAATTACATGTTTGGAAGGTGTACAATTACACACTTTTATGTTTTATATTACATGCGGACAAAGTGTTTGAATAGTATATATTTTTACATTGTGAAAACTAAAAAAGGAAGTAACCTTGAACCATACAAATTATATTAATAACGTTCAATACAGAAAAAAAAAATACATAATTGCAAGTTGTCCATAGCATTGAACAGTAATTTACAGAAATCAATAATTTAATTGGATTGAAATTTTCATGTATTATTGAAAATAAAATATTAAATTATAGCTGAATAAAAAACTATTATATTCGTATTTATTTTCAAATTATAAATAAATAACTAAATTGATATCAACTGATACAAAATTGTCAGTTATTTAAAATATTTTAAAAGCAACCAATTTTTGAGCTAATAGTTATTTTAATAATAATAAATACATACACACACTCACACAAACATACATAAATATATATATATATATTAGGTTGGCAAATATCTCCCTTCCGCCTTCTGGTCTTTTGAATTTCGCAGCTATGTACAAAAAAAAAAAAAAAGCGGAAGGGAGATACTTGCCGACCTAATATATATATATATATATATATATATATATATATATATATATATATATATATATATATATATATATATAAATTACAAAATTATATCAAAGCAATGAATAAACAATTTCAAAAGTAAGAATAATATTTTATAAATATTATATGAAATAACAAATATTAAAAATATTATTATTAACATTTTGAATACAAATATTAATAAATATCGCAATGTGCGAAATTACTAAATTCGAATAAAAATAGTTAACATATTTAAAAGTTTGTTTGTTTTTTAATATATTTTCTCTTATACATCAATATTAATATTTAATGAAATTTTAACTATTCATAAAAAATCGCTCTATCATAAAATACTTTTCTAATGAATTTTTTTAACAATTAAGTTTTATTCACTTTTAATTAACACTTTCGCATCCAATGACGTAATACTACGTCTTTTCGTAAAATAAAACTGATAGCAATCGATTTTACATTTTTCATAAGTTTTAGCTTGTAGCTATTGACATAGTACTATGTCTTTTCTTTATGATATAATAGAGATGCTGTTTTATATATTAATTTCTGTAGACAAAGATGCACGGAAATTATTTTGACAGAAATATTAAATTATATAAGATTTAAAAATCTGTTGTAATGGACGCGAAAGTGTTAATAAGTATTTCAACGAGCACACATTATTCTTAAAGTATGATATCGAAATAGCATGGCCATCAATATTAGGATTATTAAAATTAAACAATAAATGACTGTTGACGACATAAAAGATATTTTGAAATACTCGAATTTCTGAAATTATTAATTTTTTCTTTCATTACAAACAACGTATATTATTGCAATCACAATTATATATATATATATATATATATATATATATATATATATATATATATATATATATATATATAAATTTTGTACTGTATACAACCTATTTTTATGATACCTCAACAGGAATCGCAACAAAAAATGACATATCAACTTTAATTTTTGAAATAAAAATATTTTTATATAATAAAAAAGGCTGAATTTTTTTTTATTAATAACAAGCATAAAATATCGTTTTGTTTTGTAAGTTCAAATTAAAATTATTTCTAATGGTCAATATTAAAATTCTTTTTTTTTAGAAATTTGATAATGGAAATATTTGATATTATCAAAAATGTTCATTATCAGTTTAAAAAATAGATAATATGATATATGTGTATCGTATAAAGGGAACGAATATTAATTTATCGACATATGGGAAAAATCTCAAACATATTTGAGATAATCATGACATGAATGACATAAAAGTAACAGAATTCTATAGTTAACATACAGTGATATACTTTATATATATATATATATATATATATATATATATATATATATATATATATATATATATATATATATATATATATATATATATATATATATAGTAATCCCTCAATTTATTTATATGAAAAGTCAAAAACAAATATGAGTTTTTTTTTAAAAAAATACTGAAAATTAAGTACTAATACTGAGCAATTTTATTTTATTTACAACGTTTTTAAATAAATGCATAATATTAAATTAAAATATAAAATTTATTTATTCATAAAAATACTCTTATGTATATAATATATATTTAATTTTCAATTTTTTTTTCATCTGGTTAAGTAATTCTAATACTTTATATAAATATGTTAAACATAAGAGCTAATTTTTATCATTTATAATAATCTTGTAAAAAAATATATACTTATTTTTTAAGATTGTTTTTTATTATTTTAGAAATGAAGACTTATGAAAAATTTATATTATAATCTGAAAATTGAACTATATTATTTGTTTTATCTTTATATAATATATACTATTCCTTATAGCCTTATATATGGAGAGAGAATATAAATGTATCTAATACATTTTTTTATATGATACTTCTAAATCAAAAATTTCATATATTACAAATATAACATTTCTATTATAACAGATATAAAAAAATATTTTTTTTATATCTTTTAGAAAATAAAAATTAATAATATTTTTCAATCAACTTCCTGGATTTATACATTTTAATTTGTTAATAATAAATGTAATTGTCCTATTCGACAATCTAATTAATCACAGTTAATAATTGTATCTTTTTAATATCCATGTTTTAAATGAATACTATAATATCCATCTGTTTAAAATAGATGTTAACAGGTTTTAATAATGATAACGTTTGATAAACTAAAATTATAGATACGGGAAATAAAAGCTCTTGAATGATACACAATACATAATAATGCATCAGACTGATTTCGATTGCACTGTGAAAACTTCATTAATTTTTAACTTAATTAAAACTATCAGTGTATAATCTCGATTTGATTTAAAATAAGTTTTTATATAAAGAAAATATAACGAAATCAATTCAAAAAATTATATATTTAAATTAATGTTCGTTTTAATTGTCGTTTTAAAAATTAAATATATATTTTTAATAAAAAATACAGGTAAAAATAATTTTCATGTTTATAAATGCAATAATTGAATATATTCTGTTAGTATAACTGTTTAATTTTTGATAATTTGATTTTTCCTTTATATAAATTAGAATGAAACAGTGAAAATAATAATAAAATTAAATCTTTTCATATAAATTTTCATTTTTTTTTATTTTTGAATCTAATAAAATTGAATTTATTTCTATTTACTACAGAAGGATATATATATATATATATATATATATATATATATATATATATATATATAAAATTTAAAAAATATATATATTAACAGTTTAAAAAGTATAAGAATGTTTGAAAACTTCCTAAAGCACACCATTTTTTTATATTTGTTTTACGAATATTTGTTGCAGGTCGTTCCAAAATATAAATAATAAATATATTAAAATACACACAATAAATATATTAAAATACACAAATATATTAAAATAATTATTGAACAAAATATATATTATTTATAAAAAAAATGTTTACTTATTTCGATAATTATTCAAACTCGAACTTGGTTCATATTATAGAAGAGTGGTTAAAAAATAATCAAATGCCTAAAAATTCATCACAATGTCCACAAAATAAGACAAATTTGATGAATGATTATTTGGATGATATTTATGAAAGTGATTCAATCATTAACTATTACAGTAATGTAAGAAATAATTAATTATAAAAAGTATTATTATTTTTTATTATTGTAAATTATTTTACCATTTATGGCATTATTACTAATAAATTTGATAATATAAAAAAATAATTTTGATCATTTTATAATAAAATTTTGTTAAAAATAGTGAAAATTAATAAACTTCAATACTTTTTTGTATTATTTACTTTTTTAAAAAAGTCTATTTCATATATTAACATTTTTTTTTATATAACTATATTTTTCATTACAATTTCTTACATATATTTTGTGCTATTCACTTAACTAAATAAAATATATGTATTTTATGTAAAATAAAATTTTGATTTGCTTTTTTATAAAAAAATAATAGTTTTTTCCAAAATTTTAAATCTCAATAAAATCTTAAATTAAACGCCAAAATATAAATTTCAATCAAATACATAATATATGTAAATCATCTAATTCATTATTAAAATGTATTTAATTTTTTCAGAGTTTATAATTACATACTTATCTGACTCTTAATATAATTTTACAAATCTTCTGTAAAATAATATCAATATTTATAATCAAATATATTTTTCAGAATATAGAAACAATGCCAAACTGTTTCATAAATGTAATATGGATACGAAAAAGCATATTGGAGATCGGAATTAAATGTGGTCTTGTTGTACCAATAGTGTTATGTGGAATATTAATGAATGTTACACTATTACATCTCATTTTTCGATGCAGACAACTAAGATTAACGCCTACAAATTTATTAATTGCAAATATGGCTGCAGCAGATCTATTATCACTTTTAATTTGCCCGTGGATGTTTTTATTGAATGATTTTTATCAAAATTATGTTCTCGGAGAAATAGGTTGTAGGCTTGAAGGTTTTTTAGAATGTAAGAAAAACGAAAATATTTTCTTACGCAAGTATTTCTAGAAATTTAATGTTTCTTAATATTAGGTTGGCAAGTATCTCCCTTCCGCTTTTTTTTTTTTTTTTTTTGTACATAGCTGCGAAATTCAAAAGACCAGAAGGCGGAAGGGAGATATTTGCCAACCTAATATATTTAATCGTAGAAAATATTATCAAAAAATAAATTAGTTTTGACACATATGACCAATTGAAAAAGACTTTTGAACATTAATTAGCAATTAATTCTAAAAAATCCCATTTGTATGCATTATATATCATTTGAAATATATATCCCTTAATAACTTATGTTTAAACTGAGTAACGAATTTTTTTTAAGCATTAATGTAGCTATTTTTATTTGCTCTTTTAAAAAAATATATATTAGGTTGGCAAGTATCTCCCTTCCGCTTTTTTTTTTTTTTTTGTACATAGCTGCGAAATTCAAAAGACCAGAAGGCGGAAGGGAGATATTTGCCAACCTAATATATTAAAACGTACAATATTATCTTTCTATATAAATTATGTAAAATGATTTCATTGTAAAATTAATGTTGTTAATCTACTCCGATCGTGAACAAAGGACATAGCCCAGCGAGAGGAGCGAAAGTAACGAGTGAGGGACGTAGCCCCTTGTAGTGAGCAGGTGGTAGATCCCCCTGGTATTGCAATAAAATAAATCATCTGATGATTATTTCAAAGCTTAAACCGATTATGAATGAAAATAAAGTTCAACAACAAAAACAGCATATATATTTATATAAAGAAAACACATTCAAAAACAAATAAATAGATTCGAAAACATATTATCAATATTTATATATAACCACTTAAGTTGTTAATTTGATTTAATTTTAATGACTTTAGTATATTTATATGAGTATAAAATTTGTTTCTTGGAATAAGATTCATATTTTTTAGGTTCATTGCTTCTAACAAGCGTTATAAGTTTATCAACAATAAGTTATGATCGACTTACAGCAATTATATTACCAAAAGAAAAAAAATTGACTAAGAAGAAGACAAAGATTATTATTATCATAACTTGGGTGGCAGGAATATTAATTTCATCGCCGTTAATTGTAAATAGATATTATAAGGTCAGATTTTTATTTTTTAAAAAAAATCCTGTCTCGTTCTCTCTTATATTTTTTTCTGTCTTACTCCTGCAATTTGTACTTATTATATGCAAAAAATTTCAAAAATTTGATTTTTTATTTTATACTAATTTTAAAACAAAATGTAAAGTGACATTAACACACATTACAAATATAATTATTTATTTTCTACCATTTTTTTATACTTTCAGGAACGAAAGTGGATTGATTTTTTCGAAAAATATTGCAAAGAAAATCAAAAAATTGTTTCAGCATATTGGCATTTTATTCTTGCGTTAATTGTATGGTTGCCATTAGCTGTAATGTTAATTTGCTATTCTGCAATTTTCATTAAAGTATGCAAATGTCATATATATATATATATAAAAAATTTATACTGATTTTCTATATTATTATTAATAATTTAATTTCAGTTAGATCGCTATGAGCAAAAAGTTCTAAAAAACGAACATTTAATATCTGTTTGTTATAAAACTAAAGTAGCAAGAATGTTTTTTATTGTTGTTGTTACATTTATTATATGTAGATTACCATTCACTGCATTTATATTTGTCAGAGGGCAATTACAAATAAAAAATCAGCCAAATCAGGTATGAATATTTTTTAATAATTTATTTATATATTTTAATCCAAATGATACACGTATTAGACTAATAGTATTGTATCTAATAAAAAATATTCTAGAAACATATTTGTATTAAATCTATATTTAGTCAACAAAATCGAATTTATTTAAAAATAATAAAAGTTTGAAGAAGTCTCAAATTATTAATTTTTATTTCATTTATTTACAAATTAATATTCACTTATTTTTAAATTCCACAACAAACATTTATAACTGCAACATGGACAAAAAGAGTACATGAAAATGATTTTGAAACTAAAATCATTCATTGAATATAATGAACAATAGTGGCCACAAGTACAAAAGGAACAAAAATACACACATGTAAATAGATTCGCAAAAATAAACACAATAAATGAAAATGATAATTCTGTATTATAACATGATTTGTATTTTCATTCTCGTAAATCATTTCAAAATAATTCTTAATAACAAAGATTCTAATTTAACATCTTTATTTTCTAAACGACCAAAAAATATTATATTTAATGTTTTTGTAGATATTTCTAAAATAATAATACAGATTTTAGTATAAAGTAATCCACTGATACAAATATCAATTCAACGAATTTTTTTCAATTGTTGTAGCCTAAAATACATCTGTTATCGTGAAAACTATATTTAATAATTTACATATAAATAAATTATATTTGGTTTTTTATACAAAAAATATCGACTGATATACACATTTGTTAAAAATTAATTTAATCATATTTCATTATTATTATATTAAATTTATGTAAATATGCATATGTAAAGAATTTTCAAGCAATAATTGTTTAAATATATAAAATATTATTTGTAATAATTTTTTTAATAGGTTACTCTTTGGATTCATATTCTATGGTTCATCTCTAAAACGTTAATCTACGTAAATGCAGCTATTAATCCAATTATTTATGGATTAACAAATGATAATTTTCGCAGAGCATTTCGTAGTACACCATTATCAAGATGGATGTTTAGTCCTTCTAAAACCATCGCGCCAAAAGTTTTAGTGAAAATAATCGATGAAGATATAGTCAAAAATCAAAATATTTCCACTTATAAAATATCTCATCTAGGAAATGAAAATAACAAATTAAATGTTAATAAAAAGGTCTCAATGAATTCGCCGAACATTAGTACTAAATTTACCCCGATTAGCCCTTAACTACATTGGCATCCTGTATGAATTTCATTAATTAAATTACTTTGCAATTTAAAAAATATATTTTTATATAAATAGAATACGCAAGTTAACATTATGTAAACAAAATGTGTTATATATATATATATATATATATATCAATGCTCTGTTGTAATATAAATCTTTATTATGAAAAAAAATATATTAAGAAAATAAATATATTTAAACATTTAATTTTATTTACATGATATACAACATTCATATAAAATATTTTCATTTTTAAACACATCCACTAAATACAATTTTTTTGTATTTTTATACAAATAAACATATAAATATCTGTTAGAGAAATTCAATATAACTTGTTTTATACAAGAAAGTTTCATTGTTAATAAAAAATAAAGAAGATATTTCTATTTATAAAAAAAATATTATTTTAATAAAAAAAATTCTTTAATACATTAATATTTTTTAAAATATGACATATCAATCGAGTATAACTTGATAATTTCATATTATTTGTTTATAATTACAATATATATATATATATATATATATATATATATATATATATATATATATATATATATATATATATATATATATATATATGTATTTAGGAGTAAATATTAAAAAAACATTTAATTATATAACAATTTTTTTAATATATACCTCCAAAAAATTGCTATATATACATATATATATATATACATGCACACACACACACAGAAGATCTGACATATGTATATTTTTTAATTATGCATACATACAAAATTACTGTTAAAGAATCAAATATGGGCAATATAATAACAAAATTGATATTTAATATTGTTATATAAGTTTACAAATACCACATTATTAATTTTATAGAATTCAATACAAACGAATAAACTTTCATAATAAAAACTATAGAAGAAAAAAATAAAATCATATTTACTCACTAAATTCAAGATAACTAAAAAATCTTTTTAGGTTATCTGTTTAATTCCAAGTTTAAATACTCAGGAACTATTAACCAATAACAAAACAAAGAACTGCACACATATACTAACGAAATTATTACAATATAACATAAGTTAGGAAATGTTCTGCTTATTGGCTCATATAATTATATAATACAAAGTTATGAATAAATTATTAAAAATGTTATAGATGAAAAAAATATTTCACTACATTTTAATCCACCACTAATTATTGCTCTATGGAATTATGTTAACACATTGTATGCGGGCAACATCTCAACGACGTCTTTCGCGCTCTAGTAATACTATGCGAAAGACATCGTCGAGACGATGCCAGCATACAATGTGTTAATATAAAAAAACATTGTAATACTACTGTAACATATCTATGTTATAAAATATGTATAAAAAAAATATGAAGCCTTAATATAAAACTTTCATGAATAACTTGCATTTATATACGTGTGTCTATATATATATATATATATATATATATATATATATACAATATATATATATATATATATATATATATATATATATATATATATATATATATATATATATATATATATATATATATATATATATATATATATATATATATATATATATAAACAGATATAAGCATGGATAAGTAAATGCAATCATTAGAAGTTATTTATAAAATTTATTTAATAAACTTATCAACTGTAATTTGACATAAGGCATTAGATGTTTTTTTAAATTGCTGAAAATAATAAAAATATTATTTTCACTTAATTTCATTATTTCTGTATAAATATCTAATTAAATTATCAGTTAAATGGGTGAAAATAACAAATCTTGTTTTTAAGAAATAAATATATTTAAAAATCAATATGTGTGTGTGTGTCTGTGTATATGTATATATATATATATATATATATATATATATATATATATATATATATATATATATATATATATATATATATGTATATATATATATATATATATATATATATATATATATATATATATATATATATATATATATATATATATATATATATATATATATGTACATTCACACATACAAATACACCTACTTATGTACATAAAATTTTAAAATCTCTCAACCTAAATTAGATAAAACAAATAAAAAAATAACATTGTATTTATATATATAACAAGATAATTAATTGACTAAATATGTGATAATTTATCATTTTAAATCAGATGGAGGTATAAGAGGAACATTTGCTCCTGGTATCAAACTAGGATTATAAAATACAACATTAGATTGACTGGTATTTGCTTCATTTCCAAAAAGAATTTCAGATCCTGGTGGTATATTCTGCTGTGAATTATGATCTGTATAAAAGTAATTTGAAGATTGAAATACATTATGAATTTCCTTTTCCTCTTCAGTATTATTTGGCACATTTACAGGGCTTGAATGTGTTGAAACATTACCTACTGATATATCAACACTTTTTTCTAGTATTTTCTGATGTTCAGAAACATTAGAACAAATGTTATATTGACTTTCAGGTAAAGATGATGCATTTCCTTGTGGCTGACTTACATCAATATTGCTAAAATTGACATAATTTCCTGTTTCCAATATTTCTTCAGATTGATCTTGTGCTAAGTTTCGATTTGAGTCAAAAGGAGTTTGGCATGTAGAATCTTGTTCTCGATGTTCCACTACTTGATTCTGCTGATAGTAATGAGGAGATTGCATAATATTTGGGTCCGTAACATTATAGGGATTGTTTATATAGTCTGTATATAAAGGAACAGGTTGAGGAGGACAGTAATTTGGAGATAAGGGTTCTGGAGAAGAGGTCTGAGTAACACTGTAAAACACAGGATATGACTGCTGAGCAGAAGACTGAATAGATATTGACTTAGAATTTTCATTTACTGTATAAGATGGCATAATTTTATTCAAATTGGAAGGAACACCAATTGGAGTTGATACCATCTAAAAAATTGTCATTATATATTTAATATAAAATGCAAAAAAAGAATGTTTAAATATTAAAAGATATGTTAATGAAGTATAGAGAACTAATAACTTTATTTTTAAAACAAATAATATAAATAATTTCTAATAGATATAACAAATTTGTAATAATTATAATTTCAATGATAAAACAGAAAACTGAATATGAGAATTATTAGCATTTACCTGGCCTAAATGAGCAAATAAAGGTGAAGCAACATTATCCAATCCAGGTGGCTGTAAAATAATACTATTTCTTGTTGCATTAACTATGTCATTTTGCATTAATGGTATATTTTCTGATGAATCTTGAGGTTCATTTTCAATCTGTTCTTCACTCTCTTTTTGTGTTTTAAATAATTCATCTTTCAAATTTGGTAAAAATGTTCCTATACGGTCCCAAGTAATGTACCACAATTGAGAATATGTATCCCCATCATTAAAAACTTTTGCTGAATCCATTACTAACAGCATATTTTTTAAAGATTCTGGAATTGCTTCAAAGAGAAGATCACTGTTTCCAGCATGCATATATTTATCCATAAATTCAAGAATCGTTAACCACAAAGCAGTAAAAGTAGATAAAGTCAACAAAGGTGTTAAATGATGTAAAAATACCTAAAAAATATTTTTCACATCCATAAATTTGGCAAAAATTTAAGAATATAGAAAAAAAAACCTTTGATAACACAGTAGCAGCTCGCATTCTTGCTTCTTCTAATCCTTCAGGTACTGATGATTCTGGAGTAATTGGTTCTAATAACTGAGCAAGTAATGGAAATAAAACCCTATGAAAACATGCTTCCCATTCTGGACCACTCAAGGTTTGTAAATCAGGCATAAGTAAAGCACGTTGCAAATAAGTGATTGCACTCATTCGAACCTAAATATATACATTAAAAATAAATTTTTCATTTTGTTTCATGTACATATTTTTTTTAAAAAAAAGTAAAAATATTTATAAATTTAATATATATATATATATATATAATATATATATATATATATATATATATATATATATATATATATATATATATATATATATATATATATATATATTAAGAAAATACATTTTATGATAATATTAATTAAAACATTCTTTTTTTACAAAAATAAAAATTAATATTTTTCATTATAAATAAAAATTATAAAAAAATGGTGGTTAAGTTGTGCCTTAACCATATTTGTGTTATATCCATCCTTGTCTAGGGGAGTGCTAACCGTCTCTCCTTTCATACAACACAGAAGGCATTGAAAAGTTTACATATATATACTAACTCTTAAACACACATAGCACATGTGAGAACAAAATAATTATTAACATTATTATTAATACTTTGAAACAATTTATTGAACCAAAAAACCATTATTTTCTTTTCCACCTCAGAAACTTCATATATTAAAAATGTTTTCTTTCATCTTACTAACATTTTTTTCCCCCTACTTAGCAATATTTTCAAATATTTCTCTATAAATTACTAATCACATATATAATATAATAAATAAATATATATATTGATAATTTTATTAGTAAAAATACTTAGTTAAAGTCAAAAACATTATTATGATTTAAAATATTTATTCTGTACAAATATTAAATGTTTTATATTAGTTTTCATTTTCTTAATTACTAATTTGGAGATACTTATAAAATAAATATATATTGACTAACCTGCTTCCTATGATCACAGCACAACCTTGCAATTCCTTGTAACAAAGGACACCAACCTTTTGGCCAAAGTGAACTAATAGCAATATCTCCATGTTCTTCTGCCCACCATCGAAAAATTTGAGCAGTACGAGTATGTAACGTGTGCATAAGATCAAGTAGTTGAATTGAAACCTGATGATATCCACTAGGAATATCTTCTAAGTCACTATCATCATCAGGACTATCTGCAGGATTTTTTTGTCTAAAATTCTCTTCATGTCTTCTAGTGGCTGCTTTACGCCTACCTCGTACATCTTTAACTGAATTTTTTCTATTTCTCTGAGCTATAATTCAAACAAAATAATAAAAATTAATAATACAAATGTTTCATTATTATTTTTGTGTGCACTTACTTCCGTTTAAACTAGCTTCCACAAATGTTCTAATACATCTTACACAATCTTCAAAATTATATGGTGTGATATGCGCTACATCTCTAACTAAAAATGCTAAACTTTCACAGCATTTCAATAATGCTGCTGGATTATGAGTTCCTAATCTACGTTCTAAAACAATACTATACTGATTGACAGGTAATGCTCTTGCTTGTGGTAACTCACCATCTTTCCCCACCTAACAATTATAAATTTTTATGTTTTTTAAACAAATAAACTTTAGTTTGTACATTTCACAATACTCCATTAGAAAGGATATTTATTATTATAAATAACAATACAAACTTTTAAAAATAAACTAACCAATATCCATCCACCAGGTTGTTGAGTTGTAGAAGGACATAAAGGTGCAGTTTGTGCCTCTACTAGTGGTTTATTTTTACTTGGAGACATGCGAGTTAATTCTGAATCTGAAGTATAACCTCGGTCAAATATTCCTTTACTTTCAGATTCTTCCTCACTACTAATAGGTGCTTCACCATCAGATTTTGTTCCTTATTTCAGAAATATTTTATTAACACAAAAAAATAAAAAAATTATTTAGTACAAACTCATTTATACATACAAAAATACATATGTAAAGTTACCTTGATCAATATTTATTTGTGAAACTTCATTAATAATTTTTGGAGGTTGAGCTCCAGCACCTATACATTCTAATAATGTGAAAACAATTTTCCAATCTGAATCTGAATGTATATTCTGAGCTGATGTTTTTAAAAGTTCAAATAACCCAAAAGCTATTTGCCTTGATATTTTAAACAATGTTATAGGTTTCAAAAGTAATAGCATTCGTAATGACTGTAGAATTATTGGACTCATTTCTTCATTACGCATTAATCTTATTGCTAATCTTAATAATCCAATTATAGATCGTTCTAACAGATATTGAAAATCACATGTTGCTGCACCCATTACAAGACTATAAATATGATCTTGGATCATTTGCCATATATACTTTACACGATCACTGTAACATTTTTTACATTAATATAATCCATATGATTTAAATTACTTCATTTTCAATTTTAAAAATATAATAATTATTATTATAAAAATACATTATACCTTACCGATTTTGTACAACAACTTTCAATAAGACTTCTAGGAAAAATACAGCTGTATTTTCATCATAACCAGTTGCCAATGATTTATGACCATCAGGTCCTCTAGAAAATTCAATCAAATTACGTACTAATTCTTGTAAAGACTCCATTTGTAAAAACTTGGATTCCGTAATAAGCTGTTCAAGATTACAATCTTTAATAAAAATTTTTGCATATTCAATCGTCTCTTGTTCTTCTGCAGAAGGAATACGAGGTGCAGTAGTATCAGATGACAACATGTATGAATACAGTGAACTAAATAAACCTGTTTCAGTCTTTTGTGATTGGATATCTTTTCGTGCTAATGTTATTTTACCAGAGGTTTCCATAAAATCATCAGCTTCCATCATAGATTTTGGTAAAAGATTATAAACATATAAAGCAAGTATTAAATCTAAAACACTTTTCCATCCTTCACGTAATATATCACCATGAAAATGAACCAAGTTTAATACAGTTTTAAAAGCAATCTGAGCCTTTTCATTTGATCCAAATTGTATTGTGAAATTGAAAGTTTGTTTTTGTTTACTGTGCAACATTGTAAACTTACAAAGTGACAAAATCAAAGTATCTAGATTACTAGACATGGTAAACTGAGCAGAAATAAATGCACATTTTTCAAAACCTTTTATAGCTCGCTTATAAATTGAAGAATCTTCACTTTTATCAAATACAAAACTAAGAGCTGCAACAGTCGGGCCCCATATTAATGAAAATAAATCACGATCAAAGTAACCATTTGGTACATGAATGTAAACACCATCTTTTGAAGCACCTCGACGTAATAATACTTTCCACAGATAATTTTCCCGAACAATACCTGTTTGTTCAGCAGGCATAACTATTTCTTCACTCCTACAAAAATAACAATACTAAATCAGTTTGTATTTCATTCATAAATCAGTTTTCTTAAATAAAATAAACTTCATTTAAAATATAAGAGTGAAATATACTGAAAAAAAATATTAACAGAAAAACATTAGTGTTATTTAACACATACTTAATAGAATTATATATTTCATCCAGCATTTCTTGATCAAAATCATTACCTCCATTGACTTTTTTAAGATTACGTTTAAACTCATCTGCTGTCATTGGAGTATTTTGACGTTTAACATTATGATTATGTTGGTCAACATTTAACATAATAACAGCATATGCTAACGTAAAAGCAGCATCAGCATTTGCAAATGGTTCCCCATTGCATTTCTAAAACAAATATTTTGTTTTCAAATGAAATCATTAAAAATAGATATTTACAAAATATGAATCTTACATGCCAATGTTCTGCAAAATGTTCCATTAAAAGTGAAATCAAAGGTGCTTCACCTGGTAAACGAAAAGTTTCTAAATATAACCTTAAGGCTTCATCTATTCTTAATTCAGTGAAGTCAAAAGATTTTACAAACACTTCTAAAACCTAAATATATATATATAGTTTAAAAAAATCATAAAATTTAAAACCACATAAAAAATATTTACCTGTAAATTATTTCTACTACTTATATATTCCCCTATCATTTTTTTATCTAAGCCAGGATTTTCACGTAAAAAATGTGTAACTTCTAAAGGATCTAATTCTGATGAAAGTAGTCTGTGTTCTTGCAAAAATTGAATACCCTTTTTAGGTTTAGTGTTGAAATATTCAGTACCTTGAGGAAGCCACTAGGAAAAGCATTTTATTTTTTGTTTTATATATATATTAAAATACATGCACACACACATACACACAAACAAATAAATAAAATTTATATATTTATTTTTATAAACTATATTTACCTTTTTTTTTGATTTCACCACCACTAGTTCATCATGTGAAGGAATGTTGTCAGAAATCTTTTGTCTGGACGGTGCCACATTAACTAAACCAACCCTATCTTTATCATTTTTTCCCATCAAACTATTTTTGCTGCTATCACTTTCACTATCAGCAAAATTATCTTCACATTTTGTGCCACAATTATTTTTAATTGATTCAATGATTGTCAAAAGAGCATCAAGGGATAATAAATGAGTATGGTAAACACCGGCAGTAACTGGAAATGCATTTTTTGCTAACAGTTTTGTAAGATCTTCGAAAAGATTCGTACAGTACATGTCGCAATCATAATTAAGATACAGTTCCGTTACTAATCCCGGTATTCTCCACATCTGAACTATATTATCTAAAGCGATTTCTTTATGTTCATAGGTAACCTTTACTGAATCAGATATTATTATTTCTATTAATTTGATGAGAAAAAATTCTAACTGAAATTTTAAATGTGTTCGTAAAGATTCAAATAAAAGAAACGATACTTGCAGATCTGCAGCAAATATTGATAAACGTTCAGTTGATAATAACTAAAATAAAATTATTTTTCTTTTGTAAAGAAAGCAAGTCAATAATATTTCTTGAATTACAAAAAAATAATAAATAGAATAAAAAATCTTTACTACTTACTGAAAATAAATTTCTTGATAATTCATCTTTGCAAAGTACCAATAATGAATTGTATTTCCCTATACTATCAGCTCCAACTTCTAAAGCAACAGTTAATAATGTAAGACCCAAATGGATCATAACTTCATTATTTTGTTTATCTAATGGATTACATAATGATATTAAGAATCTAAACAATTCTCTGACACATAAAATTCCATATGGAAACAACTGAACTTGTTCCTGTGGCATAAAACGAACTCCTCTTGGATTAACATATTCTTGATTCTGCTCTGCTAGTAAACTGTTTTCATCAATGTTGGATTCAACTGAATTAGAATGAACTAATTCGTTTTGATCAACTGACTCCAAAACAGACTCTGTATCAATATTTTCAGTGGATTGTGGACTCTGAACATTAATAATTATGTTAGATTCATTAGATGGACCTATGTCATTATTTTCATTTAATAAACTGGATGATTCTATTTCATTTAAAGATGATAATGGAGTTGTTTGTGAAATAGAACCTTGCATATCAACTATATTATTGGCTGGAGTTAAAGGTGTTGTTGATAAATGAGTTGATCGAATTGTATTTGACAATTTTGCTTCAACGGGACTAGAAAAATTTTCAGGTTCTGAAAAAATGATTTTCATTAATTTAGCAATAAAATTCTTGTTAACATTATTGATTGTTTTTAATTAAACATTTCAAAGGTAAAAATATTTTATTTTTAATAAGTTATAAATTAAGAAAACACTAAAACAAGTAAAATTAAAAAACATATTACATATCTATAAAATTATATTTGTTTTTAAAAAACTATATGCCAATTTCCTATGAAACTCAAAAAAATATACATTTTGTTATAAGAATATTCCAATGTAATTAATTGTAAGTTAAAACGAAAATACAGAAATGTTAAATGATAAAATATTAAGCATTACAAAAATTAGCACTTGATATTGAATAATAAATAATAAAATGAATAGTGCCAGTTTACTAATAATACACTTTTCATTCTAGATAGACTGTTTTAATTAATTCTACATGCTATGCATTGAATTTTAAATTAAACTCATTGTTTACATGACAAATTTACATCTTTTTAAATATAAAAGATTCAAAAATAGTTATATATCAAAATATTATGAATTTGAAAAGCAATAGAATTATAATTTATATATAACAAATGAAACAAACCTTCTAATACAGGAATATTTGAACTTGAATTAACATCTTTTCCTAAACAATTACCATCTTTTTCAACTATACCTTTATTTTTATTTTTTAATGATGACCTAAATTTTCTTTTGTTACGAGTTTGATCTATAGAACCTGTGTGCATTTTAATTTTTTTTAAATTTGATGGAACTTGTGTATCTTCATTAAATTCCGGTAAACGTGTGAACAACAACTGAACTATGTCCCTCAAAACATGTTCGGCTGTCCGTCGTAACAATTCACTTAATCTCGACTCGAAACAAATTCGAAAGCAGCTCAATGCAATATCACAAACCGCACTGTCGCTTAATCTCACCGACAACGATGAAAACAGTAACCCTCGTAACGTATGTAAAATTCTTAATAGAACAAGAGCGTCTGC
This sequence comes from Neoneuromus ignobilis, assembly GCA_029203775.1. Classification (NCBI taxonomy): domain Eukaryota; kingdom Metazoa; phylum Arthropoda; class Insecta; order Megaloptera; family Corydalidae; genus Neoneuromus; species Neoneuromus ignobilis. The sequence continues at coordinate 33,849,252 of CP092092.1, read as the reverse complement.
TGCTGCATCGGTACCGACAAATCGAGCTCTAGTCACAGCATTAGCTATGCTTTCTACAGCAAGTGCACTTCCCTCGTGATCAGGATCGATTAAACCATATGATAAAAATTTATTTAATGATGTTAATGCTAAACTTGTTACAGGTCCGGTTGTTTCTTCAGACTTAATTACTTCTAAAAATGGGCCAAGAAATACATTTGGATCTAACATTTTTAAATCTTCAATACGATTTAATGCAGATTTTAGATCGTGAAATGCTTTTAACAAAACATCATGATCTTCATCCTGATGAGAATGAGATGACCATCTAGCTCCACGTCTCATAGCTGTTACGAGAGTTGCCATTTCGCCTTGGACGACGAAAACACCATTGCCAGGAAGTGCCATATTTTTATTTGCACGTAAGTTACTTTTATGTTGAACCGATTTATTAATTAAAATATAAAAAGATCAACATCCTTCAAAAAGAACCACTTGATTTTATATCCATTACAATATTACTTATTTTCTAAAAAAAAAAAAACATATATGACAATAGACACTTCCAACACTACCACACTGACGTTTTTAGCAACGTCAACCTCTAATTTAATTGGTAGATTTGCAATTTCATAGAATATTACAACTTGCGATATATTCGAATTTCAATATTTAAAGTTTTTATTTTTCGTGGACACAATATTATATAAATTGAAACTAATTAATGTGAAAATGTATGTTGATTTTCTTTTTTTAATTCTACAGCTGTTCTGAAAATCAGACAAGCGTTATATAGTAATGTAAATAACAAAAATTATTCAAAAATAAATTGCTTATTGTTTTTATACTATAGTACATTAAAAAATAAGAGCAAATACACACACGTATATCTTCGTTTCATTTCATATTAATACCTATAAGAAAATATTTTACTGAGTGCAATATGGCCTTCCAAAATCAATACAAATTTTGATTTCAAAAGGATAAAACCTTATGTTTAATAATAATGTGAAATCTTATTTCCTTCTTCATATGCTAGTAATATTTCTTTAATATGTATTAGTTATTTAACTTTACATACAAATTAATTATACTTTTACAAAATCAATACAATTTTTTCGTTATAATTGCTGAAATCTTACATATATTTGAACGTATCATGTAATTATTTACCTTCTAATAATGATTAATTTTCAAAATAAAAGCAGTAACTTAATTCATACAACTGAAATTTTAAATTCTATTTCAGTACTTTGTTTAGTCCATTCTCGTCTATGACTCTCTGTAATGTCGATGATTTTAAATACATTTTTAGACTCTTTATGCATTAATAAAACAATTAATTCAGTTGTTAAAATAAAACATATGAATATTTTATAATTACATTTTAATAGTAAAATAAAATGTCAAGAAATTAATATAAAACAATTTTTCAAAATTCCGAATTGTGTTAACAATATTTCACGCTGAAATTAGTTATTTACGTATATATTTAAAAAAGATCGTAATTAAAATAAATAATAATACTGTGAATTAATATAACTTGCAATATAATCAATTATTTATGCAAAAATTTAATTAAAACATATATGTAGTTTAACAGGTGTGCATTTAAATATTTTATGCGATTTTTTTAAAAATAACGCGCAAGTGCAAATTGTTATAATGCAATATATTTCTTTGTTGGTTATAGAATCATGGGCTCATTCGGTTCCAAAGTGTCGAGAACAGCAGTCATGAGTGAAGCAACATCACAAATGGTGAAGGAGATTATCTCCTCAGAAAGTGTAGTTATTTTTTCAAAAACGTATTGCCCTTATTGTAAAATGGCTAAAGAAGTTAGTACAATTTAATCATTTATAAAAATTATTTCTATTAGCATTTATCGCTTGAGGCTTAAAAATGATTCACAGTTCAGTGGCGTACAAATATTTACTGCTTTTTATACTAAATCTGCAAATATATTGCAATATATAACAAAACATAACAAAATTTGAATATTCTTATATACTTAAATATTTGTTAACAACTTTTATACTTTGACATAAAAACCTCTTTAGACGCATACTTATATATAAAAACATTTAGGGCATATAAAAAAATATATTTAACATTTAACTGTTAACATGTTTAAAAAAAAAAAATTCGAGGTAGAAAGTAAAAAAATATAGATGTTACTTTTCATTTAACAGATAGTTTTCAAATTGAAATAATCATCAATTTCCTGAAAAATAGGATACATAATATCAAAGTACGTAAAAAAATATCAAATAATATTCAGTAATAATTTGTTGTACATATCTTTTTAACAGAACATAATATGCATTATTTATCATTAATCATTATCAGAATTGTACGCTTCTGTTACTAAAAGTTTAAGGGAACTTTAAGTTTTTGTAATAATTTATCACATAGTTAATTGCATACATTACAAGTTACATATCTTAATTACAGACGTTTGAAAAATTGAAGAAAAAATATAAAGTTGTTGAATTGGACGAACGTGATGATGCTGAAGACATTCAAAATGTTTTAGGTGAAATGACTGGAGCAAGAACTGTAAGTCTCTTTGATAAAAAACATATGTACAATATTGATTTTATTTCATAATTTAGGTCCCAAGAGTATTCGTGAATGGAGACTTCATTGGTGGTGGTTCTGATGTTAAAGCCTTGTATGATTCTGGAAAATTAGCAACAATGGTTGGAGAATAATATTTTTTTATCTGTTTGTATTAATTTTTATAATTAAACAAATTTAGAAACTTGTTTGTATACTTATATTATTCTATTAAATAAAATTTTATCATATTAATTATTTTAATTTTGTTTACAACTTATATATATATATATATATATATATATATATATATATATATATATATATATATATATATATATATATATTTGAGAGTGTGTGTGTGAGAGAGAGAGTGTAAGAAAAATATACCAGATTAAATTATCAGTCGGAAATGTGATAACATCCGGTATAGATTAAAAATGCCCTCAAGTTATCAATGAATCATTTTACTTTGAGTTTTTAATCAAATTTGGATTTCCATTCATTAATTTATCGGAAAAAAGGATATTAATAATTTATCTGTATTTATACCACAACGTTTAAACATTAATAAAATATTCAACAATATTTAAGGAAATAAGTTTGTAAACCACATTTTATACTATAAAAAAATACTGATACTTTTATAAATAAATTACTACCTGATAATAAAATATTCGTTATAGAATTTTAATAAATATTTATTATTTTTTTCGTCACTTAATAAGTATGTTATATTGCATTATTAGCGTTTATAGTAATAATACATATTAAAATAGCAAATTCTATTGCAGGAATTGCAGTAAGAAAATCAAACTTTAATGTTTCTACTTTAAATTATTTATTTTTTATTATTTTCCCATCTCAATTTATTTTTAAAAAAATATCAATGAAAAAGGTAATCAGAATAAAAACATTTTATGCCTGCATATGCTTTTATGAAAAATTTCACCAATTTGTGTTCTTATAATGTTTTAATTTCAATTTTATAGCATATATATATATATATATATATATATATGTATATATATGTGTGTGTGTGTGTGTGTGTGTGTTTGTGAGTGTATGAGAGAGAGAGTATATTTGTTCTACATAAATATTAATAATAAAAAAATAACATAAAGTCAATAAATTAAAGATTAAGCAAAGATCATTCGTAATAAATATTACACTTCATATTTAATACTTTCATAATTGAAAATGCAATTTATTTAAAAATGTTTCATATCAATACGTAAATTACCAATATAATGGTATTTATAAAATAACATTTACGTATATTTTTTATAAATAATCGATATTTAAAATAAATGTACATAACTTATTAACTAAATATGTTTTATCTTGCCTTTTGGTTTGTATTTGTTTTTCGATAGTTGATAGGATAATACCTTAGAAATATATATATATATATATATATATATATATATATATATATATATATATATATATATATATATATATATAATTCAAGGTTATAGTGCGACTACTTTCTAAAAATAGTATTTACCGCAACCGCATACATATGTATATATATATACATATATATATATATATATATATATATATATATATATATATATATATATATATATATATTTAACCAAAGAAATAAATATTCTTGTGAGTTAGTTTAAAAAGAAGTAACTTTTTAATTTTAATATTATTCTTAATTAAAAAGTACGACTAGTTAGGTTTATATTTGTTAAAAAATACGTAGTCTATACTAGTTAAAATGTAATATTATTTTCCTAACATTCAAATTTTTAAATATACTCCTATTTATTTTTCAATGAACAATAAATGATTATTAAAAAATCAAAAATAATTAATTACTTAAAATTTTGCCAATTTTTTAAATTTTAAATTATTATTTTATTTTTCTAAATATAATTTCTCTATATTATTATTTACATTATAGACCATACAAATTTAAATATATTTTACATTTTGTAAATTTAATACATTTCAGTTTCTGGAAAATACAACTAAATCCTTGAATTTAACTATATAAGTTCAAAACTAGTATGATATTAAACACTGAATTTTTTTTTTTATAATATGAATTATTTATACGTAATAGTCATAGTTAATTGTAATTAAGTACATATTTAAAATTCAAATAAGAAAATGTCGTAACGAGATAGCTATTCGTTTTCAAATTATAAACATTAAAAAATGCATTCTATAAAATTCCCTTATACATAAATACACTTACACAAACGCATGCGTACACACACACACACACACACACACACACACACACACATATATATATATATATATATATATATATATATATATATATATACATGATGTTAATTTACAAATATAATACTGTAAGTTGGAAAAATGTATATAGAAAAATAAGGTCTAAAATTTTTAAAAGTTAAAGTTTTGAAAGAAAATGAGTTATCCAAACGAAGTTATAAAAAATATGAGATTTTTAAAATTAGAGCAATTTGGAGAATACGACTTTTTAACGAAAGAATAAAAAAAATGAAAATAATTAACTGTTCAAAACATAGAAATGTACATATAGAATTAGGTAACAAAAAATAATAATAAACCATTCATTTTTGTAAAGTAATATTTTCGAATATATAAAATTTGTTCTTAAAAAAAAATTACCAATAATTTTTTTTTACACAATTTGTATTGTAACCGTGCATAAGTTTTGATATAAAATAATTTTATTTATAATCACATACTTATAATTGGGAATAAATAAAATTGCTATTTGGATAATATATAATAATATGGAATATAATACTTTGAAAGGTATTTTTGTTCATTTAATTAAGAAGGTGAATTTCAACTTATTCTACTTTGTTAAAGTATTAACATGGTTTAAATATCTCGGAAACCATTTACAATTATCTTTATCAAGGAATAGATATATTTCTAATTTTTTAAGTCGAAGATCAAGCAAATGTAAGTTTTTAAAAATCGCACAATTTACATTTCAGAATAAATAAATGGAACAGTAGAGAAATTCGAATTGAAGATAATAAAAAATAAACAAAAAAAACGATATTTTTTTATTAAAACATATTCCGCATTAAAATATTTTTTAAAAAAATAATTTCTATTTATGAGAAAAATGATCATATAGAAAATTAAACTGAAAAATAACAAAATAAAAGTTGGTGAAATTTGTAAAGATGAATATAGTTATTGTTATTAAATATATTTTAAATAATAAAGGCAAATCTTCAGATTATCTTTAATAATTCGTTATTAAAACAGTTTAAAATATATACATAAAGACATAGTTTGAATATCCAAAACAGATAGAATGTTTCAATCATTTTTATACATTTTTAATTTTCAATGATTCGAACTTTCCTGTAAAATTAAAATATATTTAGTTTATTTTTGTACATTAAACGATATATTTAAAACCAATAAAAGATTATTTCAATAATCCATTTACTTATATGCTACCTTTTTAGCAGTAATGTCGTGTTAAAATATAAATACAATAGTTTTCAAGCATTAACACCTGCATCAAATGTAAGTGTTACAGATGTTTAAACAAACTACAGAGGAAAGCTATTAGGAAATTCGTGGAATGAAAAGAAATCAGTTAATATATTTTTCTAATTTAATATAGGTTATTAGATATTTAAAATTAATAATATGTTTAGAAATATTGGTATGTAATATGTACAATACATTAAATAGTATTGAATATGCAATTGTATTACAAAAATAAGTAAATAAATAAATTGATAACAGTTTTTGTGTCATTTGGTATCTTCTTGTCCTGATAATAATTAAGAAAAGTGTGTAAAATATTTAAATTATAGTTATTTAACTTGTACGTAATTATAGAGATTGTTGAAAATAATTAGTAATCACAATATCTCATAAATTACAAAATCAATTTAACTTTTTTGTCAAAAGAATATTTTCGAAAAAAAATTATAAATGAACTTCAGTGAACACTTTTTGTATATATTTTATATATGTACATTATTAAAGAAATATCTAATCAGTTAAATTTCATCAGGTTGTCTAAGTATAACAACTTGAATAATTCAGACTGTATCGTTGATTAAGTTGCATATAGTAATTATCTTAAGGTTTTATTTGACATTTGTTTATCTAAATATATCATATATACAATGTTTCATTTTCTCGTTACATATTGAATAAAAATATATTTTAATTGAATTACAAATCGATATTTTATCGTAATTTTATTTTTTTAAACACAAATATTTAGTTATTTTTATATACTATAATTAATTTCCACAGATTATTTTTTTTCGAAATATTTTCAAATCATTACAAATTATATTATTTATATGCATGTATGTATGTATATATATATATATATATATATATATACATTTAAAAAGTGTCCAAAAAAATATAAAAAAATATCTAAAGTATAACATCAGAAAAATATAAAGTTCATTATTAATTAATCGATATAATATCAATTGACCGCTGACATGTTGACCGTTGTTCACCATTATTATTTATGAAAAAAAAAATTAATACAATTTGCAACATATTAAGATGATTTCTCAATAACGTACGATCTATAATCTGTAATTGATATTTTTTTAAAAATATATATATTTGTTTTATGATATTTTTGTTATATATCATTTAAAAATATTAATAATAAATCTATGTTTTTTCGTTCTTTACAAAAAGTATTCTGCATTATTTATTTGTAAAGATTCAAGCAATTGATTGTTTGATTCGGTAGTAAGGATAATTTATATTTTCAACAATTAAGAATAATATGGCAATAGTAAATAAAGCATTAAGATTAACAAATTATATCTATTTTTTAGAAAAGATAATCAAACAATTTAATATTTACATTTAAATATAAGAAATCAAATTCTTATTATACATCATAGAAAAATAAACATACCTTCTACATGTGATGAACAAAAATTTTAAAATCAGAGTACTGGACGTTAATCATAAAATAATATTAAAAAAACTAGTAGTTTGCTATTTATAAATTGATTTAATTCAAATTTTGAACGTTTTTTTTACTTGATTTGACGACAAAATTATAAAACATAATCAAATTATTATAAAACATTATATTTACAGTAATGTGTATGATCATAGCAATTTTAATTTGATTATATATATATATATATATATATATATATATATTTAATAATTCGTTTTGTAAAACAAGCTGAAAATTTTAATATTTATGAATTTTAACCCCAACACCACAATAATTTAAAGTGTTCAATAATCACTTATTGTTCAAATTATTTAAATTGTCAATTATTTATATTGTCAAATTATTTAATTATTTTTTATTAATTATTTATTAATTATTATTGTCAAATTATTTAAACAATTTGAAGCGAAAATTTTAGTAAAAAACGAAAAAATTTTTTCAAGTAGACGCCATTTTGTCAAAAATGAAAATTTTTATTATTCCTTCGTTCAATACCTGCATTAATCTATCCTTTAAAAGAATTGACCATATTTTTTGATTTCAAATAATCCAAACCGCCGATATGGAGATCATCGCCAAGCGCATTTTTTTGGAGGTCGTTCGGGACATCGTCTGCAGGAGCGGTGCACTTCAATATTTTTTTATGATCGACATGTTATTTTATTCTTGAAAGTAGGATCTATTTAAATAACCATAATTTGTAATTGCAAAATAAATACTGTTTCTAAAAAAAATTCCTAAAAAAAAGTCGTTTTTGCGCCTCGCAAGTGCGTATAACCCCTTAAATTATTGTTCAAATTATCCTTTAAATTATTGTAGTGTTGGGGTTAAAATTCATTTTTGTAAAGTGAATCAGCCACAGTTCCAAAACAACTAATAAATTTAATATTTATGTTTATTAATATGTAATAACTTACATTAAAGTACATTTTAAAGTATTTACTTAAAAGAATATAACAACAAAATTATTTTATTATACGTGTAACTTTCGTGACATTATTTGTATTGTCACCGTTTTTTATTTGAACACAATTTCATCTCTAAAACTATCTTCTGATAAATGGATATTTTACCTTTATCAAGATTATCATTTCTCTAAAAACAACTAATGGAATAAATTTAAATCGAAATCGATCCTAGATAAATAGAAAACGAATGATCCATTCAAACGAATGTACTCCCAATTGAACATTCTCTTTCTCTCTCTCTTTATATATATATATATATATATATATATATATATATATATATATATATATAAGATATAAATTCATTACTTCGTTACCAATTTTCCAACTTTATTTTTTAAGCACGTTTTTTATTTAAATAATATAACGTTACGAAAGTGACAACCAGGTCGGTACTTCACAATGTTTTTACATTAATCATAATTCATAACGCGTGTCATTCACTTCTTAGAAGCTCTCAGAATTTTTATTGGAAACCTTATTTATATTTTGCATCTATTTCAAGGTTAGTGCGCGAAATTCTGGGGAAATACTATATGATTTATATTTTAGTATCTAATGTAGATAACAGTATAATTTACGATCAGTACATAAAAGAATCAATTTCAGTTTGTTTATAATGTTGTTGTTCAGAAACGTTTATTGTTAAACATAAGACAATAACAAGAATAAAATCAAAATATATTATGTCATGTAGTTAAAAAGTCGATTTTTTTAATACTTAAATAACTCTAAGTAAAATATATTTCGAAAAATGTTTTTGTAATAATTAAAATTTCGATTAAAAATCAGTTAACTGCCAATAAACAAGAAATAATTTAATATATATTCTTAGAAAAACTATTTTATAGCGTTGCTAAGATTTATGGAAACAATGTCATGTTTGTTTTATTGAGTATTATGATTATTTTGAAACGATTATGCAAATGTAACTGATTGTTTATCGTTAATAAAATAAAAATAAATAAAATTTACTATTAATTTACTTAATTCTCTTATTCTACTTTCCGATTAAATAATAAATTCTCATAATTTCTATAAGAAATGTGCTATTATCAGAAATTGATCTCATTTATAAATTTATAAAGGTATAAGGGGGTAAAAAATTTAAGAAATGTATAGATAAGCACACACCCACATTTATATACATAATAAAAGTAAATTATTTAGTATTGTACTCTAATTTATTTTAAAAATTTCTAATTATTAAAAAAATTTAGAGTCGATTTAATATTTTAATTATTGTAAAAGATAATCTCTAGTTAATATAGTAGGAATTCAAATTTTTTTATATGGCCATTAAAAATTAAATTAAAGTAGTCTTTTTAAAAAGTTTAAAATGTTTATATTAAAATATACAGGTGATATATATATATATATATAAATCTGTGTGTATAATTTTTTATAAATCCAATATATATTTCATGACACATACTTTCAACTTAATATATAAGAAAAAATATTAATAACATTTGTCTGTGGTTGAAGGTTGTTCATAAGCAAAAATGACTTATGAATATATTTTATTATTCTTTAAATTGCGTGAAAATTTAAAATTAATGTATTTTATTACCTTCCATTGTTGTTACATTTTTTTATACTATCGGCCAAATAAAATTAATAAATAATTAAAAAGTGATATTGTAACAATAATTCGATGATAAATATTAATTGATCAAAGAAACAAATTATGAAAAAACTTACTTTTGACATACAATAACAATTTAATTAAAATACGAGTTAGTTATAAATAAATACTTGTTATATGAAGATTGTCCAATAAATATTAATAACTGATTCAACTTAACATTTTAAAATCGCTTTTTTTAAGTTGTACATTGTTTTTAAATGACAACATTATTTTCAATAACAGAATTAATTATTTTTTGCTGCTCTGTTACTTTGATATTTATTTAATGTTATTTTTATGTTATAATTTGACAAATAAAAATACTGGTTAATTTCCAATTACAACGACAAATAGACAAATATATTTTTTTTACGAAATTGTTACTGTTTTTGGAATAACGAGCTATGTACAATATTTTAATTCTTGAAATCGATTTTCTCTTAAAGATTTTACTCGAAAATTTATTCAGTATACAAAATTAATCGTTTTTATAAACGTCAAAATAAAATAAAAAATTTATAATAAGGTAGCAATTTTTATTATTTGAATAATATGAACAATAAGTTAATATTGAACATTTTTATAAAAAAAAATTACGTTAGGGATGAATGATTCATTTTTGTTAAGGGGTATTCTAGTCTAGAATTTCGAAAAAATCGATTTTTTGCATATGTTCAAAGTTTAGACCTTTAAGAATATGTCCTTAAGAGGATTTGTCGAAATTCGAATTATTTTCGGAGTTATAGCTATTTTTGTGACACGCCAACCAATCCGGTCTGATCGGAACGAATCAACTTTAAACGCGTTTTTCTCGAAACTACTTTTTTCGACACGGTTGACGTGATATCTCAAGTTCTAATGGACCGATTTACTTGAAATTTGGTACAGAGCTTCTCAATATAACTATAATTTCCCCCGTCTAGAATTTTTTGAAAATTTTGTTTTTACTATTTTTAAAAAATTCCGAAATTTGAAAAAATATGGAAAAAATGACTTTTTTCACACTTCCGCCATTTTGCAAATTTTTTTTTAAATTTCCCTAGGCGGGGATACTACTACAAACTTCTTTTTCAATAATTTCAAAAAAATGTTTGTTTCAGATGACCGGAAGGGTTGGAACCACGTCAACCAGAAGACACCTTTTTTTTCGAGCCTCCACTTTGCCAGCCTGTACCTTTTTCAATTTTGAATTTTTGTTTTTAATAATACTTTTTTATACCCTTAAAATGTCAATAAATATCTGATAAAAAATGGATAGTAAAAATATTTGTTGTTTTTTTTATAGCACCCGAAAAAACACCTAAAATTCGTGCGTCTAAACTAGAATACCCCCTTAATGGCCCTTTTCAGATATAATATATTTATATATATATACATATATATATATATATATAAGATGATATTATAATATATATATATATATATATATATATATATATATATATGTATATATATAAATTGTTAAACATATTTACTTTTGTAATCAGGAAACGTTTATAAAATAAATTCAATGCTAAATAACAATTATAAAAAATTAAAATAAAAACATCACATATACCTATTTTTAGTGTGTGTGTATATATATATATATATATATATATATATATATATATATATATATATATATATTAGGAACAGCATGAAAATATAAGAAAAGAAATGAATGATCAGAAAGAAAATAAAAGTTATGGATGTAATGGCAAAAGTAAAAATTTTGAAGTGGAAATGGGTTGATTATATAGTAAGAAGAAAAGATCACGATGGATAAAAGAAGTTATTGATTGAGAACCTAGATATATAAGTATTTTTTAGGTTAGATAGAACTTTCAATAGGAATTCAATTTAAAGTTTTATCACGCTTAAAAAACAGTCTATATTAGAAGGCACAGAGAAAGACCCATGAAGAGTACGGACAAAGATTCATTCATCAGCAGATAGAAAGAACGTGATCATTATACATACATGCACACACACACACACACACACACACACATATATATATATATATATATATATATATATATATATATATATATATGTACGTATGTAAATTGTTCAACAGGTTTGTTACTAGCTTTTTGATAAGGCATAACCTCCTGTTATTTTTAATATGTCGTTGTTAATGACCATCATTTTAAAAGTCTCTAGTAAACGAACCAGTCATACGACTAATTTTTATTTTATTTCATTTATTTACTCAACAATTTTGTTATTAACAAATAAAACGTTCTATTTGTTCAGAATAAAGATGATGTTTATTTTGTTTAATTAACTCCTAATAATATAAATTCGAATATTTATTTTAATTAAAATTTATGTATGCAGACTTGGTTTAAACACAATATTTATTACTCGATCACCTGATAAGACAAGTATTTCTTTTTATAAGCAATTATTGATTGTACAAAAACTTGAATTTTATTATTCTACTGCAAAATATTTAGCAAAAAATATAAAATTATTACTGTTTTCAATAATTTTGTATGTTTATATCAATATTAATTATAATTAACTAAATGATTGTGAACAAAAAACATTATATGACAGACAAACAAAATTCTTAAATATAATTACGGAATTTGGAAAACGTGCAATTAACTTTAATTTTTTTATTTTAGTTCCGTAATAAAATAACACAAACTATTATTTAATTTTGTCTCATTGATTACTAATCAGTTAATAATAAAAATCAAATTTTATAAATTTCTTATTCACTTTATTACATACGTCATATATAAATTATAGACTTTATTAAATGATTTGGAAAAAAAATATATGGCTAATAAAAAAGTACAGATATTAAAAATACGATTAAAAATATATATATACACACACACACATACATACATACATACATACATACATACATACATATATACATATATATATATATATATATATATATATATATATATATATATATATATATATATATATACAGAATCATCCAAATGTGACGCCTAGATTTGTGTTTTATTAAAAAGAAATATGAGTATAGGGTGGTGTATAGGGAAACATGTGTATAATTTCTTTTTTTTTCTTTTTAATAAAACACAAATCTAGGCGTCGCATTTGTATGACCCTATATTATCATCATCAAAGCTCACATTAGTTTATTGTTGGACAAAACTTTAATCAAATGCTTTTTGGTTCATTTTAAATGTTTTCCCAAGGCATTTTCACTTACATTACAAGTAATGAGCTTATTTTAAATATTAAATAGTATATAAAATATGTTAAAAATAATAAATTAATAATAATACATATTAATTATTTAGCAATGTTTTATTATTTTTTTTTTAATTTTAAATAATCTAAATATTCACTGATTTCGTTGTTGTCATTTTCAAAAATATATTTTCAATAAAATCAAGACTAAAAGTTATTAATAAATCTTAGTACCACCAATCAGTTAACTTTTAAACAAAGATAAATGATGTACTGGGAGTATAAAAGAGATGCTGTAAAGGAAATTGCTGTTAGTCGACGTTGCTTTTAGAACAGTGTGCAGCAGTACTCGCTGGGAAAATGAAAATAATATTATTGTTTTCACTGGTAGCACTGGCTATAGCTGGTATCATTCATCCTCCCCCTGAAAATAAGAAAATTGGTAAGTAATATTTTTATATTTTCTTATATATATATATATATATATATATATATATATATATATATATATATGTACATTAATAAAATCAATGATTAATTATAATTAAAGGACACATTAAAAATATCATGTTTGTAGAATATATACATATTTTTTGCCTGTAATTTCCTTTTTATTACATTTTCAAAGTATTCTTATTCTACATTGTATTTTAATAAGCACAACTTTATAAACTTCCTGTTTTATTTTTCTATTTCATTTTATTATTTGTATCGTTCATTTACATAGTTATTTAAACAAAATAAATAATATTATTTGTGTTCTTTAATGAAGAAATTTATTTGTTACTAAACAAGATAAATATAAAGTTATTGAAGGTAAACAAAAAAAATATTAATTAGCTTTTTTAAAAAAATAATTTTTAATTTATAGAAGAAAATAACATTTAATTAACTAATAAGGGTAAATATTAATTAACAATATATATAAAATATTGATGCTGTTATTTGTATAATACATCTTATTAAATATAACATGATCTATTTCACAAATGATTTTAAAAATATTATGTAGATTTATAGTCAATTATTATAAATATCATCTGAAATATTATCTACCTAAAAAGATATATATTATTTATGTGATTGCAATTTATAAATTTTGATACTTATAACAAAATTAATTTTTCATAAACACTTTTTTCCAATTGTTATAACTCTATTATTTTTTTATACCTCATTTATAGTTTTTTTTAAAATACCATTTTTTTATAAACAGTAGTCTAAAAAATTAAAACTAACTCGTGTTTCTTTCATTTCCTGAAAGAGCTTTGCATATGATAAAAACTTATAGGAATACACAAAAAGTATGAAAATAGAAAAAATAATTTATTCATATTGTATAGATTTTATAGCTTAAAAATTAAAAATAACTGATATATTATATTCTAGTTGAGAAAGATGACCTCATAAAAATGAAAAAAGTAATTCATTTAATGATGCACATTTACCAGCCCAGTACTTTTAAAGATGAACTGCAAAAAGCAAAAGGATGGAAATTTCAAGACAACTTATCCCACTTCAGTGTAAGTTTTTCAACAAAATTTAATAAGTAAACTAGTAAAATAGACTTTTTTGGTGATATTAAAATTATATATATATATATATATATATATATATATATATATATATATATATATATATATATATATGTTCCTCATTTTTGAGGGTTGAGCATAAAGGCCGACAACCTCATCTTATAAAAAAATAACTGTCGAAAAATTAAGGGAGTGAACCCTGAATAAAATTTTTTTACCAATCCGCCTGGTCAGCGTGGTGAATATGACCAAATACCAGTGAATGGTAACATTCATTGAGGCTTTCGTCCAGTAGTGGATTGATATGGGCTTAATGATGTGATGTGTGATATATATATATATATATATATATATATTAGAATAAAATCTATTAAGAAGATAATACCAAAAATATTTCTCTAATAGCCAAAAACTGATCTTATTATCTTGATTTATTTTTACAGAATCAATCTACTTTATTTTTTTAAAACTGAGAAACCTAATTTCCTAATAAAGGTTTTATTTTTTGTTGCATTATTTTTTTATTTATACGAAATTTTTAATTTCCTTACATAAATATAAATAGAAGGGGTTATTGACTAACACAACTTAAAACCGGTTTATGTTTTATTTTTGTTGTCCTGTACAGGGTTACGATGCAGCAATTCTTTAGAAGAATAAAAAACAGTTTATTCATTGGACGCTTATTCAATGTTAAAAACCTATTAACCTTGAATGATTGCTTTAAATAATTAATATCCTATCTGACTAAAAAAAATACTCACTATCTACAAACTGATCTCTAATTTTTTTATTATACATTATATAATTAATAACAAAATCTATAAGTATTTTTAGATTATTTAATTATTTATTTCCGATATTTTTTTATCTAAAATTTATGACAACTTCTTTATCTTAATATTGTTGTTATGCAACTTTACTTAAAATATTTTAACGAATATATATATATATATATATATATATATATATATATAGAGAGAGAGAGAGAGAGAGAGAGAGAGAGATGAAAATAACTACTAGAGAAAAAAATAACTACTTTTAAAGGGATTTATAAAATTATTAATACACAAGATTTTCAAAATGTGAAAAGTAATATTTGTAATTTAAAAATCATTCCATTTTTTTAAAAAAAAGGTGCTTTTTAAATATTAAATTCAATATATGAATATATATATATATATATATATATATATAATATGTGTGTGTGTGTGTGTATTTATAAGAGATTATTTGAAATAGTAAATAATATAAAATTTCTTTGATCATTTTTTATTAAAAATATAATTTGTTTAATATTTTTGTATTATTTTTTTTATTCTATATAAATGAGATATCATTATATAATTTTTTAATGATTGAATTGTATCAAGAACCTACTAATTTACACATTTTTAAAGTTTTAACCATTGTATCGAACTTCAGATAAAGTGAAATTTGACTTATCTATTTATTTTTTAGGATTCAGAATACATCCAAGAATATATAGCTTTACTGGACTACGGACTTTTACCGAGAGGTGAAATATTCTCCAGATTTAACGAAAAACATCTTGCAGAAGCAATAGCCTTGTTCCGAGTGTTCTATAGTGCAAATAATTTCGACACTTTTTACGAAGTCGCCTGCTGGGCTCGGAATAATGTTAATGAAGACCTGTTTCTTTATTCCTTTACCATCGCACTGAAACATCGACAAGACTGTCAAAATGTGGTCATACCACCTCCCTACGAAATCGTTCCTAACTATTTCATCAATGAGGAAACAATTCAACAAGCATACAGATTGAAAGCGAGAAACGTTGGAAATAATGCAGAGGTTATTTTACCCTACAATTTTACCCAATGGTATAAAATCGACAATGATGAACAAAAAATATCTTACTTCTATGAAGATATTGACGTTGGATTGTACAACTATTACTTCCATTTAGATTACCCCGAGTGGTTGGAAGAAAATTCACGTGGCTTTAAAAACCATGATTCAAGCGAATTATTCTTATTTTCATATAAACAATTATTGGCTAGAGTTTATATGGAACGTCTCAATCAAGGTCTTGGACAAATAGAACACATCGATATAAAACATCCCACAAAAACAGCTTATGCACCATTTTTACGTCACCGAAACGGCCATAGTTTTGTTAGACGTCCCGAAGGTATGAACGTTTTGTTGAATAAAAGAACATCAGAAATAGCTGAGAAAATAGTTACTTATGAACTAAGAATGAGCGAAGCAATCGATTCTCGTTTAGTTATTACAAATGAAACTAGAAAAGTGGCTCTTACGACTGAAAAGGGCGTTCAAATGTTGGGACACATAATCTATGGACAAGTTGGTCATGTGCTCAGAAGTTATTATGGACATCTTTTAAACCTTTATCATCAATTATTCAGCTATTCAGACAGAGAAATCCATGGAGAATACATTACTACGAGTGCATTATATCATGATGCGTCAGCCGTAAGAGACCCAATGTTCTACAGAATCTATAAAAGATTATTTAATTATGTAAATAAATTTGTGGAAAGTTTCCCTAGATACAACCGAGAACAATTTGACTTCCCTGGTGTAGAAGTTAACAAAGTGGAGGCAGATAAACTGGTCACTTTCGATGAAGATTTCTATGTAGATATAACAAACGCAATAGACACTGATATAAAATTCGAAGCGAATCAAGAAAAGTCTAGATTTAAAGTAAAAATGTCACGTTTGAATCATAAGTCATTCAACTATAAAATACACGTTAACAGCAATAAAAAAACGCAAGCTGTAGTTCGTGCCTTTATTGGTCCAAAATACGATGAGTACGGTCAACTATTATACATCAATGACAATTATTTAAATTTCATAGAAATTGATAAATTCATAGTTGATCTCGATGAAGGACAAAACGTTATTTCTCGCAATTCCAGAAACTCTTATCGAACTCGTACAGATCAAACCAGTATCATGACACTTTATCAAAATGTCCTTAAAGCACTTGAAGGAAAACAAGAGTTCGCGTATGATTATTCTGAGATGCATTGCAGAGTACCCGACAGGCTTTTATTACCGAAATCTGAACACGGATCTGTTAATCACTTCTTCATTATGTTAACTTCTGCTGAGAATATTAAAACTGAACCGACTTACACAAAATTAGATTGGTGCCGTCTCGATATAGGACAACCATTCTTTGACGACAAACCACCCGGATATCCATTCGACAGACCTATACAATATAAATCATTCTACACTCCGAATATGCGTTTTGTAGATGTGGAACTCATACATAAACCGGATATCAATCGCATTGTACCCTAAATGAAAATTATTCAAATACTATGATTCGTTTTCATGTCGATTTAAAGAAATCATCGTTTTAAATTTGTAATTCTTTTTATGCGAATAATTGATCAAGATTTTGTATAATATTTTGTAATTACAAAAATAAAGACACATTTTCACATTTTCTATTGTTTCACTTATATATAAATACATGTACAACACATTTATAATACACTGAGCTGTTAAATGCAACAGCTCAATATATTAAAAATATTGATACAATAAGATTTCAAATAAAATCTTATAATGTTCATCGCAAAATTTTCTTCAACGATTTATTATTTTTAAAAGGACTACTTGTCAAAAAGAAAACAACTAAAAAAACACAAATGTTAAAAGAAGTTTAAAAAATTCTAAACGATCAATAGAAACTTTTCAAAATGTTATTAATATTTTAGACATTCCAATATTCTACACAAAAATGAACCAATATATAAATATTCATGAGTTTTTGATTTGTAAATATTTTTTCGTCTAAAAAATGAAAATGAATGAAACATATTTTAATGGTATTAAATATTGAAATATATGTAATAGAATTTTTGAAACAATTCATAAAAAACATTTTTAATAATTCTTAAAAGCATTTAATGTTTTCTACAAGTGTTTTTACTATATTTAAAATAAATTTTAAATAATATCCCGCAAAATGTAGTTAAAAACTAGTGAAACATTTAAGAATATATATAAATATATAAAAGTATAAATTTAATATTTTCTAGGAATTGGTACCTAAATGAATCAATAATAAATGATTTTATAAAATACAACTAAAAATACAA
The DNA here is from genome assembly GCA_029203775.1 of Neoneuromus ignobilis. Lineage (NCBI taxonomy): Eukaryota > Metazoa > Arthropoda > Insecta > Megaloptera > Corydalidae > Neoneuromus > Neoneuromus ignobilis. Next base: position 33,830,356 of record CP092092.1, on the reverse strand, counting down.
CCATGAAATTACAATTGTATATCAAAATATACCTAATTAAAATAAATATATAAAACCATACCTACACACTCACATGTATGTATTTAGTGCGTATGCATACCTTATACAGATTATATTATTTTTCAAGCAAACAGAAAATTATTAAGCATCTTTTTGACTGTATAAATTTCGAAACTAAAAAAAATATTTCTGTTGTATTGAAATTTTTATTAATAATTACATTTTATCTGTACAAACATTCACAACTATAAGCTATTCATTATTTTTTCCTGAACAAAATAGTAAGTATAATAATTAATTCTTTAAACAAATTCAATATAATTCTAAAAAATAAAATATGTATTTTAATACTTCATATTATATTAGTACAATAATTTTTCTTATTATTATGTTTTAGTAATTTAATTCTAAATCATGATTTGTATTTCTACAATAAACTATTATGTTGTAAATAAAATAATAAATTAATTTTATTAATAATTAAAAAAATCAATTTCATTATGAAAGAAAAATAAAACAAATTATAGTTCCTAAGTTATATACACTACATAGTTCTTATTGTTCATATTGCAAATTTCAAATTGTGAAAAAATATAAAATACTTATAACATTTTGAATGTATATATATATATATATATATATATATATATATATATATATATATATATATATATATAAAATATATTTTAAACAAAAAAATCTATCCAGTCAAAACATGCTCCAATAATTTAAAAATAATAACATCTCTTTAATCAACAATATACTTTTATAAGAAAAATTAATAAATATTATAACTTTTTTATAAAATCACGTTTTTATTCAAAAGCTCCAATTAATGATGTTTAGTTGTACAATATTTTATTTCTTAAAAAAATATTCATAGTAGAAAAGATGTTGAATTATTAAAACTTTCAACATAAAATTTCACAGTCCAGTTCGGTTAAAAATTAGTTCTGAATCCATGTTTTCGATCCTTCTTAACTGTTGTACGTATTTTTGTTGATCTTGTCATTGTAACCACTTTATTATCACATCTAAAATTGTATAATTTAATCAAACAACTTACAATAAATAGAATAAATTATATTCGAAATAAGAATATCTTTCCAAGGATGATTTTTGAGCCAAAACTAATCATGGTGGAAAACAAACAATTTATGCCCCAAAGATAAAACATACTAATGAATCTATTAATTTTATTGCGATTATTTGTGGCAAGCATGATGTAAGAGGAGCTATAAATAATAGTGCTTTTGATATTTGTTTAGTTTAATTTATTGTCAATTTGTAAATGAAAACATAAATAACCTTACAAGGCTATTAAATAGATTATAACAATTAAATCAATTTATGAATACTTTGTATTCTTTTTGACTTTAAGGTCATAATAAATTATGTTAATAATAAGATAAAAATTAAAATATCTGTATAATTTCTATAACTACATTTACCTTAAATTTGCTAAATTTATTATTTATTAATAACGTTATCAATATTAATTTTATTCATGAAAAAAAACACTATATATATATATATATATATATATATATAATATACATATATATATATATATATATATATATATATATATATATATATATATATATATATATATATATATATATATATATATATATATATATATATATTCCATAAAAAACTGTTAATTTAAGAATAATTATTTTCATCGATAAATAAACAAATATTTATAAATTTTTATATGACATTTTAAAGAAATAAATTATATTATTATCGAATAATAATAATGATACGCTTATTTGGAACTAACAATCCGATAGCATGGGTTCCAATAAGGAAAAATACTACATTTCAATGTTGTTTTTCAATTTGGGCATAAAATTATGCATTAAGAAAGGCAATAATACAAATGTATTAAAAAATCCGGGTAGTTTCACAAAATATTAAACTTTCGCCAGTTTCCTTTGAATCTAAGATAATTAGAATACAATTGGGTTTATATTTTTTCCTCGTAATATTTCCTTAATTTATGTATTTCTAAAAATTTAACTGCATTATTTTATTATTGGTTTTGATACTGTGACAAATTTACTTTAACACAAATAATTCACTTACATACTTGTACACAAGATTATGTACAAGTGTCCGATAATAATTTATTGTTCATTTTATTCGGTTAGAAATTAATACTAAATGTTATATTGCAGAGCTTTAACGATGAAGACGTGGCTATCAAAATGTGCATAAAAAATAAACAAGCTCCTAAGCGAATAAAAAATAAACAATAATAAATATTGGACACTTATAAAATAGTATATTGATATTCGGATGAGTGATTCAGTTGTGTTAAAATGCATTAACACATATTCTGAATAAATTTATGTTATGTTACACATTAGTAATCATTATAATTATTTTTTATATATGATATTAAAATAATTTGTTTTTAGAATACCAATCAAATAATTATTAATCACGAAAAAAATAATTTAAGAAGGTAATATCAGAAGGTAAGGAGGTCATTGATTATTATTTTTATTATTTTCAAATATTATATCCATACAAACATATTGAACATAATCACTTTATAAAAAATATAAACATATATATATATATACATGTTTTACAAACAAGTCAAATAATAAAAGATTTGATATAACTGCATAGCAACAATAAGAGGTCAACACTAACAATAAATATCGATACATTGTTAATGAATTATTTACTAACGTAGAAATGATTGGAGGTCGTTAGGTTAATCTAACAATTTATATAAAATAGTCAGATTTTTATAGAAGATCGCACTCACCTTCTATACACTTACTGGTAGGTATAGAGTGCAGACAGTGAAATGAAGCTAACAATTTTGATTCTTGCGTTGTGTGGACTAGCTCTTAGCGTCCCAACAACCCATTTTAAGGGTAAAGTAGGTAAGACATAATCTATACATATAGGTATATATATATATATATATATATATATATATATATATATATATATATATATATATATATATATAAAACACAAAATAAAAACTTCATTTGTAATTTTACAGCGGATAAGGATTTTCTGGTGAAACAGAAAAATATTATTCGACTTTTATGGAACGTAAATCAACCCAACACTTTCCATGATCAAATTGAAATTTCGAAATCATGGAAAATAGACGAACATCTGGACAAATTTACGGTAATATGCAAATATTCTGGAATTGTTTTAATTATAACTTAATTATTATTTTATGCAGAATCCGCAAGCCATAAAAGAATTTTTGATACAATATCGTTTTGGTATGCTACCTCGAGGAGAAATATTCTCAGTCATGTATGAAAAACAACGACATGAAGTAATATCTCTCTTCCACGTTTTCTACTATGCCAAAGACTTTGACACGTTCTACAAGTGTGCATGCTGGGCTCGTGATCACGTGAATGAAGGAATGTTTGTTTACGCTTTGACCGTTACTGTTCTGCACCGCGATGATTGTCACGGAATGGTTCTTCCACCTGCATATGAAATTTATCCATACTACTTTATCAACACTGAAGTTATACAAAAAGCTTACGAATACAAAATGAGAAACTTTGTTGGAGTTAAAGTTGAAAATAACATGGTTGTTATCCCATACAATTACACTGGCTGGTATTTGGATATCACTCCTGAACAAAAATTATCTTACTTCACAGAAGATATCGGTTTAAACACATATTACTATTATTTCCATATGGATTATCCGTTCTGGATGGGCGGTGAAACATATGGATTGAAAAAAGATCGTCGTGGTGAACTGTATTATTATATGCATCAACAACTTCTTGCCCGCTATTATCTGGAACGTCTTTCTAATGGACTTGGGAAAATTGATCTCATTGACTGGAGACATCCACATAAAATGGGCTATGTGCCGTCACTCCGTTATCAAAATGGTCTCGACTTTAACAGAAGACCCTTCCATGCTGTTCTTCTCAAGGATGACTGGAGTCTTAAATTAATCGAACGGATCGAAATGATTGAAACGAGAATTAGTAATGCTATTGATGCTGGTTTTGTCATTACGGAAGATGGAACTAAAGTTCTACTTACGACAGAAAAGGGACTCGATATGATTGGAAATTTGATTGTCGGAAGCCCTGACTCAATTAACAGACATTTTTACAGTTATCTTCATGTATATTGCCGTATGTTGCTCGGGTTCTCTGGAAAACCAATTCACTCATACCGTCTTTCTCCTGGAGCTCTTGAACATTATGAGACCGCTCTTCGTGATCCAGCATTCTATCGTATATACAAAAAGATCATCTATTACTTCCAGAGATACAAACACACTCTTCCTCGTTATACATACACTGATCTCGCCTATTCCGGTGTCAAGATTAACAAAGTAGACGTAGACAAACTTGTTACATATTTCGACAAATTCGATGTTGATATAACAAACGCTGTGTACACTGACATGACTAAAGAAGTTGATCAAATTCAAATGAGAATCAAAACAAGAATGATGCGTTTGAATCACAAACCCTTCATCTATAGAATCAACTACACCAGCGATAAAGTTGCAAAAGTCATTGTTCGCGTGTTTTTGGGACCAAAATATGACGAGTTCGGACGCAAGTATACTCTTAACGAAAACCGTCTTCACTATGTAGAACTCGATAAATTCATCTACAATATGAAAGTTGGAGACAATGTCATCGAACGCAATTCGCATGACATTTATCTTACTATCAAAGATCGTACTACTTTCCGTGATCTTTATTACAAAGTTATGACCAGTATTCAAGGAACAGGGGAATTTATATTGGATCAAAGCGAGTCTCATTGTGGATTCCCGAATCGTCTTCTCTTGCCCAAAGGTACGAAGGGAGGTATGCCGTTCCGTTTATTCGTAATGGTTACTCCTTACACTGATGTTATACGTGATGACAAGATCTACGATGATTCTTACTGGTGTGGAGTTGGAACAGGACATCGCTTCTTCGATGTTCTTCCCATGGGATATCCATTCGATCGTCCAATTGATGAATATAATTTCTATACTCCAAATATGCACTTTGAAGATGTATACATTTTCCATAAGAAAATCGATGATATCAACAAAGTACTAGTGGATTAAAATGATACAGGTGTTAATGGAAACTCGACAATATACACTATGTTAATAAATTGTTACATCTTTATACCAGAATGCTTTATATTTTATTTTATATATTTAAATATTATTAAATATCAATAACCATAGTGTATTATAATGTCTCTACTCTTACAGTTAAGTTTTTTTGATTTGGAACCATATAATGATAATATATGCATTGGAAAAAAATCATCTCTGTAATTAAAATAAATCATCAATAATATAAGAGGCTTTTATTTTTCATACCTTAACCAAATATATAACAATTTTTCAATTACTCATAAACTGTATATTTTAATAGTAATGAATTTCGTAAGGAAAAAAAATCTGCTGCAAATTAACAAAAAAAATAATAATACATATGAATATAAAAATCTATAGGGATGTATATCTTTAAATATTAATGAATGAAATTCTATATGCATTAGTATGTGCAATGTGCTTTTATTTGTAAAATTGAACTCAAATATCATGTCTGTTTTTAATATAAGATAGAAAATTCATTGTTAACAATCAACGAAAAAACGGTTAAACATAATATACCAATTATTATTTGTAATAAATTCAGATTTATTTAATTCGTATAGAATATTACAATATAAAAAGATCTTGTTCTTATTCATTTTCACAATTAAAAAAACGATTACAAGTATTAAACTATTACGCGGATTGTACTTCAATAGATACGATTAACTGTCAGTCAATGAGTGATTCATCAGAAATATAATTATGTAAATAATTAAAAAATTAAAACTCTTTTTCGCGTTAAATTCCTTAGAGTAACTTTTATTTAGTATTTTTGTACCAGCAGTTTTGACACGTCATTTTTGAATAGATTTAGGTAATAGCACCGAGTACCATAGTCGACTTGAAAATAATATCCTTGTCGAAATTACTCATAGAAAAATACTAAACAATGACTTTAAAAATTAAATACAACAAAGAATTAAATGTAACAATGAATTCTCAGGAATCGAAATAATTTAAAATTTAATCTAAAATCACCTTTTATATGAATTCCGCAAAAACACATTTTTTTCTGATGATCTAATATAAAATCATAAACGGGTAATGTTGACACCTTCATTAGAATAAATTTTAGCATTGACATTTTATAAAATGATTATTTAATAAATATAGTATTCGATAATATCATTAAATAATAAGGTTGATAGATACTAAACATTAACTATCATTTTTAATCATATCATTAGCTAACAATTAAATAGTTGACATAGGTATACATATAAAAAAAAATAATTACAACAAAGTTACAAACACAACAAAAAAAAAAAAAACTTATCAAATATTATCAATAAATAATAATCATGGTGAATGCTCGATATACTACATTATTAATATTGTCAATATATTAATATTTTATAATTCGCCACCTGTCGTATATTTCTTTCTTGAATTATATTTTGTCTGTTCGGAACAATAACAAGCATTAGTTTGTGCATCTAAGAATGATTTACATCCCAATGTTAATGTTCCAGTAAAGAGCATTTTAGCTGCACCTTTACAAGCTAAAAAATAATAATACAGTACTATAAATTATATATATTTATAAATATTAATAGATTACCTTTCGTTACTGTCTCGCCCACAGAAGGAGTATAAGTGTCACAATATTTATATAAACATTTTTTAAATTCCATATCGCATGATTCTTTATTGCTATTACAAGTATCATAACAAATATCATGTGCATCGCAACATTTTGTCATTTCAGCTAATGGTAAATAATCCTTACTGATTTCAATACCGATTGATCCACAACCGTTTGACTGTGGAGTATGAAATTTATTTTTACGCGGTGTAATACCTATGCAATATAAATAGAATTTAATAAATTATATTTACATTTATAAATAATTCAAATAAATTCAATATCTTTCTATGGTCCCTATTACAAAATATCTATTAGTGTAATCATATATTTAAATATATTAATTATTATCCAAAATCAAATATCACTGAATATTTTTTGTCTATACTAAAATAATTGGAAGTTGTCATTACAATCACTTTTAAATATGTGTATATAAATATTCTAGACTTATTTGAAAAAAATTAGGCTAAAACTAAAAAACACGTCTAAGAATTTTATAACATTATGATTTTAATTTAAAAAATGTCGACATTAAAACAAATATTAATATTATACTGTTTTATTTATTAAAATAAACAATTAAATCTGTACTTAAGTACCAATAATCTAAAATAGGTAAAAGTAATCTGAAAACCATAATAATTGAAAAACAATGTTTTTCAGGAGTATCATAAGCTCATTTCTTAATATTTTGTATCTAAAGACATAATTTATATTATTTGTTCTAATTTTTAAATATTACATATACGTATAGATATGTATGAATAAATTAATAATCTATATCATTTTAAAATATACACGTTTTGACACATTTGAATATTATTTATAATTAAAATTGTGTAATTTTGATACCATAATATTAAACCAAAAAAATAGTAATGTGCGCCACTGTAGGCATTCGTATTAATGACATATTGATAAAACTAGAGGGAGCCACAATATGCGTACATATTTATATAGATATGTTTTCATACTAACCTCCAGGACATTTAAAAATGCAATCCTCCTCCACTGCCGCACTAAATATATCATTAAAAGTTTTAAATTTATTTGCCACAGCAATTATGTTTTGTATGACATCACCAAATACAACTTCTGCAGACAAAACCGCATCCCGTAATGATGATAATAAACTTGAACCATATCCCGTATAAGCATAGGTTAAAAATGTTAACGAATATATTAACACCTTTGTATACGGAATATTCATTTTGATATTTTTCCACTGATAAACCAAGTCTAATGTTTTTGTATTTTAGGTTATATGTAACTTCGTACTTTTAGACCTTGTCTAATAATAAAGAACAACTGACGTGGACTTATTGCATAGCTAGAAAGTTATTTACGGGCTTTTTGTGCGAATCATATTTTGGCACAAATTACTCACTTTACTTTTATTTTTTTTATATAATACAAATTACTAATGATTATTAATTTTCATTCATCTCTGCATATATAGCAAAAAGTAAAAAAGCTCAGATGTTTTTTCTTTGTTTATACCGCCCTTTACAAAATATGATAATATTTTACAATAAATCTTTACTGAAACTGACTTTAAAATAAAATTGTTATAATTATCAATTTTCAAGAAATAACTTATTTTAAAAAATATCTTAGCATAATTACTTTTTTATAATATAAATATTGTATACTAAAAACAGAATAATTTTAAATATCAACCTTAATTCTCAATAGGTAGTGAATTAAAATATATTATGTTTAAAAAACTGGTTCAATTTTTATTCGAAGTTGTATTATAAATATGAAAATTTACTATTAATTTTCACAATACATGTACTACATACTTTTCATTATTATCTTTTCTAACACTAATTTTTTTGATATACATATATTTATATATATTCAAAAATAACACATTTTGTTAATAAATATTGTAAGAGAAGGTTACTTCATTTCCATATAAAAACTTCATATAAAAATAAAGCAATAACATTAGTATTAATATATAATAAATAAATGTAGCAATTCTTCTATATTATATTTTTTTAATATGAAAATTTCTTATTGAAGATAGAAAAACATATGCCTCAGTAAATAGATACCCTTGTTGTCAATGCTATTAATCGATTTAGCATTGCATAGTATTCACAAATCAAAAAGAAAAAAAAAAACATGGACAAAGTATTATTATACAGTAAATATAAATGCAAAATTTTTACTTTATAAACAATTATTTATATTTGTAATAAAAATATCTTTTATAAATTTAAATTATATTTTATATCAAGATACCATATATTACATTTTTTAAATAATTATTTATAATAAAAATATCATATGAACTTGTATTATCTATATATTATTTAATGACATATCTTTTAATACAGTTCTTTTTAAAAAATAAATAAAAATGAAAAATACTAATTTCATTAGTTTATCAATCCTGATCAAAAAAAATAATTTTATTGAAGAATTCAATAATTCATCGATACGTTTATTATAATAAAATATAATGAAAACCCTAAATTTGAAATCAAATATATTTTACAATACAGTTAATTATTGTAATTAACATTAAAAATTAGTTAGTATCCTAAAAATACAAAATTATATTAGCATTTTATAATACTTGTTGTTTAGGTAAATTTCAGTAATAAGAAAACGGTCTTTGAAATTTATACGTGTCATCGGTACAACTTCATTCTACGATTAATAATACATATTAAAGACAATATTAAAAAAATACTTATAAAGTTATTATAAGTCATTATATTATTATAATTCATTATGTTATAATCACTTCATCATAAATTTTCAAATATATAAGATATACGTTCATTTATACAAAAAATTGAAAATAGAACTTCTTCGGAGAAGAAAGAGAGAGTTAGTTAAAAAACTATACCGTAATATTTATATTCATTAAAATATCATAAAACTTTTTATGATATTTTTTAATAAATTTAATTATAAAAAAATATCACTATAAATAGTAATCTAAAATTATTTTTATACTTGTTAAGATTTCTATAACATTTAGGTATAATTAAAATATTTATTATTTTCATTCATAACAACTGTAATATTTTAAAATTATAAACAATATATAAAATTCAATCAAAATTTTATGTAATGAGATTTTCATTTAAAAATATTTTCAATTTCTTCAAAATACCATTTCTATAGGTAAAATTACTTATAGTATCGATAATAAAATCATTACTAAACGATTTTAATCTGTTTTACTTTTTATGAAGTGTTGAATTCTTAAATAATATAAAATTATATTAATAATATTTCTAAATAAAAAATGCTTTTATTTGATTTTATTAAAATCCAATATTGAATTATTATTTAAAAATTGTACATATATTCAGTAAATCGTACAATGTTTTACCACTAATTAACCCAAATTTTTTTAATGAAATTTATTCAAACTGACGACAATCCTGTATTAAATAAAGAAAAATTACATAAATTCAAAAAAATCAAACGGAAATAAATATTTAATGTTCATTCTTCTGACATTTCTGAAATTAAATCTTTTATATAAAAAAAATATTGTACATTTTATAAATATGTGAAGAGCAAAATTTGATATATATTATTTATGATTAATAATAGATTTTATAATAACATCTAATTAATATATATGTCACTCATACTATTATTTGTATAAATTAGTCTAATTTTTAAACTTTTAAATTCATAAATTTCTAAAAAAAAAATTAAAACTGATAAAGAAATTTAAATGCAAAAATAAGGTTATATTTCTTTTTTCTATATTAAATTACAAAATTTATATATTTTTAATTTGAAAATTATATATATATATATATATATATATATATATATATATATATATATATATATATATATAATAAAATGTATGGAAATAAAAAAATATCATTATATAATTCTTATGGAACATAAAAATATATGAGCCACACAATTAATTAATTAGGAAAGTAGACATTTCAAGTAGTTTTTTAAATCAAATATTAAAATGCAAATTAATTATAATGTAGAATAACTGAGGCTAATTATAAAATAAATATTTTAAATTATAAATTATAAAAACGTTAAAATGTATTTGATGTATTTAATTTCTTCAAAGATACGGTTAGACAATATATTTTAATTTGCCCTGTATGTCATTTTTGCTTTTCTCTATTTGTTATTACAATTTTCTCGTTTCTTAATGAGTTACAAACGTTGAAAACCCTCTCTTGGAATATTAAAAACTGCATAATTATATAAGCTTTAAATTTGCTTTTCTTAAATTTATAAAAGAAAAACATTTTATATTTTTTTACACATGCAAATGTAAAGATAATTATTTTGTTACAAATTGAAAACAATATTTTTCTCAAAATATATTTTTTGTCTCAACATCATAAAATTGTAATAGAATATCGAGTAATTTTAGTTATTAATTCATTATCACTTATTGGCATTTCAATAGCGATATTATCATATAATTCTCTTACAAAAAATAAGTTAATAATATCAGATTATAATTAATGCATAATCATAGTTAATAAAAAAAAAATTAAGTATGTACAAAATTTATAAAATAATATTTATCAAAATGAAATTATGAACAAATTCGTATCAATTTATTTTGTTACTCTTTCAAATTTTAATTACTAAAAATTGTTATTTCAAATAATAAGTTTAATTTAATTATGTTTATAATCGCAAAAAAATACTTTTTATTTTTATAATCAAAAAATACAACTATATATTATATTTTCTCAATTCTAATATTACATAAAATAGAAATTTTATAGATATATTTTTTTTATTAATATCAAAAAGGAAAAATCGCAAGAATTATAAAAAAAATATGTTTCATCTATTTTATTAAACTTAATTTTACACATTATTACTGTACTTAGTAGAAATTACTTTCGCATTAATTATCATATTTTTTTATTATAAATTAATTAAATTTACATTCTGTAGCATCTTCATTAATTGTATTGTATATACAAAAAATTTAAATATAAAACAATGGGAGTTTGTTATTAAATTACCCCTTTAATTATCATACACCAATAAAAACATTAATTTATAAATATGACTGTATTGTTGCCTTTATTTAATTTTAATATTTTTTTCTTTTAGAATAACTTTAATTTTTTACAATCACTTATTCTATATACTTAAATTTATTTTATAAAATAAATTTCATTTGCTAATTACTAATATTAATAAGAAAAAATATTCTTCATTTTATTTTGATTTACCTATTTAATAAATATAATAAATTACAAATTATAGACATTTTGATCAAGTCTTTATTAAAAACTAATTCAAATATTTTATCTGTATATTATTCGTTATTTAAATCATGGTTTACAAACAAAAAATGTGTCATGAAAAAATGATATTAATTAATAGACGCATTTCATTGTTGCAACATTTTTATGCACTTAAATAACCTTATAAAAATTAAATAACAAAATTAGTAATTACTAAGATATATATATATATATATATATATATATATATATATATATATTAAAAAAAATCACTAAAGCAAATATTATTTACATTTAATATTTTTCTCATAATTTGTATTATGTTATTAAAATTAAATAAATTATCTGCAAATGTCTATATCTGTTACCTTTAGTATCTTACATAACGTATATTTTTTTCATTAATCTAAACTAGTTAATACTTATTTTTAACCTGGAGATGATTTCAAATACGAGTTGATATAATATTTACTACAAGCAATAAATTCCAAATTATCGCATTCTTTATTATTCAGTGACATTTAACCTAGCATCATTTACGATTAAATTATTACATTAATTATAGTTCTTTTATAAATAAAAAATAATCTGTATGGTATCTAACTTAACTTTATTTTTAAATTAATGAATTGTTTGTATAGAAACAACACAAATATTTTTATATAGCTTGTAACATAGATCTATCACCTTATGGTGTGATTGAGAGAACAACAGTGACTATTATTTGTTTTGATTCGGATGGAATATGCCTTTTGATTATTTAATGTACATCTGTTACTATGCGTAATGCATGTTTTTTTTTTAATATTTGTTTGAATTAAATTTCCATTGAACTTTTATATTATTTTTATACATTAGCAATGAATAAATGGCTTACTTGAAAAATAAGTAAATAGATCATTCATTACCTATTTTAAATAATGCAATTAATAAAACTAAAATAAAAATATTGTTACAATTTAAAATAATCGCATTATTATAGTAATATATAATTATTATCCACGAAAATACTGCACTAGAAGCAACTTAAACTTGTCTAAATCTTAAGGGGTAACACCACTGTAGAAATTTCAAAAAATCAATTTTTTTTTTATTGGCTTAAAATATACTTTGAACCTTTTAGAATATAATACAAAAGGTTTCATTCTGAAAAAAAAATTTCTTTTGAAATTTCGGGACTTATACTTGCCGTCTTCGGCCGCTCCGAAACTTTAAATTGATTTTTCTCGAAACGACTTTTTCTCAAAGGGCACGCAGCATAACTTAAACAGTTTTTTTCCAATCAATTTGAAATTTTAATCATGATTTTATTATTATATTTCGCAGTGAATCACGTAGGGGATTTTTAATAAATTGATTTAAACAATTTTTATAAACAAAAACGTGCCTTTTTTTATGAAAATTGAAATTTTTTTTTCAATTCGCTGCCAAATTTACAAAAATCAATATTTTCAAAATCCCCTACGTGATTCACTAGCTATTGACATCAAGAATAAGTGGAATTTTTTTTTGTTCCAAGTTCAAGTGTGCGACAATTATGCTGCGTGCCGCGGAGCGCTTCCGATGAAAGGAGCCTCGAATTATTGGCTCTAAATCAGCCATTTTGTATTTTTTTTACTTTATATTTTTAGTCAATATAGTATAATGTTAGATCAATAACGTATCAAAATATTTTTTCTTTCCAACTTTCCTTTCCATTCAAAAAAAATTCCCAAAAAAAACGCTTTTTTTTCGCGATTACAGTGGTGTTACCCCTTAAAAATTATACATAGAATACAACTTGTAGTCGAAAAAAACGTTCAATTGCATTAATTCTTAAATGTCAATGCTATTATTTTTTTAAAAAATGTAAATGATATTGATAATTGCAAAAAACAGTATTTCAAAAATATATTTCGTTAACAGTAAATAACACAGGCAACACCAATTTATAACTTTTTTGAGAGTTTGGATTCTCATCAAATAATTATTTTACATAAACACATTTAGCAAAAAATTTATAATCTTATTAATGAGCTTAAGAATTATTGATATTCAATTATTTCCAATCCTATAAATTACAACATTTATATATATATATATATATATATATATATATATATATATATATATATATATATATATATAAAGAAAATAGACAGATAAATAGAAATATTATAAAATATTTTTTTATAAATGAAAAACTTGTTACAGGTTCATTTACACATATGTTTAATATCATAATAAAGACAATATTATTCATATATATTCATTAATATATATATATATATATATATATATATATAATATCAAATTTGTTAATTCAAATTAAACAATGTTTTTATATGATTTTATTAGAATTCAAAAAAAAACAAAATTAAAATATATGTTCATAATATAGCTATATATAAATAATATGTATATAATATCAAATTTGTAAATTCAAATTAAATGTTTAAAAAATGTTTAAATAAAATTATTTTATTTACAAATTATCAACATGTTTAAATACTTTTACTGGAACTAAAATAAATGTCTAAAAATGTTTAAAAATATGAACTAAATAAAATTATTGTATTTACAAATTATCAACATTTTAAACTTTTACTGGAACTAAATTAGCTATCAATATATATATATATATATATATATATATATATATATATATATATATATCATACATACATACATACACATGTACCTTATATTGCAGTAATGTTTTTAAGTAATAAACGTATATTTAATTTCTGATTACTAACTGATAACCTATTAAATTAAAAACGCAATAGTAATAAAGAGTACATAAATAAAAAAGTTAGTTAGTTGTACATAAATAAAAAATTTGTAGTTGTAGAAAAAAATTGTTAAATATATCATCAGTAATCATATTCTTATTAGATTGTTGTATATAAATTTTATTTTGTTAGACACTTATGTTTATATATTGATATTGATGAGTTCATTATCCTAATTAAAACATTTTAATTTGCGATAATCCACGTATAAAATTTAAAATCAATTTTATCCGTGACAACTTATAATTTGGTATAGCAATATATTGATAAACATGATATTTATTGGAAAAAAAATTATACCTACACATATTTATTAAGTTTATAAGAAGAAGAGAATTTAAAAATATGTTAAAGAAATATTTATACTAACAATTATAAGTTTGAATTTTTTTCAACATTGTATATATTGTACATATATATATATATATATATATATATATATATATATATATATATATGTATGTATATATATATATGCGGTTTTTATAGCGTCTGTCGACGCTTTCCGCTTATTCGGGGTTTTACTCCCTTCTCGACAGCTATTTTTTTACAAGATGAGGTTGTCAGCCTTCAATGCTCAACCCTCGAAAAATATATTGTACATAATCTACATAAATACAAACAACAAACAACAATTTCATACAAGCAATGAATTGTTATTAAGTTTATTTTCATTTCTCTGATCCCCTTTTCCAAATATTTTTCTTTTAAATACGAAATCTTAGAATTATTTTTATTGGCACATTTCATCTGCTAATAGTATTCTTAAGCTATTTGAAGAAAAAGCAAGTTATCGACATACTAATAATAACATAAGATACGAATGTCTAAAGTCCCAAGTAAGAATAAAAAATATTAATCTTTTTAATTCATTAAAATATAAAAAATCGTGCATAATATTTTTTTTTTAGAAAAGTAGGTAAAAATTACTGATAATGTATAAAAAGTTTTATAATAATGCATTTCATTATTTTCACAACATGGTAAAAATAATTTTTAACAAATAGAAAATTTCAATATTTGTATAGCACAGTAAAGTAAACAAGAATGAATTGAAAGATGTTAGTATAAAAGAATAAAAGATTATATTACATTTTATTTATATTATAGAATGAAAAGAAGAATAATACAATATAAAGTACTAGTAAATTTATTAAATAATAAACTTGTATAAAATTTGAAAACGTATTTCTATTTTCTTATAAAAAAGATTTTAATTTTTTATCTCTACAGCCATAGTAACATAAAAATTATTGTTTAACAATAAAAATCATTCTGTCTTTTTAGTGTATCAATTAGTGTCATATATTTAAATATCAGATGAAAATTTCAAAATGATGACAATTCGAGAAGACTATAATTAAAAAATGGTTTTAAATATTGTATCACTATAATCGTCAATATCTATTACCGATTTATAGAATATTTGTATGTCACAATACATTTATTAAAAAGAGCTATTCTATAATATGCAAAAATATTTCATAAAACATAACTTTTCACAAAATCCTATAAAACAACCCAGATCACGTAATCAGGTGTTATTATTTGATTATTAGAGAATTAAAAAAAATATCATCAAATTAGTTACAAATTATTAATAGTGCATATAAAAAAGGTCATCATTTTCTATAAATATACGATTTACCTAAATATATCGCTTTATAAAAAAACAAATTTCATTTTGCAATAAATTAACTGATCGCAGGTCAATTAAGTTATATACATTTATTTTCCATATCTGCTATAGAAACGCATGCAATTGCATTTGCATATATTTTTAATAGTTCAATAGGTCATTTATCGGAATTAGTATAAAAATGTATCGTTTTTATGAAAAAAGTACATTTGTTAAGAGTTCAGTTTGGTAGAAGTAGTGCGTAGGTAACATGAGGCTTTTAACAGGGTTGCTTTTGTTAGGCGTGTGCACAATTGCACTTGCAACAGTTACATCTACAACGCCTAAGATTGGTAAATATAAAAAAAAGTATCTTTTGTATTAATTATTACTGTATCATTTATATTTTTCTACATATAAAATATGTCAATAAATCTTGAACATGTATTTAGTTACATAATATTCAACAAATTTCTTTTTATAAATTGTGTACTCTGTTGACTTCAGTAGTTTTCAAATTATTCAAAAATATACATTACAAATATATATTGAAATTGAGATAATTGCACAGTTATTATTTATAATTTAATTTGTATAATTATAAATATATTAATATAAATACAATAATGGATATTATATGTTGCTAAAAAATAATTTGAAAACAAATTTGATTAATGTAACATTAAAGAATATATTATTCTTTATTTCAGTAACTAAACGTTAAATCAAATATGGAATATTATTTTTTTCTTATACTGTCAAATAATTGAAAATATTTAAATACTTTTTAATTTTACATTTTATTATTATTTCTTACTTTATATGTATGTATCAAATTAGATTTTTTTTAATATTATTTTGGAAATTTTATTGCAAATAATTAATTCTATTATAGAATAATAAAAGTATGATTAAATTTAATTAAAAAAATATATATTATTTTAACAAATATATTTAACATTTGCAAATACTACAAAATTCTATTGAGATATTAAATAATTACTTATTATTCACTTTTTCACAACGCAGTAGAGTGGATTTTAATAGATAATCTTTTCGCAAGATTTAATCTGTCAAAAATATATTCATGCTTAACATTTTCTCTTGATTTTGAAATAGGACGAATACCATCTCAATTTTTACTATATACATATGATACACTCACTAGCATATACACATACAAGTGTATATATATATATATATATATATATATATATATATATATATATATATAAATTATTTGCAACGATTATCTTTACAGTCATTTTTAAATATAAATGATATTCATTGTAAATATTCATTACAAACTGTTTTAAACTGAAACATTTATACAGAAATAATTGTTTGCTTTTTTTAATTTCATAGCCGATAAAGTCTTCTTGTTAAGACAAAAGAATATTTTTCGACTTCTTTGGCATGTTAATCAGCCTAACACATTTAAAGATCAGATAGAAATTTCGAAACTATGGAAATTCGAGGAGCATATGGATTTCTTCACCGTAAGTTATAAATATTTATCAATATATTATAAAATGTAACATGTTGAATAAATATTTAAAACTATATCTGTATGTTTCATGTAGAACGTTCCAGCAATAAAGGAATTTTTGAGTATGTATCGTTTCGGAATGTTACCTCGTGGTCACATATTTTCTGTCATGTATGAGAAACATCGCCACGAAGTCGTATCTCTCTTTCACGTAATGTACTATGCAAAAGATTTCGAAACCTTCTACAAGGTCGCCTGCTGGGCTCGTGACCATGTCAACGAGGGTATGTTCGTCTATGCGTTGAGTGTAGCTGTCTTACATCGTGCCGATTGTCATGGAATGATTCTTCCTCCTGCTTATGAAATATATCCATACTATTTCGTAAATACTGAAGTTATTCAAAAAGCTTACGAATACAAAATGAGAAACTTTGTTGGAGTTAAAAACGCGAATGTTGTCATTATTCCACATAACCACACTGGCTGGTACATGGATGTCTCACGTGACCACAAATTGACTTATTTCACTGAAGATATTGGATTGAATTCATACTATTACTATTTCCATATGGATTATCCATTCTGGATGAATGGAGAAACACACAGTTTAAAGAAAGATCATCGCGGTGAAATGTACTATTTCGTACACCAACAGCTTCTAGCCCGATATTACCTGGAACGTCTCTGCAATGGTCTTGGTAAAATCCATTATATTGACTGGAGACATCCAATTAAAATTGGCTTTGTTCCTTCTCTTCGTCATCAAAATGGAATGGATATGAATATGAGACCAAACAACGCTAAACTAATAAAAGACGACTACAGTTACTTGTTGTTTGAAAAAATTGAAATGCTTGAAATGAGAATCAGTAACGCTATCGATTCCGGTTTTGTTATTAGTGAAGATGGAACCAAAATTCCATTAACCACTGAAAAAGGACTCGATATGCTTGGAAACATGATTGCGGGAACAAAAGATTCAGTTAACAGACATTTGTACAGTTACCTCCATGTATATTGCCGCATGTTGTTAGGATTTTCTGGAAAGCCTATTCATCATTATCATCTTTCGACCAGTGCTATAGAACATTACGAAACTGCTCTTCGTGACCCAGCATTCTATCGCATCTATAAAAAGATCATCTACTACTTCCAAAAATTCAAGATGACTCTGCCACGTTACACTTACACTGAACTCGGCTTCAAAGGTGTCAAAATTGAAACCGCGGAAGTTGAAAAGCTTTTCACTTACTTCGATCATTTCGACGTCGATATTACCAACGCATTATACACCGACATGTCTAAAGAATATGATAAAGAAATTACAGTCGTGAAGACCAGAATGATGCGTTTGAATCACAAACCGTTTACATACAAACTTAGAGTAACCAGTGAAGTACCTAGTAAAGTGGTAGTACGTACATTCATTGGTCCTAAATACGATGAATTCGGACGTGTTATAGATATTAACGAGAACCGTCTAAACTTCGTTTTGCTCGACAAACATGTTTATGATTTGAAAACTGGAGTAAACATCATCGAACGTAACTCGCACTTCTTCTACCATACAGTTAGAGACCGAACAACATACAAAGATTTATATCGCAAAGTTTTGGGTGCTTTGGAAGGTGGTGAACAGTTCATATTGGATCAAAGTGAAGCTCATTGTGGATTCCCCAACCGGCTATTATTACCTAAAGGCAGAAGAGGTGGTATGACCTTCCAATTCTTCTTTATGATTACACCTTTCCACGATGTTAAAGAACACAAGATCGTTGACGATAGCTACTGGTGTGGAGTTGGAACTGGTCATCGTCATCTCGACACTCTATCAATGGGCTTCCCGCTAGATCGACCAATCAATGAACATTCGTTCTACACGCCCAATATGCACTTCTGTGATGTAGAAATTTACCACAAACATGTCGAAGATCTTAATGTCGTCGGTCATTAATTAATTATAACTACAAATTAAATATCAAGCAAAGCAAATAAATAGAAAATATGGTAACAACAAAATAAAAATTTGACAAGAAACTTGAAAACAAGTTATTGGACAATCCATAAAAATCCATTAATTTGGTATTTTATTTTTGAATTCCTATACTATTAATGACCATACATGTTTATATAGCATTTAATGCAGAAACATGACTGATTATAATTGTATAACGACTAAAAATTAAATATTATGTACATTTCCTTAATATTCTATTTTTAAATTCGTATAAAGTTGAATAAAAACAATGTTTTCAATATTTTGTAGTTTTTTTTTTTATTAGGTGCAATATCATTACTCAATTCATTTTATGAATATCTTAAATAGCGTTTTATGATAAAATTGAAATATTCAATTCAAAAATTATTTCTACAAGTTATATTTCAAAACTGTAACTTAATTTACTTTTACTAAAATAAACCATTACTCTAAACTGTTATTTTGTATTTTTTTATATGTCGTTTTTTACATACAATGATATTTCCATTGAGATGCACATAAAAAATTGAATATGAACAATGAAAATTAATGGATATTTTAATTAAAAAACGATTACGTTTGGGATGGTCATTTATGTCTCTATAAACAAGAAATCTTTGTACATTTTTAAGCTTGGAATTTATTACATAATTATTATTATTTTAAGTATGCATATATATATATATATATATATATATATATATATATATATATATATATATATATATATGTAACAATATCAAAATAATCATCTTATTTAAAATTAAATATCATTTATAATCTTAAACCCTATTGTGGCGTATTTAGATACATTAATTCATTTACAGTTATTTAAAATATAAAAATGCCGAAAAAGTAAACATATAAAAAAGTAAATAAATTGTAATATACTAGAAAAGATTTATTCAATGAAGATAATATAATGAAAACATAAATATGTATATACATAAAAATATGTAAAAACATACACACACTATTTATATATATATATATATATATATATATATATATATATATATATATATATATATTCTTATTATCGTAAACGCTGAAAAAAATTCAATATAGTCAAGTATGCAAACAATGTAAAAATAATGATTTATTAAAGATCATTCCACTCAACATCTAATATTAATGAATATCGTCTAATGTTATACAAAATAACGTTATTCGTCTTTGAATAAAGACAATTATCTAAACGCATCTCAATATAATGTCAATTTATATTTAAAACTCTCATATCTGTCATACTATAGAACAAATAAATATTTAAATTACTTTTATCTCGCAGCAACAGTGAAATTTTCCATAGTAAAGCAAATGATATCATTTGAATTTGAAAATAAAATTAAAGAGATATTTAAATAATTTTTAAACAACACATTGAATATGAATATTAAGAATAGATGTAATAGTTCATGAATTTTAATTTAGTTTAATTTATAAAAAAATAATGGCCTCCTAAAGCAAAAAAATAAATTTTAAATATTGATTTATTATATAGAGCAATTTAATGGAATAAAATTTTTATTTTATACCTCATAGTATTTTTCATACAAACAGAAAATTCTATGTTTATTTTCAATTATATTAAATCTACTATATATATATATATATATATATATATATATATATATATATATATATATGTGTATATATATATATATATATATATATATATATATATATATATATATATATATATATATATATATATATATATATATATAATAAACACAATAACTAACTAATCGTCACAAAACATAATTCATTGTTTATTTTTTTAATTTATTTGTATAAAATTAATTATCCTTAAAACAACATTCTTATTCGATCCAAGAATAGAATTATATTGTAATTTATGAAAATAATTGCATTCTATATTATGATTACCATTTATACTCCTTGGATATTGACATTTAAATAAATAAATTTCAACCAGTTATATTATATCAATTTTAAAATGTTTTAAATGTTTGTATTTAAAATAAATGTTTTAAATCAATAACAAAAGTCTAATAAAAACATAAAATTTTACTTGAATTGTACAAATCTACTTATAATACATTCTACTTTAATAAAAATAATAATATATTTTTGTTTAAAAGATATGGCATAATATTTTTTTTGTATGTAGTGTACATACACCAATTCATTATATATATATATATATATATATATATATATATATATATATGTGTGTGTGTGTGTGTGTGAGAGAGAGAGAGAGAGAGAGAGAGAGATTAATTAAAATTATTAATAATTTTTAAAACGTTAATTACTCCTAATAAAAGTATTTTTATTAGCAAAAATATAAAAAAATTAAAAATAATATAAAGAAATTTTGATAAAAAATAATGCGTATTATTATATATATATATATATATATATATATATATATATATATATATATATATATATATATATATATATATATATATATATATATATATATATACAAAAAAATATGTAATTGGACTAGCAACCGAAGTAGTTAAGTAAAAGTCAGTCGAAATAAAAAAATCTTATCAAAACATATCACTTGTGTAAACAAATATAATAAGTTACCGAACTAGAAGGTCAAAAGATCACCCTTAGAGAATAGTATAAAAATGTACGAAAGCACAAGAAAAGTACACTCGCTAGCAGTTCTATCTGGTAGAAGCAGTGCATTGACGACAACATGAAGCTTTCAACGGTCTTAGTTTTGGTAGGCCTGTGCGCAGTTGCACTTGCAACTCCGACGACACACAAATACAAAGTTGGTAAGTATACAATTTCCAAATTTATTAAAATTAACATTTAATCAATATATATTCACGTTCAATTATTTTTTACGTAGTATTTAAAAAATAATAATAAAAATTGAACAAAGAACTAATAAATATAAAAAAAATGTAACAATGCATACATTCAATCATATATATATATATATATATATATATATATATATATATATATATATATATATATATATATATATATATATATATATATATATATATATAATCATACACACAAACATTGAATATATAAACTTGCACATAAAATAAAAGTTAGAACTTTAAACAACCAATATTGTTATATAGGTATTTAACATAGGAATTGTAATAAAAAATAAATTAATAAAAGTTTACTAATCAAAAAATCATTTTAATAATATATTACACATATATATTGTTTCGAAAATATATCCAAAAATCACAGATTTATTATTGTATTTAGAGACAAGTTCCATATTTACTCTTAATTTTTCTACTTTATAGCGGACAAAGATTTCTTAGCGAAGCAAAAGAATATTTTCCGCCTCTTCTGGCACGTCAACCAGCCAAACACTTTCCACGACCAAGTTGAATACTCCAAGACATGGAAATTCGAAGATCATTTGAATCAATTTACCGTAAGTTCCCCATTTTATATTTTAAATTGACATTAAAAATTAAATACGATTTAAACATGTGTTTCGTTTCGATTGTTATTTATATTTATTTTATTCGTTACGTACAGAACACCCAAGCCGTAAAAGAATTCTTGGCACAATACCGTTTCGGTATGTTACCTCGCGGCGAAATCTTCTCAGTCATGTACGAGAAACAACGTCGTGAAGTCGTATCTTTGTTCCACGTCTTCTATTATGCCAAAGATTTCGAAACCTTCTACAAGGTCGCTTGCTGGGCTCGTGACCATGTCAACGAGGGTATGTTCGTCTATGCCATGACCGTTGCCGTCTTACACCGTCCTGATTGCCACGGAATCGTTCTTCCTCCTGCATACGAAATCTACCCATACTACTTCGTCAACACTGAAGTCATCCAAAAAGCTTACGAATATAAAATGAGAAACTACGTTGGCGTCAAACAAGAAAACGACGCTGTTATCATCCCATACAACTACACTGGATGGTACTTAGATGTCTCACCGGAACAAAAACTTTCCTACTTCACCGAAGATATCGGTTTGAACACGTACTATTATTACTTCCATGCCGATTATCCATTCTGGATGGGCGGTGAACAATATGGATTGAAAAAGGACCATCGTGGTGAACTCTACTACTTCGTACATCAACAAATCCTCGCTCGTTACTATTTGGAACGTCTCTCCAATGGACTTGGAAAAATCCATTACATTGATTGGAGACACCCAGTTAAAATCGGTTACGAACCATCTCTCCGCCATCAAAACGGATTGGACTTCAATTACAGACCCAACTATGCCCATCTCATCAAGGATGACTACAGTTACGTTGAATATGAAAGAATTCAAATGCTCGAAATGAGAATCAGCAGCGCCATTGATTCCGGATATGTTATTGCTGAAGACGGAACGAAAGTGCAACTCACCACCGAAAAGGGACTCGACATTCTCGGAAACCTCATCGCCGGCACAAAGGACTCTGTCAACAGACAATTCTACAGCTACCTCCACGTGTACTGCCGCATGTTGCTCGGCTTCTCCGGAAAACCTATCCACCGCTATCATCTTTCAACTGGAGCTTTAGAACATTACGAAACCGCTCTTCGTGACCCAGCATTCTATCGCATCTACAAGAAGATCATATACTACTTCCAGAGATACAAGAGCACCTTGCCACGTTATTCATATGCTGAACTCGGCTATCAAGGAGTTAAAATCGAAGGTATTGAAGTCGACCAACTCATCACCTACTTCGATCATTTCGATGTCGATATCACCAACGCCGTATACACTGACTTGACTAAGGAATACGACCAAGAACCCAAAGTCATCAAGACCAGAATGACCCGTTTGAACCACAAACCTTTCACTTACAAAGTCAATGTACAAAGCGACAAGTCTGGAAAAGTCGTTGTACGTACTTTCTTGGGACCTAAATATGACGAATTCGGACATTTCATCAACATTGAAGAAAACCGTCTCAACTTCATCATGCTCGACAAATACGTATACGATTTGAAGGCCGGTAAAAACGTCATCGAACGCAACTCACGCGACTTCTACCGTTTCGTTAAAGACCGTACATCGTACAGGGAATTGTACCGTAAAGTTCTTGGCGCTTATGAAGGAAATGACAAATTCACCTTAGACCAAAGCGAAGCTCACTGCGGATTCCCCAACCGTTTGATCTTACCTAAAGGTAGACACGGTGGTATGACCTTCCAGTTCTACGTCATCGTCACACCTTACCATGACACACCTGAACCAAAAACCTACGATGACACCTACTGGTGCGGAATCGGAACTGGTCAACGTTACTTCGACACCTACCCAATGGGCTTCCCATTCGATCGTCCGATCGACGAATACGTCTTCTACACACCAAACATGTACTTCCAAGACGTCGAAATTTACCACAAATATGAAGAGGAACTTAACGTTGTCGGTCATTAAATAATTACATCTTCTGCTACGAGTGTATCATATTGTCGATGGCATTTTAACAAAACAATCGTAACTCAACATCTTACTTTATCACCAATTCGATTGTATTCAGTCGATTGATCGAGAGTTTTGTTGAAATACCAAAACGTTGACGACCACGAATAATTACTATGTTTTGATTTCTGTTTCACTCTATACCATTATATACGATCATTTTTCTATGACGACCGATATTTTTTTATTATTACATTCCATCAACTGTTTGTTTTAATATAAATATTTCAACATTTTTTCTATTATTAATAAAAAAATCATAAAATTTACTATTTTGTTGTTTTTATTTATTCGTTTATTAAAAGAAAAATCTTTTATTACCCTATTATTTAGGAAATTAATTTTATTTCATATATAAATAGAAATATCCAGTTTTTGCCATATTAATAGTATTTTCGCTAACAATTTTGAAATTAGTAATATTATATATAGCCTATAAATAAAATTTAATAAGAACTATTAATAATTTGATGCGTACACTGAACATTTTCTTTTAACTGAAAATATATAACAATTTTTTCATTAATAGAAATGTTTCTTGTTTTTTATTTTACAACATAGGGAATAAAAACCTATTAGTTCTGGAAAAAGTATATATTTTAATAATTTAAAAAAACTTTTAATAAACTAGTCTTCAGTAAAAAAATACACAATTGTATAATTACTAAATTTATATATATATATATATATATATATATATATATATATATATATATATATATTTATATATGTATATATATATATATATATATATATATATATATATATATATATATATATATATATATATATATATATATAAAGAAATAATTACATTTTCGTGTTTTTTGAAACCTTTAATAACAAAAATCTGAATTTTCATTATATATTTTTTTTCTTATTTTAATTTAATTTGATATAAATATTTCATGTGTAAAATATTATATACTAAAATTATTTTATAATGATTCAATAAATTATATCAAAAAGAAACAATATTCTTTAATTTAAATTATATCACTAAATTACTATTAGTTCTTTTAATATCTATAAACGGTTTATAGAAATATTTATGGATTGAAATAGATACAAATACGTTTATTATTTGATTATTTATTAAAACAAATATTGCAAAACAATAAATTTTAAATAAGATAATTTGCTCTTTATTTTAGAAATTAATACAATTTGAATCATTTAATGTCAAATAATTTTGTACAGAATTTTCAGTCATTTGATTAATAAACATAAACATAAATGTACTATTCTATTCTCATTATTTTTTGTCTGAACTATTCCCATTGTTCTTCAAAAGTAGTAGTATTAAAACCATATCGTTTATCTCTTTATTTATTTATTTTTTGCGACGACAAAACAAGAGAGTAAAAAAATAAATGTGATAGTATTCTAAAATATCCATGTGTTATTAAATGTTTAATATGTTTTTTAATGCTATATAAAATGTGAAAATATTTTTTTCTTGTATAACTAGTTAAAATATCAAGTTAATTCATTCATTTGTTATCGAGTTATCCATTTGACCGATTTAATAAATAGACTTTCAAGAAAAATAACTTTAAATATTTACTTACATTCAAGCATATGACAAAGAATTATTTTATCTGTATTTATTTAATATGTTAACAACATACAATAGTCTACTTCTTTAAAAAACTCATATGGAAAAGCTAAATCGTTTCTCTTTGAATTGTCTTTGACTTTTTAACAATTTAAGTAATGTTCGATGGACAAATCGATCAGCTTATCATCTTTCATATTAAAAAATATCTCATTTTGTAATTATTACTTTTAGTACTCATTATTCTAATATTTTTAATATTATAATAATCTCAACTAAATATATCGCAACCACATAAAATTGTGAAATCTGAACAATAATTATTAAACTAATATAAATGTACTTAGAAACGAACTGCCAAATAATGAAATTTCAATATAATTCTTGTAAAATATCTATCCAAAAAAAGTCAACTGATAAATCTGTATAAATAAACAGATAAATTTTTTGAACTTTTTAATCAAAAATTGTCTAGGTTGAACCTCAAAAATGTTCCATAAGCGTAGCATAAAGTATTTTTTACCTACACAGCGCCTTGAATATGTTGTAACTTCATTTTTTTTAATTTTAAACAATCATCTTAAAAACATAATTTTGATCAAGTGATTTTTTGATCAATCGAATAAGAAAAATAATTTACATATTAATTTAACACAAATACGTATTAATCGAACTTATTTTTTAATAGCATTAAATTTTTAACATTAACAAAATCTTGTTAATAAAAAATTAATTAAATATATTTTAAAAAAAAAAGAAACACACGAAACATCTTTTATCTCTCTAATGGCTCATTGAGGGCTATATATTTACATAAACTTTTTTCTTAATTTCACATCGATCAATTTAATTTACACTCAAGCAAAGTATTCTGTATAGTTATATATATATATATATATATATATATATATATATATATATATATAATAAAAGAAAATTAGAAAAGTAATAATTAATAACTACAAAAAACAAACTAGCAAAAAAATTTTTGCTACAAAATTATTAAAAAAGTAAAATAGTCTTAGCTGTCTCTTTTCAATACTATAACAAATTCACTTAACACAAAGGAATCACTCGCCTCAATACCACAACATTGTATAAAAATATCCAATAATCATATATTATTTACTTAATTAACTGATATACATTTCATGTGCTATTCCATCCCCGTCAGAGCACTGCATTATAAAATATACATATTGCAAACGCTAGATTTTTTTTCAATACAATGCTCTCAATTTATATATATTCTTGTAACATATCCCGTTAATTAAATATTATTATAATAGAAATATTAGAAAAAGAGATCGGTAGATTTCAAAAAACATAATATAACAAACAGTTATACTCATTCAAATAATTAATTTATTTCAGAAATATGAACAGAAAACAAAAAAATAAAATATTGATGATAATTATAGTAAAATCAAAATTTAGTACTTAAACTCTACATTTAAGTGATAAACATTATAAACTGAAAAGAATTCTAATATTCAAAAAAGAATTCTAATATTCAAAAAAGAATTCGTACAATCTCAGGAAAAAAATAATATAAAATTAATAATAATTTTTTAAATAACGCATACAGATATTACATTTATTCAATAATATATTTTTCATTTTAAAAAATATATATAGAATAAATTTACGTCTTCAATGTTATATGCACGCACACGCACTCACATATTCATGTGTGTGTATATATATATATATATATATATATATATATATATATATATATATATATATATTAATGATATTAATCATATTATTATTTTTTAAAATCAAATAAGTATTATCTATATACAATTTATTTATTTTGAAATAAAATCATCAAAACACAATAAAAGTTCAGATGTGATGATTATTAAAGAAAAAAAATAAACTTTTAACACAATTAGAAACGCATGGCATAATAAAATAGAAACTAATTCCCTAATTGATAAAACCAGATTAAAACATATTTATTAAATAGAATTCTTTTAGCGCAATGAAAAAATCATCTTTTGTATATTGAATAGCAACAACAAAAAATCACACATAGGTCAATTAAAATAAAAAAAATATTATCATAAAATATCTCGCAAACAAAAATACAAACTATATTACCGGACAGCAAAGGTCAATAGGTTACATACTGAATTAGTATAAAACAGTACAGATTTTGACTGACCAGTACACTCGCTAGCAGTTCTGCCTGGTAGAAGTAGTGCATTGACGACATGAAGCTTTCAACGGTCTTAGTTTTGGTAGGCCTGTGCGCAGTTGCACTCGCAACTCCGACGACACACAAATTCAAAGTTGGTAAGTATATAATTTTCAAATTTATTAAAATTAACATTTAATTTACATATATATGTGTAATAATATATATATATATATATATATATATATATATATATATATATATAAATATATATATATATTAACTGATTTAATGAAAAATATATGAAAACAAGTTTTCCTTAATATAATATATTTGATTTGATTGTATTTAAACTTTCAGCGGACAAAGATTTCTTAGTGAAGCAAAAGAATATTTTCCGCCTCTTCTGGCACGTTAACCAGCCAAACACTTTCCACGACCAAGTTGAATACTCAAAGACATGGAAATTCGAAGATCATTTGGACCAATTTACCGTAAGTTCTCCATTTTATATTTTAAATTGACATTTACAAATTAAATACGATTTAAACATGTGTTTCGTTTCGATTGTTATTTATATTTATTTTATTCGTTACATACAGAACACCCAAGCCGTAAAAGAATTCTTGGCACAATACCGTTTCGGTATGTTACCTCGCGGCGAAATCTTCTCAGTCATGTACGAGAAACAACGTCGTGAAGTCGTATCTTTGTTCCACGTCTTCTATTATGCCAAAGATTTCGAAACCTTCTACAAGGTCGCTTGCTGGGCTCGTGACCATGTCAACGAGGGTATGTACGTCTATGCCATGACCGTTGCCGTCTTGCACCGTCCTGATTGCCACGGAATCGTTCTTCCTCCTGCATACGAAGTCTACCCATACTACTTCGTCAACACTGAAGTCATCCAAAAAGCATACGAATATAAAATGAGAAACTACGTTGGCGTCAAACAAGAAAACGACGTTGTTGTCATCCCATACAACTACACTGGATGGTACTTAGATGTCTCACCGGAACAAAAACTTTCCTACTTCACCGAAGATATCGGTTTGAACACGTACTATTATTACTTCCATGCCGATTATCCATTCTGGATGGGCGGTGAACAATATGGATTGAAAAAGGACCATCGTGGTGAACTCTACTACTTCGTACATCAACAAATCCTCGCTCGTTACTATTTGGAACGTCTCTCCAATGGACTTGGAAAAATCCATTACATTGATTGGAGACACCCAGTTAAAATCGGTTACGAACCATCTCTCCGCCATCAAAACGGATTGGACTTCAATTACAGACCCAACCATGCCAATCTCATCAAGGATGACTACAGTTACGTTGAATATGAAAGAATTCAAATGCTCGAAATGAGAATCAGCAGCGCCATTGATTCCGGATATGTTATTGCTGAAGACGGAACAAAAGTGCAACTCACCACCGAAAAGGGACTCGACATTCTCGGAAACCTCATCGCCGGCACAAAGGACTCTGTCAACAGACAATTCTACAGCTACCTCCACGTGTACTGCCGCATGTTGCTCGGCTTCTCCGGAAAACCTGTCCACCGTTATCATCTTTCGACTGGAGCTTTAGAACATTACGAAACCACTCTTCGTGATCCAGCATTCTATCGCATCTACAAGAAGATCATATACTACTTCCAGAAATACAAGAGCACCTTGCCACATTACACATATGCTGAACTCGGCTATCAAGGAGTTAAAATCGAAGGAATTGAAATCGATCAACTCATCACCTACTTCGATCATTTCGATGTCGATATCACCAACGCCGTATACACTGACTTGACTAAGGAATACGACCAAGAACCCAAAGTCATCAAGACCAGAATGACCCGTTTGAACCACAAACCTTTCACTTACAAAGTCAATGTACAAAGCGACAAGACTGGAAAAGTCGTTGTACGTACTTTCTTGGGACCTAAATATGACGAATTCGGACATTTCATCAACATCGAAGAAAACCGTCTCAACTTCATCATGCTCGACAAATACGTATACGATTTGAAGGCCGGCAAAAACGTCATCGAACGCAACTCACGCGACTTCTACCGTTTCGTCAAAGACCGTACATCGTACAGGGAATTGTATCAAAAAGTGCTCAGCGCTTATGAAGGAAATGACAAATTCGTCTTAGACCAGAGCGAAGCCCACTGCGGATTCCCCAACCGTCTGATCTTACCTAAAGGTAGACACGGTGGTATGACCTTCCAATTCTACGTCATCGTCACACCTTACCATGATACTCCTGAACATAAGACCTACGATGACACCTACTGGTGTGGAATCGGAACTGGTCAACGTTTCTTCGACACCTACCCAATGGGCTTCCCATTCGATCGTCCGATCGACGAATACGTCTTCTACACACCAAACATGTACTTCCAAGACGTCAAAATCTACCACAAATATGAAGAGGAACTTAACGTTGTCGGTCATTAAATAATTACATCTTCTGCTACGAGTGCACCATATTGTCAATGGTATTTTAACAAAACAATCGCAACTCAACATCTTACTTTATCACCAATTCGATTGTATTCAGTCGACTGATCGAGAGTTTTGTTGAAATACCAAAACGTTGACGACCACGAATAATTACTATGTTTTGATTTCCGTTTCACTCTATACCATTATGTACAAACATTTTTCTATGACGACCGATAATATTATACTGTTATATTTCACCAACTGTTTATGTTTAATTACAAACATTTGAACATTTTTATAATTAATAAAAAAAACACAAAATATATTTATACAAGTTTTTTTCATTCTTTCCTTAAAGAAAAATACTATTATATTATAATATTTAAAAAATTATATTTTATGTATATTAGTATTATTTATTATCGAAATTCTTTACTAACAACTACAAATTTGGTATTGCATAATTAAAGTATCAAATTTGTCATTACTAATCAATTTTGATACTCCTCTATAATGCTAAGCAAATTTGTATAAAAATTTGATATATTAAAGAAAGTAACTGATACAAAGGAAACAATCATGGACAATAATTATCGACAATAAAACATTTATTTAAGATGTGTGTTAATTAAAAAAAAAGTATAAAAATATTATAATTAGTGGCAATAATTACATTATTAAAATAATTTCTTCAAATCAAATGAAATAAAAATA
>CP092092.1:33785755-33795755 GCA_029203775.1 Neoneuromus ignobilis | reverse complement strand
TAAGGTTAATCATAGAATTAGTATAAAACAGTGCAGATTTTACTAACTAGTACACTCGCTAGCAGT
Source organism: Neoneuromus ignobilis (assembly GCA_029203775.1). Taxonomy (NCBI): domain Eukaryota; kingdom Metazoa; phylum Arthropoda; class Insecta; order Megaloptera; family Corydalidae; genus Neoneuromus; species Neoneuromus ignobilis. The sequence continues at coordinate 33,795,689 of CP092092.1, read as the reverse complement.
TCTGCCTGGTAGAAGTAGTGCATTGACGACATGAAGCTTTCAACGGTCTTAGTTTTGGTAGGCCTGTGCGCAGTTGCACTCGCAACTCCGACGACACACAAATTCAAAGTTGGTAAGTATATAATTTTCAAATTTATTAAAATTAACATTTAATTTACATATATATGTGTAATAATATATATATATATATATATATATATATATATATATAAATATATATATATATATTAACTGATTTAATGAAAAATATATAAAAACAAGTTTTCCTTAATATAATATATTTGATTTGATTGTATTTAAACTTTCAGCGGACAAAGATTTCTTAGTGAAGCAAAAGAATATTTTCCGCCTCTTCTGGCACGTCAACCAGCCAAACACTTTCCACGACCAAGTTGAATACTCAAAGACATGGAAATTCGAAGATCATTTGGACCAATTTACCGTAAGTTCTCCATTTTATATTTTAAATTGACATTTACAAATTAAATACGATTTAAACATTTGTTTCGTTTCGATTATTATTTATATTTATTTTATTCATTACATACAGAACACCCAAGCCGTAAAAGAATTCTTGGCACAATACCGTTTCGGTATGTTACCTCGCGGCGAAATCTTCTCAGTCATGTACGAGAAACAACGTCGTGAAGTCGTATCTTTGTTCCACGTCTTCTATTATGCCAAAGATTTCGAAACTTTCTACAAGGTCGCCTGCTGGGCTCGTGACCATGTCAACGAGGGTATGTACGTCTATGCCATGACCGTTGCCGTCTTGCACCGTCCTGATTGCCACGGAATCGTTCTTCCTCCTGCATACGAAGTCTACCCATACTACTTCGTCAACACTGAAGTCATCCAAAAAGCATACGAATATAAAATGAGAAACTACGTTGGCGTCAAACAAGAAAACGACGTTGTTGTCATCCCATACAACTACACTGGATGGTACTTAGATGTCTCACCGGAACAAAAACTTTCCTACTTCACCGAAGATATCGGTTTGAACACGTACTATTATTACTTCCATGCCGATTATCCATTCTGGATGGGCGGTGAACAATATGGATTGAAAAAGGACCATCGTGGTGAACTCTACTACTTCGTACATCAACAAATCCTCGCTCGTTACTATTTGGAACGTCTCTCCAATGGACTTGGAAAAATCCATTACATTGATTGGAGACACCCAGTTAAAATCGGTTACGAACCATCTCTCCGCCATCAAAACGGATTGGACTTCAATTACAGACCCAACCATGCCAATCTCATCAAGGATGACTACAGTTACGTTGAATATGAAAGAATTCAAATGCTCGAAATGAGAATCAGCAGCGCCATTGATTCCGGATTTGTTATTGCTGAAGATGGAAAGAAAGTGCCACTCACCACCGAACAGGGGCTCGACATTCTCGGAAACCTCATCGCCGGCACAAAGGACTCTGTCAACAGACAATTCTACAGCTACCTCCACGTGTACTGCCGCATGTTGCTCGGCTTCTCCGGAAAACCTGTCCACCGTTATCATCTTTCGACTGGAGCTTTAGAACATTACGAAACCACTCTTCGTGATCCAGCATTCTATCGCATCTACAAGAAGATCATATACTACTTCCAGAGATACAAGAGCACCTTGCCACGTTATTCATATGCTGAACTCGGCTATCAAGGAGTTAAAATCGAAGGTATTGAAGTCGATCAACTCATCACCTACTTTGATCATTTCGATGTCGATATCACCAACGCCGTATACACTGACTTGACTAAGGAATACGACCAAGAACCCAAAGTCATCAAGACCAGAATGACCCGTTTGAACCACAAACCTTTCACTTACAAAGTCAATGTACAAAGCGACAAGACTGGAAAAGTCGTTGTACGTACTTTCTTGGGACCTAAATATGACGAATTCGGACATTTCATCAACATTGAAGAAAACCGTCTCAACTTCATCATGCTCGACAAATACGTATACGATTTGAAGGCCGGTAAAAACGTCATCGAACGCAACTCACGCGATTTCTACCGTTTCGTTAAAGACCGTACATCGTACAGGGAATTGTACCGTAAAGTTCTTGGCGCTTATGAAGGAAATGACAAATTCGTCTTAGACCAGAGCGAAGCTCACTGCGGATTCCCCAACCGTTTGATCTTACCTAAAGGTAGACACGGTGGTATGACCTTCCAGTTCTACGTCATCGTCACACCTTACCATGACACACCTGAACCAAAAACCTACGATGACACCTACTGGTGCGGAATCGGAACTGGTCAACGTTACTTCGACACCTACCCAATGGGCTTCCCATTCGATCGTCCGATCGACGAATACGTCTTCTACACACCAAACATGTACTTCCAAGACGTCGAAATTTACCACAAATATGAAGAGGAACTTAACGTTGTCGGTCATTAAATAATTACATCTTCTGCTACGAGTGTATCATATTGTCGATGGTATTTTAACAAAACAATCGCAACTCAACATCTTACTTTATCACCAATTCGATTGTATTCAGTCGATTGATCGAGAGTTTTGTTGAAATACCAAAACGTTGACGACCACGAATAATTACTATGTTTTGATTTCCGTTTCACTCTATACCATTATGTACAAACATTTTTTTATGACAACCGATATTTTTTTATTGTTATATTTTATTAGTTTTTGTTTTTCTATTAAAACTAAGTTTTTTTCTATAATAATAAAAAATATATATTATTATATTAATTAGTTTTATTTAATAATACACTCCTCTATTATTATCTCTAAAACGTTAGGAATAATTATTTATATCTTTTCTCTATACTTTTCGGAAGAAATAATCAAAATTATTTAAAAAATCTCGATTAAACCTGTTGTAATGTCTGAAGACTATAATGTTTACATAATATGTGTTTAAAAAGTATACTTTGTTATGCTTGGATAATTAATAAAAATATTGTGTACATTATTTAAATAATTTTATTACATTTAAAAAAAATTATCTGTGGGAAACTTATTTGTTAGTACATTTATAATATAATACAAACTATTTAATTTCACACGAATTAATTGTCAACCGAACACCACAAAATATTAGAAAATATTTAATAATTACTTATTTTTCATTTTTTTGTTTATAACAACAATAACTAACGCGCATTTTGATAGCAAGGAGATATTATAACCGGCACTCTAGTAATGATGGCATTGCTATCGAAATGTACATGAGCTTATTGCTGTTATAGACGAACAGAGTGAACAAAAAATAATTATTAAACACGTTCTAATATCTTGAGGTGTTAGGATGATCATTTATTTGTATGGAAGTGAATTCGCCACAGTTACAAAACAAATAATAATAAAACTAAATGATCTAAAAAGAAAAAATATATCTTAATTATAAAATGAACATCAATATAATATAATATGTGTCTTTATTAATCTATATTTACTCATACTCGTATTTAAAATTTAATCTTTAAAAGTATCATTAATTTTCATACGCTCTATTTTACCAACTGAGTAAATCTCGGAGTGTATCTCAAAGATGCAATATAACATAACATAACCAAGTAAAATATTTTTATACTTAAATGTTTTATTTCCTTTAACATATTAATAATATTTGTTACATAGAAATATGACACGTAGTGGGTAAATAATCATTACTTTATAGATTTGATACTACAAAATGTTATTATTATTTTTTTAAGTTATTATTCACTTAAAATATTCAAATCTTTATACTTTAGGCGTGATAGATCTACAGATCGAAGTAAACGCAGAAGATCTAGAAGCAGAGATAGAAGTCGTGAAAGAAGCAGGGACAGAAGTCGTGAAAGAACTAAATCTAATCGACATAGACGTAGCAAATCTCGTGATAGAGATAGTAATCGAAGAGACAGAAACGATAAACGATCTCATAGTAGAGAACGTAGTAGAAGGTTTGTAAAATTAATTTAAATGTTATAAATAAAATATTTAGAAAGTGGTTGAACAGTTATGAAATTTTTCAATTTATTTATCATTCAAAAATGTGTTGTAGAGGTGAGAGTAAAGAAAAGCGGATTTCAGGGAGTAGCAGCAGTAAAAGAAGAAGATCTAGAGATCGTGAAAGGTCTCGTGATCGTGACAGATCTCGTGATCGTGATAGATCACGTGATCGTGAAAGGTCACGAGAAAGAGACAGATCACGTTCACCAAAACATGAAAGAAAGAAATCTGAAGAAGCTGGTCATAGCAATGAACTATTTAATCCAAATTTGGATAAGGTTAAATATTTATATTATATATATATATGTATATTTATTTCTTTAAAAATTTAACATTTTGAATGTGTATGTGATTAAAATAAACTTTTAGTCTTATTAATATATTTTAGTACTTTTTTTATAAATTAACTAACACTACGCATTCAAATGTACAATAATTGATTGTTTAATATACTTGATCTGGAATATTATTAATATTTTTGATGTAATGATAAAAATTATGAAAATATTAAATGTACATTATTTGTAATCTTTTTGTAAAATATACATTTATCCATAAGAACAAAAATATGTAAGTCAAACACACGCAAACATACATTTATATATATATTGAATTACATTATTCAGGAAGAAGAACAAAAACGATTAGAACTTGAAATGCAAAAAAGACGTGAGCGTATTGAAAGATGGAGAGCAGAGCGAAAGAAAAAAGAACAAGAAATAACAAAAAAAGAAGCTAAACAAGGTACACTTGTTTCAGGATTAACCATTCCAACTGGTACTGTTAAGAAATGGTCTCTTGAAGATGATGATGATGAAGATGAAGAAGAAGCTAATAAAGATGGTACAACTAAAATAGAAGAAGAAGTTGACCCTCTTGATGCATTTATGCAAGGTAATATTAAAATTATTCATATTTTTGATATTATAATTATAAATGAACATCAAAATTACAATTAAGTAAAATACTTCATTCACAAAATAGAATGTTACTATTATGTATCTAAGAATTTAAGTTTTTTAGTCATGTATATATATATAAATATATATAATATCTTTGTAGTTACATAATATAATACAATAGTTCACATTGAAAAAATATACAAATAATGTATAATTTTCAACATGTTTTAGGTGTTCAAGAAGAGGTAAGAAAGGTAAATAAACTGGATAAAAAAAAAGAAGGTATAATTGGTCCTGATGGCCAAATTAAAACAGGAAGCGTTGTTATAATGACTGGAGTTGCAAAAAAAGCTGTTGTTAATAAAAATAAAGGTGAATTAATAGAACAAAATCAAGATGGTTTAGAATATTCATCAGAAGAAGAACAAGAAGATGTTAAAGATACAGCTGCTAATATGGCAAATAAACAAAAAAAGGAATTAGCTAAAGTTGATCACTCAGAAATGGAATATATGACGTTTAGAAAAAATTTTTATATTGAAGTAAGTTACATATTGAAATTTTTTATTATTACATTTTATTAAATAAATATAAAAAATTTCATTAGGTACCGGAAATCGCTCGTTTAACACCAGAAGAAGTAGAAGCATATCGGGAGGAACTTGAAGGAATTAGAGTCAGAGGCAAAGGATGTCCAAAACCTATAAAAACATGGGCCCAGTGTGGTGTTTCAAAAAAACAACTTGAAGTTTTAAAACGATTAAATTTTGAAAAACCAACTCCTATTCAAGCACAAGCCATACCTGCAATAATGTCTGGTAGGGACTTAATTGGTATAGCTAAAACAGGAAGTGGTAAAACCCTTGCATTTATTTTACCAATGTTCAGACATATATTAGATCAGCCTCCATTAGATGAAAATGACGGTCCTATAGCAATAATCATGACTCCTACTCGAGAACTTTGTATGCAAATTGGCAAAGATATTAAAAAATTTTCAAAAAGCTTAAATCTTTGTGCAGTTTGTGTGTATGGTGGTACTGGAATATCAGAACAAATAGCTGAATTAAAACGAGGAGCAGAAATTATTGTCTGTACACCAGGTAGAATGATTGATATGCTAGCTGCTAACAGTGGTAAAGTTACAAATTTACGGAGAGTCACTTATATAGTACTCGATGAAGCCGACAGAATGTTTGATATGGGTTTTGAACCTCAGGTAATGCGTATCATCGAAAATATAAGACCTGATAGACAGACTGTAATGTTTAGTGCTACCTTTCCAAGACAAATGGAAGCTTTAGCCAGGCGTATTCTTCAAAAACCAATTGAAGTACAAGTTGGTGGAAGGTCAGTTGTTTGTAAAGATGTTGAACAGCATGTAGTTATATTAGAAGAAGATCAGAAATTTTTAAAATTACTAGAGTTATTAGGTCTGTATCAAGAACATGGTAGCATTATAGTTTTCGTGGATAAACAAGAGAATGCTGACATACTTCTAAAAGATTTAATGAAAGCAGCATATAGTTGTATGAGTCTACATGGTGGTATTGATCAATTTGATAGAGATTCCACAATAATCGATTTCAAATCAGGAAAAGTAAAGTTACTGATTGCAACATCTGTAGCAGCTAGAGGTCTTGATGTCAAACAGTTAATTCTTGTAGTCAATTATGATTGTCCTAATCATTATGAAGATTATGTACATAGGTGTGGTAGAACAGGTCGAGCAGGTAATAAGGGTTTTGCATACACATTTATAACACCGGAACAGGAAAGGTATTCTGGTGATATTATTCGAGCTTTTGAATTAGCTGGTGTACCAGTACCAGATCCATTACGAAGTATGTGGGAAACATACAAAGCTAAATTAGAAGCAGAAGGTAAAAAAGTACACAAAGGTGGTGGATTCAGTGGTAAAGGTTTCAAATTTGATGAAACTGAAGCTGCTGCTGTAAATGAAAAGAAAAAGTTTCAAAAGGCAGCTTTGGGACTGCAAGATTCAGATGATGAAGATGTTGAAAATGATATTGATCAACAAATTGAAAGCATGTTTGCAACAAAGAGAATAGTTAAAGAGATTAAAGCTCCTATTGGTCTTATTAATAACACAACTAACGCAGGAATTGGACAAAATGCAGTTGATAAATTAGAACTAGCAAAAAAACTTGCATCTCGAATAAATTTGGCAAAGAATTTAGGTGCTGAGGCTAAAGGTGCTACTCAGCAAGCTGCAGAAGCAATTTTAAAAGGTGGAGGATCTCAGCCCTTAATAACAGTAAGTAAATATAATAACTTAAAGTATAATTTTTATTTAACATAAATGTTTATTTCAACTTTAATAATTTCAATAGGCCAAAACAGTAGCGGAACAGTTAGCTGCAAAATTAAATACTAGGTTAAATTATCAGCCAAGAGAAGATGATGATCGTGGTCCTGGAGGAGATGCATCAGAACAAACATTCCATAAATATGAAGAGGAACTTGAAATTAATGATTTTCCACAACAAGCACGATGGCGAGTTACATCAAAGGTATGCAAGATTATACAAATCATTTTTCATAATACAGAAATAATAAGTTTCTGTTAAAGGTGGCCAATTAACAGAAAAAATATATTACAGTACATAATTTACAAATACAATTTTTAGCATGTTTCATATAGATATTCTTTTAAGATATTTTTTAAAATGTCAAAAATATGAAAATGATGTACATTTTATTAAAAACAAGTATTTTAATTAAATTACAGGAAGCACTTGACCAAATATCTGAATATTCTGAAGCTGGTATCACAGTTCGTGGAACTTATGTTTTACCAGGTAAAACACCTCCTGAAGGTGAACGTAAACTTTATTTAGCGATTGAAAGTACAAGTGAATTAGCTGTATCGAAAGCAAAGGCTGAAATCACACGTTTAATTAAGGAGGAACTACTCAAATTACAAACATCTGGACATCATGCATTTAATAAGGCTCGATATAAAGTATTGTAAAAAAATTTTTTTATAAAATGCCTTCATGTATAAAAAGGTATTTTTATCAGTAAAATATTTAATTTAATTTAATTTTTTGTAATATTTGAAATTGACATTTAATTTAAAAAATATAATTTTCAAATACAGTGATTCATATAGTTGTTTAAAATATTTTTTTATTCATAAATTTATAATTATCACTGTAATATTAAAGAACTCTTTCTGTGTATTAATTAAATCATTCTTTTAATAAATTATGTACTGATATTTGAAATTTATTTTATTTAATCCTAAATATTTTTCTTGTTTTTAAAAAAATAATACATTTATTTCTCAAATTTCTACCATTTACTGAAATTAAATTATGTAACATTTTATTGAAATAAAATTTAAACAAACAAATTTATGTCTTATTACATCACCTTATAAAAAGTAATGTGGTGAAATTAAATTATTCATTGTATTATAATCAAATTATAAAAACTAATATTTATTTAAAAAATATTTAAAACATGGTTTGAATTACCATATAATAAATACTTCAAATACAAAATAACTAAATTTCATTACCGTTATTATACATTCTAAATTTGTTTTCCAAAAAAATCTATAACTAATAAAAAAAAACATTAAAGTGAATTCCTGATAAGAAAAATACTATTTGTATATTTTTAATAAGGAAATCACTTGTCAACACCACAAGATTTTATTAATATTTAGAAATCTTTTTTTTTATTTGGATACATCTCAATAACTATATTACTATCCTTAAAATGGCATTATAAAATGTTGAGAAAAATAATTTGAGATTTTTTTAAATAAAATCTCATTAAGTACCTTATCACTACTTTCCACAATATCTACGAATTTTTTGTCTTTGTTAATACAAAATAAAGTATTAACTTATAATTCAAATTTATCTAATTATATTTAGAACAAATTTAAGAATAAATTTTAATCCCAAACAAATATAAGTTAACAAAAATTATTTATAGCAACCAATTGTTCATATAATAATTCAAATAGCCTAAATTAAAATGTTTCTATGAAGAGAAAATATACATAATAGAACATTTTTTTTGTAAATAAAAAAATGTCTATATCAAAGTAATACAACATATACATTTTATATATATATATATATATATATATATATATATATATATATATATATATATATATATATATATATATATAAATTTCCGATTGTAATAAATTACCAAAAGCTGAATTTCTGATTTTATTATTTTCTCATCATTCTTCTTTAATATCATTTGCAAGTTTATTTTTTTTTAAAAAAAAAAAACTATATTCCAACATTTTAAAACATTCCATACAATAAAAAAATAATCTCTTAAAGTACCTTCCATACATAAAATATATGATCTTTTATTTGTTTCTATTATAATAAATCAGAACACATGCAGTTACATAATGGTTTAAAGTTTGGAAACACTGAAATAAATCCATCCGGTAAATTCGGAATTATCATGGTGGTATTCTTGTAGCAAATTTGTGTATCTTTCGTATAGGTCGCGTTTGATCTATCGAAAAGTTTCGTAATATTCGGCATTAGATACGTTTCTCAACAATCTGGTAAGTGTAAATAAATTAAATGTGATGTAAATGTCATATATAGATGGTAATAAATGTGTCAAGATACGTATCTTTTGTAAGAACATTGTACACCAAATTCTAGTAACTGGATGTCATGCTTTTTCAATTTCATGTCATTATACTACAAATACACTTAAAAATCAATCATGCATTTAAATAATATTTCGTATTTTGTTAATAAAAATAATTGTTGCATATACCCAGTTTTTGAAACAATAATTATTTTATTCTTAATTAAATATTTTATAGAAAGAAAATATTATTTGTTAAAAATGAACACGATAACCTACTAATAAAATATTGCATTTTTATAACAGTGGTTTCTTATTAATATTGTTTTTTTTTAAAAAAAATAAACGGTGTGGAATTAAATTTGTATTGATTTTTATGCATTTATTCATTTTTTTTGTCGAGTTCTCATTATTTTTTTTTAACTTAAACTGTCAAAACAGCTGACTTTGG
>CP092092.1:33733255-33780755 GCA_029203775.1 Neoneuromus ignobilis | reverse complement strand
AATGGATTTATGCGTAAAAATGAAAGTTTCCAAGTAGTACATTCTTTACAAAAGATTGGACTTAATGTTAAGGTAAGTTTTATTTACATGCATGTGAATACATAACTTTTAATTAATTCAAAATACTTTAATATACAAAAAGGAAAGATAAACTTTGTTTATGAATCAAAATTTTGACCTTTTTTATAATTCAATGTAATAAACTTAAAATGCAAAAATTATAAAAGTAAGAATAATAAAAACAAATAACAATTAAAATAAAACATATTAACCTAAATCATAAATCTACAAAATTATTAGTAAATGTACATTTAGAAAAAACAAGTAATTTGTAATGGTTTTAAATACAACAAAAATAAATTACATGCAGGTTATTAATGCAGCATATAATTTCTCTGGTGGAACAACAGTCATTCCAATAGACAAGACTGACCCTAATTCAAGAACAATGATAACAAACATGTTATGTAGAACTTTTAATCCAGAAGAAAAGAGGAAAATTATTGGAGATGTTTTTGTTAGAATTGCAGAAGATGTTATTTCTGAACTTAATTTAAAACCAGAAGAAGTTTTCCTTGGACAAGGTAATTTATAATAAAATAAATAATTTTAATTTTACTAAATAATTTTTATTTTCATAGGTACCTTAAGACCAGATCTAATTGAATCTGCATCAATCCTTGCAAGTTCTAAAGCAGATACAATTAAAACTCATCATAATGATACAGAATTAGTTCGTAGATTAAGATCTTCAGGTCGTGTTGTTGAACCTTTAAAAGATTTTCATAAAGATGAAGTAAGAGTACTTGGCCGTGCTTTAGGCTTACCAGCAGAAATTGTTCAAAGGCATCCGTTTCCTGGACCTGGATTAGCGATACGTGTTTTATGTGCTGAAGAACCACACATAGGTCGTGATTTTTCAGAAACACAAGTTCTTGTTAAAATACTTGCTGAATTTGACCAGATGTTACAAAAAAAACATGCATTATTAAATAGAGTTGAAAGTGTCACTAGTGAAGAAGAAAGGTAAATAAACAGAAAACATATTACATACGTGTGTGTGTGCGTGTGCGTGCTTATATATAAATATAGTTTTAAATAATTTAATTATTCATTTACTTTAAAATTTTAAAATTACTAATTAAAAATGATGTACTAACTTTTTTTTTATAGATTACAACTACGCCGAATTTCAAGTAGTCATCAATTAGCTGCTACTTTACTACCTATCAAAAGTGTAGGAGTACAGGGTGATAGACGAACATATAGTTATGTTGTGGGTCTTAGTTCTTCACGAGATCCTTGTTGGCGTGATCTCGTATGGCTTGCAAGGCTCGTTCCGAGAGTATGCCGTAATATAAATCGAGTTGTATATATCTTTGGTGGTATTGTAAAAGACCCAGTTACTGATGTTACACCTACATGTTTGACTCGTATTGTTTTATCTACATTAAGACAATGTGATTACCTTGCTACACAGGTTAGCTATTTAAATAATGGTTTTTACATTAATGTAGTTACTTATTCACATAATTTTCATCTTCAGGTACTAATGTCATCTGGTCATGCAGATGTAATTAGCCAAATGCCTATTGTGTTAGTACCCCTGCATTTAGATAGAGATCAAGCTTTAAGAACACCATCATCTCAACGCTGCATTGTGCTTCGTCCATTTATTACACAAGATTTCATGACAGGTCTACCAGCTATTCCTGGTGAACACATTCCCATCGATGTAAGTATACTATACATACTTATATATAATAAATATCATTTATTGTATTAATTTAAAAAAATAATTATTGACTAATCAACATATATATATATATATAAGGTTGGCAAATATCTCCCTTCCGCCTTCTGGTCTTTTGAAAAAAAGCGGAAGGGAGATCAATATATATATATATATATATATATATATATATATATATATATATATATATATATATATATAAAGTAATTTATGAAAAGTACTATACTAAATTTCGTAGGTTGTTATGAAAATGGTTAATGAAGTAATGACTGTGCCAGGCATTTCAAGAGTAATGTATGATTTAACATCAAAACCACCTGGCACTACAGAGTGGGAATGATCTTTCAATGTCAATGAAACCTGTTTAACAACTCATCACTCTTTGGAATGTCACAATAACAACTATATAAATGCTCCTGGCCACTTAGACATCATTGAAACATTCAAGTTATATTATGAAATAACTCGAATTATTTATTGTTATATTTATGTGATGGCAGTAAAGTATCGTCATGAAACATCTAAGCGATTCACGGTGCCATTAATATCCTGAATGTTTTTTCATCTGTGCAAATGAAATTATATTTCATTTTAGTGTTTATTTAGCAAATTTTTACAGCAAGTGTTTTCTTTTTATATACAAATATATGCATAAAAAACAAAGAATTGCTATTAAAAAAAAGTAATTTTGACATTAAATCATATTTCCATATATGTTACAATATATGATATTAGGTTGGAACTTTTGTAATGTATAAATTAATTATTTTTTCTTGTAAATGTGTTGAGTAAAAATATATTTTGTTGTAAAAAAATGTGGATAAAAAGAAACAATTTTGATGATTTTTTTAATTACAGCGTAAGCTTTGTATCTGATGTATGTGGTGTGTGTATGTATATATATATATATATATATGTATATATTATGCATGCATGTATGTGTGCGTGTGTAATGAACTAATACCAAAATTTATGTTAGTGCCATGAAAATATCATTTCATTTATTTAATAAGCACAAAATAAATATAAAATAGTGGATACTGCATCAGAAGAAAACTTGATATGAACATTATATTTATATTAATTAAATAACAAGTTTATTTTTAAATAATAATACTTTTAAAAAGATACGATTCTTTAAACATATAAAAATTGTATTTTTATTAAATAAACCTTTTAAAGACACATGAATAAATAATAGAAAAAAATAAAATTTTAATATTATCTGATTCAGTTTCTTTTTAATTTGTTATTAAGTAATTAACAAAACTTTGTATGGTTTATTAAACAACTTACACCTTACTATTTATATATATATATATATATATATATATATATATATATATATATATATATATATATATAAATATATGTAGATGTGTAAATGTTTTTGTTTTGTACTTATTAAATTAAATATATTTAAAAGAGAATAATTTTCACTGACATATTTCAAATAACTTAATTATGTTAATAAAAAAATACTTTTCTTGAAAAACAGGAGAAATGAAAATGATGAAATCACCACTGATATTCTGTTACACTGTATGATTATGTACATTTTGAAGATCAAGAGTTGATTGCACTATTATATTATTTATAGTAAATAGAAATAATGTATTTACTATTTAAATTGATAATAAAATTTATTGGTTTTACTGTGTTTTCATAACATTACGTTTTATTTTTACTTTCTTAAGAATTCACATAATTGCACAAACTTATGTAAATATAATACATTGCAAACTTAAAAAAAATGATAATAAAATACATTTTTTCATAAAGAAAAGTATTTAAACAGTTTACTATGAATTAAATACCAGCTATACAAATGATCAGGTGAAAAGTAAATGACACGCTAAGCTTTTAACTTTAAGATCTTTATTGCCTACACAACTTGGTTTAACAATAATGATAACTTTTACATAATTTCCTGCATTTTTATTGTGTTCAATTATTTACTATATCATCAACCTACTATATCACACATGAACTAAAAAAAAAATATAAAAATTTCATAAAGCGTAAAAATTAAAATATTGACTTGATACGAAACAAAGATAATTTTATTGTCTTGGAACTATTTACTTACATTTTTATACATAAAATTTTGATATCAAAAAATATTTTCAATTACACTTACAATTATTAAAGATAAGTGAAAAATAATAAATACAATCTTTGCTGAATGAAAAAGGGAATTCCCAATTTTGAATACTTAACGTTAATTTAGTTTTTTTGCGTATTAAATACTTTTGTAAGACAAAACATAAACGTTCCACAATAAATCTTTATAATTTCATACTATCGAGTACTTAGTTATTATCAGTTACTTATTAGTTATTATCAATTACCTACTTTTCATTTACTTAATTTATTGAAATTCAAAGTCAATTACAACTGATTTTCAATTTTTAAAAATAAATTTATATTTTAGCAGAATTTTACAACTGTGACGCTAATGTTTTTTTCTATTCGACAATAGCAAATTCAGCAAATATTTGACTAATCTCTATTTAATTCTAATTTCTATTCATTGTGTAGCGAATGTATAGAAAATAATTATTTCAATTTTGAAAACCGCATGAAAATATAAATCTGAATTGATATTATTTATGAAATAATAAAAGAACTGTTAAAAAAACATTAAATAAAACAAATAATAGTGCCTTACTGAGGATTTTTTTAAAAAATGGTATGTATGTGTTTATATATATATATATATATATATATATATATATATATATATATATATATATATATATATATTCTCATATTTATGTATATATACATGCATGATTTAGTTTAAATTTGTGTGAAATTTTTTTTTTTTTAATTTTTAAGACAAGAAATAAACGAAGACCAAATTTTCTCAATCACAATAAACAAAACGCAAAATTACAAAGCAATAAATCGAGATGTGACCAACTGTTCGATAAATATCTTCATACATTAAAAGAAATATTACAAATGGAATCATTACACAAATCAGATAATGAGATATTTTTGGAAATAGATGATTTTTTTATAAATAGAAGTGTTTATAATAAAAACTTCCATCGGAATAATAAAAGTCCATTTGATACATATATAAAAGAGTTACAAAAATTGACTGCACAAAGTTCGTTTCATGAAAACATAATTAATGATGAAAATAATTTCATAGAAGAAAAATATTCTAAAAATAAAATTAAAAAAACACATTTATTTAATGTGTATATAAACGAGTTAAAAAAAATATCTTGTATGAAATCTGTTTTTGAAAAAAAAGATATTTCAAAGGAAAGAGCAGATATTTCACAGGAAAGAGCAGATATAGATATAGAAGAGATCTTTTACAGAAGAGATGTTTATATATTTGAAATATGTTTTTTGCCATTGTGGTATAATATGTTTGAATGGTTCATGTTAACACACTGATAATGTATTTTAAGTAATATAAAAATAAATTTCATTTATCAACAAACAATACTTGTTGCATTCATTAAATGTGAATAAATTATGAAAATGTGAATATAAAAAAAATATTTAAAATGATTACATTCATATAAACTTCACATTATTACATATATATATATATAAACATTAGCATACAACTTTTTCATATAATAGAATGAATTTATATTCAAACGAAAATCGTGTTCTGCAATAGTAGTGCATATTGTCAACTTATACTTTAAATATTTTATTAAAATGGCTTCAATCAATATTAAATAGAAATTAATAATTCTAAATATACGCGTACATAACACATAATACACGCATACACATTTATATAACATCTGTGATTTATCATCTGCCTACCATGCAGAAAAAGTACATACTGTTCTGGTTGGAGATAACGAAACATTTATTGATATGAATATAATGATACAAAATGTTTGTACAAAGTTACTGTATTTTAGTAGTTTTCATTTATAATAAATATGCTGTATGAATTCTGTGTATTGTACATTTATGTGGAGTTTTAAGTTGACATTTAGTTCACAGGGAAAATTCCAAAACCTGGTTATGAACGAATAATTTTATATAAAACCTATCCAACCTAAATCTAAAAGACAATAATACAATCATTAAAACTAACAACTAAAAGTTATAACTAAATTGATATAACGTCTTGTTGATCCTTCAGGACGATTAATGTTATGACGGTAACCGAGGCGATGTGCCATTTAGGGTTTGAGGGGGAGGCGGTTGGTAATATTTGGTCATAGTAGGAAAAATTATGAATTTAGCCTTTTTTGATATGTAAGATACCCATCTTACAATATATATTTTTTAAATATATATATATATATAAAGTACCAAGATCTCGATAATCCATAAAAGTGAAGTTAGTTATCGTTACTAAAAGTAAAATTATTAAAAGTTTATTTAATTTTATCTGTGAATAATTTCACTCGTATAATTGTCCACGTGACATTTGTATCTCACATGTGAAATATAAACTTATATACCTACAAAAAAATAGATTTAATAAATAATGTCTAGACCTGAACATCAAGCACCGCCTGAAATTGTAAGCATATATTTTTTTAATTAATTTGAAGATGTAATTAGAAATTATATATTTTTTTAAAAAAATTGAATGCACATAAATTCATTATTTCAGTTTTATAATGAAGATGAAGCACGAAAATATACCCAAAAGTATGTATGTTTTTTATAAGAAGTATCTAAAAATAATAGTTTTAACAATGTTTACATATAGAAAATATCCTACCATTATTAGTAAAATATTGACTGGTCAACATATAAGTCAGTTATTTTAAAAACAATACACAATTTAAAAACAAATTTTAGTGTAAATTATTGTGTACATAAGTATATTGTTTACATAAAAACAGATTTAAGTGTGATGGTTTTAAATTTATTTTGAATATAGTTACTATTTTTATTTTATTAGTATATAGATGTATTTTTATATGACAAAAATTTCATAAACAGAAAAGTGGTATTTTCAAATGATGTATAGAAACAATATTTGAATTGACAATTGAAATGTTTTAATCAAAATACATAATTTTCAGCTCTCGTATGATTGAAATTCAGGAACAAATGACTGAACGAGCAATGGAATTGTTATTATTATCTGAAGATATACCATGTTATTTACTTGATATTGGATGTGGCTCTGGTCTTAGTGGAAGTGTTTTAGAAGAGTCTGGCCATATATGGGTTGGAATTGATATATCACAGTCAATGCTGGGTATTATTTTATTATCATTTATATAGATATTTATTTTAATTTAATATATATTTTTAAAAATAAATCATTAATTAGCTGCAAGTATTTAAAGAAATATTAAATCCAATTAGCTGAGATTTTATTATTAGAAATAAAAACTGAAAAAAAAATTATACAATGTAACAATGTTTTGGACTGTAAATTTTATTTACAGATGTAGCATTGGAAAGAGAAGTTGAAGGTGATCTTATATTAAGTGATATGGGTCAAGGATGTCCATTTAAAGCTGGATCATTTGATGGAGCTATTAGTATTTCTGCTCTACAATGGCTTTGTAATGCAGATAAAACATCTCATAATCCTGTACAACGTTTATATAAATTTTTTAGTTCTTTATATGCATGTTTGGTAAGTAGATAATATTTAATATTATTGTCAGTAATGTGTATTATCAGAATATTTATTCTTAAAAAAATATATTTAAATAGAACTGAAAAGTTACCAAAAATATAAGACAGATTTACTCTTGCATATATTTTTAATTTAATATAATTTGCAATAAAATTTTGAATATTATTATATAAATAGTTGAAAATAAAGTAAAAAAATTAAAGAATTTTTAACTTTTTTAAAAAATGTATCTAAAATGATTTTTTTTGTTACTTTTAAAACAAATTTCAATAGTTTTTCACATAAATAATAGTTGTATATTTAATTCTATTCTTGCTTTATTTTTCAGCACAAAAAAAAATTGATTTTGTAGTAAAAATATTTTTATTGTACTGTAAACTCCTTTGTAAATAAAAAAAACTCAAATATAATTTAAAAAGAACTTTACTTAATGCAATGTACTGATAATAGAAAGTTATAAATTGTAAAATGTGACTAGTATTAAAATACTACTTGCATTATACTTAAATACATTTTTCAGACAAGGACAGCTAGAGCTGTATTTCAGTTTTATCCAGAAAATAGTGAACAAATGGAACTAGTAACTACGCAAGCTATGAAAGCAGGATTCTATGGAGGTGTTGTTGTAGATTATCCAAATTCCACAAAAGCAAAGAAATTTTTCTTAGTTTTAATGACAGGTGGATCAGTACCTTTACCAAAAGCATTAGGAACAGACAATAATGGTTCAGATGATAAAATATCATATATTTCAAAACGAAATAGATTAAAAAATGCTAAGAAAAAACTTACTAAAGGAAGTAAAGAATGGATTCTTGAAAAAAAAGAACGTAGAAGACGGCAAGGAAAAGAAACAAGAAAGGATACAAAATATACAGCCCGAAAAAGAAGCGGTCGATTTTAACATTTCAGTTTGTGAAATATTTAAAAAATACATAATTTATTAAAAAACTTAAGTATTTAGTATCATTATTTACCATAATTCCTTTATTTACAACCACATTTTTTATTTATAAGTTAATTTAATAAATCAAAATTTAAAATTCTCTAGTTATAATTATTAATTAAAAAATCTCTGCCTAATAGCATGCTTTTTTAAAAAATTCAATAAACATATATTGAACATTTTTATAAAAATTCAATAATCACATATGTATGTTCATTTTTGAATAATGTGTATTCAAATTATGTCTCAAGCAAAAAATAAGAGAAATGTTTGAAAACATTTTGTAACGTTGAGTAGTAATTAATTTTTAAATAATAAATTAGTCATAATACCAAAAAAAATCAATCATTTATAGAATGTACTTCTTTATACAAAAACAGTATTAATAAACATTATTTTAAATATAATTAACACTGATGGTTATCATGTTATGACTAAACTCTGGTTTCAATAGGACACTAATATATGAAAATTATTTTGTAATTTCCTTTCTATAGTTAAATAAAAGGATTCTTTTTCACTCTGACAGTAATGAAAATTTTTATATTAAAAAAATTATATTTTTAATTAACATATTTCATTATTAAAATATTGATTATAAAATACGAAAGAAAATGGATTAAAATTTAAAAAAATAATACAATTTTTTTGAAGAACAATAATATGTAAAAAATATATCAAACTATTTATCATATAGTAATCATATTTTCTATTATATTAAGACCATTTTCATTATTAAAGGTGGTTTTTAATTCAGGAGGGGGGATATGGACAAAACAAAATATACCATTAGCCTAAATTAATTTTTAATATATGTATGTGAAGGCTTGAAAAAATCATTATACTTGAATATTTCATGTAGAATGTGATTAGAAGTATAATATTTTTAAATCATTATTACACATGTAATAACAACTGAGTCAACAACAAATCATATAATTACTAATAAAAACATATCCGCCTTATTTTTCTATAAAAAGAAATACAAGCATCATTAAATTGTTATATTTTTCATTTTATAACTTTAAATAGTAGAAATTTCAATCTACTTTTCATAAATTAAAAATAAATTTTATATTTTTCTATCACACTAGTTGTTTCAGTATAAAAGTAAATACACACTAATTTCCAATTTATTTTTATATATTATATAAAAATAAATTAAGAAGTTAACTTCTACCTTAAATAAAAGGTAAATCAGCACATATACACACAATGATAATATATTCTGTTCCGTTTAAATGATTAAAAAATTAAATACAATATACATACACACACATATACGAGCATACTCATACAAATTTGAACATATATTTCAAATTGATAAAAAACTACACTCAAACCAAAGAATTGATTTTGTCCTGAAATAGCCAACAAACGACTGTATATAATAAAACATTTAAAATTAACTTTTGAAGAAATTGTTTATCAAATTATTCTAAATATAAATACATGTACATACATAATATATATATATATATATATATATATATATATATATATATATATATATATATATATATATATATATATGTATATAAACATTAAAAATATAATCAAATAATTTCTTTAAAATTTGACTTTTAACAATACATGAACTTAAAATGAAATTATTTTCAATTATTAAAAATGTAATTTATAAATATTTTTCTTACCATGAAATTAGGATACAAGAACACTTCCAGGTCAGAGAAATGCATATATTAAAAGTAATAATGTACAAATAGCAACAACTAGACCAACAACAATAGAATCTCTTCGTCTTCGCAAACCTATTCTCGCAATAAGACCATGAAGGGCAGGAAACCTATTTGAGAGATCATTAAAACGAGTACGTAACCTTTTGAGTGACTGACGTTGTGCAGCTAGTCGTTCTTTTGTTTCAACAGCAGTGCCAATTTGTTCCTCAACTAACCGATCTGAACCTTTTAAATGTTGAGCTTCCTTAAGAATTGCATCACGACGACTTAATCCAGCACGAGCAGCTGCTTCTGCTGCTGATGAACGAGTTGTCTGAAGTAACCGTTCACGTTCTCGACGTGCTTCATGCGCTGCTCGTGTCCTAGCATGTTCTCTTTCATAATCACGTAAAATTTCACGATGCCTTTGCAAAGTATGCATTGCTGCTGTACTCCCTACTGGTTTTTCACCCATACTCTCATTGACATTACGTAACTATAAAATTAAAAGCTTGTAATTTTTTTATTTTATGACAATAAATTTATTAAATCACTAATTCAAAGATATAAATTACAATAATTAAATAAATCTAATAATGTTACAACTATACCAATTTAAAAAAGATAACATTCAAATAATGTACATAAAAGTGTGTATGTATATATATATATATATATATATATATATATATATATATATATATATATATATATATATATATACCCATAACCAATCCATCTGGTCAGCAAGGTATCATCAAATATCAAAGTATTATAAAACATTCATTGAGGTTTGCACCTAGCAGCAGGATAATATAAGCTGATTGATGATATATATATACACACATACATATATATAATTACATACATACACACACGCATTAATTATACAAATATAATAAAAACAAATAATTTACCTCATTAAGAAGCTGTTCTATTTCAGCAGACATATTTTCAAATACATGTGCATCATCAAGTAATGGTTCTGCTTCACCTATTTTTTGTTGTGGTTGAGCTGATCCAAGCTTACTAAATGCAACAAGTTTTAAATCAATTTCATTTTCTAATTGTCTTGCTCTTTTTCGTATATCTAAAAAATATATTTATTTATTAATATAAGAACATATCAGTAAATTCATTTATAACATTACCTTCCCAATTTGGAGAAGTAGCCATTTCTTAATTATTTTCAACTCTGCTTATAAAAAAATATTAAAACTTATATTTTTATGGATAAATGAACTAAAAGTATTTTTTTACATTTTTTTGACACCACTATTAGATCATAACAACTCATCATATGATCATGGCTGTCAGATGATGAGGTATTTAAATTATAAATTTCATACAAAGAAATTTAAATTTCTTTAATATATATTTTTAAGCAGAAATTTATTAACTATTAAAATAAATGGTTTTTGACGTTTTTTTATACCATGTACATACCTTAGAAATTAAAAATTGAATTATTAGAAAATGAAATGAAATTTACATGGTTCTATACTGAAATACGATTAACTATAATTCAAATTGATTTTATTATATATTTTTTTCATACAAAATTAAATTAAACAAATATTTTTTCTACAATAACGACAAACAAAAAGAGAGACGATATCCGAACTTGACAGCCATTATTTCATATTATGACGACCATTATTTTATATGCAATCTATATTATCGACTACAACTAAATTACACTTTTTATTTTAATTTTAAAATGAAATCTATTAATTTCTTAAAAAACGATGAAAGCACATTAAATAGCATTAAAAATATTTGACACTCAATATAAATCCATATATAGAATTTTAACGTTAATTTATTTATAAAAATGTATGAAACTTTAATATTAATTTATTCAATACACTTTTATACTAAATAAATTAATTTTATAATAAATTATATGATTAAATTAATACCATTTTATCTCATTTTTATTTTTACTGCCGTTCGCCAAGATCGCATAAAAATGTCGTACCCTTAATTCGTGAGATGTAATACATTATTTTAAGTAAACGGTTGCATACAATCTTTGTTAAATATTTTTTATAAACTAATAAAACTTAAATAAAATTTAATTTATATATATATATATATATATATATATATATATATATATATATATATATATGCCGAATATAATTGTTATAAAAAAGATGCGGTGTCAAATTTAGTCAGAAAACAAAAATAAATTTAAGTTAAAAAAACATTACGTCTCTCAAAATAGATATAGATAAAAAACAAACAAATGTAAAAAATCCATATTATTCTAAATATACAAGAGATTTATCAAAAAATCCAAAAGGGATAAACTATACTATAAATTATACAGTCAACAATAGCTTTAAAAATACGTTAGGAACCCAAAAGATCATTTTACTATTGAAGAAAAATCTGGGGTTTATAAAATAAATTACAATAATTGGAAAAATATTATATAGGGTAACGTAAAAGAGTGATCGACATCAAATTTAAGGAATACAAAACGGATGTACAGTAAAGTAAAATAAATAAATCCCAATTCATCTCAAACAGACCTCATAATTCGTTAAAAATTTCAAACACTGTTAATGGGAAAGAAATAATGCCAATAAGTTAAATTAGTTTATTTAAAGGAATACAAATCCAAGATAAGAACCATGTTGTAAAAAACAATAAATAACACCTATGTAATTAAATATGATAGACTTCTTAGATGCAGGCATATAAACAGATATAGATACACATTGCAACATATATATGACAAAACAAAAAAGAAAGATTCAACCTCCAATTAGAGATAAAGTGAAAAAAGGCACAAACACAAAAATCAGTATATAAGTAAAGTAATTCATCGAAATACATTAGCTCATTATTGTTATAAACAACAAAGTGAACAATAAGTAATTATTAAGCATTTTATAACATATTATGGTGCTGGAGGTGAAAATTCATTCCTTTTATTTTTTATTGGTATTTATAATGACACAAACACTTAATTATTTTTTTATTTCTTACGTTTTTTTTCAGTTTAAATGTAGATTTTTTTATGATATTTCTATTAAAGGTGGTAGTATAGAACAAACTCTAAAAAACAGTATTTAAAGAATGTACGCAATCTTTTTTTTCATGTTTACAAGTGAATTACATATCATTCCTTCTTCGTTTATTAAAATATAATATAAATGTTTTTTAAACTGTATAACGTATTATTTTTTTAACTTAGCGTGATAGTTGATAGCTTTATTTAGGGAAAATATTGAGTTTATCATAAATTGGGATTAACATTTCTGTTTTTATAAATATATAATTATATTAATAAACGTTTTAAGATTATGTAAAATGTCGACAGAACAAGAATTCTTTTCTGAAAATCACAAAAAAATGTGTGATTACAGTTTGTCACGTATTAAAAGTCGGAGACAAAAATTAGAAGATAGGTTTTTAAGCGAATGTTATGTAAATCATTCCAACAAAGAAACAAAACACAGTTGCGGAAGTGTTTTAAATACTTTATCAAAATTTAATACCACAAGAAATATGTTACGTGCGAGTGCAACAAAAATATCCCAAACTTTTGATGACGTGAAAACAACATTAGGATCATTTTCACAAGTTAGTTTTTATTTTAAAGTATATTAACTCCATATATATCATATATATATATATATATATATATATATATATATATATATATATATATATATATATATATATATATATATATATATATATATATATATATATTAATTTCATTTGTATACTGAATAATCACTAATCAATTAATTTTATATATAGAAATTTCGACGTTCAACAAAACGGCGAAAAATACTTATAGAAGGGCCTGTTACTCCAAGTTGTGAAACTCCCAGAACACGTACTCGTAAGACACTTGGTCGTACACCAACAAAGTTATATAGTCCTTTTGGTATAGAAACACCAAAAAAAAATGCAGCATATTCTTCACGAGAAAAAAAAAGTGTAAATTCCAAAAGAATTACAAGAAGTAATGAATTGAAAAACAATAATCAAATACAGATGTCATCAAAAAAGAAATCTTTAAGAATTATGAATAGTCAATCGTAATTCATTATGAAGAATATATAATCAGTTTTATTATTTCACTTTATATTTATTTTTATTACATATGATATGTATTGAATATTTATATTTAATTAGGATCATTTTTATCAATTTACAATGGTTATTAATAAAGTAATGTAGATTATAATTGTGACAGTATTAAAATAAAGTACATTTTATTTATAAAATTATTTTTAATTGTTCATCTAAATATGTTTAATTAATTATTATTCTACAGATATTTTTTACTTTTTAAAATAAATGTTTGTATTAAAAAAGTTATGAGAAGTTCTTTTCATTTGTTTATAAATATTAACAAATAAATTGATGTGATAAGATATTGTTATGTAGACTTATTTAAAAAATAGAATTCAAAATTTAATAGTAATATCACATTTCATTTTTTTATAGAAAGACCAATTATTCACTACACATGCACATTACATATTTATATATATATATATATATATATATATATATTAAAAAAACAAATAGTTTTATTTAAATAAAAGTAAATATTTATTTTATTAAAATAAACAAGTTGTTTACTATGGTGTCTTTCTAGAAAGTACAAGTTGTCGCATTTGTAATTAAATTTAAATAAAATACTATTATAATTTAAAAATGGAAAACAAATTAAAAGAAATAAAATTAGAAAACGTTTGTCGTACGTGTTTAATAGAAAAAAATGATTTGAAATGGCTTTATGATTCTACATTACCAAATATATTAATGGAATGTGTTTCTGTGAAAGTAAGTCAAATACACGATTTAAGTAAAGTTCTATTGACAATTTATTAAATAATTATCCCAATAAGTTATATAAGTATATATCCATATTTAACACTGTATTATTCACAAATTTTTCTTATTTCATATAGTTAAGATAGTTGATAAAGAAAATGGAAAGCTCCATTTTTAATTTTAGAAAGAAAATATATGATTATGTTAGTTAATAAAAAAAAAAACATTGTAATGTAATATTGCTTTTTTGTAAAACATTAAATGAATAAATTTCATATGAGATATTTAGTTTTGAAAATAAAGCTTTTTTTCTGTTTTTTATAAAAACATGAGTTTCTTGTTCTATTCCCATCAAAATATTTTTTTATTAATATATATACTCTAAACATTTCTAATTTATAGCTTATAAATATTAAATGTAATTATTTTATAAATATTACCCTTTTATTTTTTTTCTACACTTTGTTTTAAAAAAGTAATTTGTAATTCTGCCTTCCAAGGTAGAAGAAAATGATGGACTACCAAGTTATATATGTTTTAAATGTGAAGAACTTATAATGAAATATAATACATTTCGATTGCAATGCAAAAAGTCTGAAAAATTATTAAAGGAAATGAAAATTAAAGAAGAAGTTTTTTCTGATTCAGATGATATACCATTAAATAAATTATTAATTATTAAAAAAAAAGTAGTAAATTTGACTACTTCAAATTTAATAACACCGGAAGTAAGTAATGATGATTCAAATTCTAGATCAAGTGATTGTAATAATTTTAGCTACATTGACAATTGTGAATTAGTTGATTCACATCAAAATATGAAAAATGATGAAAAAAATATAGATATGTTATCTGAAAATTCCAAATTTCGGTGCAGAATATGCAATAAAATTCTCGGTTCAGCACCCTCTTTATATAGACATGAATTAACACATGATGCAAATCGTAGAACACATGAATGTACGATCTGTCAACAAAGGTTTGCTGAAAAAGGAAATTTAAAAAAACATATGAGACGTCATATCGGTGATAAAACACACAAATGTAGTGAATGTCCGAAAAGTTATTACGAATTGAGTGCCCTTGCTAGACATGTTAAAAGACATTGGTATATTCAACCTATTAAATGTAAAGAGTGCGGTCAAAGTTTTATGTTAAAAGAACAACTTGAAATGCACTCAAAAATACATATAACAGGAAAAGCATTTTCTTGTAAACAGTGTGGAAAAGCATTTGTTTATAAATATCTTCTTAGAAGACATGAGAAAACACATACTAATGACCATCCATATCAGTGTACTTTATGTGAAAAATCTTTTAAACAATCAGTATCTTTAAATGCACATGTAAAAAAACATCTTGGACAAGTAAAAAAGACTGTGTGTAATGTATGTGGTATTTCTTTTGTCAATATTAAAATGCATATGATGAAACATACAACTGAGAGACCTTATCAATGTCCTGAGTGTGGAAAAGGTAAATATAACAAACACACACAACACACACACACACACACACACATACATACATACATACATATATATATATATAATTATATTTTTCAAAAATTTCAACTTATGAACATAATGATATATAGGTCTCCGAACAACTGTTCATTTAAGAGAACATATGAGATTGCATACAGGAGAAAAAAGAATACCTTCAGCATTATGTACTGTTTGTGGTAAAAGAGTTGCTGATGCCACTAGATTACGACAGCATATGCGTACTCATACTGGAGAAAGACCATATGTATGTAAATTATGTGGTCGTGCATTTGCTTTACCTGCTCAACTAACAAGTCACACAAGAGGTCATACTGGTGAAAGACCTTATCGATGTTCAACTTGTGGTAAATCATTTAAAGAAAGTTCAACATTACGTGTACATATGCGTATCCATACAGGTGAAAGACCATATAAGTGTAATTTATGTTCAAAAGCATTTACTCAATCAAGTGCATTAAGGGCCCACATAAAAGTTCATAAAATGGCCATTGAGGAAAAAAATACAGAAGTTAGTGTTTAATAAAAACAGTAATTATTTTTAATAATAATTAATAAATGTTCTATATATATATATATATATATATATATATCTATATATATATATATATATATATATATTAAATGTACTTAATTAAAATTATTAAGATACAATTTATTTTTAGTTACACTTACAATTAATGAAAAGAATTTATTCTATAATTTTAGCATTAAGAAAACTTGTGTTATTTTGTATTTGAATAATAAGATAAAATTATATTTTCTGATTTATATAATATAATTTATTAGTCATACAACCATATTTATTTATTTTTTAATAATAATAATGTAATTATTGATATTAATGTAATGTTAAAAAATACAGTGTGAAAAAATTGAATAAAACATATGTTATATATAACAAACTAAAAGAAATATTAAGCTATGTTTGCATGTATATGCAAATAATAAATAAATGAGATTAATGAACAGTGAAATGATTAGGTGCAAAAATGTTATACTTTAAATTCAGTAATCATTTTAATTATTGCAGCCATTTATATTAATTCATAATACATTAATACAACCATTATTGCTTAAGTTTAAACTTTTGTATCAAAATATTAAGTTATGTATTGAAAACCCATAATAAATATAATGTAAATAGAATATAGATAAAGCAAAATAATGATTTTTTTCAATTATTATTAGTAGTATATAACATTAATAGTATTTAAAGTTTGAACTATCACTAATATGCACTAACCCTGTATTGAATTTTATTCTAAATAGAAAATTATTAAAGTCCTATATTTTAAACAAAAATAGTAAATACCTTAATTTTGTAATCTAAAAATAGTCACATTTAATTTATTTACCAATAAATCAAATGTTTTAGTTTAAAAAATTCTTTCCACAAATTAAAAATTATAACAAATGCATTTTTGAACATTTAATGGCAGAAAATACGCGCATAAATTCTGAAGTTTTTATATAAATCAGTTGTCCTACTGTTTTGTTTTGAAACTATAACAAATTCATTTTCAACCCTAACACCATAATATGTTATAAAGTGTTCAATAATCACTTATAGTTCACTTTGTTATTTATAACAATGATGGGTAAATGCACATTTAAATGGCGATTATAAAAGGCTCCGACGATGATGACATTACCATCGAAATGCGCATTAGCCCATTATTGGACATTATAATATATTGTGGTATTGAGGGTGAAAATTAATTTGTATTTCAGTTATGGTAATAACTTTTTCAAACTATAGTACATTTTTTAAAAAAGTAGAATTAACTCACAAAGTGCAATTAATTTAAATTTATAAAAAGCCTGATATTTATTATACTTAATATTCATCTTCTGCAATAGAAAAATTGAATTAATTTCCGAATGAACAATTTTTGATACAATTATCTCGAACATTTTTAAGTTATATAAACAAAAAATAATAACACAATAAGTAAAATTGACTGTATTCTTTAATAATTTTATTATCTTTTATTCTTACTATTTGCGAAAATATTCTTTTTCTGTTTTTAACTCATTGAATTAATTTAAATATTTGATTATAATGGGCTTTCATATTTTATTAAGTAAATTAACAGTTCCACAACAATAATATATATTTTCTAAAATCTAGATTATAATTGATAGAAAAAAACAATGAACTTCAGAATAAAACTATATATTTAAATTGCAAGTTAAACTATTACTGAATTTAAATTAAATGTCATTATAAATCATATATGTAACATTAATGTTTTAAAATGTTCTTTTAATTCTTATGCCAGAGTTTCGATTGTGTCAATAGTAATTATACTTTAAAATGTAATATTAACATATTGCATTGTGTTTTAATCGTTATTTTAAATATTAGTATGATATGGAGGGTGTTTGTCGTACATGTTTAGTCGAAAAAAACGAAATGAATTGGCTTTATGAATCAAATATCCCAAATATGATAATGGAATGTGCTTCAATCAAGGTATATGTGTATTTGTAATAATAACAAATATCCAAATGTTAACATTTTTAAAGTTTGAAAATATAATGTACTGCCATTGTTACAAAAATGTTTATGTATAATTTACTTGAAAACACTGTTGACTGTGTATTAATTTTATTTTTATATTAATGAATTTATAGAAACAAAATAATTAAATGCTATATATATTTTGTTAAACATTTCTATTATTCATCTATTAATTTTGTAGCTTTTTTTAAAAAAATAAACATTTTATTGTGTCACACTTAGCTTTATTAAATTAATATACTAACTGAAAAATGTATGTAATGGATTTATATATATATATATATATATATATATATATATATATATATATATATATATATATATATATATATATATATATATATATATATATATATATATATATATATATATATATATATATATATAGACACACACACACACACACACACACACATACATACATATTTATATAAAAACACACAACTAAGTATTTATTTGGCCTTATTGCTGTTGTTTGTATTGTATTCATTAGGTTAAGGAAAATGATGGGCTTCCAACTTATATATGTCTTGACTGTGAAGATCAACTCAGAAAATGTTATTCATTTCGTCAGCAGTGCCAAAAATCTGAAAAATTGTTATTAGAAATGAAACAAATCAAAAGAGAGTTTTCTGATTCTGAAGATATACCTTTAAGTGAATTGATAGAAGATAAAAATAAACTTAATATAATCAGTAATTCTGATGTAATAGTAAATGATAATTCTAATTCTAGATTTAGTGACATTAATGATGACTTAATAAATTCAGACAATGATAAAAGTCATACTGTAAATGAAAATAGTGAATTAAATGAATTAAAAAAGAAAAGTAGTCAAGTTAAGTATAAATGTAAAACTTGTGATAAAGTTCTTGCGTCTACATTTTCTTTGCATCGTCATGAAATGACACATGATTTAAATCGTCAAAAATCTGATAAAAATTCAATAAATGATAGCAAAGATAAATTAAGGTATATGTGTTTATCTTGTGATAAAATATTTAAATCAGCTAGTTCATTGCAAAAACATGAAAAAACACATGATTCTAATTATGAGGCTCATGAATGCAAAATTTGTAAAAAAATATATTATGATAAATTTACTCTACAAAAACATATGAGTCGGCATAATGGAGAAAAACCTTTCAAATGTACTGAGTGCCCAAAAACATGTTATGAACGCAGTGATCTTGCTCGTCATTTAAAAAGTCATTGGTATATTGAACCAATGAAATGTAAAGAGTGTGATAGAACTTTTATGTTGAAAGAGCAATTAGAATTACATGTAAGTAGAGTACATATTTCTGGATATTCTTGTGAACACTGTGGAAAAACTTTCAAAAAGCAATCAGTTTTGAAGAAACATGAAATTGTCCACAGTAATAATCGACCTTTTCAATGCACTATTTGTGAAAAATGTTTTAAAAATAAAACTGCACGAAGAATACATATGAGACAACATTTAGATGCGGACAGAAAAATTTTATGTAATATTTGTGGAGGTTCATTTGTTGATATTCGAATGCATATGATGAAACATACTAATGAAAGACCTCATAAATGCTCAGAATGTGGAAAAGGTAATTTATTATATGTTGAAATTTTAGTTATATGCATGTATATATACACTACAGGATATATATATATATATATATATATATATATATATATATATATATATATATATATATATGTGTGTGTGTGTGTGTGTGTAAGCATACAATTATTAGTTAACATTTTTACAATTTTAATTTCCTTTGTCTTATATAATCATTTGTTATAATTTAATATTTATTAGACAAATTTTAAAATAGGTTTAAAATAAATATTTTTATTTTAGGTTTTCGTACAAATTTTGATCTTCAAGAACATATGCCAAAACATACTGGTCAGCAACGGCCAATGCCATGTCTTTGTACAGGATGTGGTAAAAGATTTCCATACGCATCGCGTCTTCGTTACCACATGTGTAAACATCCAACTGGAGATAAACCATATACGTGTAGTGTATGTGGCCGTGCATTTGCTCTAGCAACTCAATTGAATGCTCATATGCGTTATCACACCGGACATATGCCATATCCTTGTAATATTTGTGAACGTGCATTTCCAACTGCAAGCCGACTTAATTATCATATGCGTGTACATACAGGTGAAAAACCATTTAGATGTTCAACTTGTGGAAAATCATTTAGATTAAATGGTACTTTATCTACACACATGCGTGTACATACAGGTGAAAGACCATATAAATGTAATATGTGTGAAAAAGCCTTTACACAACCAAATGTATTAAAAACACATATGAAAGTACACAGAAAACCACAGATTGATAATGAAGACGTAACGTAATTCATAAATTAATTTTAAAAATCATATTTCAGTACAAAAAGAAAATTTTAGTCATATTTATTGATTTTTAAAGTAGTTAATATATACTCTGTATTTATCTTTGTATATTTATATAATAGGTAAGTATTAATTATTTATAAAAGTTTATTAAACAAAGAACATTAAAAATCATTCTGTTAAACAGAACACTTTTCTATGTCTATTGTATACGTATATAGAACTTTTAAAATTATACATCAAAAAGCAAATTATTGTTTATTATAGTTGTTTGCTTAAAAATACAGTAAAAAACTTGGTAAAATTTTTTTTACATTTTACTCTTAAGTATTTTTATAAAAATTATTATTTAAAAATTTGATGTTACAAAGTGTGTGTTCTGAAATTAAATATATTAAAATAAAATTCTTTAATAAATAATGTCTAATATCTGAAAGTATTATGTTAAAAAAATAAACATATATTTCATTTTTTTTTAAATCTTCTGTAATATTTTCTATGATGTACAAAATGAAATACAACTATATGTATATATGTAATATTTATACCCAAAAATATAAATTTTAATATATATGAGGAATGTATTTACTTTATATTTGAAAATTAATCTTTTTTCTCAATAAGTTTATATATTAATGTAAATGTACGTTTTTGTATATTTTTTATTGTATTGTATATATCTATGATTAAAAATATTGTTATATAAAAACAAAAATTCTAATTTATTTAAATATGATAAATGAATTTGTGTAAATATAAAATAAAATATGTCCACGTAATGATCATTCTTATATAAAGAAATATAACATTTTGAGCTTAAAAAATAGTAATTAAATCATAACTAAAAAAATATTGTATATTAAATCCATTTTATTTACAATTCATTTTGATAAATTAAATCTTTACATTAATATGTATATATGTATTTGAACAAAATATTTACATAGATGTGTGTGTATCTATCTATATATATATATATATATATAAAATTAAAAAATGTCATAAAATAATAATTAAAATATGCTTTATTTGTATAGGTATATGCATGAATTTATAAATAATACAAGAATAATAATTTATTAACTCCAATATTGCCTACTAGTTTGTCACATTTACAGAATAAATGTTTATAAAAACGTTAAATATCGTTTTCAATGATCAATATAAATATGGATAACTCAGAATTTGATCTTATATGTCGCACTTGTCTTCTCAAAAAAAAAGAAATGAGGTGGATTTATGAAACCAATGTTCCAAATCTGTTAATGGATTGTACCTCTATCAAAGTAAGATTTTTTTAATGTCATTTTAAATTCATAATAGTTTAAAAATGCTATTTCTATTGATAATTTTAAATACACTTGCCTTATATATTTTGTGTCTGTTTAGTAACAAATTATTTATTTAAATTACGTTAAAAAAGTTTTCAACCCTTTTAAGATCATTTCTTATCTACTCCGTTTATTATATTTTTTTATTTATTTACACTTTTGAAAATGTACAAAAAAAGAAAAAAAACAATTTTAGATATATAATTCCTAAAATACCAACTTATATCAAGAGAGTTCATAAAATAATTATTTTATAGGTTGAAAAAAATGATGGTTTACCTGCCTATGTTTGTTTAGAATGTGAAGAATTAATTCATAAATTTTATTCTTTTCGTCAACAATGTCAAAAATCCGAAAAATTTTTGCAGGAATTAAAACATGAAAATAAAGACTTTTTCAATTCAAATAATACAGTCTTAACTGAGGAAGATTTACAATTAACTAATTTAAATATAACAAAACCAAAAAGTATCATAATTAAAGATAATTTAAATTTAGAAATTAATGACTGTAATGAAATAGATTCTTTTGATGATGATTACAATCAAATAAAAATTCAAGATGAATCACATAAACAACTTTCTAGTGACAAAAATAAATTTAAATGTACTCTATGTAATAAGGTTCTTTCATCAGATGCAACATTAAAAAAGCATTTAAAAATTCATGAACCAAAAAAAGTTATAATTAAAAATAATGAAAATGATGATTTAAAACAAAACAAAGATAGATTTATGTGTATGACCTGTGATAAAATTTTTAAATCGTATACTACTCTTCAAAAGCATGAAAAAACACACGACTCTAATTATGTACCACAAGAATGTGAAATTTGTAAAAAGACATATGCTGATAAAAAATCTTTACAAAAACATATGGGTAGACATACTGGAAATATGCCATATAAATGTACAGAATGTCCAAAAAAATGTTATGAACGCAGTGATCTTGCTAAACATTTAAAAAGTCATTTAAATTTAGAACCAATAAAATGTAAAGATTGTGATATGACTTTCATGCTCAAAGAACAACTTAAAATGCATACAAGCAAAGCTCATAAATCTGGTCATGTTTGTAAACACTGTGGTAAAGCAATGTCATCATCATCTAATCTTAAAAAACATGAATTGGTTCACAGTAATCATCGTCCTTATAAATGTACATTTTGTGAAAAGTCATTTAAGAATTTTACTGCAAGACGTATACATATGAAGCAGCATATAGACACAGATAGAAAAATTTTGTGTAATATATGTGGTGGTTCTTTTGTTGATATAAGGATGCATATGATGAAACACACACTTAATAAACCCCATAAATGTTCAGAATGTGGAAAAGGTAACTATTGTTTTTACTAATTTCTTACTTTTATAGTATTATTAAATATGCTTTTTTCTCACGTACTTAAAAATTTATTATAAAATACTTTATTTATATTATATGAGAAATAAAATGATAGGTATGAAAATGATGTAAAAGTTTTTTTGAAAAGAAAATTTATTCTAAGTCTGTTAATTTCATCTAATTTGTTTTCATTTTATAAAAAAGAAAATAGTATAAAAATAAGCTATAAAAATTGTTTTATTTAAGAGTAACTTTCATATAAAAATGCCTGATTAAATAAAAAAAATATTTTATTAACTAATATAAACAAGTAATGAATAAAAATGTGATTTTACATTGTTTTTTTTTTTTATAATATAATTATACACAAATTATTTCACATAAATCTGTCAGTCTTTTTCACTCTATGAACTTTAAAGAAACTTAAATATTAACATTAAAAATTTATTCTATTAAATAATTTATATTAGTAAAGAGATTATATTTGAAACATATTGAAAAAAATCAACTATTTTTTAAGTTATTTGTCAATTTAAAGAATTCAAAATAAGATTATAAAAAAATTAAATTTATTTAAAAATGCTTACATTTTCGAAAAATGTTGATTTTGAATACATCATTTGCAATAAGAATATTTCAACCATAGTGATAAAAAAAAAATAGATACCAAATGTGATTTAAATTTTGAAACATAAAAATAAAAAGAATTACTGTTTATTATACACAATCATACTTAAAAATTAACAACAGTTTTTATATTGTGTACATAAAATACATTTTTAACAAAGATATTCAACATGTGAACTTTTAAATATAAATTGTTTTTTTGGTTAATTTTTTTATTATGTATAATTGTACTATAGAAATGATTAGAAAAAACAAATAATGTTTTACAAGATATTTATATAATTGAACACTGAATCAAAAAATATATTAATTTTTATTAAAAATTTGATTTTCACATGTTGAAGTTTATATATATTTTATATATATATATATATATAATAAATCATTTTATAGGATTCCGTACAAATTTTGATTTACAAGAACACATGCCTAAACATACTGGAAAACCTCGACCAATGCCATGTTTGTGTACTGTATGTGGAAAACGTTTTCCTTATGCTTCTCGTTTACGAGTGCATATGCGAAAACATACAGGTGATCTACCATGTGTATGTAAAATATGTGGTCGTGCATTTGCACAAACATCTCAATTAAATCTACACACTCGAAAACATACAGGTCAATTACCATTTTGTTGTGGTGTTTGTACACGTTCTTTTGCAGCTTCAAATCAACTGGATGAACATATGCGTGTACATACAGGTGAAAAACCATTTCGATGTCCAACTTGTGGAAAGGCTTTTCGTGTCAATGGTACTCTTGTTGTTCATTTAAGAGTTCATACAGGTGAAAGGCCATATAAATGTATTATATGTGAGAAAGCTTTTACACAGCCAAATGCACTAAAAAATCATTTGAAAGTGCATAATAAACCACAAATAGAAGATGTCAATAAAAATATAAGTGAAATAAAACCTGAGTAATAAAATGTATGCTAATATAAAATTTTTAGATAATCATTTGCAAATGTGTATCTTTTTTATTATGCCCTCTTTAATGGACAAAAAAGTTAAGACTACTTAAAGTCATTAATGTTTTAATTCTGAAGGATACTTTAAATATGAAAAGTATAATTGATAATAATAATTTTCTGTAAGATTTTTACTTATTAAAATTTATGATTTAAACTTTACAATATAATATTTTTAAAGTCACCAGTAGTCATTACAAATAATTTAGTTATAAATGCAAATTATTTGTATCATTTGTTATAAATAAATACTGTTATAGATAAAATAATTCTTACACATATTTTATTTATTTTTACCAAAAAACATGAATTTTTAAAATCTTATTTTGTAATTAGATTTAAAAAAAATCATTTAATATACTTAAAATTAAGGATGTTTTTAATAATACTGTGCAAAGAATTAAACTAATTTTGTATTATTAACTACTGAATTAATACATTCAATTTTTAAAATTGTTAATCAGTTCAATTTACACACATTACAGTAGAATATCATTGGAAATTTTGAAAGATATATATATATATATATATATATATATATTTGCTTCGTTATTGATAAACATGTACATAGAACACTTAGCATCAACTGAAAGTGATAAAACTTCAAAAACTAAGAATATATTTGTCAAATATATTTAAATATATTCACTTTATAATCACTTCAATCTGAGGATTAAATTTATTATACTAACATAGTTACTTTTTTAGAATAGTTAAATACTATATGTAATGAAAAGTTGAATCAAACAATTTCAGTTGCAAACATTTTAAACAATACAAAATTAACTATTTTTTTTTAAAAAAAAAACTACTTACAATATTAATTAAATTTTCTATAAAAACAATCTTCATATCATTGTAACTGCCACACATGTACGGAATAACTTAATACATCACATCTTAGTTTAAATGACAAATTGCTGATAACACTAAGAAAACTAACTGGATTCATTATTTTACTTTACATGTTACTAATTATTTATATACAAAAACTGACTTAGTAATTCATGACAGAAGACATAAAATATTATGATTAACTTTTTCTAATCTTAAAAAAAGAGCTTTTAAATAACTACATTTTTACATTGATATCATATTGAAAGCAGTAACAATAAAGATACATTTATACAAAACTCTTTTTATAAAAAAGAAAAGAAATAAACACAAAAAAATATTTTTTTAATTATACTTTGTACATAATTAAGTTGATAAATTATTAAATTACATTTGTTTGGTCTTATTTTTCACTATTAGTGAAATTCACTAATTTGTTACTGAAGACATCACTTTTAATTTATTTTCTATAATTGAATTAATTTTTGATGGTGAAAGAATTTTAATAGTTTGTTTTGGTTTGAGAATAGAATGGGCCTTTTTAAAATTTTGAGCATTTGGAACTATACAATAACAATGATCTTCATGTTCTTCACTTCTATGAGAAATATCAATTCCTGAACTGTTATTAATATCATCATATTCATCATGCTTAATTATTTGTTCTTCACAATGATCGATTAACTTATTATTTATTGGCTTACTTTTAGAACTTTGTATTTTGCTTTGTTCTAAACCTAAAATAAAATTATAATTGTTCATATGGACAACTAATAAAAATACCCGATACAAATTCAAATTAAAAAAACAATATAAAATTAGAAATAATAATTTCAATCTCAAATTAAGATACTTATATAAAAACAAAATAATTAAAATGACTAATTAAAAACATTCAACCTATTAGTACTTGATTAATCATCTATTTTTCATTCTACATATTTTCCTGATTTGAAATATTAATAAACATATATATATATATATATATATATATATATATATATATATATATATATATATATATATATATATATATATATATATATGTATGTATATACATTTGAAAACTAAAAATATAAAATATTACTTACTATGAATATCTCTTTCAACAATAATTCTTTTTCTGATAAATATTTTAATAGAGAAGTTATTTAATTCATATATTATGATACTTAATACCTATTTTTAAAAAACAAAGTAGCTATATATCATATGTGTGTAAATTATAATAGTGTATATATACATATATATATATATATATATATATATATATATATATATATATATATATATATATATATATATATATATATATATATATATATATATATATATATATATATATATATATATATATATATATATATATATATATATATATATATATATATATATATATATATATATATATATATATATATATATATATATATATATATATATATATACATACACATATATATGCTATTTAAATGGTCGTAATTTTTAAATATTTTTGAAAAGCTATATTTAAAATCTATCTACTGTAATCAAATTAGCTGTAATGTTTCAGGATTTTTTTATCTATCATTATTTAACATGAATTTCTTTTTTAAAAAATAAAATTAATTTGACATTTGAACAATCAAAATTAAAAAAGTTTACAATAAATATCCAACGTAAAAAAATCAGTTTTATTTATAAAAATGTGTATGTATGTATGTATGTATGTGTGTGTGTGTGTTTGTATATATATATATATATATATATATATATATATATACATATATACATATATATATATATATATATATATATATATATATATATATATATATATATATATATATATATATATATATATATATATATATATATATATATATATATATATATATATATATATATATATATATATATATATATATATGTATATATATACATACATACACACACATACATACATACATATACAAATTCATTATTCCTAAAAATAATTTAAGTATTTTGTTTATATTATATAAATGACTGTGATAAATACTGACATATTTGATTTACAAATGAGAAATGTAATATACCTACCATAAGAATTATTATTTGTGAGTTTAATATTTTTAATAGTTCTTATTGTAGCAGGAAATTGAGTTATCAAAACATTCGGATTTTGTTTTAATTTTTGATATTTCGTACTATGTACAATGTTATTTTGAACTTGTACTGCTTGATTACATGTAAATATTGGCAGTGATGATATGTTAATATTATGTTGAGTTTGATGAAATGGAATTGGTACAAGAACTGATTTAATTTGTTCTCTATTATTAGGATTTTTTTTTCTATGATATAACTTGTAATTTTTATTAAGTCCAAGCTGGGGTATTTCAAGTTGAAGTAAATTATTTCTTACACTTTCTCCATGACTTGTATTAATATGTTGATTAAGAAATAAATGACACTGGAAATGTTGATTACAAATATGGCACAAATATTGCACTGCATTCTGATCATATGAGTTTTTAAGTTTTTTGGTAACATTGCATGAAACATTTGTTTGTGAATAGTTTCCATTATTTGTAGTAAAATTTTGACTATTTTTTTCTGAAAACATGACATTTATATTATCACGAGTGTAACGTAATGCTGGAATAACAGATAATGATTTAAGTCGTAGAGGAACACAATA
Organism: Neoneuromus ignobilis; assembly: GCA_029203775.1. NCBI lineage: Eukaryota > Metazoa > Arthropoda > Insecta > Megaloptera > Corydalidae > Neoneuromus > Neoneuromus ignobilis. Next base: position 33,751,823 of record CP092092.1, on the reverse strand, counting down.
TGCATCAGGCAGTAATGTTTCATCATCAATACTACGTTTTAATGTTCTGTTTCGTCGATTTGCGATTACTAATGAATCATTTCTATCTGAAACAATGTTTAATTTCATTCTTTCAAGAGACACGTGACATGCATCAAAATCAAAATCAGGTATTTCTGGATCAACAGTTATTTTATATTTGGCTTCAATTTTTTCAATGAATGGACGAACAGTATGACTTTTGGGTTCAATTGTTTGTTGTAATGATTGTGATTCAGAAATATCATCAAGTGGAAATTCAACATCCCATTCTATTTCATCTGAAAATTCATTATCTTCTGACTGATTACTAATGACTGAACTATTACAGATTTCATTCAATTTCTCAACATTATTTTTAATTTGATTTATATCTAAAGAAATTTGAGTATCATTCATTAGAATTTCATTTATCTTTAAGTAATTTTAAAAAGAAAAAATATCTAGTATATGCTTACTTTCAATATAATTCTCATCCAACTTTTGTATGGTTTTTGTTGAATTGCCATTGTATTGTTTTTTTGCGTTATTCACTAAAAAATTGTCTTTTTGATTCTAAAAATGATATTAATTAGGTTAATATCACCTCTTTCTTTCATATATATATATATATATATATATATATATATATATATATATATATATATATATATATATATATATATATATATATATATATATATATATATATATATATATATATATATACATTTTCATGTCACACATATACACACATAGATACAATAGTAAAATTAGTATTTTTTTTTTAACAAATAAACAAAAAAAGTATCATTTTATAACATTTATTAAATGTATATAAAATTACTTATTTTATACTTAGGAAATTTTTAACTGAATATTCAGCACAGAATATAAATAAAAATAAACATTCATAATAATTTCAAATATTACAAACATTATCAAAATTATGTATTATACATAGACATACCTGAGTACATATTTTTACTGAAGATACTTTTGGTGTATTTTGATCTGATCTGACTGCTGATAATAATTTTATATTAGTATCATAAACTTTTTTTCGAAAATTATACATTTGTTCTACTGTATTTTTACAGTCAATACATATTTTTGTTGTTATCACATCATCTGGCACTATCTAAAAAAATATTTAAATGTATACAAACAAAACTGTATCTACATTATACAATTTTTATTAAATCTTTTAACATTTTAGACTAATTAATTAGCCGTGAACAATTTTTACTATATTTAAAATATTTTAACTCTAATTTAAACTTTTAGAATTATATTAAGTAAAGAATAAAATATTTTAAACTTACAATTAATCCAGTTACAATTAAAATTTTTTCTTTTAAATTAATAGAATTTGGGGCAGTAATATCTGTAAATACATCTGCATTCCTATTATCACTACTTCCACATAATCTACATAAAAGTGATACATTTAAACTCATGATTATTAATTTTACAACTATTTTAACACCGTTCAAATAAGCAAACACAAAATTTTACACTACATAAATAAAACTAAATAGAATACATTACTAGTACACATAACCTACATATTTTACATTATTTATATGTTACTATTTACGAGAATAACTTAATTATAATCAATTATTAATATAATAAAATTTGTTTTTACACAAGTGATTTGTACAATTGTATTTAAAAATAAGTTATCTTAAATTTAATTTATATATTACAATAACAAGTATCAAACATTTTTCTGTCATTAGTATAACCAACAAAATAAGAGAAGGTTTTAAAGTTACTAAGATTTAAGAACATGTTACTAAACATTAAAATCATATATACACAAAGTTTATTGTTACGTAAAAATCAATTCAATCAGAAATGTAATTAAAATTGAAAATATAATTTGAGAAATTTTTATTACAATTTTCAGTTTAGTAAAACTTTTTTTAAAAAAATATTTTTTTGATTTCTCAAACTAAACGTATTTTTCTCATTGGAAATTATTATTTTCCATTAATATTAATAAATTTTGTCAAAATAAAATTGTTGAAGTTACCTAATGTAAATAAAACAAGACCTAATTATTTATATCACACATTTATTAAATACTGTTCAAAAATAAATGCAAAAAATATGATAACAATGGACAAAATATACTTAAAATGAAATTATTTGATACATTTTTGTTTGATAAATAATATTTTAATTATTTGTTTTTGATTTTTTTTTTGGTTTCTATTTCAGGAGAATGTTCCCTTTTTTTTGAATTATTAAGCATCTTCTTTGCTGACTCAAATCCTGAATATTGAGAACCAAACTTTGTTTCACGTATAATATTTTTTAAAGTACCCTGACTAGACTTTGATGGATTATAGTTAACCACACTCTCATGTAAATTTGTACTTTTCTTTATTTCTGATACCTTAAAAATTAAATTTAAAAAAAGTTTGAAGTTTATATTTTTAATTTAAAGCAGAAATATAAATTTAAAAATATTTTACTATAAATGAATTATAAATATCAGTTTACATTACTAAACAAAAGAATTATTAAAGAAAATAGAATATTAAAAACTATCAATAAAATTTATTACATTTAAAAAGTCCGTAAAAAATTAAATATGTAATCAACATATACTTATTTAAAATTAAACTTACTTTTTTAGCTACACCTGCTCGATACATTGTTAGTGTTGTACAGGACCCAAAAATATTATATTCAACATCTTTAGCACAATCTAAGAGGTCAGCATGGAGTAAAGGAGGACGAGAATCAATATCTTTTTCATAATTTTCAATAATTGCTTTCACTAAAACATCCAAGTATTTTTCACGTAAAACTATCGTAAGCCCAGATACTTTTACACAAGTACTTTCAGCAGCATGAACACGTGCCCTAGACGATAAGGATTCTTCTTTGATAACTTTTTTATCTAACTAAAATAAATAAATACATGGATTATAAAAAATAATCATCGGATTATAAAAAAAAATATTTTCTTTTATAAAAAGTACCTTATTTGTTTTTCTAATCAAAAACTGTTCTTTAATTAATTCATTCATTTGTTTTTTCGCAGTCAAATCACGATCTGTTAAATCTCTTTCTTCATAGTTTTCACAATTACTGTCTTCCCTAAATTAAATATATATATATATATATATATATATATATATATATATATATATATATATATATATACACATACTGATAAACAATTCCTCATTTATACATACATGTATTTTTGTACACGACCACCTTCATAAAGTTCATCATCATAATCATCAAAAGAATGAACTTCTGTTTTGTATTTAACAGATGCTGCATAAAACATATCAAGCTGACTTTGTACAGTTTTTGGATTAACACAGATATCACAAGCTGTTTCACAATTCTCAATTTTATCATCAAAATGTTTTGCAAGAATTTTATGGCGACAATTTCTAAAATGTATTATACATGATTTATTTTTAAAACATAACACCATATAAATAAATATTTTCTATATAACAAAATTATAATTCAAATATATAGTTTAAAAATAAAATTCATTTTTTGTATAGTTTTAAAAACAAAATGATACATACTACAAACAGATACATATATATCAAATATAAATTGCTGATTTAACACACCCTGTACTTTCACAGTATTGTACCATTTCTTCAAAACTATGAACAGCAGCTTCAGCAGCACTACGTGCTATTGGTTTGACAGCTATTGATAATCTTGCTGTGATATGATATCGTACAGCATCACGATCAGTACGTGCATAATAAATTCTACAATAAGCTGAATGACCATCTCGACCAGCTCGACCAGATTCTTGATAATAAGAAGCAACACTAGATGCTATTCCCCAATGAATGACAAATCTATAAAATTATTATAAATATGTTTCTAACAAATCTGAATTAAAAACTATTTTAAATGTGTATGTATATATTATATATGTGTATGTATAAAAATAAAAGAAAAAAAAATATTACCTAACGGTGGCTTTATCAACACCCATACCAAAACTATTTGTTGCAACAATAACTTTAACTTTACCAGATTGCCAATCATCTTGTGCTGATTTTCTATTTTCATCTGTAAGTCCTGCATGATAATATGTTACACTTAATCCATAGTCTTTTAACTTTTCTGTAAGAAGTTCTGTTTCATTACGAGTTCTGCAATAAATAATTCCACAACCCTATAAAAAATTATAAATTAACAATATTACTTAATTAAAAAAAATATTATTAATAACAAATATATTTACTTCATGTTCTGTACAAAAATTAAAGGATGTTATAAATAAATAATTATAAATAAAATATTAAAAAAAAATTGTTCTAATGAACTCACGTCTTGTTAGTAATATATCTATATGTGTCATTATGCATCTAGATATGTGGAAGAATATTTTTTTTATTTATTCAAAGAAATATTTAAATTTACAAATATTTAAGAAAACAACTGACTTTTTGAACTAAAATTTAAATTAGTAAGTCAAAAATTCAATAAATAATGTGATATGCTTACAATGAAAGTTATCAAATAGTTTTCTGCATTACCAAATCAAAATATTTATTATAATATTATCTTTCTACACATATAAAATGATTCCATCACAAAATTAATGTCATAATTCTACTCTGATTGTGAACAATTACCTCTGAACTTTAACAATTGCAAATAAACATCATTCACGATTGCAAGTTTCATAGGGGAAGCAAGTGGGGAGCAAAGCCCCTGGTAGTTTATATAAATATTTATTTATTAAAATATTTACTATATACTTTTAATACTAAACAGTCAAATATAAAATTACCTTAGCACGATGATGTGATTCAGACTTAAGACATGACTGTATAAATTTTTTGATATTGTCATATGGATCAATTATTACATCACGATAACAAACATCATAAAACAGATTTTTACGAAAACATGGTATCCTGTATGTTACAAATCCATCACGAAGTTTTAAGTTTTCCTTTATATCTTTGGTTACCTTTGAGAATTATTAAAAATCAATTGTAAATGATTTATAATATCTATCAGTTGTTCAACATCAAATAATTTCAAATGTAATATAAACTTGAAGCTACTTATATTTGATTATTGTAATAAAATACATACAATAATCTTAATAAAATAAAATGTCAAAACAAAACAAAGATTGAAATTTATAAAAAGGTTTTTATTTTAAAGTACCTTAATTTATATATATGCAACTTTATACACATAAAAATTATTTATGTACATACTTTTTTATTTGCTGTTGCAGTTAATACTATCCATGGTAGATGAGGAGCAAGACTTCTGTAAATGCCTAAACGAAGATAATCTGGTCGAAAATCATGACCCCACTGTGAAACACAATGAGCTTCATCAACAACGAAATATGATATCTTATTTGTCTTATGTAACTTACAAAATAAATCCTAAAACAAAATAATAAGAATTAAAGATTAATTTAAAATTCTTTATCATACCATTCATAAACTACATTTTAATTATAAAGATTTAAGCACATATAAAAAGATAATAAAAAAAAAATTCACTTTAAAAAAGGATGTTGCAGCTTGCTCTGGTGTAATATATAATAATTTTGGTATCTTTGGTTTTTTGGAAGGAGTCTCTGACTTAAATGTATCAAAAAGTTTTGTTTGAATTAATCCATCTTTTCCTTTATTTATTTTTGTGTAGCTCTTTTTATTTGAAGTATCTAATTTTGTATCTGTCAATGCTGCTATTAGTTTATTTTTCTCTAATGTTTTTGTTTTAGAATTAAGTGTTTGAGCCTCGATACCTCTTGCACGAAGATGATCTATTTGATCCTAAATAATATTACATTGTTGTAAGTGTAAACACATAAGAACATTCGATTTGTATGAAATATAATTACCTTTATTAAAGCTAAAAGAGGAGATATCACAATTGCAACTTTAGTATCATGTAATACTGCTGGAAACTGATAACAAAGAGATTTACCAGAGCCGGTTGGCATTGAAATATAAACATCTTTGTCACCTGTAATAATAATCTTTTATGATATTATGAATAATATGTTTTATTCAATGATTATTAACATTTTTTATACTTTTCTTAATATTACTAAAATGTAATATTTAGTTTTTTTAAAAAAAATATTTTTTCAGGTAAGAGTCAAAATAGACTATAGAGCAAGCTGGATTTTATTGTTATAAAAAATAACAATTTAGAAAAAATCGATGATTACGTTATTAAACAAATTGCATTTATATAATGTTGAATACATTAAATAAATCACACATACACACGAATCCATCCATATATATATATATATATATATATATATATATATATATATATATATATATATATATATATATATATATATATATATATATATATATATAAACTTACTTTTACATATTGTAAAAATAGCTCTTCGTTGTAAATCTGATTTAAACTTATCATGTCCAAATAATTGTTTTAGTTTTGTTAGTAAAGACTTCTCTTCAAGTTTTGACATTATTTCCTAAAATATTTTTATATGTGATAAATTTATATTTTTTTACTAATTATTTTATAACAGAATATAAAACGAATTAAATAACACTTGTTATTCACGTTGAATTAAACCTATAAAATATTATGTTATTTGACGTTTCGCACACATGGATTTGTTGAAAGTTAATTTGGTAGAAATGCGCGCGTTAATTTTAACACATATATGAAAGCTAAAATATAATAATGATAAACATTTAAATATTTAGTAAAAATATTTTTATTCATTATATTTAATTTATTTTATTTTTAATTATATATTTATATACATTATAATTGAAAACAAAAAAATAAAATTATATGAAATTGAAAGTGATTTTCTGCATTATTAATATTTTTAAAATTAATAATACAATTTAGTATAGAAATGCCAATATTGGCTAATTATTTGCTATATAAACATCATAAAAGATTACTTCTAATTGAAGAAATTTTATTTTAATATCAGTTTCTCATCGATATTAAAAAAAATCTTAACTAAAATTAGACTTTGAAGACACTTGTTATTTTAATAAATAACAATAAAATGCAATATAATTTTAAATAATTATTGTTTACAATGTTATTTGAAATCATATAGTCAAAATATGTAAATATTATTTTAATTTAATAACAATTATCTTTCTTATTATAATCAATTTTCTGTTTTACTATTTCTCATATGCGTCTAACAATGGAAAAATTAAAAAGTTAATAAAAATTAAGTCTTTAAATTTATTATTTCTCTTATGCTCGCTATTTGGATTTGCTTGAATCACGATTAATTTTTCGATTTACCTGAAGATGATATAAATATTAAAAATAATCGTAGACATAATATACATTCAAAAAGATCCAGAGATTTCAAAATAAATAAACTAAATCGAAAATTGATACATTGTCAGTGAAAACAGCCAGAGACAAATTCATACTAATATTTGTATTTTGAATAATAAACAATCTTTGAAGTCATTTAAATTGCAGAATTTTCTGAATATTATATATATTTAAATTTTGACAATTTACTATAGGTTAAGTTGTTTAATTTAAATGTTTCAATGTTGCTCTTTATAAATTGTAAATAAGTTTTCTGATATTTTTCCATTTATTCATTTACCTTTTTATACTGAGTCTTAAACAATCATTACTAATAGTAGTAATGATATGTATAGACATAACTGTTTTCTTGTAATTTTATATTAGATGGAAAATAAATGTAGATTATTGTTTGTAAAATCATTAATTTATTGTCGAGAACACGTTTTTAATATATATAGAATCATAAAAAAATTTAACATTTTTGTTATATTGTTTATTTATTGATTATATTTTAATTAATGCATAACTTACAAACAATATTACCTTGCGATTTCATTTTATTTTGGATATATGTGCTTACACATTTCTAAAAGAATAATAATGTATATATGGCACGGAGAAAGTGGCCAATTACTAAAAAACATAATAGAGATGAACATAACCTCATTCATAGTTAAAAGAAAAAGATATATAAATCAGAAGTGTGTTTATTTCACACCCACGTTTTTTTCTTTTCATCAAAAAGATATAAAATGGATGTAAGTAACGACATACAGTAGATATTATGGATCATAATCATGAAATGCATGAGAGAAGGAAGAATAGATATATTATATTGCATAATAAATAAGTAAGACTGTTAACAAGCTATATAACGGGAAACGAATACTGAATAGATACTCCACTGCGATAAAATGGTCAAGGTGATCATAATTTTTAGCTGAGATGTTTAAGATTCTTTATTTTAAAATACTGATAATGTTTATATTCGTATAATTTATATACCTCAGTTATACTTAGCTTTCTTTCTATTCCTTATTATTATTTCTATTAAATGAATACTACATATTCATATTAAAATATACACATTTTAGTACATTAATACACACACACATGCATATATCTATCTATCTATCTATCTATCTATATATATATATATATATATATATATATATATATATATATATATATATATGTAAATGTGTACGTAGATATTTATAATTTTAATAAATACTTTTAAAAAATAATAATAACAGCATATTGAAAAATATAATTTTAAGTATATTTTACAAGATTTTTTTTTTAATGTAAGAAATGGCTGAAGAAGTAAATATTTATATTAATACAATTTAATAAAGGCTACATTTTTTGAATAAATTAAAAAAAATATTGTAATTTAAAATAAAACTTTTTAAACCTTTTAAAAATTATTTTGCAATTAATAATAAATTTTATTTGGGTATAATAATGTATTTGAATATTGTTTAGAAGTTTTAATTGACTGGTAACGAAGTTTTTCTTTATATATATATATATATATATATATATATATATATATATATATATATATATATATATATATATAATTATCGACATCTTATAAACTTATATCAATTCATTAGACAAAAGCCTCAATGAATGTTGCTATTCGTTAGTACTTTTTCATCACGTTGACCTAGTGGATTCTTCCATGTAGTTTACTTCTTTAGCCAAGTTTCCTTTACTAAAACTAAAGAATTTCATCTATCTTATATCTCCTAGCAGAGATCGAATGCACTTCTCCCAAATCTTATATACGTATGACATATATATATATATATATATATATATATATATATATATATATATATATATATATATATATATATATATATATATATATATATATATATATATATATATATATATATATATATATATATGCATACATATACATATATAACAATTGTAAATATAAAATGAAAGAATGTGAATAAACTCTATTTTGAACAGAAGCAGAAAAACTTAAATAGTCCAACTTTTTTATTCTGTTACTATATCTTTCTTTTGTATCTGCTTTCAGCAATATATTAGATTTTTTGGATTTTGATAATGTTTTATTCAAAAAAATTCTTAAAAAAATCATTAAAAATGTTTTATCGTTTTTTTTAAAAAATAATCGATACTTTATTTAAATATTGAATTAAAATAAAGAAATAAAAATTTCGACTATTAAAATATGCTAATTTTTCTTAAAAAAACGTATAAATTTTAATAAGCTTATATGTTTTTTTTTGTAAAACATTGACTTCTCTAAGATTACTAATTCAGTATGGATTTTCTCATCAGATTAATATATATTTCTTTATTCTGCTATTTATATACATAAATTACTCATTGAGAAAAATTATTGAAGGGAACTTAAACTTAAAATTAAATGGACAGAAAAACCATCGTATTATAGTTATTCAATATTTGCCATTATAATAATTATTGACGTATTTTTTCCTATGAATATTTATAGAATTTTATTAGTTCTCACGTACTTAATTTTATACTAACAGTATTTAATACAAAATGAAGTATGTAAAAATAATAATGTAATAAATTCAAATATTTTAGAATTTATTTAAGCTTGAATAATGATTAAATAAATAAATATATACATTATATATATATATATATATATATATATATATATATATATATATTTAAACTTTTTTTAAAATCATAAAATTAATTAAATTAAATATGAAAAACGCATTTTTATATAGTAAAATTAAATGAAACCTAACATAACAGATAACAAATAATAGTTTCTCTAATGTTCACTGTTCATGATAATAGTAAATAGATCAATAATATGATTGAATGTTCGAAAACTACAATATAGTAACTGGATTTATTGAAAAGCTTATACTAAAAAAATAATTCAAAGTCGAATTTTTGACGTCGCAGATTATATTGAAACCAAATATTTAAATATGTAATTAAATGTGCCGCAAATTATTTAGTAAAGATGATAAAGACGGTCCTGTTTAAACTGTATGTCAATGACGTACTGTGCGAAGAGACTATAGAACTCGCTTCATGAACAATAAGCAGACGATGGATCCGTGAGAGTGGAGGATCGTTGAAAATGATATTGTCTTTTAGTTCGTGCATGTAGATATAATTGGATACATTCATCTTAGTAAATTTTTAGTTCATATATACATACGTATATATATATATATATATATATATATATATATATATATATATATATATATATATATATATATTTAATACGTACTTATAATTTTACGATCATTTGGATTTTTTTTATTTTGAAATTAATTTCTGTTTACTTTAAAATAATCTCTTGTGTTCTAAATTTAATAAATGTTTGACACTTAAAACTAAGAAATATTTTTTATGCTACCGTAAATTTTTTTTTCATTTAATAATATTAAATAAAACACTAGAAGAAACGATAAAAAAGAAAATAAATTTGATCACGATGTTTTATGATTAATTCCGCAATGCTCTTATGAGTTTAATTCATTCATTAAAAAAATAATGCTGAAAAATTTGTATTTGTAATATAAATAAAAAAATAAAAATAATTAAATTCGTTTCAAAACGAAAAATACCCAGTGTTATTTATTTTACAAAAAAGGGTTCATAACGTTATGCGATTTTAACAAACCGTCGCACATACTTAAGTAGTTAAGAGAAGAGAAAGACTTACTCCCTACTTTTAGCCTACATAAGACACACTTTTCTTACGGTAATAAGAAGAAACCTCATTTCACCATGTAGGTCCTCAGTCAACCGCGAACACTTGATCAAGTCACCTGTGCACTATTATTATTACAATAATACTAACGCATCCGATAGTGTTAAACGTTAAGTACACTTGTAAACGATTAAGTGTTTTTATATATATTCAGATCATGCGTTCTTTTTCATTATTAGAACTGCCCGCGAAATTCATAATGTTGGAGAAAAAGAATCGTTTTGTATAATTGAATTTATTGTATTCTTGTTATTGTTGATTTGTGTTTTACGATGTACATTTATTTATATTAGTATTTATTTATTTTTTTAAAATGACTATCGGAAAAATGTTGTTATTTATATGTTACTTATTGGTGAGTATATTTTTTTTAAATACTGTTAATACATTATAACAGTCATTAGCCGCAATGTACTGTTGTTTAAAATTTGGTCAATGAATTGCTCTTAATTAAAATTTTAATGCATCGCTTCACTCTAAGGCTTAGAAAATAATGTAATACATAATTGTTTACATATATATATATATATATATATATATATATATATATATATATATATATATATATATATATATATACACACGTGAATTAAATGACTAATCATACATTTTGTATGTGCATAAGAAATTTTAATTATAATTAATATATAGATATTAAATATATTTTTAATTTCTATTTGTTACATATTATATGAGCAAAAAATGGGTGAAAATGATTATATTGAGTAAACATAAAATGATTGACCACAGTATTAAAATTTATAGTCAATAGGTAATTATTAACTATAAATGTAATAGTTGTTTCGATTCAAGAAGATATTATTTTCTTAAAAAACTATTTCACTTCATTAAAAATTAACTGATAAAGGCTGATAATAAACAGAAATAGAATATTATATATAGGTGGCTCAAATAAGACTGAAAGATATAAACCGGGACTGAATGTTACATTTTTCAGTCTCATTTTCGCCATCTTATATATATATATATATATATATATATATATATATATATATATATATACATTTTTATGTATCAATGAATGTATGAAAAAAATGGCAATTAAAACCAATTGCATTATGGACAGATCAGATTTATATAAAAATATTTTGAACTTAAACTGACATCTTCAATTTTTTTAAGTATAAACGTCTATAGTACTTTGATTTAAGTTTATTTTAAAATTGTAATATTTTTATATTATCTCTTCCAAAGTATTTATAAGATATTCAGTTCTATTCTTTTTAAAATGTATTTTTAACTATAATTTACCTCAAATATATGAATACATTTCATATAGGTTTTAATAATTTACTCATTGTTATTAACATTATTATCATTTACTTATTTTTTTCTTTTAATAAATACCATTTAAAGAAAGCTAATTTCTATTCAAGAATATAAAACGTTGTTTTAATTTTTTGAAGAAAAATATTAACTGACATTTGTTTTTAACATTTTTTATCGTGAAATAAGCGCAAAGAAAAATATTTAAATATGTATAAATGAAAATATTATACAATATTAAAAAAAATCAACAGTTTTCGATATTAATTAATCGTATTATTAAAAAATCTGTATTAATACAAGTCTAACTTAAGAAAAAGATCAATGTAATAGATTTCTTAGCACAGGACTGTATTCGAAGTAATTCTATTTTAATATCAAAATTGTTTAAAAATTAGAATATGATTCTAGATAACAAAATGAAAAATATGAACGTTTTTTACTGTATATTAAAATTACTAAATACGATTGTACGTGCTGAGAGTATTATTATTGTTATATTTCGTAAAGGTTTAATATATTGTTTTTTTACCATTATAAGCGACATTGAATTAAATATAAATTTATTTCAAGATCATAGTTAATACTTTTTCAATAATAAATACATGTTTAATAATTTCTGTTATTGTTTTATTTTAATAACATTTCTTTTATTTATTGTAATAAATGATTTTTTGTTGAAATTGAAAATTTTTCAACACAATGAATAATGTATTATTTGTTATTTATTTTTAAGTATTTATGTTTAAAATATGAATAAGTGTATGTTTCAAATTTTAATTCATATTTGAGTTAAAACAGCGTAATTATTTATTGATACGTACATATCATATATTTTAATATCTCAATTTTATCATTAGTGAATTTTACTTGGTTATTGATTTTTTATAAAAAGTTAAAATGATGAAAATATTATTATTTTAGTTTGCATAAATATATAATTTATACACAAATACTTCAATAAAATGCTTTAACAAAAAAAAAATACAGAGTGGTGATAACAAGAGAAAGCTTTATATATATATATATATATATATATATATATATATATATATAAATATGTGTGTGTGTAATATTAAATAAATAAAAATGTATGTGTGTGAAAGAAAAAAATACACAACGTATATAGAATAATTTTAATTCATGTATACCATATTTTTAATAAATACAAATAATAAATATCTCATAAAACATTTTCGAGATATTTAGTGACTGTTTAAAATAGAAAAGGGTCACGATCCCGGAAGTTGTGATGAATAGCAAAGAGAAAAAAGAATCCGAAACGTGATTATGTGTATAATAAGTGTGAATGGTTTCAGAGAAAATGTAAAAGAGAACAAAAAGAAACATTGGAGCATTGTAAGCTATTTATTTATTCGCACAATAAATGTGTTGGCATTATAATTCTTTTTCGGATGGATGCGAATATCGAAAATAATAATGGTACAATTCAAACGAATGTCTATTTCGTTGCTCCGTTATTCTTGCGTTTCGATTCATAACAACTGACAAGCAGACCGGTCCCACGCCAACTGTGTGATATCGCGATTATCTTATTAACCACCCACAGTTCGTCTATGGTAGGTTCATAGATTGTTAAAAGACTCTCATTAATATTAGTTTACTATTTAATTATTCACTAGAATCGATAGATTTTTTATTGATTCTTCGATTATCAAATTTTACACTAATTGAACTATATGTAGCTTTTGTTAAGCTAATCGTAGTTTTTTTGAAATAATTATCTAATCCGTTGTTGATATTTAATATCTTCGTATTTCATATTTCTTGTTGACGTACCAAAATTTATTTTTTTATAAAAATAAAATTTGAAAATAAATCAAATAATAGTATATAAATATTTTAACTTAAATAAATAAATTATTAAATTACAGTTTATAAAAAATGCGTATTTTTTAAATATGTAATTTTTTTTTAATACTTGTAAATGCTTTTCTTTATTTAAATTAATAATAAAAATCGATCACAGATTTTATTATCAAGGAATTATAAAAGAAAAATGTTCACAACGAAAATGATTCTATTAATTTTTTTAGAATATTTATAATAAAAGTTGTAATGTTGAAATATTTTTTAAATAATAAGTATGTTTATATATTGTTGTAATTTTTATCAAATATTGCTACATTTATTATAAATATTAATTGTCTCTCAATATGGAATCAGTCATTCTTAAATATTTTTCAATCATTACAACTTGAAAAATTTAAGTAAAGGAATAGTCATGCTCTAGTTATCCTTATTTATATTATAATTTAAAACATACTTTTGTTAATATAGCGGTATGTTTCAGTGAAGCAAATAATTCAAAGCAGTTCGTTTAATTTTAACAATAATTTTGATTCACTTCATCCATATTTATAATTTAAAAAATACAGTAAGAAAATTATTTAAATAATTAAATTCTTCAACACTAATTTCATATTTACTTGATTTCTACTTAATTGCATTAAAAATTATCAAAATGTTTTCAAAAATACTTTTAGTTATACAAAAAACCTTAAGTATTTAAATCCGGTATATTAAAATACTTCGTTCAAGAATCCTCGTTAGATAAATACGGTAGAATATTTTTATAAAATTTTTAAAACATAAATATTCTAATATTTTGTTTTTTTTTCAATGTTCTAAATAAATATATTCATATGAAAATTTAAAATATTTTTTAAAGTACTATTGACAAATTTAAATTTTGAATTTATATAAACATAAACAATTACAACCTAACAAAATGCAACAAATTTAATCCAATATAGTTTATTCATTTTTATAACTTTAAGTAAAATTTTATTTTTATATTGGAATTATATATATATATATATATATATATATATATATATATATATATGTATATATATATATACATATATATATACAAGTACATCTCGAAAGTTATTTTAAATATTTTTTTAATTAAATGAAATAATTATGAATATTTTATTTAATATGAAACTAAAATGCATAAATCAAATAATTTAAAATGTACCTTAAAATTACGATATCGATTAATGAAAAGTATAGAAAATAGCTTTTTGTTTGAAACAATGCTCATTAGAACCCATATATTAATTTATCTACGGTACGTACAATAATATTTTTTCATATTGTGCATATATATATATATATATATATATATATATATATATATATATATATATATATATAGGTGTTTTTTAAACGTGATAGAGCTTTAAATTGAATCCCTATCGAAAGTTATATCTAACCTAAAAACACATGTATACACAAACACATTATATATATATATATATATATATATATATATACAATTTTATTAAACAAAAATAATAACTTTAAAATTAATATTATTTAATTTACATAATAATCAAATTACTAATAATTTCAGCTACGATTTTATTGAAAGCTATAGAAAAAATGTACTAATAAATAAGAATTAATGATTTTCATCTGTTTACAATTTAATATATAAAAAATAAAATATTATTAAACATGCCTAACAAGAATGTGAGAACACAAACTGGATATTATCACCCGGATTTCCACCTTTTATAATGTGACCCTTAAACTTATTACAAATTACTTTCTCTTCTTGTACACAAAAAATATGTTGACTTAAAAAGATCTGGTATATACGTCATTCATTCCATACCTACACAGATAACGTACTATTGACTCGTTATGTTTGGACGTATTTTCCAGAAACTTACAAAAGTTTTATTTAAATTTCTAAGAAATCTATTTCAAAATTTCTCTTTTATAAGTGTGATTACTTCATACGTTCAAAATTCAAAAGTAAATACACACTCACACATACACACAAACATACATTCATACATATATATATATATATATATATATATATATATATATATATATATATATATATATATATATTAAATTATATAGAACATATTATATAAAAAATTACAAAATATCTCTATTTCACTTTTGATTCAGATCATTTTCTAAACATTAAATATTGTATTATAGTTTAATTTGTTGTAATAAAATACGGATTAATTTAAAAATATGAATTAAAATAAAGGGATTTCATTAAAGAGTTATAAATAATAGTAAAAAATATAAAATCATTTTTTAATAATTATGAATGTTAGAATAACTTGAAAAATTGTTGTAGATTTTAAGAAAATGACTTACGATAAAAAAAATTTACATATTTAAATCGCCTTTAATAGTACTATTTTCGTTAAGTAGACGAAAATAGTTTCGAATATTGTTTAATAAAATATTTCTGATAATTTGTATGACGTTATAGGAATTTCATCGATGTTAAATTCAGAAATTATGTTAAATTCAACCTTTATTAAATTCATAAAACATATAATTTCTGTTGTATTTTACTGATTTCTATTTCAATAATTGGCAAATATCAACCACGCCTTTTAATTACTACGAAATGACAGAAAGTGAAAAATAATAGCACATAGTTTTAAATCAACTATTTAAATAGGAATTCGCATTCTATACGTGATTAGCGTTAATCATAATTTTGCAGTAATAACTTAGAAACACGAATACATCTAATTAAAACAATAAATGCAATATATATACATATATATATATATATATATATATGTATATATATATATATATATATATATATATATATATATATGTGTGTGTGTGTGTGTGTGTGTGTATGTGTTGGGAATAACACGAAAATATGAGAAGAGAAATGAATTTATTAGAAAAAAAAGTTACGGTTGTTTTGGCAAAAGTGAAAAGTTTGAAATTGGCCGATAATATAGCAAGAAGAGTGAACCACCAATATATAAGGGACATTATTGATTGAGAATCTAGATAAATAAGAAGGTCTAAGAAGAGACTCATGAATAGAAGTTTTATTTTAAATAATCGAAAGTACAATTTTTAAAGAAAACTTATTTATTTTTATCAATCAATCCATCAGCCAACAACTGTGACTCGAGGAGTTCTTCTGTTTCATTGCTAGAATTCGATACTGCTTCTAGCACATCTACTCGAGAACTGATGTTCTTAAGTGTAATAAGTAATAAAGAAACCTCTAGATCTCATTATCACGATATTTTATCGACAATCAGAAATTGATTGTTGCGTTTATTATGGGTTTAAATAATTCTTAACAGAATTATTTGTCAACAATTAACGCGTCGACAACGTATGCTATTTCTGTGTGACCAGCCTTGAGGAAAGTTAGTTAGGTTATATGTGTTTCATATAACTTAGATGGGACAGAGAAATAAGGAAATTTGTTAGAATGGACTGGAAAAGAAAGACATTGGATCGGTCGAAGTAGAAAATTTTGAGAGAAGCCTTCATCCAGCAGTGGATTAAGAGGAGATGCTGCTACTAAAGATGATAATAATTATATATATATATATATATATATATATATGTAAATTCAGAATATATTGCCATCGAAATGCGCATCAGCGAATAAAGTGAATAATAAGTGATTATTGAACACTTTTATATAATCAGTTGTGTTGGGAGGAGGAAATGATTCATTTGTGTTAAAGTAAATTTGCCACAATATCAAAATATAAAATGATATTAACCTTGTAATAATTACCTGTATTGTTCAATGTCAAGAGCTTATTTTTACACTTCACCTCTAAATGAATAATGGTTATAAACAATTTTAACTTTAATACATAAGTAGTTTTCTATATTGGATTTACATTATTGAATGTGAATATAGTAGTATTTTAATTATATTGCTTATTACGAATAGGAATATTTAGTTTATATTTTTAACTAGTAATATTTGTTCATATTAAATAATCAGTTGCCATATTTTTATACAACTAATTAAAATCGTACAAGTACAAATTAATATACTGATAAATACATTCAAAAACTATACGTATGTTTCAAAAATAAGAGATGATTTTGATGCGTTTCATTGCGTTGACAGTAATGATGAGTCAATGAACAAGCGTAACGACAGACACAGCAGCGTGAGAGTTGCCGCGGGATCCCGTTGAACTGCAGTGGGTCACCAGGTGCAACAAGTCTGGGTCGATGGATCTCTTCACTGCTTTAAGATGATGCGTGTCATGCGTGTGTGTATATATAGCTTTCTCTTTTTCCCTCTCTCGTCTCTTATGATGATTTCTTTTATATATATGTATATGTATGTGTATATTTTTCAAAGAAAAATAGTGATATAAATGTAAAAATATAGCACGTTCAAAATAG
>CP092092.1:33673255-33728255 GCA_029203775.1 Neoneuromus ignobilis | reverse complement strand
CTATCGCATTTACTCCAAATGAATTATTTACTTTACCTCAACTAAGAAAATCATTTATAACCACAAGTTCCACAACACCTCCCTCAACTATTAAGGATCAACAAGATGTTGACGGTATAGGATCTGATTCAATACAAGAAATATTTACAAATGACCTTGAAAATAATAATGTTTTCGATTCAAAGTTAACTAATTATACAATGTATTTAGTTGAAGAAGCGTCAAATAGTGAAGAAGAAAATATTCACAATAAAAATGACACCATTTCAGATGAAGAAACTACTATACAAAGCGAAAATACAACAAATACTTTAGAAGAGTCGACTACTGAAACTTTAAGTACTGTCGAAGAAGTAAGTATAACGGAAGAAGATATAGAAACTACAACAACAAAATTCAGTGGAATTGATGACGATAGTTTTCAAATATTTACTGATGTAAAAGATGAACAACATGTATTTGAAGATAATTCTGAAAGTAGTCAACTATTTCAAGATATTGACGATCAAGAAGCCGAAGCTTCTGAACCTGAACCAATCAAACTAAAAGGAGTGTAAGTTAATTAAATATTTTATTGAAAATAAATGAAAGACTATTTCAATTTTATAATTTCAGAAATGCATGTCCAGTTAAGGAAGAAGTAGTTGCACCATTTTGGGCAAACAATACGCGCGGTGAAATTTTAGCATTGCTGAACTTATATCCATTTGAACAATATGTTCACTGGGAACGTTGCACGCATGAACATTCACAAATGTATTGTCGAGATGGATGTCGTTGTGAACAACAGTATCGTTTACATCGTCTTCTTGCTTACGATCCGAGTAATGAATGTCGAGGAATTTTTAGCGACTGGTTTCGTTTTCCATCGTGTTGCGTGTGCAAATGTTATGATCTTCCATCCGAATTTTTACGAGTAACATCGAGGAGTCCGCGCGTAACACCTCAAACAAAATCACAGAATCAAATTAGACGAGCGAAAATTGATCCTGAATGGTATAGGCCTTCATCATCGCATGTTCATGTCGATAATACAGATGCTAAAGGATTACTTTGAAACTATAAATTATTAAAAAGAAAAATTAAATAAACGTGAGGTGTTTTTAAATCTTATAATAATTATTAAAAGATGTTATTTATATAGATTGAAAAATTAAATTAAATATAATAATCTCGTTAAAAATTTAAAATAACAATAAATACTTAAATACGAATTGAATATATATATATAATATATAATTATATATATATATATATATATATATATATATATATATATATATATATATATATATATATATATATATATATATATATAGATAGATAGATAGATAGATAGACAGATAGATACAAAGATACGATATAGACATCAGCTTCTTCATCCACTTTGGGTAAATATTTCAATTTTTTTCATTCAAATGCCATTTCCAATCAAAAGCCTTTTTTTCACAACTATATGCCTCTATACTCTCTATTGACTTTTTCTGGATATTTTTTACATTAATGTATTTCAAAACAATAATTTCTTTTCTATTGATGGTTTCTCTTCTTACAATATGACCAAATCATTTAAATTTTACCATATCCATTTTATTACAACGTCCGTAATTTTGGTTTTATTCCATTCATATCTCTTACGTTATTCTTAAAATGCATTTTTCCATACTTTTTTGTTGTTTGGAGTTACTGAATTATTTTAATATTTAAGACCCATACTGCCATAAGAGATAATAAGTAGGATGCATTGGTAATATATATATATATATATATATATATATATATATATATATATATATATATATATATATATATATATATATATATCTATATATATATACTTGTAAAAATGGGAATGAGTGGATTTAAAAGAAAATCAAAGTTATGGACAATAAAACAAATATAAAAAAATTAAAATAGAAATGAACCGGTCATATAGGAAAAAAATATCATTGAAGGACAACAGAAGTTATTGGTTAGAAACCCATAAATATTAAAAAAAAACGCTTAAGAATAAACTCATGGATAAATGCAATATAGATATGAGAAAAAACATTGATGTAAAATGGAAGAAATAGGCATTAGTTCCTTAAACAAAGAAAATTTTGAGAGAGGACTTCATCCAATGTGAAAGAAAGATACTGTTAATAATGATGAAGATATATATATATATATATATATATATATATATATATATATATATATATATATATATATATATATATATATATTTGATTACATCTATGTCATAAAAATACAAAAGTAAATTATTATGAGATAAAATATATTTTTTTATTATTTCATGTTATTTAAATACATATGAACAAAATATTACATATTATATATATATATATATATATACACATATACATATATAAGTATATTTTAACTGAATATTAATATAATGTATATAACATTTATTTTATCATTACAAAATTAAACAGATTTGATTTTTTTAAAAAAAAGAATGAAAATATGTTTAAACATCTAGAAAAATATACAATGTCAATTTTTTATTATACGTAAATTTAATATTAACTGAAATATTTTATATCATTATCTGTAATTAATTTTTGAAACATTATGAATTTTACAATTAATTTAAATGTTCATTATTTAAAAATGTACAATGTATATATATATATATATATATATATATATATATATATATATATATATATATATATATATATAAATAGTCATAAACTAATAAAAAATTGGAATGTAATACTTTTGTTTATAACGTGAATTTAAATTAAAAACGAAAAAAATAATATATTTAATAGATATTTTAATGTATTAAAAGAATTTTAATTATTAAATATGTTTTTTTAATGTTAATATTGTTTAAAAAAATATGAATACGTACTTTAATTTTCCTTGTATAATATGATTATTATGAAACAATAATATTTAACCTATTGCTACGTAACAATGATTTTAACAAAACGTAAAATAAATTATAAATGTAATATAAAGATTTATTGAACAAATACGTGTAATTTACTTGTGACATGTGGGAAGGCTCGTGAATAAAAAATAAACAGTGTAAATACAGTGCACATAAATGTTAATATTTTTTACAAAATGTTATAAATATTTGTGTTATAGTACATATTTTATAATATTTATATTTAATTTATTAATTACATTTTATTAATAAATATTGATATACATTGAAATACACTTAAAACTTACTTAAAACAATTTATTGTTCTTTTTAGCAACACCTGTACAAATAATTAATATTGACCTTACTTTATTTCTAATTTTATCAACGAACAAATCATGTTGTAGGTTTATAATTTGTGGAACTGTAGTGAATGATTCCAATACATTCTAATGCAGGTTCCATATATTTAACAATGGTACATTTTTTGTTTACATTATTTTTGTAATTAGACAAAAATACAACAGAAATATTAAATTCTTAGTACTTATTACAAATATTTAGAATCTCATTTGTGTTGTGTGCGTGTGTGTGTGTGTGTATGTGTATATATATATATATATATAAAATTTAAATTAAATTGTTTTAAATATAAATATTTTATAGTGTCATAATTATCATTTTGAATCTGTTTAATGTTATATGTATATGATATTTCATATTTTTTTTTGTACATGATGAAAGTAAAAATCAAAATCTTAAAATCCAATGAAATATTTTAAAGTTGTTTTTATATTTTTTTTGATTTACAATTTTCATTAAATATGTAAACAATTAATAAATAATGGAAATTTGTGAAAACATGAATAAGATGGTTTTAAATGAACAAATGTTTTTTCTAACTAGTATTTTTTCCTTTAACAATTTTGAAATACATTTATACTTAGCTGAACAATTTTCATGAAACAATTAGAAAATTCAATACAATAATCACCTTTTGTGAATTTACAAATATTTACAATTCAACAAAATTTAGATACCATTAAAAAAAATTATAGGTAATATTTATTTTTTTATTACTGTTACTTTTTTACAATTAGGTATAATTTTTTTTCAAAATAGTAAAAGTTTTTTAAAGAATATTTATATATACATACATACACACACACACACACACACATATATATATATATATATATATATATATATATATATAACTGACCAATGATGTAGTGTTTAGCATCACCACCTACATGCAGAAGTGCATTCAATCCTTGATCACAGATAAAAGGCAGCCAGGAATTTTTGGCTGAAGTGAAAACTTGCCTGAGGGAGTAAACCTTGAATAAAAAATCTTTAACTCACCAGGTCAGTGTAGAATAACCAAGTATCAATAAATGATAACATTCAATAAGGCTTCCACTCAATAGACTGATATAAGTAGATATAAAGATAATATGTCTGTGTGTATGTATGAGTTTGTGTGTGTGTGTATATATATATATATATATATATATATATATATATATATATATATATATATATATATATATATATATATATATATATAATATATATATATATATATATATATATATATATATATATATATATATATATATATATGTAATATATATATATATGTATATATATATATATATATATATATATATATATATATATATATATATATATCTGAAAATTATATATTTCATTTTATTATAAATAAGATTTACATTAATAAACTTAAATTAAAAATTTTGATATAAAATGAAAACATCAAATAATTTTAATATATTCACAATATTTTTCTGAAAACAAATAAATTAAGGAATGTGATATTTAAAATTTTTAAATCAGCACTGTGTACCAATCCTAAAATAAAAAAATAAGATTTTCATACATACACACACACATATATATATTTAAAAAAAATACATATATAAAACACTTACGTATTTTGACAAATATTAAAAAGAATGTCAGCTTTTAAGTTTATAAAATACACTATAATAAAAGATAATATTAATACTATTGTTCCTAAGGAAATTGTGATATTTTCATAATAAACAGCTGGTTTTAAAAACATTCTCATACTAATTTCTTGCCAAACTGATTCAGACCATGAACTATAAGTTCCAGATTTCCAATCATAGCCTAAAAAATTAATATATAGTAATCATTTAAGTAAAAATAATTTAATAATCTATTCAATTATATTTCCTTATTACTTATTAACTCAATGAATTTTAAAAGACATACTAATAATAATTACCTTCAATTATGAAAGCTGGACTAATTGCTTCTGTAAAATTCATTGTAGTTTCTACACAAACACCTGATGAATTATTGTTCTCAAAATAAGACATCCATAAATACTGAAATACCTGAGATATAAAATAATGTTTGATAATTGTAATAATAACATGTACACTGTGTATGTATGTGTGTGTGTACGCATGCATGCATGAATGCACACACACACACACATATATATATACTTACAGGGACATTTTCTTTTTCATAACATTGTTTTTTAGTAAGATTGCTTCGATCACCTGTTAATAAAGCTAATACAAATCCTGTTAATGTTGTTATAGTATTAGACCAATGAGTTACGCCTACATATAAATTTAGTGGTTTCTCTGGTAAATCCTAAAAATTAAATTAAAATCATAAAAAATAATAAATAAATAAAATATAATTACAAACCTGTTTATATGTAGCTCTTTGAAATACTGAACAATTAGATGATAAAAGATAACAATAAATTAGATCATTTACCTACAACGATACATATATTTTTATTTAGATTTATGGTTCATTACATGACTTATAAATATAACTAACATGTTTTTTATATAAAATATTACCAGGGAACAATAATATATATATATATATTTATAAATAATTTGAAATATTAATATTCTATTTCAATTTTTTAAAATACGTACCAAATCACGATGATCAAGTTCTGTTTTTGAATAATTTGTCTTTGTTATTTTTTCATATATAACTTTTGCAACAGCAAATGAAATATTACTCAAAAAACCTTGAATACTGTTGGGTGGAATTGTCTCATTAGACAAATAATAAGTATAATTTAAATTACTCACATTATCAAACATTGAATTATAGTAATTATTACGATAATTTTTTAAATGATCTGTTAATACTATACCAGGAATATTATTATTAGCTTTTAAAAATGTTTGTAATGAACTTGGAGGAATTTTTCCTGTATCACTTAAATTAATCTCAATATTAGGATATAGTTTTTGTTTTAAACTTTGTATGAAGGAATTAACCTGTAAATTAATATTTAAATGATATATATAAATTTTAATATTTAATATAAATAAAATTTCTCATCATTACCGTTTCATTACTTGCAGAATTTTCATATGTAACATGATGAACAAATAAGTTTGTTATATTACTAAGTTGACTAAATTCAACAAACAGATCTATATTTTTCAAGTCAATATTAGGATAAGGAAATTTACTTTCATTATCTGATTTAACTGGAAAATTTCTATTTTGCATATCATAAACAACTCGTTGAGAGCCAATATAATCAAATGACTCACCATTGAATATCAAAAAAAGAACATTATCTAAAAATGTAAGAATAATGTTTATTTGTGTGTGTGTGTATGTGTGTATATATATATATATATATATATATATATATATATATATATATATATATATGTGTGTGTGTGTGTGTGTGTTTTTAAAAAATAAAATTACATTTTAGAGGAATTTTTCTATAATATTAATTTTAATAAAATTACTCAAAAACTGTAAAACTAAACCTAAAATAACCTATAAAAATTAAATGCGATACTATTTAATTTAATTAAATAACACATTATATATTGAATACCTGTATAAGATTCTTTTGAATTATTAAACATTTCTTTTAACATACGAGCAGTAGTTAAAAGGGTAACTAAACCAGATATTGGGGAGACCGCACCAGGGGCAATACCATCAAACATTGATGTAGTATCCAAACGTGCTGCTACAAGTATTACAGAGCCATTGTTGTTTTGATCATTAGTATGATTAATTTTTTCACTGTATTTACTTATACTTAAAAAAAAATAATGTTTTTAAAACAAGTTGAATTTTATAAAATGTTAAAATTACTACCTGTAATTGCGAGCAAATAGAGTACTCCAAACATTTTTATCACCTAATGGATCACAACTACGCATATTTAAATTAGTTGGCATTGAGCTTCTTCGAATACATGTTTCTGTGTTTACAGCTCCAAACATAAAAGCTTTCAACTCTAAAGAACATAATGAACGTGACTTTTGATCAGAACGATTAAAATTATTGAATTTTTCAGAACAATTTTTAATCATTTCAACATGTGTCAAATTTAAAACAAAAAATATAGGAAATGGGAAATCTTCATGCAATAAATTTGTTCCATAATTATTCCACTGATCTTTTTCATCTGCTTCGCAAGTTCCACTTAATTCAAAATCATTATTTGGACACTTAGATTCATGACTGAAGTGTGTAGGACTAGTACTATTAATTAATATAACACCTGATATTTTATTTATATTTTGTTTAAAAAGATCAAGATTTTCTTTTGTAAACATAAAGAGGTCTAAAACTGGCATATATGGACCAGCATTAGCTTCATTTAAAAGCCAATCAATATCACTGGAATTCTTCACTAAATGAATTACTCCTGTAGAACCTCTACGAACCGCTACATATATAACATATAATGATAAAATAAGTATATAAATATCATAAACAATTTTTATAACTTACAGGAGCAACCGATTTGATGTGTGGCATTTAATCTTCGGAAGCACGGTACTGCACCATGAATAATTTCATACATTTTATCTTTTACACGATCTCCATTTACTATAAGCAAAGAAGATTTCATTTTATAAATACAGATAACTTTAAATCTATCTATCTATCTATCTATCTATCTATCTATATATATATATATATATATATATATATATATATATATATATATATATATATATATAAATATATATATATATTTGCAACTATTAAATTATGTATATTTTTGTAATTTTTTCTTAGCTACATAAAGATTGTATACCATTTCTAAGTATATTCAATTATCATTGTACATAAATATTAACATATGTGAAAAAGAATCATTAATAAATAAAAAATTTTAAATTGTAACAAAATCATTTTTATGCATTCTACTATAAATCTTATAACCTATGAAAAAAAAATGTTAGATTGTTAAATTAAAGAAAAAAAAACACCAATCAAGTAATTCATATTAACATACCATTATAATTAATTAAGAAAAGGAATAATGCCAATAATACTAAATTATTGTTCAATAACATTTTCATCTTTTTTATGTAGATTAAACAAACGAATACACTTATTTTTTACACCGTGACAGATGAATCATAATAATCTTGACAGATGAATCTCTAAAATACTAATCCTTGATTTACATGACAAATAACCATATGTATTAAAAGATTATCTTTTTTATTTTTATTTTAGTACATAATTAGTAGTAGTATCACTTGTAAACATTTTAATTTTTTTATATTGTGTAAGTTTAACAAATTTACTTTTAAAGACCATATATAGAATCATTAAAATGTGACGTCTAGATTTGTATTTTATTAAAAAGAAACAAAAGAAACTATACACGTTTCCCTATACCATCATACACATATTTCTTTTTAATAAAAGAAATCTAGGCGTCACATTTTAATGATTCTATATTATATATTATATTATATATATATATATATATATATATATATATATATATATATATATATATATATATATATATATATCAATGAAATAGTGCATTACATGATATAATGACTATCGAAATACGTATTATCCACAAAAATGTTAAATATATCCTTTACCATTAATGTCATACGTATAAGCAAGATATAAAATATCATTAGCATTATTATTTTTTTATTACATATGTATGCTTAATTTCAAAATTTATACAAATTAATCTTAACAATGAAGAAAATATTTTTATACTTTTTTAACCGGAAGTACAATATTAAAATGCCTTCTTTTAAAATACGTTAAAAATTGTTTTTAACGTCACAAAGTATATATATATAAAACTAAATAATAATTCATTTGTTTATATAAGGAATGGTGCTTTGCCATCAACTTTCTTGTAAGAAATATATTTTTTTTAATAAAAAAAGTACTTGTTTTAAAATCCCTTAATCAATGTATTACAATAGGATGTTACGTCAACTGAAAGAGACGTGACGTTTTAATGTTGGTAATTGAAAAAGAACAACCAATAATACAAGATAGCCATTTTGTCTGCTATGAAGTTATTTCTGTGTTCATCAACTTGAAGCTTTGCTGTATTTATGGGAAATTAGCAACAATTTGAATGAATGAATTTAAATTTAGCAATAATACTTTTACAACAAACGCGAATATTAGCTAATTTTGAATGTAACTCAGGTGAAAACAAGGTACGGACGAATAAAACGCACTTCCTATTTATAATTGTCATCTACTCCAGACATTGTGAACACATTTTTTTAATTCAGAAATGGGTTCAATACAATTAGATTGTCCGCTTTGTTGCGGCGAAAAGTTTAGTAGTCAGCAAGCATTAAAATATCATTTATTAAGTATGACTGTTAATTTATACTGCCCTGTGTGTAATGATTTATGTGATGGAATACAACAACTAGCTGATCATTTAGACACTGATTGTAAAAATACAGAACAAAATCAATCTAATTCATTAGAATTATTAGATTTAAAACAAGAATCAGATGAAAATGAATGTGAAAGCTTATTAGATAAATCATTATTACATGAAAACAACCTGGGTAATGAAAATAGTAACCAAAATACTGAAGTAAGTCACAATGAGAATACTAAACAATCAGATTTAGTAAAAATAATTGATTCTAATGGTGTTATGAATGGAAGTATTGATTCTAAACTGGAAAATAGCATTAAACATGAAAATATTGTAATAACTCAAACTGATAATGAGAATACTATTTTACTAACCAGCGAAAACAATGAAGATAATGAAATGCAAGTTATCGAAATCCCTGAAAATGGTGACAGGCAAGAACTTTATAATTGTTCAAGCTGTGGTGTCAGTTTTTTATCCATTATGGATCACATACAACAATATCATGATGGTCAAGAAGTTGTTGTTGAGGTTAGTTAATATGTATTATTTGAAGTTGATAAAGTTTTGATTTCAATTGAAAAGTATTTGTATAGTTCAAACTTTATTGTTTAATGTGTGTCTAAAGGGGTTTTAATTTTATTCTCTTGTAAAAATCATTACATATTAATATTTATTGTAAATGTTGAAAATATAACTTCATTAATTTAATTTGTTATAGATGGTTGATGCAGAAGCAACAGAAAATCAAAATTCTCAAGAAGCAATAATTACATACCATGATGAAGAAGCTCTTCAAGAAGATCATCTTGAAGATGTGGATGAATCAGAAGTGTCAGAAGACAGCGAAGAAGTGGATATAAAATATCCACAAATATTGAACACTTTAAAGCAAGAAGACTGTATAGATAAAGATGGAAGACTTTATACAAGAAAAGTAGTACAAATAGAAAAATTTTGGGATAGTGCTGGACAAAAAGGTTCTCGAGTAAATTTAAACAGACGACAACCAATATGTGAATCGTATACAATTGATGACGATGGTAATTTTGTAAAATTTGATAAAACGGATGCTGATGAAGAAAAAGGAATAGATCCCCAACTTCGAAAAATTGTAAAGTTATTTACTTGTAGTCGGTGCAAAATGCAGTTTTCTAAAATTAGCCAATTTAATAAACACACCTGTGATCCTGAACGAGCTAGTGATTATAGGTAAGAAGTATAAAAATTTGAAAATGTATAGTTTTAATATTTTTTCAAATATAATCTCATAATGACAAATGAAATATTGTACTATATTTTTAATTTTCTTCAGATGTTCACATTGTGATGCGAGTTTTAGTAACCCAAAATCATTGTGTGCTCATATGAAAGTTCATAAAACACTTAAAGTAGAAGAACCTCCAGCTGTTGCTCCATTTTTATGTATCAGTTGTGATACAGTATTTCCAACAAATAAATCATTAAGGCTTCACCAAAGAATGCATGAACCAATAAGGGCAAAAGAAATAGAAGCACCAGTAGAATATGGAATAACAGGGGAATTTGTATCATTAGATCCAGCAAAACCACGTGAAATGTTCATTTGTGAAGTTTGTCACAAAACTTACGATAAAGGTTATGAATCAGTACATATGAGTACTCATTCAGGAGGAAATGACCATCATTGCAATATATGTAATCGAAAATTTTTTACTGCAGAAAACCTTGAAATGCATATGCGTGTACATAATGGTGGAAAACCATTCTCTTGTTCTTATTGTAAAGCTTCATTTGATAATAATAGTAAATTATCAGAACATATGGAAATACACAGTAAGGATAGGCCTTATCAATGTGGTTATTGTGGGCGTAAATTTGCCAGGCCTCATGAAAAAGTGAAACATGAACGTATTCACACTGGAGAAAAACCTCATGAGTGTGAAATCTGTGGAAAAACATTTAGAGTAAGTTATTGTTTAACTTTACACATGCGGACACATACAGGAGTGAGACCTTATGTTTGCAAGCATTGTGGAAAACGTTTCAAAGCACATAGTGTTTATAATCATCACCTTTTAACACATAGTGATGTACGAAACTATAAATGTCCATACTGTCCTAAAGCATTCAAGACTGGTGTTCAACTTGCTGGTCATAAAAATAGTCACACAAAACCATTTAGTTGTAAAGAATGTAATAGACCATTTGCATCATTATATGCAGTAAGAGCACATATGGAAAGTCATCGTCGTGAAAATAATTTAAAATTCAGTTGCTATCTTTGTGGTGCATCTTATGCAAGAAATTTCGCACTACGAGATCATATACGTGAAGTACATGACAGTTCAGTTATGATAGTTAATGGAAATGATGATATGAATGTTTCAGATAAATTAAGTTTGGTTGATTTAGAAGGACTTAAAGCTACTACTTCAATTTTACCAGATAATGATGATGAAACAGAAATTGCATTAAATCGGTTACAAGAAGATATAGATGAAGATGATCTTTGAAAATAAATGCTGTTAATTGTGCAAAAAAGTTTTTGTTTTCATCAAATCAATAGACTACAAAGTTTAAAGTTATTGTTAAATATTATTATTTTTAATATTTAGATTTTTTTTTAAAAAAAAAGAAAATAGTACAAGTAAATTATTTTTTTGTTTTATTTGTATGCATCAAGAGGAATTAAAAATAATAATATAAGTTAAACATTAATTTTTTATAATAATGCCTATTGTAAATACATGTTTATTTTTTAAATCTAAACAAATTTATAACTTCCAACAGTACATTAATAATATTGAAGTATATTCCCAAAAAAATTAATTGTAACAACTGAAAATATTTAAAATTGAACTAAAAAAGTTTGTTTAAAAATGTATTATTTATGAACAATATGTAAAAAATGCCAATTTTGTTTATATTTTTTTTTAATAAATACTGTATAATAACTTCCATATAAATGTTTAGCTTTATTTAATGATACATTATATTTTGTGTTACAAATACATAATTTCTATGTACATATTTATAAGGGTTCTTACAATTATTGTATTTTTTAGTTCTATTGTTTATTTTTTCATAAATATGAATTTGTTGGACATTTAACATTATTTTTAATATATGTAATTGTATGTCTGAACCAGAAGCAAGTTTTATTAAATTTTGTATTGATTGTAAATAATTGTTATTAAAGTTGTGTTAAAAAGAGTATAATTAAATGTTTTCTTTAAAAATTTTAATATTTTTTGAGACTGTATATTTGTTTTGGTAATTTTTTTCAAAATGTAATTTTTATTTACTTATTTTTCTACATTTCAGTATATTTTTAGTAGAATTTACAAAATATCACTAAAATGCACATTTAATATAAAATATGCACATTTAATGTATTGAAAAAAATAATTTTCTTAATATTTTAAATTAATTAATATTTTTAAGGTCACTTTTCCTCTGATAATTGAAATAACACAAATGAACAGTTATGTGTACATATATTTATTTAAAAATTATTAATTTTATTACCATGCATTAATTTACACTTTTAAGAACATGTCCTCTATTTGTTAAATAAAAATAATATGATTATTCAAAAAGTATATTTCACTTCTAATATGAATAAAAAAGTATAAATACTGTAATTTTTTGCCAAATTGACAATTTAATAGTAATTAAATTGTTATGATTCAAGACCATAGAATCTGATGTTTAAAGATATAAAATTAATTCAAATAAATCGAATTTTTCTCGAATTTCTAACTGTTAAAAATAATCAAATGTTTAATATATTTCTGAAATTAATTAAAAATATAGTACAAAAGTATTTTTTTTAAAATACTCAAATTGTAAAAAATAATAGGAAAATACAAAATTTAATCAAAAAAATGCTGAAAATAATCTCATTTATTTATATCATTTGTAAATAAATATTACATAAAAACAACTCAAGGATACAAAACAATTCAGTTTATAAAGATATCAATATAATTTTTTGATATAATTCAGTACAATAGATATATGTTATGCGAATGAATTAAGATCAATTATTCATAAATCAATTCTGTTTTAAAGTTACTTGTGACCAATTCTACAAGACTTCCATTAATTGGTCTATCCTTTCCAGAACACCATTGCAAAAACAGATCTGCAATAAATTCTAGAGGAGTCCAAGTTGAAAAATCTGCATTTGGCATCCATTTTCTATTCATTGGTGTATCAAGTGTAACAGGTAGAATAGCAACAGACAATGCGCCTAAAAATTATATTAACATAATTATTCATATATAAGCAAAAAACATTTTTTGTTATAAATATGTACATTCAAATATATTATGCAAATATCAAAAATTTCATTGGTAATAAATTTGAAAAATATTTAATTCATAAAAATTAATTTAAGATTTTCTTATTTCATCTCTTTTATTCCTAACATGTTTATACATAATTTCATGAAAATTCAAATATAAAATTAGTTTAATTTGCAGTTATTTTTCAAACTGTTTGTAGAGATTTTAAAATGATTTAAAAATCACATTTACTAAATGTTCAAAATAAAAATAACATATATATATATATATATATATATATATATATATATATACACATACATTCATGTTGAAATAAAAGTCTAAAAAATATAAATATTATATTAGACATTCAAATTTGTGCAAACATGAAATGTGTTTTTAACTAACTAGTTAGCCTTGAAGTTGAAAACAATTATAAATATACACATGAATATTATTAAAAACTGGCTATTTAAGCGTAAAACAAATTCACAGTAAATATATTTATTTTAAAAATTATATGAAATATATGTAATATGCAATTATAAAGAAGCAATGTATAAAATATAAATACATACAATACAATAATTCTTTATATGTATTTGCAATATCACTTTTGATTTAGTACTATTATTAAAAAAAAATATTGTTCATTACTTTTTAAAATTTTCTGAAATACAAATATATTAATCTATTGATATGTTTATTTTGTCTCATTTTTGATTATAGTAATTAGGTGAGATCAGGCCCACCCCAAGGGAATCGGCCGCCTGCGTCCGAAAATATTTTGGCCGCCTCCATTCCCAAATTGCACTTTTTTCCATGGCAGACTATTGAATGATATTTATTAACTTCAAGGGAAAGGATAATCGAAATTTTCAGAGAAATGTGTTAGAAATACAATGATAGTATGTGTTTGTATTCGAAAATGGTCTCTCAGTAATATGTAGTTAAACGCTATAATCAAGTAACGTCGAACAGGTCAAAATATTATATAAAGGCTGATGTGGCTAGACAAATTTAAAGAATGTGTTGTTTCACATATCTAAAAATTAAAGGTAATCGAGGGGTTTTCTTGGAATCGGCCGCCCCTAAAGCTCGGCCTCCCGTGTGCATTGCACATATGGAAGGGGCGGGTCTGGGTGAGATACGTATGTGTGACATTGATTATTAATATACTCAGTATTGAATTTAGATCATTACAAATATTCTTATATAATATCTTGTACTTTGTATCTTATTATAAATATTTAATTTTATTACATTTTTTTTTCATTATGAAATACCAAATCTTACAATTTTAAAGTATTTTAAAATTTAAAATACTTTTACATATAAATTACATATATTATTTTCTTTTGAAAGATAACAAAAATATTAAAAAATTCTTAAGAAAACTAACAGAAAATATCCTTTATATATATATATATACACACACACACGCATAATGAGTATCACTTAAAATCGTATAGTAATTATAAAAATACATTTTATTAAAATTTTCTTTAATCGTAAGTATCAAATAAAAAATTATATTAATTTTAGTTACAACAAATAAATATATTTAAAATGAATATACATTTTTTTTGCGAAACTCTTTTTAATTAATTTCAACTTAGGTACACTTTTGTAAGTACGAAAATTAAGCGTCACTTAAAATCGTACAGCGACTTTCAGCGTACAAAATTCGAAGAATCTCCGGAGAATTTTTCTTGAGAAATAGAAAATAACATTTTTCTATGCTTAAGATTATTCAGTGTAGTTTCAACGCTCTTCAAAGTATGTTTTTTTCATAAAATTTTTAAAAAAAGTAAACGTCTGCAGCAATATGTAAATTAGTTATTCATTATAAAATAGGAAAAATTACTCGGAAATCACCAAAGTTATAAATCGCCGCCGTAGCACAGGTTTAATACATAGTAAAAAGATACAAAGAAGAAAATCGTATAATAAATAAATTAACAATTCGATCTGATAAAAAACTAATCTCAAGCGATGAACGATGTATAATTTGTAAATAAGAAAAAAATCTCTAATTCAATCTCCTGAGATTACCGCGAATATTAAAATATACTTGGGAAAGATGTGACTCCATAATGAAGTGAGGGTTGCGAAAAATAATTTTCATGAGAGTATTGCGCGCAACAAACTTCTTATTAATAAACAGAATAGGAAAAGAGTCGAATTTGCAAGGGAGTATGTAAATAAGCCTTGGGAGTTTTGAAATAATGTCATTTTCACTGGCGAATCAAAATTTAATGTTTTCACATGTGATGGAAAAGTTACTGTATGGAAAAAACACAAATGAGGAAAAACTGTATGGAAAAACACAAATGAGGAAAAACTGTATGGAAAAAACACAAATGAGGAAAAACTGTATGGAAAAAAACACAAATAAATATTAAAAACTTACGATCAACAGTGAAACGTGGCGGAGGATTGCTAATGATATGGAGCTGCATGTCAGCTTATGGAGTAGGTTATTTAGTATTTATCAACAGACTAATGAATAAGTAGACATACTTAAATATACTAAAAGAGAATTTAAAACAGAGCACTGGAGGAATAGATATCCATATAACTTTTAAACTATAAGTTGACAATTATTCAAAGCATTCTTCACATGTTACACGAATATGGACATTATATAACTACTCGAAAGTTATTCAAACCCTAGCTCAGTCTCTAGATCTTAATGTAAATGAGCATATTTAGAATGAGTTAGATAAAAAAATCCAAACACATTCAATATCAAACAAATAATGTTTTAAAAATGCCTTACAAAAAGAGTGTAAAAACATAATGAACGATTATTGTAAAAAAATAGTTGCTTCCATACCTAGACGACTACAAGCTGTTGAATAAAACAAGGGGTTTCTAACTAAATACTAAAAATATTGTTTTATTTTTAAGTCTCTTTTTACTATATACTTTTGTTATACGATTTTAACTGACTGACGGATTTTATATCAAAAACAATGAATTATTTCATTATTATTTTAAATGTAATTTTGTAATTATTTATTATTAAATTGAATGTTAACATATAATCAGATATAAAAAAAAATGTTTTGTTAAAGGTATATGTAATAATAAAAAGATTCGACCAAAAGTTTCTTAAAAACCTAATTGTACAATTTTAAGCGACACTCACTGTATATATACACACACATAAATAATACATGTTCATTATATTTGAAATGGTTGTAAATTAAATAATAAAAACATTTTAAAATAATTAAAAACAATCAGATAATACCGACCTTTCGGTAAACCACCATTTTCACTTGCAAGAGATTTTGTCAAATGATGTACAGCTGCTTTGGCCATACCGTATCCAATCATACCTGGAGTAGCTTCTAGAGCAGCTTTTGCTCCAGGTAAAGATAATAGTCCCTCATCTTTAAGATAATCGGCAGCAATGGCTGCACTGATCAATGAACTCCACACACTTTGTTTCCACATAAGATCAGAATTTTTCACTAAATCTTTTTTCGCATTTCCACCTGCCCATCCTCCAGCCACACATATAATAGCATCTAGTTTTTCGGCTTGCAATAATGATCCGACAGCTTTTTTAACTTTTTCCTCTTGGTCTATTAAAATATCATCTCTGTTCACAATAATATTTGCATCTGCATCTGGATTATCACCCAAGTCGATTGAACCAACCCAGTAATTATTTTTTTTGAAATGCGATACACATGTTGCACCTAATGCACCTTTGCCACCGTATATAAGTACACGACCAATATAAGACATTTCGTTTAGATTTCGATTAAATTACTATATTTTTTAATCACTGCTGATAACTAAAGTTGTTTATTAGTTAAAATCGCTGATTTCAATGATTAAATATTTGACTACTAGAAAACGAAACCACTCCAATAAATAGAGGAGTAAACACCTGTGGAATGACAGAAACACACTATTCGCTGTCAAAGTAAGTCTCACAGTAGTAAAACTAATTACATTCTCTGGCATTGAAAATCAGTATATTTGATTGACTGGAACGGACACAATCTAAAAACAGTGACCGCATTCCATTTTCCAGGTAAGGTAAATTCTATAAATGTATTGTATTAAATAAATTCAATAAATGTATGTAAATATATATATATATATATATATATACATTTATATATATATATATATATATACATTTATATACATACACATATGTGTGAACGATGTAGTGTTTGTATGTTTTCATATTAATTACAACAAAAAAATACTGATCAATATCGTTAGTATAACGTATTAAAATCAACAATTCTTTATTAACTATTATATATCATATACTCCAGTAACAAACTTATCGTTTGTTTCATTTTTTTATTAATTTCTCTAATTTGTTTGAACAAATTCGAATACATATTTACTAAATCAAATTTGCTTGAGTGAACTAGCAGTAATAATTTAAACACAGTTTAAATTTTTTACTTGATTTTGTAAATTGTATTATTCCTTTGTATTGTTAATTTTTCTTATACAAACAAATGACAAGACTTGTAAACAATTATAGTATAATATTTTGGTTTAAATCAACTTTAATTATTTTAAGACTTTTTATATTAAGAAATAAATACACGTCTGTTTTTATCGTTTAATATTTATTTTTATTATTGAGCTAGTATTCGTACTACATTAATAGTTTTTAATATATTTTTTTTAAAAACTACGAAACGAAACTTATTTAACTTACATTGTATATTAAGTTATAAAAAATAATAAAAATATATACTAATACATTCGTTCAGTTTTATATCTGTTACTGAAAATATAAAAAAAGAAAAAAACTACATTTCCGATCATTACAAATATATATTTTAAAACTCTCGTATGATTTATTTATTTACAAGTAAATTTACTATCTATCTATCTATCTATCTATCTATCTATCTATCTATCTATCTATCTATCTATCTATCTATCTATATATATATATATATATATATATATATATATATATATATATATATATATACGTTTTCATATACAAATGTTTGTTTAAATAATGAATAACTGCTATTTCATATTTTTTTGTAATAAATGTATTGAAAAAATATTTTAAATATTAAGTGAAAAATACGATTGAAGTTTTATGTTAATATTGTAATAAATATTAGAAATTAACTCACATATACACATTCATACGTTCTAATAAATATAAATATTTTATATATATTAGAATTATTATATATATATATATATATATATATATATATATATATATATATATAAAATATTAACATATTAGCAAATAATTAATTCAATGCTATATACTAGTATCTTCTTGATTTTTGTAAACATATTGACACAAATAATATTCAAATATATTTGTCTTTTTTAAGTTCAAAATTACTAAATTTTTACTAATACTTAGAAATATGATATAAAAAAACTAGGATGATATTTTATTTATAAGAAGAAGTAATTCCAGGTAATTAAAAAAATACAGTTGAAGTAAACTAAAATTGTGAATATATTTTGTTAAAACTACATCGATACTTTTTAATAATATTTATTATGCTTTGTAGTTACACATGTTTTTGTAAAATTTAAGTATATTTTCGCTCTTAAATGTCAGAAAAACTTACAAAACAATCTGTTTTTTCTTTATATAAATAAATTATTTCAATTCTGTGATAATATACGTTTAATAATTTTAAACTAGAATAGAAAGGCAAGATAAAGAAATGTAATATATATAAGTGAAATTTTTGTCACTGGCCTAGTTTTTTTATTCACTTAATAACAGTGTCAAGATCAAATGACTCAAACCGTTGTTTTTTTTCTTTCCTACATTCGCGTTTTTTTATGTATAAAGTTAGAAAAAAATTATGGATATTCAATCCAAAAATTATGAGTTTACATAAAAATCAAGTTTAAATTAAATAGTTATTAATTAATCATTTTTATATTTAAATGTTAATTAAGTCATTAAAAATAAAGAAACATCACTTATCTAAAACATATGTTGCTAGAAAAAAAATTAAAAAATTCGTATTAATTGGGTAGAAGTTTGTAAAAAAATAATAATCAGATAATGTTTTATATCTTGAATGATAATCTTAGAAAAATTGTATGAAACCAAGAATGATGCTGTTGCTATCGAAATGTGTGTAAACAATTGCGATAAATAAAAAGAAACTTTAATATTTTCATTTAAAATAGAATGCTTATTGAAATAGTAATTCAATTGTGAAAATTAATTTAATCATAGTGTAATATTATAATTGATATTTAGGAAATTACAAAGTACTTAAACGCTAATATAAAATTTGTTTAGTGTAAAATGAACTTTGTAAGTATTGAATAAAATGGATCCTTGGAAATTGTGTGGTGAGTTGTTAGTTAGTGATAATGGAATTTCCCATAATACCGATTCATTTGAAGATGATTTTGAACCGGATCTTACAAATAATAAGTTACCAGACTCAGAATTGTATTTAGAACGTTTAGGTAAATTTACTGTTATTTTATAATTAATAATGTAAGGTACATTTTTAATTTGTATGTGACATACAAAAAATATTTTATTAATGTAGTAACTGGTACGAAATTAGTGTTTGTTTGAAATTAATATTGTGAAAAAGGGTGTGCTTGTTAATATTAGAGTACATATATATATATATATATATATATATATATATATATATATATATATATATATATATATATATATATATATATATATATAAATACACACACCCACATACATACACACATGCATGTGTCATGTGAAATAAGTTATAA
Organism: Neoneuromus ignobilis; assembly: GCA_029203775.1. NCBI lineage: Eukaryota > Metazoa > Arthropoda > Insecta > Megaloptera > Corydalidae > Neoneuromus > Neoneuromus ignobilis. The sequence goes on along the minus strand of CP092092.1, from coordinate 33,707,653 downwards.
ATTTACATTTTTTTTATGGCTTATGTTTCCTCATATATGTACATTATATACTTTATAAATGCATTAATATATTGAAAATAAAATTTTCCTGTGTTAATTAACAATTGAATGTATTACTAATTTAAAAGCAAACAATAATAATTCTTTTTTTCAGAAAAAAAATTGTTAAAAATTAAATCAGATACAAATATAATTAAACAATTGGCAGAAAAGCATGAATCTTGTATGCGCCAACTTTTGTCATATACAGCTGAAATTAATTTAGAAAATACTTCTGATTTAAACACACCAGTAACTGATTCTGCACTACTACGTACATTGTTGCCTCAAAAGCAGGCATTAACTATTGGTGAACTTGTTGAATTATTAAAATACGATCAATTGCAACAAAATATCCCAGAAGAAAACATCAGTGAAGATACAGCAAGCAGATAACTGAATAATAAGAAGTTTTAAAATGGAAAATAAAATAGATTTTACAAAAAATATTTTTTGTACAGTGACTGGTGCGTCACAAGGTATAGGTCAAAGAATTGCAATTGATGTAGCACATAAATGTAATGCAAATACAACTCTTCTTCTTTTGGCTCGTTCTGAACAAGGTTTAAATGAAACAAAAGAACTGATTAAAACAGTCAATCCTTCTGTCAAAGTAATTATATATGCTATTGATCTTACAAGACCAGAAGAGAACCGGTTGAAAAATGCATTTAAAGATACTCTGGAAATAGTTGAAAATAATGTTTTTGATTTTGCAATAATATTTCATAATGCAGGAAGTTTAGGTAATATTTCAAAAAAAACTATTGAAATGAATGATCTGAATGAATGGGAAGATTATTTTGCTATGAATTTGTTTTCTGTAGCTATTTTAAATTCCATTTTTATTGAAAGTCTTTCAAAGTATAAACCAAAATTTGTAATAATTAATATAACATCTTTATGTGGCAGAAAACCTTTTAAATACTTAGGTATGTATGGAACAGGAAAAGCAGCAAGAGAATTATATTTTAAAGTAATGGCAGAAGAAGAATTAGATTTTATTGTACTTAATTATTCTCCTGGCCCTGTTAATACCAGTATGGCAAATAATATAATCAAAATGACAGGTGACAAAAATTTAAGAGATATGTTTGTTGACATGATTGAAAAAAAGACTATATTAAAAACTGAGCAAACTGTTTCAAAATTAATTAGCATTATTGAGGAGGGAAATTATAAGTCTGGAGATACCATTGATTACTTTGACAGAATATAAGTGATTGAAAGTAATGTAGATTTTATTATTTTAAAAGAATATATGTTATTTGACAATTTTTTATTTGGATTGCTTTTAAATGTGTATGTATATATATATATATATATATATATATATATATATATATATATATATATATATATATATACATATATACATATATACATATACATATACATATACATACATGCACACATGCATATGCACATCTACATATAAGTCTACAAACACATTAAAATATGAGTATTTTTATCTGTGATTCCATTTATATATTGTTAGTGTTCTTGTAAAACTCTGTAATGTTTTCCTTTGTAATTAATCTATAAATATCAAATATTTTATGTATTAAAAATATATATTGTATTAAAAAATATGTTTTATTTATTCAAATACATTAAAATTAATAAATGTTCGTTATAATAATAATGTGCTTGTTTATGATAAATCAGTCCATTAAAATAAAATGATGTTTACTTGTAAGTTTTTTTTAGTCACTTGCTACAAGAAAATATAGAAAAAAGTATTGATATTAGATGAAATATTACGTGTATATATATTTATACACATGAATATGAACTATTGAAAATAATTTTTAATTTTTTTAAATTGACTTCTAATAATTTTGAAACAGTTTATAAACTGTTTTAATAATTTGACAAAATGTGATTTAAAAAGTAAACTAACGTCTGTTAATTCTAAAAATACGTTAGTAAATTCATTGTAACTACATTTTGTATAAATATTGAAAATCTTCATTATATGATTATAACATTGATGTTCATTATACAGATAATAAAAATTATCTCTATAGAAACTAATTATTTTATGTTAAATATAAATGAATTGTTTATTTCAAATATAAAATATGACATTATTTTTGAAAATTTTATTGAAATCTTAATTGGTAAAATTTCAATCAAAAAGTGAAATGTATGATAATTTAACTAAAAAAAAAACAATTTGAATCAAATGTCTAAGGTATTTTTATTTCATATAAATATTGTCTACTATCCCTTGTTTCTCAGTCATATACTGCTAGTAAGTTTATATAATATATAAATATATACGAGTATATATACATATATATATATATACATATATATATATATATATAATTTTTTTCTGAAACTTTTGAATATATTTTTTTAAAAAAATATATGGTGTTATATTTTATTTAATTATTAAAATTTTAATTTCTTATAATGTTTTTTGCTACAGTAATAATCTATAAACAATATTTTTACAACTACTGCATTCAAAATACTGGAAAATTTAGTTTGATGAAATAAATAAATTATAAATGTTTTATTGAATTACTAGTTCTTATTTTTATCAACAGATGGTAATAAACGTTCACCTGACGTCATGTTAGATGCTTGACGTCCATTTTGTAAGACTGTTACCTTACCTTCATATTTTTGATTTCTTTTGCCTATGATCTAAATAGTGTTTAAAAGTGATTTTATAAAATTAAAAATATTGTGTAGTGCTTTGTAGTGTCAGCAAACGCACATTATGGACGAAAAAGCATCGTCGAAAGAACTCGATCAGTGGATCGAACAATTAAATGATTGCAAACAGTTGACAGAAACCCAAGTGAAAACACTATGCGACAAGGTAACAAACTTATTTAGGTCGGAATTTAATGATTTGTTATTAGTATTACTTAATATTTTAATTGTATTTATATTAATATTCGTATAAATATATATTTATGCTAATAAACATTTTATTTTATATTTACATGTAGAATTTATGTACTTCAGAAAATTTAATTTATTTTGAAGATAAAGTATCCAGTTAAGAATAAATATATCTTATCATTATTCATTTTTCTTTATTTTATAGCGGACATAATTATTTTTGTTTTATTTATAATCTGAAGTAATGATTCTATTTTTTTTAAAAAAAACTGCAAAATAAAGTCCATCAAAGATTAGGATGAGTAATCCTCTGACTGTATCTAACAAATTTAATCATTTACACTGTGTTTCAATTAAATGTATCAATGACTAAATAAGTATTATCTGTGTATGAACATATATGCATACATATATATATATATATATGTTTGTAAGTTGAATTTTTGTGTTATATAATAAAGATTTATTTTGAAAATATTAATTATGTATTTTTAATTCTAATGTAAACTTAATGAAAATTCAGTTATTGATATACAAAAATTATAAAATGTATTGTTTTTAGGTAATATTGTTAAATGGTAATTTGTGGTTTTTTGTTTCATAAAACATCTAAAAATTATATATACTTATATGTTTGTGTATGTGTGTATGTGTGTGTGTGTGTGTGTATAAATATATATATATATATATATATATATATATATATATATATATATATATATATATATATGTATGTATATATATGTAAAAAAAACACACACACATATGTAGTTAAATTAAAAAAATGTTAGTTCTTTTCTCTTTCATATACAAATGTTGCCTCTTATTTTTTTTAAAAAAATGTTTTAGGTACTAAACAGTCTTTACACACAGATTGGTTTTCATTAACTGTAATTTGTGCACTTCAGTTTTTTTTTTTATTAATTGGTTTTATTTGGTGTTGAATTTTTTATACCTTTGTGTGTGTGTATATATATGTATATACATGCAAATACACAATATCTAGGAATGTCATATTTTATAATTTTCATTTTTAAAAATTGTTTTCATATATTTTTGAAATTGCTTATTTAAATGTATTGGTATTAATTTCAAATTGTATAATATCTAAGTACTATTTTAATACATTTTAAAGGCCAAAGAAATTCTCTCAAAAGAGTCAAATGTACAAGAAGTAAAATGTCCTGTAACTGTTTGTGGGGATGTCCATGGCCAGTTTCATGATTTAATGGAACTGTTTCGGATAGGTGGAAGATCACCAGACACAAATTATCTATTCATGGGTGATTATGTTGATCGTGGATATTATTCTGTAGAAACTGTTACTTTACTCGTTGCATTAAAAGTAAGTATATAATTTTTCATATAAAAAATGTAGTTACTGTTTGGGGATTATATTTATTATATTTGTTTACTTTTTTTTAAGGTTCGGTATAGAGAAAGAATAACTATACTTAGAGGAAATCATGAATCGAGACAAATTACACAAGTGTATGGTTTTTATGATGAATGTTTACGTAAATATGGCAATGCAAATGTGTGGAAGTTTTTCACAGATCTGTTTGATTATTTGCCATTAACTGCACTTGTTGATGGACAAATTTTTTGCTTACATGGTGGGCTTAGTCCAAGTATTGACTCACTTGATCACATTAGGGCACTAGATAGACTTCAAGAAGTGCCTCATGAGGGTCCTATGTGCGATCTTCTTTGGTCTGATCCAGATGATCGGTAAGTTATAAAAGACTTTAAAAAAATTATTAGTTTTTAAAAATAATTGTTACTGTAAGTTAGTACATATTATAGAACAAAGCATTTTCAAAATGTGCTATGTGTAATATTTTTTTTTATAAGTGCCTTAAGTCTTTAAAGTATATTGAAAAGAACCCAAATATTGTTATTGAAAATGTGATTGCTAAAACACTATTTGTATTTAATTAAATTTGCACTGCAGTAATTGTAAATTGATATCAGTAGAATTATAATAGAGTTTACATATTTTTTTGTTTAGTAATATTTTTACTTTTCTTGAAAATTATTTATGTTTTTTACATATTAAGACGGTATTATTATTTTTTTTATTTCAATTTTATCAAGCAGAGCTAGTTTTTACTTGATTATATGTATACTAAGTTGATTTGTTATTTAAAATTAGTGATGATGAATATAATGTTAAGAATTATTTATTTATTATTTTTTCTTGAAAAAAGTATTCTTTATAGTATATACTAAATTTAGAAATTTCAATTAAAAAAATAGTTGTTCAAGTAAGTTGAATTGCTTTAATAAATTATTATTTATTTAATTGATTTTTACTTTATAAATGCCTGATTTAAAATTTGTTTTAACAATGTTTTTTTTTTTTTTGTAACAACACTGCTCGTGTACAAATTATGTGGAATGATTTTTTTTTAAGAAGTATGCTTTAAGCAATTGTATATTCTATTAAGTATTATTTTAAAAATCTACAGAAATAATAAATAAAATTCATGAAAGTATTGTTCTTATTGGTAACTCTCAGTAAGTTAATTTTTAATGTTTCCAGTGTCATTTAAAGGCACCTTTCATTTTCAGTTTAATTTAAAGAATATCCATTCATCAACAGGTGATAAATTAGGCAAGTAAAAGTTGTGATAAAAAAAATCAATATGATAGTTTAGTGACCTGGGGTATTGTAATGCAAGTGATTATAACCATTGTTGAATTAATATTTAAAATTTTCAAATTCATGCATTTGAGTGATTCATTTCCTATGAGTAATGGTTTTACTGAAATTTAGAATCATTTTCATTATGAATAATAAGCCTTTAGAATGATTAATTGAATCAGTTAAAAAAATTACAATAAATTTTATGAATTTATATTTTTCAGATAAACCTCTCATAAGTATTTATTTTCATATAAAATATGAAATGTGTCCATTGATTAAGTTTATTATATTTTATAGAGGTGGATGGGGAATCTCTCCTAGAGGTGCAGGTTATACATTTGGCCAGGACATATCTGAAACCTTTAATCATAGTAATGGACTCACGTTAGTATCGCGAGCTCATCAACTTGTAATGGAAGGTTATAATTGGTGTCATGATCGTAATGTTGTTACGATTTTTTCTGCGCCAAATTATTGCTACCGTTGTGGTAATCAAGCGGCCATAATGGAATTAGATGATGCATTAAAGTATTCTTTGTAAGTATTTCTGGTTAATATTTTATGAATTATATATTTTCTCAATCTTATAAATTAATTCAAATTATTATAATTAGTAGTTTAAGAAATATGTATTTTAATATATTATTAATTATTGAACTTTGTAATTATAAAAGGGTTTATTTGTGAAAAAATAATATACTTAAGATATTTCTAATTTACAATAATTGAATTTTAATTTTATTTTTGAGTAAATCATAATTTTGATATTTTTTCTTCTTTTTTTAGCTTGCAGTTTGATCCAGCTCCTAGACGTGGAGAACCACATGTAACGCGAAAAACACCTGATTATTTCTTGTAAAAAATTTAGTCAGGTGATTTCGAATTGTACACCGTATCATACACATAAACACAACCTGTCTTTCCCCTGTCGCTCTGCATTTCTCATTTGAGATAAACAGCGTGTCACTATCATCACATCGTTTTCGTCGCCTTTATTTGTTTAACAACCAAGTTACATTGCTTACTTATATGATCATCATCAAGCATATGCAAAATTATATTGTATGTAGAATAATAATAATATTAATAATAATAATAATAATAACGAAAAAGTAGCTTCAGTACTATTGAGTATTAGGTATTATATATTATTTTTAGATAATTTTCTTTATAGTTATGTTTATAAACGGTTACGTGGATCATACTTCGAAACCTGAAACTATATTATTATTTTGTAAAATATGTTCGAAATGTCTCACTTCCGTTTTTGATACCTCTAGAGACTGCTACATTATGCAAGTTCGTTATTGTTTTCCGTTACGTATGGTATTCGTTCCAACATATTTTCTGTTGCAATATCAAAAAGACATGTCTTTAAAGAATAAGTTTTATTTAATTGCTGTTATGAAAATAATTTTAATTCCTACTTATATTTTACAACAATCTGAAAATATAACAAAAAAATAAAAACTACGAAATGGTGTATAATTTCAAGTAAATATATACTAAAGTGTTTTAAAAAATATCCTCCTCCTTTGTATATATAAATATATATATATATATATATATATATATATATATATATTTATATATATGTATATATATATATATATATATATATATATATATATATATATATATATATATATATATATATATATATATATATATATATATATATATATATATATATATATATATATATACATGTATGTGTGTATGTATGTATGTATATATGTGTAAACACACATGCACATGCGTGAAGAATGGAAATTCTTGTCATACATTTTTTTTTCAACTTGTCATAACATACAAATTGAATATTTACTGAATGTAATATATTCAATGAATCAAGTACTAAATTTCTTTCAAATTAAAATTCCTTTAAATAGTTTTTAGATTATATTTTATGTATCCATTATATAATTCAGATTTCATAATGTACTCTGAAGATGATGGCACAGTATTTAAAATACGCTTTAGCGTTTATTTCTTAAAATTTGCTTTACTGTGAAGTATTATATGTAAATCTGCCATGAATAAGAATTCAGAGAAATATATGAAGATTTTAACGAGAAAGGAAGTAATGAAACTGTTTATATCTATATTACTATTCATAAAAAATATTTCTTTTTCTTTTATTATCACAAGTGAACAACCATTTACTATTGTAAATAAATATTTATGAGAAAATTGTCTATTATTTTATCGCCTAATGTGAAAACTTGGAAATTTTCTTTTTTTAATACACAAAGTATTTTATAAAAAGATTAAAAGTCTCCACATTCAAAATTGTCAGTTTGTTCTCAGTTTAATATAAAATTTTGTACCTTGTCAAATTTTTATTTTGAATTTCATAACAATAAATGTTTTAGCTGTAACTGCATTCTTTACATTTTATTTTTGCTTTTTAATTAACTGAAGATATGAAATAATTTCTTGTTTTGTACATAGATTGGTGTATGTCTATGTATAGGTTGTAAGTATTTCATACTGGTTTTATATGCATATGTTTGCTAGTGTGTGTATATATATGTGCACACACACATAAATTCATACAAATTATCATTTTTGGGGGATGAAAATATGTTGGAATGAATCGAAGTAAATCAATTGTATGTTTATTTATAATGCATGTGCATTTACAACTTATATGTACTATTATGAATGACTGAAGGTATTAATATATATATGTATATGTATATATATATATATATATATATGTATATATATATATATATATATATATATATATATATATGTATATGGATATATATATATATATATATATATATATATATATATATATATATATATATATATGCCTGTGAATAGAACTTTTAATTCACATGTGTAAGGTAAACAGAAGTATATCTTACAGATATATTAGAATGTTAATTGAATATTATCTTTTAAATAATGAGAATTTTTATAATTAAAATCTATACGTAAATGACAGTCTAAGTTAGAAATATATTTAATGATTTGCATTCTTTTCGTTGATTTCATTCATTTAAAAATTAAGTTCAGATATAGTGGTTTTAAATTATTTTTATTTGTAACTCATTAAATAATCAGCAATTAGTAAATAATTTTGAGAACAAATTTGTTAAAAATTGTTTACTGATTTTTATATTTCGCCAATTGTATATTTCCAGTATAACATATAGTTTAATTTTTTTGATAGAAATTAATTAAAACTTAGTAACATTTAATAAATTTAGTTTAAAAACCTTTGATTGAAACAAATATTTTGTTTTTTTTAGAATGTAAACAAAATATTATTCTGGATGATCTTTTTTGTATAACCAAAATTATTTATAAATATCATATAGTTCATTTATGAGTTTGTGTATGTGCTGTATATATCTGAATGTGTTTGTATGTAGTTATGTAATGGGAACATAAGATTTTAAATTTTATTATTAATATTAATAAAAATACATTTAATTTTTCTTTTTTTTTTGTAATATCTGTTACATACTTGATATTATAAAAACTAATTGAAAATCAAAAATAAAATGTATTTTTAAATAGTTACAATTATAAAGGTTAAAAATGTTTATATATTTCTGTTGTACTGGAAATATTTGTAATATGAAAATATATTAAAAGAATCTTAAAAGAAATTAAATATTTTTGCATCCTGTTTCAATTGATAATGTAATTTGGTTGTTATTTCATTTCTCTCCTTTCATAAAACAGACGTAAAAAGTAGGAAATGTAAGAAATTTAGATCACAAAATTTGTGGAAAAGCAAACTTATTACAAACATATTAAAAGTATATTAAAAAAATATATGCAACATACTATTTGTATTATAATATAAAAATGAAATTTGGTTAAGTAAGAAAAGTTTCAGGGGTTATACATATTTTGACTCTGAAAAATAAGATTTCCATTCTATTTGTATTTGTTTTGTAAGGTCAAAACAGAAAGATCTCACTGCCAAACATGAAGAAATATGATAAATTCAGTTGGCTATTACATGAAAGTTTATGCATAAGTACTCTCTGAGATTGTGAGAGGAAATCTAAACTAGTTAAGCCTGAGAGATTAACCTCTGATAATTTTTCGATGTAAAATATTACTGGTGTCAATGCTATAGTGTTTTTTCAATGTGAAATTGTTTATTTTTATCGTAGTAAATTGAGAATGAAATAAAATTTATATCTCTGTATTAAAAGATTTTTTTCTTATTTTACTGAATAGTAATATCAGAATGGATGAGAAGATTTCTTTTAGTGTTCAAAGATAATTTCAATGTGAATTTATTTGTCAATTTATATTGTTTACAATCTAAGTTTCTTTTTATTTTGTAAAAAAAGCTATGGCTTTTTAGGAAAAGTAAATTTAATAAAATATACTTAATACTACAAATTTAAATAATGCTCTGTATTACAATTGTGGAAAATTAAAATTTCACTTTTTCTTTACAATTGTAATTATTTTTTCTGAACGCTTTTATAACCTAATTTATGTAACCTTTTCATTTATTTATTAAGAAAAAAAAGTGTTTTTGTGTATTGAAAATTATTTAGTATTACTGATATATAAAACAATTTTCCTCATTATAAATTATTCATTGCTTTTTAATATTAAAAATCATGGATATTTGTTGATTCATTTTATTATATTATAGTATTTTATAAATAAGAGTGTAAAAATAAAGATTACAAACAATAATTAGTTTTGTTAAAATAAAATCAACAGATATATTTCAACTACAAAGAATACAAAAAATGATTTTTCAGTTATATTTTTCTTTAAAAAAAGCTTGTTCTACAGGTCAGAGTATTAAAAATGTAATGTTTTAAAACGAATGGTAAATACTGTTTTTAATTTATGGTATAAATATAAGAGAAACAAATTCTTTATATAAAAATTCCAACATTAATATCTAATTTATTCATTTGAGAATAAAAATATTTTTGTTATGTACATTTGCATAGTATTTACTATATATTTTTAAATAAATACTAGTTGATTTAAACAGGTTTCTAGTTAAAATGCTTTTTATTTACATTATACATTTTAATTATACAATTTAAAAGTAGATAAATTTAAGTTTTTAATTCAATACATTTATTACTTAGAAATTCCAAAATGACACAACTGTACTAAAAAACCTAACAAAAGTTGATTGACAAAATGTATTGCTTAAATAATATCGATTAAAAATTTTTGCAATGTAATGAAAACCATTTTTCATACCAAATTTATATAGTTCTGTTAAAATACAATATGTTATTGAAGTTTAAGTAGTGTTTTTTTGATTATTTTGTTTTGTTTATATATTTTTTTATGAAGTAAAAATGTGAAGTTAGAAAAAATTACTAGGTACACATATATAAAAATAAATTTATGAAAACTCATTAATTTTGTTGCTTTATATATATATATATATATATATATATATATATATATATATATATATATATATATATATATATATATATACATATACACGAGGGTCGTTTGATAAGTATGGTAAATTTATTTATTGTTTAATATAATTCATTAAATTAAATTTTTCAGTTTAGTTTTTCTTACTTTTTTACCATACTTATCAAACGACCATCGTGTAAAAATATATATATGTATGAATGTATGTTATTAAATAATCATACTTGATTCCAAAGAAAATGAAATACGTAAATTATAGATTGACTATTATTCAAATACAAAGGAATGATTATGAATAAATAACTAAAATAATTATTTTTTTATTTTATAAACGTTTTGTTTAAAAGGTAGCTAGTATATCTGTAATAGTTGTTTGGTTGATACCAAAAATTCATCTTTTTAAAAATATTTGGTTTGCTAAAATTGAATGAATTTATTGTGTATCCCATGAAACGATTTATGAATATTTAAAGAAATGTGTTTAGAAGACAAAAAATTATTTGTTAGATCTAATTAACTATTAGATCTGAGAATTTGTTTCTAACAATTTCATTAATAGATTTTTTTTTAAATTATAAACAATTTTTCACTCATTTACATTGATAAAAATTAAAAATGTTAGTATTTATTATTTATATAGTTTCTATTTATTTCTGATTTTAAATTGTTAAAAAATAAAAAATATTCTGGACTGTTTTGCTTCTTAAAATTTTGGATTAGTTTCTATGTTCTTTAATAACACTTAAAGCAACAAGAACAGATTTGTGTAATTATATATATATGGTTAGAAATGTCTACTTTGAATTATTTTGTAATTTGATTTCTCTATTTTTATTCTAGTTTTGTTTTAAAATATTTTTTTCACACCTACTTTTATTTAATTATCTATAACATGACATTTAATTTCATAGAAATTATTACAATTTTTTAATATTTTTTTATTTATTATTTATATAACAAATTACAAAAATATATAATTTTATAATGTGTTCTTAACACGTTTTTAACAAATATCAGTTTACTAAAAAAAATATTAAACATAATATCAAATTTTAAAAAACTGATTGTTTTGTGTTATATATATATATATATATATATATATATATATATATATATATATATATATATATATATATATATATATATAATTTTATGAAAAGGAAAAATGTTTTTCTTACACATTAAGTAATTGTAAACAATAATTTTTTACATAACATTTAAAAATTTATATTTAAGATGTATTATGTACATTATTTTTTTTAGAAAAATGTTAAAAAAATTTCTAATTGACATTTTATCCATTAGCTTTCATACTAAGATATTAACAAATATTAAATCTAAATTTTCAAAATTTAGAGTTCAAGTACATATAGTGCTTTTTCTTTCTTCTTCCACTTCTTTATATCGAGATGTCCATGTTTTCATGTCTCGACCATAGATCTGAATTAATACAATAATTATCTGATTTATCTGTTAAATATATATCTTATAAAAAATATCAAATCATTATTTAAATATATTAAAATTGGCATAATTCTTAAACAATATTAAAATAACTTATTCAAGGAAACTTACCTCACTCATAAATAATAAAACTTTCTCTTTTGTTAATTCTTTATGAGCTCGCCAACCCCATGTTATTGGTTCAGACTTATTACATGGTTGTGTACTAGTATTTGGTTGAGAAGAATTTTCATTTTGAACATAATTTAGATAGAGCATTTTTGGAAAATCCACAGTAAGAAGTTTTTTAATATCACCAAATTGATCATTTTGAAAATTATCTCCATTAATTAACTTTAAATAACGAAGAAATGTATATATTGATTCTGGAACAAATTAAAAAAATTCTTTATTCCATAAAAATTATATTTTACTTCTCTGTTCATTTACGTTTCTGTCTCAGATTTAAACTAATTTTGTAAGGATTGTTTATATATATATATTTAAATCACAAATTATCTCAAACATACTGTGTAGTATCAAGAAATTCTTCATCACAGACAGATATATTTTATACATAAAAATAATTTATGTATGTGTGTGTTATACAATGAAATTTTTTTTATAAAGTTCTTTAATTTCATTTTCATTAGTTTTAATATTATTTTTTTATTACTTAAAATACTTAATTAAAGCTTGAAAAATTAAAATAGTACATTAAAATTATATATTGTGTATATATATATATATAAATATATATATATATATATATATATATATATATATATATATATATATAAATATAAACATCTTATTTTGGATAGGCAGTTCATATTTATTAATTATATATATATATATATATATATATATATATATATATTATTGATATATAAATAGAACATTTTATATATTATTGATTTTATTTAAAAATAAAGGCCATTTTAGAAGTTTTCATTAAAACTAAACAATATGATAAAATGTACATGAACATTAACTTATGTATTAACCTTCACTAGCACTTCCACCATTCATAAAAATATGTGTTAAAATAAAAAACAATAATGTATATTGTGATTTTTCTTTTCTATCCATTAAAGGAGGTTCGGAATTTAATTTATTAAGAACTATATATTGTTTATTTACTGGTTCATCAGGAATTTCAAATAATTCAAAACCATACAGCTAAAACAAATATTTTTAGAAATATTAATGTATATATAAAACATATTATTAAATAATTTTCAATATATTTAAAAAAAATCATTTGATATATTTTTGTAAATTTATTTACAAAAAAAAAATCTATATGGGTTATCCAAATGTGACGCTTAGATTTGTATTTTATTGAACAGAAACTATACATGTCTATTTTTAATAAAACAAATCTAGGCGTCACATTTGGATGACCCTATATATTTGAGTGTATGCATGTGTGTATGTATAATAAATTAAATAGTTCATCAGGAAAATACAAAATATTCATTCTGTTACATAACTCAATGTTATATATATATATATATATATATATATATATATATATATATATATATATATATATATATATATATATATATATACACACATATCATTTTACTTGAAATAAACATGTCTTATGTAAACATACTAAAAATTATTGATATTATAAAGTATATTTAGTGCTTTATTAAAACTGATCTATATTATTTATAAATTATTTCATACATATGCATAATTTGTGAAGGCATAAAGCCAGATATTCATATATTATTCAATAAATTACTACATTTAAAACACATCTCTGAAATTAAACCTCACTTACTTCACTCAATACACTTTTAGTCATTTCAATAATTTCATTATAACTTTTAGATTTTTTATTTAAAACGTTTTTTACAATTTCTGTTTTACGTATAGGAAGTTTAGACCCCATTATATTTAAAATATATCTGACAGTGCGATTGCACGCATCTTTTTTCTCTGATTCATTTAATTGAGAAGCTTGTGACATATTGATAATGACACTATTTTAAAAGCAAAATAACTTATTAATTAAACGAACAATTAATTAATATCTGTTTGTTGAATTAAAATTGTTCATTTAATATATTTTAATTTAAACACAGAACACAACTGATTAAAAATCGAAGATATTCTCATTTATATTGTGACCAACTTTTAAAAATTAAATACTTTATTTTTTGACAATTAATTATTCATTTTCTTCAAAACATTAAATATTGAAAACTTAATATATTATTAATTTTTAATGAATTATAAATCATTTTTTAATGAATACAGTAATACCCCGATGTTACGCGATAGGTGGGACCGACAAAAATCGCGTAATCGGGGTACAACTTTGCATAGAAACACATTAAATTTTGTTTAATTGGAACTAAGGACTAACAAAAACACTAGTTTAGAAGAAAAATATTTAATAAAAATAGTTCTTTATACATATTATTAAAATATTAAAAAAATAAATGAGTTATCTAAGACGAAGTTATTTCGATGTCGATGGCTTCATAAAATCTAGCAAATTCGTCTAACGACACAATATCTTCTTTTTTTCGCAGAATTTCTTCGCAGCAAGCTAATATATTTTTATTTCTTGCTTTGTATCTATAACGCGTTCTTCGTTGGAGTCTATGTTTTCTAATATTTGTAAACATTTTTCAATAAAACCGAAAGCTTCTATCAAGCTTGTAATTGCCATGTGCTTTTCTGGTGGAATCGGGTTTGAAGTGTCAGATTCTTCAGTAACGTTTTGCTCACGCATCTCTATGAGCTCATCAATTGCCAAATCCTGACTTGTCATCACCTTCGACTTCCAAATCTAATTGCCTGACAAGATTGACAACTTCTTCTATCACATGAGCGACATGATCAGTTTCTGGCGTTGTTTCCATCTCAGCAATAATACCATGACGTTTACGAATTATGCTTGAGATCAAGGATTGAGCATTTTTCACAGCTTCGAGAATTCTTTCTTTATCTTTTATGATTGTTCTTACTGTGGATTCTGGTACCTCAAACTTCTTTGCAAATTCATAAATTTTCATTCTGCTATTAAATCCTTGATAATGTTAAGTTTACATTCCAGAGATAACGTGTTTCTTTTCTAACTAAATGCAAGAGAATCAGATTTACTTCGTTTGGACGACATCGTTTTTTTAGGGTTTAAAAAACATAAAGCAAAATAATTTTAACTTCGTCACTATAGAATGGATTCGTGAATATAATGTTTGCGTGACACACGTCCAGTCGTAATTAATTAATTACATTTTTCAATTTAGTTTTTCTTTCTTTTTTACCATACTTATCAAACGACCCTCATAAAATGTCACATTATATAATAATAAATCAATGTTTTATGTAACAAGGATTATTGTAAGAAATAAATTCTTGTATGAAATTTTATTAAAATGAAGCATTTGCTATTAAATGTTTGTTTTATTGCGAAAAGATATTATATAACACAAAAGATACAGATATAAAGATACAAATATAACACAAAAGGCATTTCTTAAATCTAAGATTGTTTTAAAGGAGAAAAATTTTAAAATATAATTAAAACATTTGTAATATAACAATAGTATTTATTAAATTTGAGATGTAAATGTTATAACTCGATTCTATGAATGTTATTTAAATTTTAACTAAATTGAACATTTATATAAAAATTTAAAATATATCTGGTAAATGGATTCATATTTCGAATAATTTTTAAAAAGTATATATATATATATATATATATATATATATATATATATATATATATATAATAAAAACACTAACTTGAAAAACATATCTATTGAAGGTCAAAAACATACATGTTTTATATTATATAATAACATTCTTAACATAAAGAACATGAAAAGTAAATAATATATTTGTTTGTTTATTACAAGCTATTTCAAGGTTTTAGCAAATAAACTTGTTTTAATTTTTAATAATAATTTCAAGAAGACATTTACTAATTAACATATGAAAAATAAAATACCGGTTTTATAAAATCGACATATTTTAATCAACTTAATTCAATTTATTAATAACTGCTGTCCACTATAGAACTATTGTTGAAATATGTCTTTTTTAAAGGTAAATATTCAGCGATACATTTTTTATTTTGTATTTATTTTTTATAATGCACTAAAAATTTCGTGTATTAGATATTTAAATATATTTATATTTTCGTTGTCGTTTTTTTTTGATGGAATAGGTAATATATATTTTACAAACATATTTTTTTGAGAGAAGTTGTTATCATTTTTATAATAAATTTGTAAATAATACATGATCTAGCTATATTTAGTTTTTGTTTATATTTCTATATCATATTAAAGTATTATCACAACTTTTTATTTACTTTAGAAAAAACTATTGTTTTTAAATTGGCCCACATATATATATATATATATATATATATATATATATATATATATATATATATATATATATATATAATCATGTCAACAACATTGGAGTAAAAGAATTTAAATTCATTTCATATGAATGTTCTCCTTTTGCATATATCAATTTTTTTATATTGAATTGTTATAAATTATAGTATTTATCTGGATTCGGCTCAGAACATCATTCAGAACATCCTGATTATCCAGGATCATTGCCACAAGGTCAAAACAATCCTCAAAAATGCCCATATGGATTATATGCTGAACAATTATCTGGAACTGCATTTACAGCACCAAGGATTGAAAATTATAGATCATGGCTTTACAGATTACGACCATCAGTAATGCATAGACCTTTTCAACCAGATAACTCTGTAAAACATTTAACTAGTGATTGGGATGAAGAAGATGCTGATCCAAATCAAGTATGAATTTGTTGCTAGTATACGTAATTTAATAAAATGTTTATATATATATATATATATATATATATATATATATATATATATATATATATATATGTATATGTATATATTAGATGCGTTGGATGCCTTTTGATTTACCTGATACAACACAAAAAGTAGATTTTGTGCATGGTTTACATACAATCTGTGGCGCTGGAGATTCAAGAATAAGACACGGAATTGCAATACATGTATATTCTTGCAATCAATCAATGAATGATTCTTGTTTTTATAATTCGGATGGAGATCTTTTGATAGGTATTTTTATTTATTAAAACTTTATATATATATATCCATATATGGATATAAAAATATAATTATAGTTGCATATTAAATAAAATGTATCTTTAGTACCACAGCAAGGGACATTAACAATTAAAACGGAATTTGGAAAAATGATTGTTTCACAGAATGAAATATGTGTTATACAACTTGGAATGAAATTTTCAATAGAAGTAACAGAACCATCCAGAGGATACATCTTAGAAGTTTTCGATAACCATTTTCGTTTACCAGATTTAGGACCTATTGGCGCTAATGGTTTAGCTAATCCCAGAGATTTTCTTTTTCCTACTGCTTGGTTTGAGAATCGGGATGTAGAAGGGTTTAAAATTTACGTTAAATTTCAAGGAAAATTTTTTATCGCGGAACAAGATCATAGTCCATTTGATGTTGTAGCTTGGCATGGAAATTATTTACCTTATAAATATGATTTAGCTAAATTTATGGTTATCAACTCTGTATCTTTTGACCACTGTGTAAGTTCATATATATATTAGGTTGGCAAGTATCTCCCTTCCGCTTTTTTTTTTTTGTACATAGCTGCGAAATTATATTTATATATATATATATATATATATATATATATATATATATATATATATATATATATATATATACACAATTTGAATTGGTTTAAATATTTTCTTCAAAACAATGATCAATAATTTTTAAGAAATAACAATAATTTAAAACCGTTAAATTTTATTTGTAGGCGTATTTAAAACATTAGGACTATTCATATTAATATTTTTTATTGAACATTTCATATTCAAAATTGACACTTTATTTTTATTTTACATTTTTTTCGTATGTCAAATGATTAAAAAGTACTATATAGAAATTCAAATATGATTGTCAGTTTTGTCATTAAAAATTTGAAATTTTACAATGGAATTATAAAACGTCCGTTAAATGAAAAAAAATGTGACTTCTTTGTTGTTGAATGATCTTTTTTTGCTATTTTATGAATAAAAAGTCATATATATATATATATATATATATATATATATTTAAACAATATATTTTAAATGACAAAGTATAAAATGTACAATTATAATGTATTCTTTCATGTAGGATCCATCAATATTCACAGTTTTAACGTGTCCCTCAAATAAATATGGAACTGCAATAGCAGATTTTGTTATTTTTCCACCACGATGGTCTGTGCAAGAACATACATTTAGACCTCCGTACTATCATCGTAAGTCGGAAATATAACGTATATATTAATCAGAATTTGAAAATTTGTACACCCAATGTTTAATATATAATATATACACAATAATTATGATTTAAAGGCAACTGTATGTCCGAATTCATGGGTTTAATTAAAGGAAATTATGAAGCAAAAACAAGTTCGTTTTTGGAAGGTGGAGCTTCTCTTCATAGTATAATGACACCACATGGACCAGATTCAGGATGTTTCAATGCTGCATCAAATGTTAAATTATTACCAGAACGTATAGCAGAAGGAACAATGGTAATTTTTATATTTTCTGATTTATATATATATAAATGAATATATGTGTACATGACTAAATTATTTACGAAGTTGATTCTTTTTGCTATTAAAGTATAAACATTTCAAAATTGTATTTACTGTTAAATAGTTATGAAACATAAAAATTTGTATATATTTACAATTAACAAAGTAATTTAATAAGCATTTGATTTCTATTACATTAAAAGCTTAGATGTTATTACTGTTAAGCAGTCTATGACTTTATAGTGATATATTTTATATATAATAAATTAAAATTATATTATTTATATTTCATATTTAATTTTAGGCATTTATGTTTGAAAGTTCTTTAAGTCTTGCTGTCACAAAGTGGGGGAAAAAAACTTGTCAGAAACTAGATACAAGTTATTACAAATGTTGGCAAACTTTACAAAAAAATTTCAATGGAAATTTAAATCTGCATTCTTAAAACTTATGTAAAGGTAATGCACATATATACACTCGTATGTATGTACATATATATATATATACATATACATACGCATTACATTTAATTTCTTATTGAAAACATTAAATCTGAATGATTTATTGTATAGCTCTTGTTTACATATATGAGCAAGTACTAAATAAATCATTATGTTCAGTTTTAATATCTTTATTAAGAAATTTTAATTAATATAAAAAGGTTTAATTAAATATCTTACTTAAAAACATTAAATATATGTGTATAAAAAAATATATTTAATTACAAGAATATGTTGAATTACTTAAAATTTAAAGTTAATTAAATGGTAAATATCTTATATAGAAAAGATTTATACTTTTAATTTTTTGAGATTTTTATGAATATTTTAATAAATTAATAAATAACATATACAATGAAACATTTTTTTATTATATGAAAATTGACATTTTTTTAAACTACACTATAATTAAATTATTTATAAAAACTTAATATTATCTTGTTTAAAGAAAACATTTTACATCTGGAGAAAATTTATAAAAGCTAATTTCTTACAAATAACAAATACAAATTGTATGTATAATCTAACATAGAACAATCATCAAATGAAAAACACACAAAGAAACAAATAAAAATCATAAAAAATATAAATACATCTTTCATTTGTTGTAATTAATACATTTTTAGATGTTGGAAAGTTTATTGAAACATTAATTATGTCATTGCCTCTATTAAAAGTTACGCTGCCAAAACAATTTCAGTCTATTTCAATGATTTGAGCAGGTTTTAAATGTTAGGTCTTCAACAAATAGTTTTTAAAATATCTGTAAATGTTATTGCAACACTTCAAGATGCTTCTAATTCAGAGGCTCCAGTTTCTTGTTCATCATCATTGTAAATATTTTCAGCCATTTGCCATACCTACGTAATAAATATATTATTCAACATGAACGCACGTATATATAAATATTGTAAATTCAATGATTGGAAAGAAAAAATAATACTGAGAATAATTTCCTAACATACAATAGTATAAATAAGTAGTATGTACAAAAAATTGAAAAGATTAAATTATCATAAAAATAACAATTTTAATTGTACATACCTGCATGATATTATCTTCTGAAACTGAGCAAATTACCCATGGTTCATTGGGATTCCAGCTAAAATCACTAATCTTTGCCGTATGTCCTCCATGAATGAAAAGAAGCTCTGGAGGTCCATCTTCAGCATCTTCTGCACTTTGTTCTTCACCAATTTTACTCAAGTCCCAAACATGAAGACGCCGATCAGTTCCAGATGAAGCCAAAATTGTTTCATTATGAGGTGACCACTGAACCTATAATTTCATATATGTATATGTAAATGTAATGTGTATATATGTGTGCATATACAAATACATTTATATAACACATTTTTTAATACCTGGAATATTTCATCTTTATGTGATTCAAATGAATGCAATTTTAATTTAAGATTTCTGAGATCCCAAAGGGCTACTGTTTTATCCGCACTTCCAGTTGCCAAAATAAATTCCGAATAAGGATTAAAACTCAGGCAATTTACTTCTGCAGTATGAGCATCTACTGTATGTGAAGGTTTACTTGTATTATTACAACGAGTATCCCATATCATCAATTTTTGATCATCAGCAACAGAACCAAACAGAGACTCGTGTAGTAAATGCCAAGCCACATCTTCCACGACTGCCGTGTGACCTGCAACGAATTGATATTACACAGCATTGAATATACCAACTATTCTAAATATTTAAAACTGTTTCTTACCAGTAAATATTGTTTTAGCATCAATTATTCTATTTTCCTTTGGAGTTGCATTTATATCCCAAAGACATATTGTGTGATCATCACTAGCTGATAAAAGATATCCATTTAAATTTGGGTTCCATGAAAGTCCATAACCCTCTTTTTGGTGACCACGTAATCTTAAGTCAGGGTGACATTCTCCACTAGGATCTGGTTTGGAAGGATGTTTAGTATAATCAAATACGAGAACATCACTCGAAGGTGTTTTAGTTGCAATTACACAAGGATTTTGTGGCATATAACGAGCTCTGTTTACTTCTCCTTCATGATTAATTTTTATTTCAATTTCAATCTTCCCAGAAACTGAACCAAAACCACCAAATTCTAAAATTTATTAAAGTATTAGATTTTTTTATATTTATTTACTTAAATGTGTGTATAGAAATGTTCAATTACCTCCTTTTTCATTATCATAATGAGAAGCATCTAACTGGGCATCTTCATTTGGAAGCTGAACACTTGCAATGAGTAAATGGTTTTGTTCATCAGATGTATGAGTGCCTAAAATAAGTCTATGAACTGAATAATCTTTACCGTCTGGTCTTGTTACATCAGGTAACCATTGCGCTGTTAATGATGGCCATTCTAAGGCATGTGTCATTACTAAATCATACAGAAATGGAGTATTTTTTTTCCATATTTTATATTCTTCATTAATTACACGTTCTTCAACAGCATCATCAAATTGTTCTGTAAAAATTATATTAACTTTAATTATATAGGACTTGTACATCAATTATTACTGACAGAATAAAAAATACTATTTTAAAGAAGATATATTTATTCTATTACAAAACTAAAATGAAATTCTTATTTAATACTTGACAACATTATTATGAATGTAAGTTGTCAATTCTTCTATGACCGGTTTATATTTTATCTAAAATATCTATACTATCTACAATGTTAACATATTTTTTAAAAATATACATTATACACTTATTACCTGCATCACCCTTATCTCCCATTTTATAATTGAATTGAATATTAATAACAAAGTTTAACTATGTTTTCATAAAATAAACCCGCGCCAAACTAATAAGCAATGCTACATATAGCGGGATTACATCGGATACGCTGATTGCGCAAACTATGCAACCGTGCGTTATAAATGCGCAAGCCCATAGATTAAAGTTAAATACACGGAATTTAAATATACCTAACATTTGAGAAATCATGTAAATAAGATTTTTTAATAATTTAAAGTTATAAGACTTTCTTTTGGAACGTCACAATAATAATTTCTTTACTAAAATATTTAAATTAATAAAGATTTTATTTGTATTTAATTTTTATAGGGAATTTCATTATTATTTTAGTATTGAAAAGACATTGCACGTTGACAATGGAAGACGCCGCAGCTCGCAGAGAAGCGAGAAGAAGGCGGATATTAGAAAATTCACAAAGTAGATTGCAAAAAATTACGGGTAGAATAGAAGAACCCATAATAGGTAAAATTATCCTTCAGTATTGTTTATATAAATTTTTGACAATTCATTGTTTTGAAACTACCAACTGTTGAACATTGAAACTAATGAAAATAAGCAATTTAAATTGTTTACTTTTAGATTCAATATATATATATATTATATATATTATATATATATATATATATATATATATATATATATATATATATATATATATATATATATATATATATATATATATATATATATATATATATATATATATATATATATATATATATATATATATATATATATATATATATATATATATATATATATATATGTATATATATATATATAATATAAACATTATTTAAAATGAAAAAAATTTAATGTAGTAATACAATGATAATTTTAAGTTTTAAATATTTCTATTTCCACATGGTAACATAATATTGATTAAGAATCAGATTAAATTTTGATACATATGCCTGTAGATATACACAAGTAATATATATATATACATACATACACATGTATAATAAACAATCAGTATTTGATTAGAAGAAATTCTGTTTCATAGAATATAATTCAAATTCAGAAGAATCGTACAAATCTTATCAATATAATGGAAATTTGTCAAATTTCACAAATCAGCACATAAATTCACCTGTACCAGAAAATATTTACTCAGATGATGTACCCAATGGAGATGTACCTCGTATTAATGATTTAATTGAAAGATTACTTCAACAAAATCAACAAGAAGATCAGGAAAGTTTACAAATAAAAAAAACAAATTATACATTTATTTTCACTAATAAAATTAATGTAATATTGTTAGGTTTTATTGTAAAATGTATGTATATTTTTGATTTGGATAGCGTATTTGCAAGAATGATGTTTTTACCATTATTTCTATTTGAATTAACGGATTTTATATTTAATTATAATAATTTCTTATCTCAAGATTTGGGTTTATTAAGAAGTGTATTACTGATATGTGGAATTAATATAATGAAAGTCAATTTGCTTACAACAATTGTACAGACTGTTAAAAAATTATTTCAAGATTTTATGTTTTACTTTTTTACTTTTGTTATTACACATGTTTGTCTGCAGCAGCTTGGATTTATTGACGAAATTGAATATTATGAAAGAATCTGATATTTACCTTTCTAAATCTAATACTTAAACTTCCATTTTAATGCTTATAATTGATGCAATATTTTTTTACCTTAAATTAATGGTTATATTGTAAATGGGGCCTTATTGCATTTCTTTATTTAAATCTTATATTTTTTTGTCAGTGCATATAGGAATGAATGTGTTGTAAATTTGTTTAATCCTTAAACTGTTGTTAAAAATTTTAAAAACATTCTAAAAAATTTACGAATTCCGCCCATTTGACAAATAAAAATAGCAAATGTCCTACTGTTTTCTAACAGTGCTAATATTGATGTTAATGAATTATTTGTTGTTGTTAGTATCTTACATTATTTCACTGTTATTTGCCTATGAAAATAAATGTCAAAACTTAATTGAAATATGAACAATGAGTAATTAATGAGACTGACTAGAAAATTTGTTTAGATCATTTTTGTCTAAATTTAAAATGTTTGTCATTCATAACTAAAGCAATTATGAGTAATACCTGTAATGTTATTATTAGTTAATAAAGTCAACAGTTTAAGGATTAAATTGTATTGTGCCAAGATATTTATATGCTAAAAGACATATTTCCATAATTTTTTAAAATGCTAAAGTAAAGCACAAGTTTTATTTGAAGGTTATTGTAATGCGATGAGATCTCTAAAAAGTATTTCTACAAATATTTAATTTATTAATATAACTATATTTCGAATTGTATTTGATGCAACAAAAATTAAGAATAAAGTTGTTAAAATAATTATAATTTTGTTTATTTTTTAATATGCATGTATTTTTATATAATAAATTATATTTAATGATGTGCAAAATTTTCTTTAATATCAATAATGCATTTTTGTATATTCTTTTTTTGCAATATATGAGTAAAAAATGTCATTTAAATAAAAATTATATACAGAAATACTTCAATAAATAACTTTCAAAATAACTGTTTATAAAAATATTTTCAAGATGAGATAATATAAGTAAATTATTTTAATAAATTCTTAAGTAATAATACATTGAAGGAGTTGAAAGAAAGAATAGCAGAGATGAGTTATAACAATAAATATGCAAGATATCCAACCATTCTATGCATTATTATATTTAAAAATCTGTGTGGATTGTGATGTCTTATCTGAAAGTAATTAAATGATATTAAATTAATATTATATTTGAAATGAAGCATTTATATAAATATTTTTTTAGAAATGAATTCAAACTGGTTTCTAATAATTCGTATTTTTTGTTTCAAATAAAATATTAATCTGTTTAGGCTCATAATCATAATTCAGCACTAGAGCTAAATTCACTTTTACAAATAATTACTACTCTACATCACAAAATTTTCTTTAAGATGTTTAATAATTATCACTGATTTTTGTACACCTGGTTGATGCTACTACTGTTCTTAAAGAGCAATCATATAAAACCTATAAGTGAATAATAAATATAAAATATTTAAAACAAAAAAATTTGCTGTTTCAGATGTGATTTACTTGAAAAAATTAAAATACAAATGTGTGCATTAGATTTAGTTAATTAGATATTGCTCTACAAATAAATTTGTTATAAATTACAATGGGACAATGTATCAAAGAAATAAAAAATAGTTTTATGAATAAACATTTTCTATTATAAATGTTTTATTTTACATATTTTAAAATATAAACAAGATGAAAATAAAGTAAAATATTTGAAACTGTAAAAATATATAATTACAGTGATTTATGGTGTGAAAACATTTTTCAAATTCTTAAAACTTAAGTATTTTTTTTATAATAAAAAGTAAACTTTGTATATTATTTTTAAATCTAATTTTCTGGTTATCTTGATTAGTTGGTATATTATTTTCAGTAATACTTTTTTTTTCAGATTTGTCAACTTTTGTTCTTTGGTTGTCCTGATTAATTATTGAATTTGAAGAACTATTTTTTGAGCCAGGCATATTTTCTGGTTTTTGAATTTTATAATTTATAAAATCTGTTGTCATATCTGAACACTTGACGTTGGTTCCTAATGCTGAATTCATTGTATCACGCGTATCCCAGTTCTTTTTATCATTTTCTAGTAAACTACTATTCACATTTTTATCAATTTTCAGCATTTCAACATGTGCTCCGATTTCATTTTTAAAACTGGGACACCCGTTATCCTATTCTTTTTTTTGACTCGTCTTTGATTTTTTGTGTGTTTTTGGTTCTAATAAAGAATCATTTCTAACAAGATCAATATTTCCAATTCTTATCATTTTTTCTTCCCAAAGAGATAAATCTTCTTTGTATTTCTCAGAAAGTTTTTTATTTTCTTCTACATATAGCTTTTTATCTCCATCGGTCATATTATTCCATATTTTAGACTGTTTCAATTGCCATTCACGAAATGGAACATTACCACGTTCTGTACTCATTTTTTTCATATATAATACAAAAGGAGTAGGAGCCTTTGTGGGTCTATGAAATTCTTTAAATTTCTTTCAAAGAGAGAATTAATATATTAGATATTTAGGATAAAAAAAAACATATAAAAGCATTTACCTTTCTACGTTCTCGTTTTTCTTTCATAACTTCTTGATCTTTCCTATATTGTATCATTGCAGCTTTATCTTCTTGTGTAAGTTGACTATCCCATTTTAATTTGATTTGTAAGTATTCACTTTGTTCTTTTTTAAATTCTTCCTCTAATTTCACTTTAACCTATAAATGAAAGAAGAATTATATTAAAACTATTTTTTACAAAGTTATTACAACAATTAACATACTGTAGGATCTATTCGTTCCCAGTGTAAAGCAACTAATTTTGTAATATCAATTACAGAAGCGTTGGGATTTTTTTCTTTTAATGTCGGGCGAATTTGTTGCATAAACTTAAAATAAGGCGTGAGAGGACGTTTTGGTTTTGGAGGTAAACCAAGTTTTTCCGAAGCTGATTTGTTTCGAAAATCTTGCTGATATATTGGTAGTGTATATCTAAATAATATAAACATTTAATTAACATTAATACTAATTATCTCAATTCATTTATAGATTATACCTATTTAAGAAAATTCGATAATTGCCTAAAAATGATGAATAAACACGATGCAACGTCCCGTGATTTGCCATTTTAATTTACTGTTGTTTAAAATGATCATATGCTAAAAAAAATAAGCAAGGTTATAATACAAGTCTGTAATCTTTTCTTATAAAAATATAAACAAATTATATATTCAAAATTTATCAATAAACTTTTTAATTATTACATAAGAATTACTTCACAAAGAAAAATGTAGGGTACTATACGAAATGTATTATATTTACAAAATAAACATACCGCTACATAAAAATATCAACTTTATATTTGAATTTCTTTTTGTCTTCATACAGATATGTTTATATACAAACACAATTCATACATAGCTATGTTCACATACGTAGATCACCCTCTTTTTTTATACATGTAGATGTGTGTATATATATATATATATATATATATATATATATATATATATATATATATATATATATATATATATATATATATATATATATATATATATATATATATATATATATATATATATATATATATATATATATATATATATATATATATATATATATATATATATATATATATATATATATATATATATATATATATATATATATATATATTTGTTAAATTGACTTGCTTTATAAATACTAATTATAATAATACTATTATATCATTCCTCGGTGATACATTTTTTGTAGAATCTTGGTCTCTGATAACGCACTCAGTAAACTTTTTTTGTCAAACTTTTATGATTATGTTTTTTTACAAAATTTAATTGCCATATATCCAGCTCTAAATTTGTGTGTCTTCCCGACCAGCGATTAATTGCAATTTCCTGCATGATAGGTGGTAATGCATATTGGTTGTAATAAAATACAAAATTTTAATCTTTTAGTTCAAAATGTAAGACAATTTAAAAAAATATTTTATATTTTGAAAAAAATTAACTTTAAATTCTATAAATGAATTATCACCCCCAACACTCCAATATGTTATTTCAACAATCACTTATTGTTCACTTTGTTGTTTATAATAACAATGGGTTAATACACATTTTAATGGCGATGGCATCATTATCAAAGCCTTTTTGTTATCAAAAAAAATGTGAAATGTTTATTTGTATTTGATGACCAATTAATTGATTTAGTAGGAGCACATATACATATAAGTAATGACATTTAAATATTTTTTTAATTATGCATATTCTTTAATGAAACACAAATAGTTTTTTTAATGATGAAACATTTTTAAAAACATTATTTTGAAAAAAGGTATTAGATACCATTTTAGTAAAAAAGTATCTATTAAACGTTTAAATAGTGCCTCTTAAATAATTGTTTATTAAAAAATATTACTAAATTGAAAAATTAAAAATAAAATAGGCAATATAATTATTTTTCAGTTTGATTATACAGTTACTTTTCTATAACAAATATAAATTTCGAATTGTAATTTCTATTGCGAATGTTTTTAAATAAAAATGTTATTGATTAACTAAGATAATTTATATACATATATATATATATATATATATATATATATATATATATATATATATAAAAATCTATTATTGGAAACTTAAATATGAAAAAAGTTTATGAAAAAAATGGCTAGATGGAAAAGAGATATATGGAAATTCGTTGGAATAAACTGGTAGAAAAGGCATTTAGATTGGTCTAAGTGGAAAGTTTTGGAAGAAGTCTACATTCAGCAGTAGATAGAATGAAACTGCTGCTAATATTGATATATATATATATATATATATATATATATATATATATATATATATATATATATATATATATATATATATATATATATATATATATATATATATATATAATAGACTTGTTATGAATACATAAGTATTGTTTAAACACGTGTTTTTGTGGAAACAAAAACTTCATTTGCAAAACAATAAACTCTTTTTAGAAATAAAGATCTACGAAATATAACTGTACATATCAAGTACAAGTATTCAAAAGGTCAAATTTATATTTTACTCTAAAGAATAATTTGATTTATTCAGTAAGAATTATAATTTATCATTATAAATATTTTACATTCATGTCTAAAATTAATTTTTAAATATAATGAAAATAAGTTTATTTGAAAAATAGTTTTCAATTATTTATTCTATATTCATATTAACAATACAGAATATATTATTTGATATATTACTAATTTTCTTTTCAATATATAGACTGGTTCCAATAAGACTAAAGATTTAGATTAATATTTACTTCTTTATTTTCATTTATTATCTTCTACTATCATTCAAACTCATTTGAGCCACCTATATATATATATATATATATATATATATATATATATATATATATATATATATATATATATATATATATATATATATATATATATATAGATAGATAGATAGATAGATAGATAGATAGAGAGAGAGAACTTTTAGTTGGCGATAAAATAGTTATATTATTTCTTAACAAAATAATATTAACTTTAGATATTAATATTTTATTTTATTAATAATTACATCACGGTAGAATTTATATTAATTTTATTTGGTTATTTTATTTTAGTTCTTTACATAATTAATTATTACATATTATATATTTAGTTTTTTGTAAAAAATAATTAATAACCATTAAATATTATATTATTATAAACAAACAAAAATCTTAGAAAAATGTTATTTTTACATTAAATTATAATACATTTACTAAAAAGAAACGTAAGCAGCGTACAAAGTACGTATTTCATTAAACGTCTAAACTATATCATATTTATTTTATTTACATATTTGCACACAGTTAACTATTTTTGTTAAAACTTTAATAACAATTTTTGAAGTATAATTTTTTTACAGTAAAAGCATATTTACTTATAGATTGCTGTGGAAGAAAAGAAACATAATATTAAATTGTTTGGAAACGGGGGTTAGAAAAAAAAAGACATTAATTTTTATAAATTTTAAATGACGTTAAGAATACATAATAAATAATATTGAACAAACAATACTAAAGTAAAAATGTTGAATTTACAATGAAAAATACTGAATGAGGGTCTGTTCTTTGCCGTTTGCAAAGAAGTGTACTGTTAAAAAAAAAATATCTAACATATTTGTTAGTTTGGAATGTAGCGTAATAACCTAAAAAAATTGCTTATTTATTCTTTTATTTAATTCAAATCGTCGAAAGATTGGCTATAATTAAATAATAGGAATATAAACCGGTTTCAACAATTTCACTAAAATACACACCTGTACCGAGTTCGGCATAATCGAGGATTTAAGGTGTAGAGAATCTCATTTCTGAAATTAGTCTGTACTTATTGCACATCAACACGCGCACGTTTGTACAATGTGAAAGTACAGTTTTCTATTTTCCCTTTTTGCGAATTTTTCTATAACATATCATAATTTTATACTCACGCATAAAGTACACCATATGGATTCCTGACAATAATTGAATTTGGTATTAACAATTAAGTGTTTTATTTTTTTTAAAAAAATAAATAATGGCGTTGACAGTGGAAAGACGACATGAATTGGATATTGTTGCGAAAAACCTATTAGCTGGCGGTGAGTATATATGAATTTATATATATATATATATATATATATATATATATATATATATATATATATATAATGTTAACTGGTTTCATTAAATAAATAAATTGTGTTAATTTTTTGTTGTGTTTAATGAAAATTTCTTAAATTTTTCTTAAATTATATTTAGGATATTTTTGGATCTTTTAAAATTGAGTTTTCTTGATAGATTTAGTTATTAAACTGTTTTGAATAGTTCATAACCTAATTCATCCGGTATGGTGTTGTAAACGTTTATTTTTAAACTGCTTATATATATATATATATATATATATATATATATATATATATATATATATATATATATATATATACACATATGTAAAAAACCCGTCCAATTTAATTTTTTATTATTATTAAATTATAATTTTTTTGGGAATTTCCATATAGGAAAGTATTGACTGCAAAAACACTATTAATTATTAATAAGTTCTGAACATTTTTTGTATATCATAATATGTATATCTCTTCAATCATTAGCTTTATTTCGAAAATTAGTTCTTACCTATGCTTTTTGTGTTTGATATTTGTATTGTTTATATATATATATATATATATATATATATATATATATAAATGTATCATTATATATCTCAGTTTTTGAATATGTATTATAACAATGTAATTAGACCTTGAAGTAATTTCTAAGGTCGAAAAATATTGTTGACTTTGATATTTATGATAATTTTTTTTTTTGTAATTCTTTGTCTTATTCTTTGTAAAGTATAAAATAAATGTTTCTTATATTAGTTTAGTGAAGTTTTATGAGGATAATACTTTAAAATACATTTTGCTTTTTTGAGAAAAAATTGAAGGAATGACATTGAATTAATTGTTGAAAAGAAATTAAATGTGCTAAGTAAACACAGTATAATTATTTAAAAGAAAAAACAACAGAAAATAATTAATATTGTATATTTTTAATTTAGATTCCGCATGTTTTTCAGTGTACAAAATTTGTTTATTAATTGATACTTTTTAACTTTGAAATTAATTATCGTATAATATTATTTTCCTGATATTTTTGTTTACTATAGTTTATTATTCAAAGTATATTTATTCGGAAAGAAATATAAAGAAAAATATTTTTTTCTGATAATAGTTAAAAATAGGTAATTCAATATTTTGTAAATCTATAATAACCAGCAGTGTATAATTGCTTTTAGAAAATCATTCTCCTAATTTTTTTTTTAATAATTTTCTGCCGATTTTAATTTTCATTTTTTAACCATTTCATATTAAATTTAATATGTAAATTGAAATAAAACGTCTTTTGAGAATTTATTACATACTTAGTGTCTTGAATTAACGCATGTATAAAAGTTAATTTGTGAATTCGTTAAGATTTTTTAAATTAGATCGTTAATATTTTATTGTTGGTGACACACCAACATTTTGTAAATTAGACAGTTGATCTTTTGTTAGTATGGCTATATTATTACCAGCATGATTTTTTTTAAATATCCTTATTCGTGCAATTCTCTTAAATACAATGTACTTTAAAAAGTTTTAAAAAGCTATAATCAAATATAATGTGTTTTCTTTCTATCAACTCATAATTATTTATAACGAATACAAGAGTTGTGTGTATTTGTTGTATTATTTATTTTACATTCAAAGACAGTATTGTATTAAATTTTTCTATATAATATTTGTGCATATATATATATATCATTATCATCATGTCAATTTATATCAGTCCATTACTGGGCGAAAATTTCATTGATTTTTACCATTCATTGGACTTTGTTATACTCACCATTCTGACCAGACGAGTTGGTGAGAATTTATTTTTATTCAAAGTTTATTATTTTAGTAAGTTTGGTGTCATCTCACCTAAAGAGCTTTACCTGCTCATGTGTTCAACAGGAGATCGAATGCACTTATCCTGTATGACAGGCGATGATGTTAACTATTTGACCACTTGTCGGTTATATATATATATATATATATATATATGTATATATATATATATATATATATATATATATATATATATATATATATATATATATATATATATATCCATATATTCATCCGTCCTTCTACATATATGCACAAATACTTTCTCTGAATTTTTCGTAGGCAATTGTATGTTGTTTATTGTGGCTAGATTTGTTTCGATATGTTTCATCGAGGAAAGTTTTATACTACTAGAGATTTATATATATATATATATATATATATATATATATATATATATATATATATATATATATATGTATTAATAAAATACGTATTTATTGTGTATATTTCTTTGGGTGCGTTGAACGTTCAATTGATGAATGATGATGGCAATGTATTATTAAGAGAGTCATTTTGTTAATTGAAATCACTGCGTTTAATTTATCTGCTGTATATATTTTTAGATCTCTTCATTAATTCAGCTGCCATTATTCATGTTAATAATCAGACGTATATCTAAAATGACTTTTGCCTCTTAATGTTATTTTATATCATTGTTAAGTGCGTAATTAATTTTTAATGTTTAAATATGTATAGTTTTTATAGCAAATTCCTTATTAAAATATTTTTAAAAAAAATCAGTATAATGAATACCTGATAATTTTATTGCGTTATTATATATTGTTTTATCAGATTAAAATCTATTATTGGTGATATTTTTTATAGATTAAATTACTTTTTCACCGGAATTTTATTTTGAACGATGATTATTTTTACTGATCATATTACAATTTTTATTTTTTTTAAATGTATTCAAATTGTTGATGTTATTCGAATGAGAGAATGTAATTGTTCGAAAAAAAGAATGTTCAGAACGTGATCTAATTACATTATAATGTGTGTATGTATGTGTTTTTTTCCTGTGTATCATAGTTTGTTATACAATAATTGTATTATGTTCTTTGAGAAAAGGAACCATTCATTTTTTTCAAAATTGAATAATAGATGAATTATGAAAGTTCAGACATTTTAATATGATTTTGCTAGCACGAATATAACATTCAATTATTTCATAATAAATAATTTTTCAATTTATATATTTATATATATATATATATATATGTATAATTTTAAATCTATTAGTTGTTTCTGTGCGTTATTTATAGACATTTTTTTACTTTTGATTTAGTCCATTATTTTACGTTTTGCCTTTTATGATCATTTTCGGTTTTAAAATTATTCACAGGCAGATTTTTTATAGTTTTGATCATTATATGTATGGGTTCTTTGGATGTTGTATATTTAGTTATTTGGTTTGGTTGTGTGAATATTTACAGATATCTAATTAGCTAAACATAGTAATCAAAAAATAATCACAAAAAAATCTATTTGAAGATGATTTCAGAAACTAAACTGTTTACAGGAAACAAAAAGAGTTTTTTTTAAGGATGATAGTAACAAGAACTATTTTCTTTTGAAATTATACTTTTTAAATTCGTGTTACATAGAAATTTGTAATCAATTCAATGATTTTTTTATATTATTTTCAAAATTGTTTTATTAGATTATTGTATTTTATTTCTTAATTTAGTTAACAAATGTAATTAAGTCGGCGTTGAATACCTTAAAAAGTTATAATAAATAAAGGTTCTTAATAAAGTAAATACTTTGCAGCAATAGTTGATTAATTTAGTGTAATTAATTCTTAGTTTTTAAAATAGCAAAATTCATTTTAATGTTTTGTTGTAAATTTGTATAACATTTAAATTATGTTATGGTGAGTAAAAAAAGTTGGTAATAGAGTGATTTTAAACGCCAAAAAGTTCTAGTTTTTCAATGCATTGAACATTATTATAAATTAAATGGTTATCGTATTTTTTTTCTTTTTTATTCAATAATTTACTATTTTATATAACATTATCAGGACATTTTTTCTTGTAATGGTTTTATCTGAACAATTATTCAAGTAACTTAATGATCAATAAAGTAATTTAATTATTGAAATTGTTTTTTTTT
>CP092092.1:33330755-33668255 GCA_029203775.1 Neoneuromus ignobilis | reverse complement strand
AAGAAGTAATTTTAAGATATAAAATCAATAGCACAAAAATTATTTGTTATGTATGTATCAATTTTTAGGAAGGTGGTATACGAGCTTTATATAGAGGATTTATACCAACTCTAATGGGTATGGTTCCTTATGCAGGATTTTCATTTTATTGTTTTGAACTAATGAAATTTACATGTATGAAGTATGCACCAGGAATCACATGTAAACCATGTTCAAGAAATACAGGTGATATGGAATTAGATTCTTTGTTTATTTCTAGTTATATTATAATTTCTTTTGATTTATTTATTATGTATATAGTTTTGTGTGTATGTATATATATATATATATATATAAAATATGTATTGTTGTAATAGGCGGTCTTGTTCTTTCTGTTCCTGCAAAATTATTATGTGGAGGTTTAGCTGGTGCTGTTGCACAAAGTATATCATATCCATTAGATGTAACAAGGAGAAGAATGCAGTTGGCAATGATGAAACCGGAAACTCAAAAATTTGGGTTTGTATTGAAAATTAATACTAACAGTTTACTTGGTATTGCAAATATGCATAAGTAACTTTAAAATTGGTGTCGGTAAACTTTTTGTAAATAGTTCTACTTTCTTTATTTTTCATTACACATAACATGATTTTCTTATTTCATATTCTCTGGGTGTACTTTACATTTTGGAACCTAAAGAAAGTAAGTGAACTTCTTGTTTATTAACATAAATTGGTTCAATTTTTTTAAATAATCTGTGTTCATTTTTTTAAAAAAGAAACAAATTAAGGTTAATAATTATTTGAATGTTTAAAATTCTGCTTTTAAAGGCATGCTGTCATTTTCATTATATTATGTATTATTTAGTGAAATGTTTATATATATATATATATATATATATATATATATATATATATATATATATATATTAAATTTTCATATTTCATTAATTTTCAGAATATAAAAATTTTATTTTAATAAAATGTAGCATTAAAGACTATGTTATGTTTATGCACTAATTCT
This sequence comes from Neoneuromus ignobilis, assembly GCA_029203775.1. Lineage (NCBI taxonomy): Eukaryota > Metazoa > Arthropoda > Insecta > Megaloptera > Corydalidae > Neoneuromus > Neoneuromus ignobilis. The sequence goes on along the minus strand of CP092092.1, from coordinate 33,667,253 downwards.
ATTTATATAGCAATATATAAGGTTATATACTTTTTGGTGTGGATTTAGTCATTTATTGATATTTTTTCACCATTCTTCTGTATCTTGTGCTCATTTTAATTAATTTTTTTCTTCAATTTAAAGATAGAAAAAATATTAATACAAGGCATTATTAACTATTTTATAATTTTAGATTAAGTATGACTCAAACAATTATGTTGATTTATAAAGAAAATGGAATCTCCAAAGGACTATACCGTGGTATGTCAATCAATTATATGAGAGCAATACCAATGGTAGCTGTCTCATTTGCAACATATGAAGTTATGAAACAACTTCTCCAATTAGATACCGGCCTTAAAATATAAATTTTGATTTATATTTAATGGATATAAAACCGTCTATTTAATTGTTTCTATATTATATGGTCAGTAAATGCCAAACTTGTTCTTACCTTGATAAATGTACTTATTCAGCCAATATTAAATTCAGTTCTAAAAATTGAAGAATGTGATAAAATGTGTTTTTAATGATAAACAAATAGATTTTAAATTAGAATAATTCCATTTGAAGCCTTATAAATGATATTATTATCTAAAGATAATTTTAAATTGCTGCTTGAGTAATTTGTTTTGAGTAATTTAAGTCAGATTTCAATATATATTTATATAAATCAATATATAAATGTGATGAGTTGTATGTATGAATGTATTTACACATACTTAATAATAAATTAAATGATGAAAATGCTCTTGTTTATAAGGTGTGATAAATATTTTATAAAAATAATTGTGTATCTATGTGTATATATGTATATATATATATATATATATATATATGTGTGTGTGTGTGTGTGTGTGTGTGTGTGTGTGTGTGTGTGTGTGTGTGTGTGTAAATATATAAAAATCTTAATTGATTTTGGTATCTACATGTGAAAGAATGTATTCAAAAAAATATAAGAAAAAAATAAAATGTTTATTACTTTCTGGTTAAAATTTTTAATATTGCTGAATTTTTTCAAGGAAGTTCAATGTTTAAAATTTGTATAATTTATAAAGAAATATGTAAAGAATTTTATTTACACATATTAATTAATGAAAAGTTTAATTTAATTACTTTTTTTAACTAACTTATAAAATGTTACTGATTATAAAATAAGTATAACTAATCTTAAATGATTTATAAGAATATAAATATAGGTAATTGGCTAATAGTTAATTATGGATTTTGTGTATTTTATACTTTTTTAATTAATAATTGAGTAACATGAATATTATTAAGCTTCAGTCAAGACAAAAAATTAAATTAATTAAGGAATTATTTTACTTACAATTTATTTATATTATTTTCAATGTTTTTATGTAGAAATTAAAAGTCTATTTCTGTTTTTTATTATTTAATAACCAACCACAAAATTATTAACTTTTATGTAGGTGTTTTTTAAACGTGATAGAAGTTTACATTGATTTCAATGTAAAGTTCTATCAATCTTCAAAAAACACTTATATAACTTTGTTTATCATGATTATGTTTTTTTTATTTGTTTTTAATTTATGTTAAAAGAACAATTTTTAGTTATAATATTATTCTATATTGCAAAATTTAAATATTATCTAACAAAAATTGCAAGTGAAATAAATAATTAATTTTTAAAATAATGCTGTTGTAAAAATATGTTTATTACTACTTAAAATAGTTTAATTGGATTAAATATATTTATTTTTGTTATATTTAAATAAAAATAACTCTTAATATATGATATGTGTAGGTAATAAATAAATTCGTATGTATATATGTTGTTTTGGTAGACAGTATTTTAACTTAATAGTTAAACTTTATTAGGTTTGTGGTTATTAGTGTATATTTATTTGAAGGTATGAGTTGAAATGTGTTTAATTTCTTTGTTTTGAGTTGTAAAGTTATTAGAATTTATAGGTAAAACAATGTAGGAAAATTGAAAAATATTTTAACAGTATTGTGTAAAATATTTTTGAAAATATAATTTGTTATTGAATATTTTTGTAAAAACAAATTTCTCTTGCTTTTTAAATATATGAAGAATAAAATGGCATATTTAATAGTTTTGTTGAGTTTAAGAGTTGTATTAAATAATAGTTGATTTTTTTAAATATGAAAGATGAAGAAATAGATTTTTTTGTGTTTTAAAATAAAAAATATGATATTACCAGGAATTGTTATTTTTTGGTATCAATTGTATATAAATGTTAGTTAATAAGTTAATATTTTCCAAAAAAGAAAAAGCTTTGTGTTTATCTTCGTAATATTTTTTAGTATTTATTGTTTAATGGATATTTATTATTAATTCATTTTTTTAAATATATATTTATATATATATATATATATATATATATATATATATATATATATATATATATTAAAATATATATATATATATTTAGTTCATTATATTATCAAATATTTCAATTTTCAAATCATTCCATTATTAATTGAACTATATACTTTATTATTCTTCCAGATTTAGTATTATAATGATATATGAATCACACTCTGAATGTATGAAGAAATTATATAGTGTATTTTAGTTTGTTTTTCTTTTGTAAATGCAAGGTGTTGTATTTTTAAATAAGTTCAAATTATTGAAATCCAACTTTTAATTATAATGAATAAACAATTTTATTAATATTTACTTTTAAACTTGGACCAAGTAATTTTATTTTAAAAACAATTTGCCTTTTTTAACAATGTCCAAAAAATATTATTAAAGAAATATATTCAAGTATTAGAATTGACGAGGCATTATAGCTAATAAACTTTTTCTCAAAATATTTCAATTATGAATACTATTTTATAACATCTAATTTTAATGTTTATATTATCGATTTGAAAACTTATATAAGCATTAAAAAATGAATAAATGATTGAGCATATTGATAAAATATTATAGCAAGTTATTCATTTATGAAAAACAAGTATGTAAAAATAATTATTTTATACATTAAAATTAATATGAAAGAAATTATAAAAATCTATTTTGGAATAAACCATTTCATAAAATGTATTCATACGTTTTTATGAAAAAGGTTTGAAATATTGAACATCTTTATATAAATTATTTTGTTATAATTAAAGGGCGAAAAATAAAACTAAATGGTATTAGTATTAAATTTGATTTCATTTATATATAATGATATGCATTTTATATATATATATATATATATATATATATATATATATATTGTGTGTATATGTATACAGTATATTTATTTAGAAATATATATTTTTGTAGAACTATCAAAATTTGTTCATTTTATATATTCATATTTAAGTGGTAACCCTCTTTATAATTATTCATCGAGGTAAGTGATAAAAAATGAATTGAAAACTTGTTAAAATGAATTTATAAACATATATGAATATATACCAACTAAGGAAAGAACAATTTTTATAATACTTGCGTATATTTATCTATATGTAAATATAAAAGAATGCACATACGTTTACAATGGTTTTGTACCTAATAAAGTATGAATATTGATTTATATGTATTTAAAATATGTTAATTAAAAAAAAAAACATTTTTTAATGTATGAACTCAAAATTTTGTAGAATATAGTGGTGAATAATAGATGTGTACATATGTTTAACGTACCATGAAGAATCTGCTGTACTTGCTTGAGTATGAATTGAGATGTTTTTATTTTCTTTATACCTCGCATTTTAATTGTTGGAGAATAAATTTATTAACTTACGGTCTTAAATTAGATGTTATTAATAAATATATTGGTAGAAAAAATACATTCGTGTAAAACTAATGTTTATGATATAAATATATTACTTCTGGTTAATAATTTCTAAACGTTAAAAAATCGTTTCATTTTCACTTTATAATTTTATTAAATAATAAATAAATATAACTATTATTTTACTGATAACTTGAAATGGTTATAAATGAACATTTTATTAGAATTGTATAATTTGTATTGAGATTTTACAATTGAAAATATTGTATGTTCATTATATGTTAATTAATATGTTCATAATCTTTTATTGAAATTTTATAAATAACCTTTAGTTTTTTCAAATATATATATATATATATATATATATATATATATATTTATAATTACTTTATCAAAATGGCCTTAATAAGAAATATAGGTAAGAAAAAAATTAATAAATTTATGTTATTTGAAACATATATTAGATCTCATTTATTTTTGGATAGACATAGGGTGTGGTTTGATTTTATTTAGATTATGATATAAAAAGCGTTATAATGGGTATTATTTATGAATGTTTAGAAAATTTACTCATATGGTTGAGCACCTTGCGAGCGTCATATTCGTATAAGTGAAGGCTTAGGTAGTGAAGACGCAATATTCATTTAACATTCGATTAAAAAGTCAACTTATATTGTCTTCATTTGAACGGAATGTTCAGATGCATGTTTAGATGCATACATAGTTTTAGAATATATGTTTAAGCTATTTTTATTTAACACATTGACTACATTAAAATTATTTATTTTTGTTGTATTTACTATTTTTAAAATTTGTAACAAATTATTATAATTTTTAAATTCATTGTATATATATATATATATATATATATATATATATATATATATATATATCAATATGAACATTTTCTGAAAATAATATTGTTGTGAAGTAAAATTGCACTTTTATTCGTAGTTATTTTGCTATGTAAGGGATAGTATACAGAAAATTATTGGTTTAATGTGTTACAAAGTTTAATAAGACATTTATGAATGAAAATTATATTCTACTTATATTTTTGCAAAATACTGCATATTTCTTATAATTTTTGTTTTTAAAATTATGTCATACACCTTTTGTACAATTTTTCGAAAATATATATATATTATATATATATTTATATATATATATATATATATAAATGTATTTATATATGCACAATGTATTTATATTGTGATATTTAAATTTTTATGTATTAAATATCGTAATCTTTTCATTTTCCGCGAGCTTTTCATCTGGTTACTTCCATGATATACTCAGGTACTTAGTTTTTGGGTTTCCATATTTCCTCCAGTAATGACAGAATCCAACAATTTGGTATTTTTTTGACTAAGTATTAATAGTGTCCTTAAAGAGGTCAACGCGTGCTTTCTCTTGATTTTCCATTAATTTGTATGGCACAAATTGAGCGTAAACTTTCATTTTGTTCACTTCCTTTATTAATATCTCATGATGTGTATCCTTGAACATGTTAACATTTTCAGAAAATATTTTACATGTCATATTCGAATCAATAGTAATAATTTCGTGCACTTTTTTAATGAGTTTATCGGTAGTCGCTGTATTCGGACGGTCTGATATTCTGTCATCATTGATGTATTTTTGTATTTAAAAAGTCCGTACTACAAATAAATTCGTGTGCGCGACAAACAATCATCACTATAAACTTTATGCATCAATTCAAGTGCTTCTGGGAATGTTTTATCATTTCTTTTTTTAAAAAAACTTAATTTTTACGTTTTCCATTATGTTTCTCTGAAAATGTAACAAATAGTGATACTTTAATCAGCATATTTCAGAAACTATTTGACACATTTTGTCCAAATTTCGATAATTGGTAGAAGAGATAGGTATGCATTAAGTGATGTAATTTTTAAACATTTTATTCTCTATTATGTTTATAAACTGTTCAAATGAAGGCAATTAAAAAATATTACATGTTCTAGAATTAATATGTTTTTTATTAAATTGCAGAAGTTAATTACAACTATTATTAAAATTAGAATTTTAATGTAAAACTAAATAAAAATTAAAATAGATTTAAATATAGATATTATTTATACAATTATTCTTGAAACAATTCTTAAAAGGTCACCTTGACGCCATTCGCACTTTTTGCAGTATTATTTTGACTGTCGGATCATATGGCGCTTATGATTAGTCAGTTATATAACTGAACACGTGTTCTACAACTTGTGGAGTACGTCACTCCTACTCAGCACGTGGTTAGATAAAAATATTGTAAGCGCCGTACAACAAACATAGAATTATACGTAATTTTGGTGTTAGAACGAAAAGGTACCGGCTTGGTATTTAGGTTACCCAAAGCATGCGTACAGTGACAGAGGTGGAGATGAAATATTTCCAAAAAAAAAAAAAATGAAATTTAGAGATTTACTTTTATAGATAATCCGTTTATTTCATTATTTTTTAAATGTTTTAGTTCAATTACTTGTATAATATATGATGAAATAGTTATAGCTGTTCGGTGCAATATGCACTAGCTTATTATAGATTAATGTAAGATGAATTAATAAATCTATTGTATAACCAAAAATTTAATTCATCCATTTTTTAATATATAATTTATTAAAATAAATAGTAAATGTATTTTTGGTATCATAATAAATAATAAATTTATTTTCGGTTCAAAGTTAGCTTACAGTTTAAATAGTGAATATAAGAAATTAAATTATATTCATTTTTTTATATTTTTCATTCTCTATGATACATATATATATATATATATATATATATATATATATATATATATATATATATATATATATTGTATATGATTTCTTTAAGCTTATATCATATCATATAAGCATTATCGTAGATTAGAATTAGTTAATAATTTTTATTATTTGTAAATAGACATTTAGTTAAATTTCCAAAAATAAATAAATACACTTATTAGAAAATATTTGTATATGTACTTGTATAAAATACAGTATATATTAATTAATAATGAGTAGGTTAATTATGATTCTTTAATTACAAATAATAGTGTGGGAAGTGTATAACAAAGAATCAAGTAAAATAAATATAAATTCCAATCATTATCGTTTAATATTCAAATTGATCTAAAGTAGTAAATCGAACTGAATAGTAAGAGAAATATTAATAAATCTTATACATATATATTTCCACGAAGGTTACTTTAACGTGAAATGTAATGAATCGGTGTTAAGTTTCAGGAAATATGCACATGATTAAAATCACGTATATAATTGTTAACATTTATGTTGCAATAGTTACCATTGCACTGGTAAAGATTCGTGGAATACGATCATTTATGACGTATATAAAGAATGTCTAGTGTGTATACACTCGAATGATCTTTTTAACTGGATATAGAAATTTTACTAAACGTTATCGATATTTGAGTGCAAATATGTGGTTAGATATCCTACATACTTAAGCTAATAACATTAATTTGTACTGTACAAGTATTTACATTTTTGTCATTTGTACGAATTTATATAGATGTACATATATGTATATATATATATATATATATATATATATATATATATATGTGTGTGTGTGTGTGTATGTGTATGATTTATGTTAAAAAATAAAAGAAATAAAAAAATAATAATTTAGCTATCAAGTAAGATCCTATATTTTATAATACTAAGTGCCTCAAATACTTTTTATGAATGATTAAAATACATGAAAAGATAAGAAAGATGAAATATTACACAACTAAATCAATATATATATAATATATATATATATATATATATATATATATATATATATATATATATATATACATATACATATAAACACAGAATGATAATATTCAATAAGGTTTTCACTTAGCAGTGGGTCAATATAAACTGATATATATATATATTAAAAAACATTTTTTTTATGAAAGTGTATACAGGAAATAAAAAAAAATGTTTAAATTGTAACAAATGCAATGGTTTATAAATATGATTTTGAAGTAAAACAACATTTAATTTTATTTAAAAGCAAAAACACCAATCCCATAACCTTTTCTTCAAAAGTTATTCGCAAAAAAATTCCTAAGTTAAACTATGCTCTCAAATTTTTAAAAGCTTCATAAGAAGAGAACAGAGATTTTTTTAAAAGCATGTTTTAAAGCCATTTTGTATTATTTTTACATCTAGAATTATATCGCATATATATATATATATATATATATATATATATATATATATATATATAATCATCATCATCAATATTATCATCCTTATATCAGTAATATTAATTTTAAAAGGAAACTTTACAAGTTGTATTATATGAAATTGTTTAAAGAAAGAATGAACAGGCGGTGGATTATTCTGTGTGCTGAATCCGTATAATAATCATTTTATGTAGATAATAATTTATTTTAAAACAATAAAATCTGAAGTTCATGATCCCAATTTAACAGAAATAAAAAGATTGAAATAGCTTTTCAAAACAAATAGAAAAACTGTTTCTTGTTAGTAATTATGTTGTATTATATATATATATATATATATATATATATATATATATATATATATATATATATATATTAAAAAAATGTAATACTCACATTTTTAAAATTTTGTGTTTATAATTTTAAAATAGTTACAACTAAATATGAGTAATGTTTATGCACATATTAATACAATTCACAGTAAGATGGTATTTCATAAAAAATGAATCGATGTTAAACATGCTTTTATAACTTTTTTTTTGTAAAATGAGTGTGGTTCTAATATGAATACTATTTAAAAATTAGGTAATAAATATTACATGAAATATAATATTATATTATATTAGGTTGGCAAATATCTCCCTTCCGCCTTCTGGTCTTTTGAATTTCGCAGCTATGTACAAAAAAAAAAAAAAAAGCGGAAGGGAGATACTTGCCAACCTAATATGTCTTTTTTAAAAAATAATTTTTTTTTTTGATTATATACTTAACAAAATAGTTACAATTTTATAATATTGTACCAAACATTTTTCATGATTGATATTTTATTTATTGTATTTTAATGAATCTTTTTCAGAATAATATACAATATAGGAATATAGTAAAATATAAAATTTTATACTTCATTAAAATGTTTTTATTAAAATACTAGATTTTTCATTTTTCTGTCAAAAATAATTAATAATATAATTATTCCATTTATTGTAGCACGTACGCTACTGAAGAGCGTCGTGTTTGGGGGCGTCGGGTCGATGGCTCTGAAAAGAGTAAAGAGAGTAGTGCAACGTCATGTGCCTGATATCTCTCACGTCTCTTTTCTCCTGAAACGACGAAGGTCACCTTCAAAACACGTACAGAATTCGATGACTTCTTGTGCAAGCTTTCACCATATTGTGCTTAACAGAGAAAGATAACTACAGTCAATTTAATTTAGCTACATTGGTTTATCTTTTATTACGATAAAATTTTAGTCCAAAATTCGTTAGAAATTATTAATACACAAAGGTGACTTTATAAAGAAGGACAATGAGTATAAATTAAATTGAAAGTTGATTGTCTCTCTTACTCTATTGATACGTATCAATACACTTTCTGCTGTGAGAATTTCATGTTATCCTGTTGGATGGTATACGTACAGCGGTCAGTTAAAACACGTTTGTTGAAAGAGGTGGTGCATTGTGTGGTAGCTGTCAAAAGAGTGCAAGTGAATTTAATTTATTGTGTAAAATTATGATTTTATTTGGTTAAATACTAAAACCATATTAGATTATGTTTATTAATTATTTTAATTTAGTGGGGTTTTTCTGCAGACATATGTTTACGATTGGCAATAAAGAAATTATCAATTAAAATAAAATTTATTTTCCTGTAAAATTTAAATTTACACGTGCATGATTATTATAATTAGTTAAATAATTCTAAGATTAATTCAGTTACATTTTATTGACAAATATTTTAGATTTCATTAATTTTTTGTAATAAAACTATAATCATTTTCTGACGCAACAAGTTATGAACATTTTTTTCATATAAAAAATAATTATAAGTTATAGAATTTAACATATATATACATATATATATATATTAAGAAATCATTATTCAACATTTATTTTTTATATTTTTGCCTATAATTATTTTTAAAATGTTTACTGATGCACATTATTAATTGTATTGTTGAAATATTGTTACTGTCTTGTATTTTATAATTAGTGGAAATACTCATATAATATGTACGTACAAGAGGAAATCTAAATTTTAAAAATAGATTACCATATGTTTAGATTTTGTTACGATCATTAACCGCATATAGTTTATAAAATTTCTTTTAGTTGTTTTTACTATATTTTTTTACTATTAGTTGTAATTGCATATATTTTTAATATTTCACACAGTTGTAAATACGCATACAGATATATATATATATATATATATATATATATATATATATATATATATATATATATATATATATATTATGTTGTCAAGTATCTCCCTTCCGCTTTTTTTTTTTTTTGTACATAGCCGCGAAATTCAAAAGACAAAAAGGCGGAAGGGAGATATTTGACAACCTAATATAATTTTGAACCGGTAATAAGTTGTAAATAATATTAGTATTTTTAATTTCATTCACACGGACAATATTTCACAAATAATATTTCATCAAATAAAATTAGTAATTTATAAATTTGCATGTAATGCTGTTGAACGATATGTTAATTCAAATTCAATTTTCGTGACATAAACACATTTTGTTAAGAAAGCTGACTTCCTGATAAAAGAAAACGTTTCTGTATGATTTGTTAACATATTTTTTTTTTTTGTTTATTTCATGATTTTGTGAAGTTTTACAGTTTTATTTTGTGAATTTTTACATTAGTGGATCATTACAAATTAATTTTGAAATTTTGGTTGATTAGTTAATGGCATATATATATATATATATATATATATATATATATATATATATATATATATATATATATATAACTTGCATTTTTTGAATTCGTATAAAGACAATAAAATTCCATTAGAACTAATACACTGAGGGGAATGTTTGTCCATTATAATTGTGTTTCGATTTCTTTAGAAACATAACATTTTATAAATGAATTCCAGTAATTGGTTTCCAAAATGTCTGTATTTTAATTAACTATTAATTGTAAATATTTATGTAGTAAAAATTATATAATGAATTTGTATGGTTGTTTTAATAAATTAAGGGCGTTGGTTATGTGATCGTAAATTTTCATTTTTTTTTTTAGTAAATTATATTTCATATATGAGAAATGTATATAGTTGATAAATATTGAAATTTAATTTTATAATTCTATTTATTTTTGTAATTAGATATGTGTATTCTAAAAAGGTCAAGCTAATATTTTGTTTGTATTTATTTTTTACATAGTATTTGATTTCTAATGTTTTAATTCTTATTTGAATGTAGTCACTACACAAATGTGATTTCAACTATTTGATTACTATTATATTTTTATTTATTAAAATACTTTGCTGTTTGTATTATTTTATATATATAAATATATATATATATATATATATATATATATATATATATATATATATGTATATGTATGTACATATACAGTTTTTTCATTTTTTACAAAATATCCTTGATTATTTAATAAATAAATATTTTTATATATATAATATTTGACAAATATGGACTTCGATAATAAATAATATAATCAAATTTAATTTTTATTAGTAATAGGAATTACTTTTCCTTAAAATATGAAACTATTGTACTTATAAAACTTTATAATGTGTACTGCAAGGAGTAGTTTTAATTTCTTTGATATTTAACACGTGTTGAAATTATAATATAAATATATTATTTTTTAGAAGTAACTGGAGACTGGTATTTATATTTGTGATAAATTTAAAAAGTTTCAATAAGCATTTAGAAATTGCTTCTTGTTATCTTACAATAAAGTAAATATATTATTTAAATTATTTTACAATTTTTATACCAGATCGAGGTTTGTAAAATTAGATAAATGTAAATATAAGTGTTATTAACTGTTTTTATTGTATTATATTGTAGAATAGAGTACAGTAATGTTTTTACAATTAGTTTACTTTATCTTTATGATAATCTGAAATTTTGTAATTATGTGGGTTTTAATATTTTGTGTAATTTATATAGGCTTGATTTTCTTGTAGAAATATATATATATATATATATATATATATATATATATATATATATATATATATATATATATATATATATATATATATATATATATATATATATATATATATATATATATGTATATATATATATATATATATATATATTTATATATATATATATATATATATATATATATATATATGTACAAACACACACACACACACGTATATAAAATTTGTGTGATGGTTTTTCGTTGCTTTCATTGACAATATTTATTAAGGAATACAGATATCAAACAACTATTTAAAGTATTTTTAGATTTTTATTTGTATTTTATGTACATAATTGTAAATTATTCGGTAAAATCAATATTTATTTTAACTTAGACATATGTTTGCAATTGAATATATTGCGTTTTGTGTCCTCATTACGTTTACATATATATATATATATATATATATATATATATATATATATATATATATATATATAAATAAGATTATTTTATTATTTTTATACGATTTTTTGTTTTATAATAACATATATATGAAAAAAATCACAGAAAATAGAAATATTTATAAAAATCAAATTCTCTATTTTTTTAAAAAAAACAACAAGCACACATACATATTTACATATATAGCAAGCACGTACATATTTACATATATATATATATATATATATATATATATATATATATATATATGCGTGTGTATTGTATTTTTTCATTGTTTACATTTCATTAACAAAATTCAAGTATTATTTTTGATACAAACTCACCTGCTATAAATATTCTACGTTAATATCATTTTTTCATTGATATTACTATTCTCACGTGTATATAAAATTTATTGAAAAATAAATTATTGTTCTCAGTCAAAACAATGAAGTTCTTGTGCCAAGTTTTCAAAATTAAAAATAGCATTTCAATGTTTACTTAAACATCAGCTGATGATTCCAAAAGTTACTAAAGTATTGCATTTTTTACATTTTTCTTTTCTTACATAAACCTACTGTATCATTAAGTTGTCCTCTGGGTATATATATATATATATATATATATATATATATATATATATATATTTACATATACATATACATTACTATAATTTGTAAAGATTGTAAATCTGACTGATCTATAAATATTTTTTTAGTAAATTGACAATACATTGTTTTTACAAACTTTAATAGAAATCAGTTACTGCGTGAAGATATATAATATTTTTGTACATAATATAGATATAGAATAAATACGAAAGTAAATGTTGAATAATCTATTTTTTTAAAAAAAAGACTAGGTTAGTTTACATTTCATTTAATTGAATGGACTTTTAATGTCACTAAAATACAATAATTTTATATTTTTTCTAAAAAAAGTTTTTTTGTAAGTAAATAATTTTTATAATCTTCCATATTTATTTACTAAAGGGTAATAGAACATTTTTGATATTGGATAATGATTTATTTACAAAAACGCATTATTTTTGATTTAATCATTTATTTTTATCTTTGTACTTTAATTTTGTTTAATGTTTATTTTTATACCTTTAATTTGTAAAATATTGAAGCTAGATTTAAAAATATAGGAAAAAACGTATTATTAAACGAAACACTATGTAAAAAATAATAAATTTCACAAACATTGATTTTTGTAATTTTATTGAAGAAAAAAATAATTAAAGTTATATTACAACAATCATTATGATTTAAATTAATTATTTTATATGAAAAAATAAAATTAGCAATAAATTTAACTATTGATTTTATTATTTAATAACTTTTCGTACTAAATAATATCGAGAAAGATTTTTCAAACCAATCTGAACTGTCATTTTATATACATTTATTTTTTTGATTTTTCTTCAAGTTCTTCATATTTTAATTGAAGAAACTCATTTTGTTTTGAAGAAATTGATTGTCCTAAAATATAGTATAGATAATAAACATAATTTCTTTTTTGTTACATAATAAAATATTTCTTGATAAATTTATCGGCTTTTAATTACTTTATAATGAGATTTATTTAAAAGTGATAATATAATATTGCCAATATATATATATATATATATATATATATATATATATATATATATATATATATATATATGTTTGAATATCTTCAATTTTAATAGAATATTTTTTATCTCTAGACTCATTAAAAATTTAAAACATTGATAAATAAAATACTTGATGTTTACTTTGAGACTATTAAAACATTAATTAGATTATATGTGAAATTCAAACCAGTTGTGCTGAGTGAATAATACAAAAATATTTCAAAATGGGAGAAGGTGTTCGAGCAAGAGGAAATCCTTTTGGACGTAAGTATAAACAATATCATCAATATTTTTTATTTACAGCGTTTATATATATATATATATATATAGGTTAAACTTATCATACTCAATAATTAAAAAGTATGTTTATATAATTTTTTTTTATAAAGTAATCAGGATTTACATTATTATACGTTTATTAAATAAATTACTTCAGGTAGGAAGGAAAATTAGAAGTAATCATTCTACAGACTAGAATTAATTTTAATAAAAGATATTTCTTATTTATATTGTTAAAATGCCCTGCAAAATATATTTTTTGAATTAAAATATAAATTATATACGTAGATATGAAAATTATATATTACTTGTTTTTTCTGTACATTATTAACAATTTAGAAAATAATGAATAATTTAATATATATTTATTAACAGCTATGTATAACCTTTAAAATGAATCATGTGATTTATGTAAATTATACTAGTTTAAATGTATTGTGTATATTTTTAGCAAAGTAAAAAAAAAATAAAATGTGACCTAAAATGTAGAAGTATAACAAAATATGAATGCTCTATTTATTTTAATATATGTCTTCAAAATAATTTCGTTTATAACTATATTTTTGTAATTTTTATGTAGCCAGACTATCACTATTTAAAAATTCATATATATTTTTTCTTTTATATTTATACTATTTATAATATCTGGAAGTGTATAATTCGGTTTGTGAAACATAAAAATTTTATTATAATGTGCTCTCATTAAATGGACGGAGTATTTAAATTTGATTTAAAATTTAATGCTTACGATGATCTGTTATTTTAGTTTAAAATAGGTCTGTAAGAAAGTATTTTTAATGTTACTAGACTCTAAATTATTACGATAAAATGTTTTCAGGTTTATATTTTATTTTGCTTGAAGTATATTTCTTTATTAAATTCCTTTTATTTTAGTATTTCTATTATTTTCTAAATGTCAACAAGTATTTCTTTATTATAAATTTTGTTCTAAAGTTTGTTTATAATAATAAAAATTAGAAATGAAATTTAAGTTCAAAAATAAATATTGCAATTTTTATAAAAGCCCACACATTGATATTTAACTGATCGAAAGATGTAGCTTAAGATCGATTATGAATAGTTTTTAATAACTTTTTTATTTAAATTGCAAATGAACGAGTACAGTATGGATTTTAATTTTTAAATACGTTTCACACACATTCATTCTTATAACAAGTTTTTTGCTAAACAGTAAACAAGTCGTTTCCATGGAAATAACGTAGTTGCTATGCAATATTGTATATCAATGTTATTTTAATTCTGTGTATCAATTCTTGTATTTCAGTTTCTGAATTGCACAGAAAACAAAAATAACATTTTCTGGAAATATATAGAAGTCAAGTTTCGACCTACATAAATGTCTGACACGAAAAATACGTTAATGCTTCGCTAAAAATAGTTTTTAAACATTTAATTGTTTCGTATGAACACATTTCAAAATTGCAAAAAATTCAATATGTTTTTTTTAACTGACAGATACTATCGCTTTGAAAATTTGTCACGTGTCTGGTATGTACTGATATATATGGACTGATGTAAATGTATTTTATATATTTTTAGCAATGTAAAAGAATTACTGAAATAAAATTAGAATCGTAGGAGTGTAACAATATATATATATATATATATATATATATATATATATATATATATATATATATATGTTTATTTATATACACATATAAAAGTATATATGCATACAGTTTTCTACATGTGTCGGGATGATAAAAAATAATTAAGTTGGATGTAACTTAATTTTTGATAATAAATATAGAATGTTACTTTGTTATTAATTTGCAATATATACATATATATATATATATATATATATATATATATATATATATATATATATATATATATATATATGAATAAGTAATATTTAAGTAACGTATGTCTTTCAAATGACATTCGTAACTAATGTATATGAGCTTGAGATGTCAAAAACTAATGTCATGTCAAGGTTATTTTTTAAAAAAAGTTTATTATTTTAAATCGTCAGATTGATGGTCACTGTACGTTTTAATATTTTAAAAAGATATTTATGATGAATTTTAGGTTATATATATATATATATATATATATATATATATATATATATATATAAGTTTTTTAAAAATATTTTATATTAATTATTAAATGCAACTTATTATTAAATAGTTTTACATTTATTAAACATTTACTAATTGCGCATTTAAATGTAAATTATTTTGTTTGTATAACTTTTTATTGTACTGAAGAGCAATATGATTAAATGTGTCATATCTTTAACACTTTTATTAATGATGTATATTTTAATATAACATTATGGGAAGTTAAATATCAATTTAATTAGTATGTTGAAATCTTTCGAATTTCCATATAATAATAATTTATCTCTTTAATTAAAATATTTATGAATGTTGAATTGACTAATTTTCATTTCTGTTTATATTTGTATAGAATACTGAATGATAGTAGGAATGAAAGAATGTATGCAATGTATGAGTTGAGGAGATTAATAAATTTAAGTAATTTGAATTCTTAGAGGATATTAATCTCGATTTTGTTTTTGATCTTATAATTTCTATTGGTTGTATTTTCTTTACGCTTTGATGTTTATTTCATTTTACTTTTCCTTAGAAACATTGTATTTTCGTATTTTTTTTTGTTAACATATTTTTATTTTATTTTTTTCAATAGTTTATCTATCTATCTATATACGAGGGTCGTTTGATAAGTATGGTAAATTTATTTATTGTTTAATTTAATTAATTAATTAATTTAATTACATTTTTCAATTTAGTTTTTCTTACTTTTTTACCATACTTATCAAACGACTCTCATATATATATATATACTTTTAATATGTATGTGCATTATTTTTTTGATCAATCCTCTTCAGAATTTTATATCTTTATTTACGTAAGTTAAAAATAATTTAGAAACAAATAATCTTCTTTTTCATTAAAAATGTCTGTAAATGAATACTACATTATTAATTTATATTTGTACGCTTATAATTTACTCTTATCTAACAGGATGTAAATTACTTATATATATCCGGTTATGTACTCTTTCAATGATATATTATGTCAAAAGTAAATATTGTATAATTCATATAAAAAATAAAAATAAGTTTTAAAATATTCATTCTGTAAATTATTATATAAGAGTATGTTTTTTTTTTTGGAATATAGAAACATTTTTAGAAATTATTTATATATGAATTTTGGTCAATTTCTTGTAATTTTTAATAAATAATTATAGAAAATATTTTTTTATTTGAAAGTTTATAATTCAATTATTTCTTTTATTGAGTATTTCTAAACAACATAAATAATGTTTAGTTATACCTTTTTTGTATTATATTTTTTCGTCACAGAAAATTTGAACATTACCAGTATCTTCAAATAATATAAATGATACTCAATTTTTAATCCCATTTAAGACTTGTTTTAAATTACAAGTATTCAAACATGGGAAATATTTTTATTATTACTGAATTAAAAGTACACTACAAAATTACATAAATTAAAATATTTTTATATTTGAAAATATACATATATATATATATATATATATATATATATATATAAATTAATTATTGTTATTATTATTTCAGCTCTACCAGCGAGATATATATTCACTATCCATGCATCTGTGGGAATGGGAATAGTTTATGGTCTTAAGGTATGCATGTCAGTTGCAATGGTCGGTATGGTTAACAATACAGCCGTGGAAATGTTAAGTGTTGGAGTTCATTCTGATGAACCAAAAGTTGTTGACGAATGTGCTGGAGGTGGAAATGATACATCAACAGCTAGTGAGGTATTTAATTATTTTTATTTAATATCATTGTTCCTGTTCTTTGATATTATATATATTTTTTAAATTGTATTATCTATTGTCACTAAAGTAATATCGAGAAAAGAATTTAATAAAACTTCGATTTGAGTTTTGAAATTAATATTGAGTATCGACTAAAAACTAAGAAAATAAATAAATAAAATATGTTTGTGATAAATATTTTTTATTAAGAAGTAGGTAAATGATAAAAATGTTTTGTAAAAATATGATGAAATGTGTAATGGAAACAATAAAAAATAAAATGGAATATTAACAAATACTAAATAGTACAGGAGTCAAAGAAATAACTAAATGATTTCAATTGGTCATCAACTAAAATTATTTAATTATTTTTTGCCATGCCTTGTAAATGCTAAAAAAATGAATATATATATATATTTATATATATTTGATCGAGTAGTATTGTCGAAGTATTTTTAAAAAATCGTTATAAAATACATATTTTTTAAATATGTAAATTAATAAAAACATTTCGAGTGAAATAAAATCTTTAATAAATATCTATATATAAAATCAAACGGATTAAATCCAGATGCATTCCCAATAACTAATTTTTGAAGCATTCGACATACATTAGTTTAACTATGATCAGATTATTTTATCTACGTCTTCGATAATAAAATATGTAGTAAATGATATTCTTTAATTCAAGGCTATGCGTGGAATTTTTAATTAATATTCTATTCGGTGATGTATACGCTTGAATAGGAAACATGAATGTCTAAAACATATTTAAATAATTGCTGTTAATAACTTTTGTCATTTAAATAACGTTAAATATATTTCACTACTGACTATCTTTGATTTTAAACATGTTGAAGTTTTTCAAATATGATGTCTTTTTAAACATTTCTTGTACTTTTCTTACAAATTTTATGGTTTAAAAAAACTTATAATTTGTTTATTTAAATAGATTATAATTTTATCCTTCTATTTATTTTGTTTCGCGTCCATTATTTAATGCAATTTAAGATCTTAGATATATAAAATGACTTTTTTAAAAATAATATTCCTTATTATTATTAATGAATGTGAAGTGTTATTTTTATTGAAATTTATTATTCTATACCTTATAAAAAGTGAAATTTAACAATTTTAATTTATATATATATATATATATATATATATATATATATATATATATAGAGAGAGAGAGAGAGAGAGAGAGAGAGAGTATTATAATAGAACAAAATTCTATATTTATGTATTTTATCGAAAAAAGGTAATATGTATAGTATTACATTAGAATAAATATTTTAGTTTCAATTTCTCAGTTTTATTCAAACTTCTACTCATCTTTAATATTTCACATTATATTTTATTTTTTGTAGATGCCATTGTCCTCTAATGAAATGTAATAAATATATTTGCGATAACACAAACGATTTATTTTTAAAACGCATCGACAATGTTTAACATATTTGTATTTACCCTATGATCACCTCTGTAATAAAGTTAAATATATTCGTGTCAAATGATATGCAACACAAACACATTAGTCATATAAAACAGACAATATTTAATTATCGGTCAAACGAGATTGCCGATTGTTGTAGCATGATTTATAATTATTTTGACTTTGCTTTAATACAGCGCCAGTTTTGTATAATGCGAAAAGACGTGACTGTTTGAATGTATGCCACTGTCGTATAACATTTTATTTAAATTCATGCTCCGCTTTTAACATTCATTCACATCAATATTTTTTTTTATGTTATTGATATCAATTGATGGTGCATTTTTAGTACAGTTAATTGGTAACATTTTTATGCTGATATAAATATAGTGTCAACAAAGTTGTTTCATCTTTGAACCTTACAGTAATTGTATAAAAAACATCTTTGAATGCAGAGCTAAAATATGATTTAAATTGTATTTATATAAATGTGTAATTCATCATCATGTTAATTCTTTGCCAAGTGAATACGATATTACAATTCACAACATTGACGTAAACGATTATCAGCTTAGATATAATTGATGAAAGTAGACACTGGTTCAAAAACACGTTATTTCTTATATATGTAATCGAATTAAAAACGTTTAAAGACAAATGAAATTGATTATAAATATTTTAAATAAGTGAGAGTCAGAAATATTCGTAGAAAGGTTTATAAATATGTTTTTAGAGCTAGGTTAAAGGTAAAAAAACCATTGTTAATTCTATGGTACCGATGATTGCATATAGAATTTTCACACTGACTTGGAAACCATTTAGTTGATTTTATGTAGAGACAAATAATTGTGTCAGAAGAAAAGGAAATAAATTATATCATCTTAGGCCTTGTTTCGGAAATATTTAATCAAAAATAAAATTTAATATTTTGAATTTTATCGATAGATTTAAGCGCTTGATTTTCCATAAGTATGATTTGAATATAATATTTTTTTAGGGAATCAGTTCGTATTTTTTGTATATACGAGGGTCGTTTGATAAGTATGGTAAAAAGTAAGAAAAACTAAATTGAAAAATTTAATTTAATTAAATTAAACAATAAATAAATTTACCATACTTATCAAACGACCCTCGTATATATATATATATATATATATATATATTATTTCTATTTAAAATTCATCAATTCAATTCTCTAATTATTGAAAATAGATATTTTTTTACTATTTATATTTTTTAAAAATATTGCTTAACCTGCCAATTTAACTGTTATGATTTCAAATACATTTCACTTCTTAAACTTTGTTTGTCTTTTTAGGATGGACCGTTTTTATGGGATTCTGATAAACAAGGTTATATGTTATCTGCTTACTTTTGGGGTTATATCGTGGCTCAGTTACCTGGAGGAAAAATAGCTGAAATGTTTTCAGCAAAATGGGTGATGTTTTTCAGTGTTGTTATTAATGTTATATGTACAGTTTTAACACCTCCACTTGCTGAAATTAGTTGGATTTTAGTTATTCTGATGCGTGTTGGTGAAGGAATTGGCGGTGTAAGTGATAAATATACAATTGTGTCACAGCATACATTTCCATAAAAATGATTAAATATTGTTAACAATTGTATTGTAGGGAGTAACTTTCCCAGCCTGTCACGTAATGTTGAGTAAATGGGCACCACCGAATGAACGATCTCTGATGTCGGCAATTACATATGCTGGTACGTCATTAGGCACTGTTATAAGTTTACTTGGAGCTGGTGTTTTAGCGAAAAATTTTGGATGGGAGTCGATTTTCTACGTGTTCGGTGGATTATCAGCAATTTGGCTAGTGTTTTGGACAATTCTAATTTACGATAATCCAAGCTTACAACCATTTATGAGGCAATCAGAAAGAGATTATATTTTAGAATCTTTAGGAACTGGTAAATCAGAAGACGACGGAGCAAAGAAAAAAGTTAGATTTTTATTTAATTATAAATTTAGGAAAATAAATAATTTATATTTGTATATATGTAATGTATATATAATTATTTTTTAGAATCATCCTACTCCATGGAAAGCAATTTTCTCATCAATGCCATTTTGGGCAATTTTTGTAGCTCATTGTTGTAGTAATTGGGGTTGGTATATGGTACTTATTGAAATGCCATTTTATATGAAACAAGTGTTGAAGTTCAAATTATCTGAAGTAAGTGTTTGTTTCGTACATTTTATTTTTCGTGAATTATAACTTAATAAAATATTTAATTAGTTAAATATAAATTGAAATAAGATTTAAAATCAATATTTTTTTAAAAAAAAGATATACTTTTATGTAAATAAATAGTGAGACAAGTTGATTTTTGTAATAATTGTAAATATAGGAACAAAACAATTAATTCTTTTGACCGTTAATTGTTTATTACTTTTATGTCATTGTGGTTCTTTATTGGTTTATATTGAATGATAATAATATAATAGAATCAGTTATAAATTGTTTATCAGGAATGATTTAATAAAAACAACTATGAAAGTATTATAAAGGCGTTAAAAATGATAGATTAACAGCGAATTTATGTTTTGAAAACATAATTAGTAGTTGTTATTATATTTTAGAATGCTGTACGTGTTGCCCTGCCCTTCTTAACTTTATGGTTATTCAGTATGGGATTAAGTAAAACATTAGATAAATTAAGAGCAAACAATAAAATTACAACAACAACAGCTAGAAAAGTTGCTACTCTAATCGGTAAGTTCTTAAAAAAAAAATTCTACTTTAAAGTTGTTTTTTGTCTATGATCTCATTCATTAATAACTCCTGTTGAGAGTTTAAGGTTACTCTTCTTTGCTTTTATCATGTTATAACTGATTTATACATTGTGTGTGTTATCTATAGGTAGTCAATTGATAGAAATGCGCATTAATCCATTGTTGTTAAAACAATAAAATAAACAACAATTGATTATTGAAATAATTGTAACATATTGTGGTGTTGGGGGTGAAAATTGATTTGTGCTAAATTGATTTTAATGTTTCAATAAAAGTGTCATTATATTCTATTGTCCTTATCGCCTTACTTATAATTTCTGTGATTATATTAATTCATTAAAAACTATCGAATGTTAATTTTAAAATGTGTTTTTTTACAGCTAGTGTTATTCCATCGATTTGTTTGCTGGTTATATGTTTCTCTGGTTGTGATCGTGGAATCGCTGTTGCACTTGTTGCAGTTGCTACCACAGCACTTGGAGCTATGTTTTGTGGATTTTTGGCTAATCATATTGATTTAGCACCGAATCATGCAGGTATTTTAATGGCAATTACGAATACGGCAGCTACAATCCCTGGTATTATTGTACCTCTGTTTGTTGGACATCTTACGCATAGTAATGTAAGTATTCTTTAGTATATACTTTTGATATTTTATTTCCACTTTCATTTGTATAACAATATGGATATAGTTAATTAAGAAAGTAGTCAAAAATATGAACATATATATATATATATATATATATATATATATATATATATATATATATATATAATTATTTATATATTGTATATTCCATTGTGTCTGGTATTTATATGTGTATATTATATTTTTAATTTTTTTCAAAATATGTATACTGCTTAAATAATTATTTGTACACTTGAGGATAATTTATTTTTATTAATATTCATTTGTAAATATGTTATTTAAATATTTTTACTAAAATATGCTACATAATTTATATAAAAGTTTTTAAGAAAAAAATATTCAGACCGAAAAATATTTTTTTTGTACAAGAAAAACAATGAGAAAGAGAAATTATATTGTATATTTTTTCTTTAAAAGAATATCAAGTTGAAATTAGATTTGTTTTCTTAGCCTACAATAGCGTCATGGCGGATAATTTTCGCTGTAACGATAGTTCTTTTCGCTATAGAAGCAATATTTTATGCTATATTTGGTTCTGGCGAAGAGCAATCATGGAACAAACCTAAAGAAGATGAAGAAGAAATGGATAAAAAGGGAGAATCTCAGCCGTTACGCGGTTAAGATAAACGAATATATGTTTAAGGAGTAGTGAAATGTCGCTAAATCAGTTATAAAGTAAGTTATATTGAAATGATATTTTTGTGAATATTTTTCGTTGTGAAAATGTAAATATTTAAATATATATGAATATTTGAAAAATTAAGTTATAAATGAATGGTTTTAGAAAACAAACCGTTTGTTCTTCATTATAGTATTTTAAATATTTAAATACTTGATGATTTTTTTCCTATTGAATTTTTCTGTTTAAAAATATGTTAAGAAAATTTCAATATATTATTGATCAGAAATGAAATGAATGTTCATTTTTTTATTTTCTTAGAAAAATAGTTGCAGTAGAACAACTCTTGCACAAATATCAATTAATTTAAATATTAATGAATAAATATTTTATTCTCATGCCAACACCGTTTATGTACTTATATTTAATGATTCTGCTTGGACATGTAACAATTAAATTTTTCTAATTTTGTTCTCTTCTTGATTTCATTTACTGACATTGTTTTAACTGATGATGGCAGTAAATCACTTGTAAAACATTTTAAAATTTAATTAAAATCATAAGTAGGTGTTTTTCTTATGTTGATATATAATAATAATTAAAATTAATATTGAAATTTTAAATTATTGTTTTTGTATGTAATGAATGAAGATTTATTTTTATTTTAAAAGAAAACTGCACGTATGTATTTATCTTTTCTCATTAATTTACAAGAACAGAATTACTTGAATATTCGTTTTTTATTGCGCATTTTTTATAGAGAAATAATAAAACAGTCATGAAAAAAAATATGATAACATTAGGATTGTACGATCAGACTGATTTTTAAAATATTTTTAGTAACGAAAAACGATGACAATGCAAAATTACATCATTGATCTTTAAAGAATTAAATATAGTTTTAAATATTTAATGTTTTTTCTGTAATGAGTTAAACTGGTGATTATATAATTTATGGAATATTATTTAATTTTACTTTTGACTTCTTAGTATCGATATGTATATATATATATATATATATATATACATATATACATATCAATTAATAACATTTCAATTTGCTGTCCTATTTATCGTAGGAGAAAAAAGATTAAAAAATTAAATAATGCAGATATTGATTGTGACAGTGAATTTATTGGTAATACTGTGAATTAATATTTTAAATTATACAAAAATTTTATGATTTCTTTTTAAACATATTATAATTTAGTATGAGGCTCACTGATTAAAGTTTTCAATAAATCATTTTTTTGTATAATCGTTGTAGACAAACGAATTATTGGTACATATCAAAAACAAAACATTTTCGAAATCATGATATTAAATAAATGTCAATATACAAAAAACGATTTTCAGACAAATTTCCTTCCAAGTAATTTACTCGTATATGTTTAATATACGCGACTATAAAATGAATAAAATAATCATTACATTTCTCACTTATTACAACTATTTACTTAATACTTGATCTATAAAGACAATGAATTGAATATGAAAAGTCTATATATAGTTAAAAATATTTTCATCACTTTGATAAAATTCAATTTTTCTCTTCTTTCAATATTTTTAACACATTTTTTTTAAAAAATATATTTAATTATTAAAAACAATTAAGTAAGTAATAGTATAAAAATGTATTAGCAAATAAATAATTTTAAACAATAATGGATGTTTTGTTACGTGTTGGTGACTTATTTTTGTCAATTCGTAAAATTAAATTTGTCTACTTATTTTATTAAAATAAAAAGATTAAACTTACGTATCTGACTATCTGTAGCTAACTGTTCATTAGAATAATTGTCTCTCTTTGAAACTTAAACTTACAGATTATGTTTTAAAATTGAACATTGTACAAATTATTCATTTTTATGTAAACAACCGTTCTTTGACAAAATATTTTGTATACTTTGACAGGGAGTTAATTTTTATTTTCTATTTTATATTAATGGTCATCTGAAAATGTTTTTATTTTTACATTATGAAATGGAAACAAACATGTTTATTTGTACTGCATATAGAATCATAAATATATATTCTTATGTATCAAGTGTAAGTACAGTGTTTTTATTTGATATCATATTACTAATCTTATTCAGAAATAATTTTATTTCGTCATATAACTTTATTATAATCGGTTGATAATCCAACATTTATATATATATATATATATATATATATATATATATATATATATATATATATATATCAGTATATTAACATATTAATTTTTAATTTTAATTCTTAACATATTAATTAAATGTTGAGTCCTTTTATTACAATTTCTTAATTTTTTTAATGAATTAATTGTAACGTTATACATACATACATACATATATATATATATATATATATATATATATATATATATATATATATATAAAATAGTAAATAACATGTTGCTATGTGTTGTAAAATATAATACAAATATGAGTAGTTATTTTATAAAAAAAATGTTTAATATTAATTTAATTATTTACATTACGTCGCTCAATTTTGTAAAGAATAAGTATGATATTTATAAGTATACATAAATTCGTAATAATTTAATTTTTTAAGCAATGTTGCTTTAAGTAGATAGTAAATATTTTGTAATATGCTAAGTAACCATATATGCATAAAAATGTGATGTTACATGTTCTAATTAATATATTGATGTATTATATAATAAATTTATGTTTAGGTGTCAGTCTGTGTCAGAAATTTATTTATGAAATAAATAAATTATTAATTATTAACCAGGATAACATAACTAAATAAATAAATGTATTCTGATTTAATTTGTACTATACAATGTTCTTATATGGTCTTGAAATACGTTCTGTCCACTTTTTGAAAAGTTAGTAAAAGTAATTTATTTTCATAATATATTATAGTAAAATGTTTTCAAATCAGTACATTTTGAAGTGATATATATATATATATATATATATATATATATATATATATATATAATATGCACTTTTTTAGTTTTTAAGATCAATAAATTTTTCATTCTGTGCTAATGAATATTATAAGTTTATGATGTTGTTTTAAGAATAGATTTATTATAACAGTTTTATATATATTTTTTGAGTTTTCAGATATTTAGTTACACTAAAAAAATACACTACACTAAAAATAGCATGAGTTTTGTATATAATTGCGATTTGAAAACATTAGTGTGAAAACTATTAACGTTAATAGATAAATTAATGGATGGTATAATAATTCCATGTGACTGATTTTTAATACAAGTTATTCTAGTATAGGTGAACATAACTTGAATGAGAAATATAAATTTAGAAATGACTTGTTTTCACCAAGTAATATTAATATTAAAACAGCTATAATATTACTATCCTCTAATACTATAAATTAACTGTAATTTTACTTCATAAATTAATAAAACTTCCTACGTTTTCGTGTAAACAACTTTATATGAAATGTTAATCTAAAGTCATAGATTTTTATATAAATGTACTTTTTTGCATTTCAATGGTTTTTATATTTCAAGTACAAATCTTTCAATTATGATATTACTATTTTCTATTCAAAATGTAAATTAATTACCTAAAATAATTAAGGTATATTTAATAATGACTATTATAGAAAAATGGATATTTGTTTATTTGATGGATGTAATAAAAAAGATGTATTAAAAATCTGTAAGAACTTGATAATTTTGTCATATTCTTCAATATATTATAAAATACATTACTTCAATATTTGAAATTATTTAATGATTTGTTAGTTGCAATATTTATTTACGTGAAATGTTTATAGTTCTTTCTAAATTTCTTTATTTCCAAATGAAAAAAATTTAGTAAATGAATATAAATAAGATTTTGTCTGCTATATATGTATTAACAACTTCTTTAAAGCAAAACTAATGTCAATAACAGCATATGCTTCTGAAAATTAGATGTGCTGTTTATATAAAAAATATTTTCAAATAATTTTTTTGCTGGTAATTGTATATTTTTAAATATTTTCCTTTTTTAAAATATATATTTTAAATCATTATTTTTTGACCTATTGAAAATATTTAAATTGAAAATATATTTTTGTTCAGTTTTATATATTTATGATTGTTATTTCAAAAATATATTTTGTTTATAATCTTATAAAATATTTATTTTAATTAAATACATTTATAAAAAATACATGTCTCTTTATTTATTATAATTTTATAGATTTTTAAAGCAATTAGAAAATCTACCATTAGGAGAATAAACGAAGTGGAACTAGCATGAACCTGTTGAAATCTTGTGATTTCACACTATTTTATTGTTCGAGACTGGTGATAATAACTAAAAAAATAGAATGATAACGAATAATATTACATTAGATAGAAAATGATTTAATATTTATTTATTAAAAAATAAATATAATAAACGTTTCATTAAAATTATATTTCATATAATAAAATAATAGATTTTCATTTTGATATTTTATTTTTTATTTTTTTTTAAAAAAAACACTTAATCTTTCGTTTTTATATAGTGTTTTTGATGCTATTTTAAAATTATAACTTATTCGAGTTGATAGTTTTTTTTTTAATTTCCCATTTATACTAATATAAAAATTACTTCGTTTTATGATTGTTATAAAAAGTGTTATTGATTGTTCAATTATTATAATATTTTTTTTATTAATGTTTTTTGTATTTTCAGAAGTAATATAAAATACTGAAAATCATGAAAATTTCATCTATTAAGAAAATGTGAGAGTATATAAATAATTAATAAATGAAAGTACATACTATATATGAAGGAATATTATTATAATATATATATATATATATATATATATATATATATATATATATATAATATTATTATCATTAATTTCTTCCCCTGTCAATTCATTTTTAATTAAATCCTTTTTAAATACTTCATTCTAAAAGATCTATTGTTTTTCTTTCTTTAAATTTCTCATTAAATGCCGTAAGTTCATTATTCTCTCTATTCGTATGTTTCTTCATTGTATTATATTATATTCATTGTATTATATACATGATATTATATTTTTTACTTTCCAATTAATTATTTCCGTTGTCTATCCACTGTTTATAATTTTTTAATATGTTATGATAGTTTACAGTTTAGATTTTTTACTTTTTTGCATTTTTACTCTTACTTATTTTTAAGTTATATAATTTTATTTCTATCAGTTTTTATTATATATATATATATATATATATATATATATATATATATATATATATATATATATATATAGTAGTATATATGAAATTTGTTTATATATAAATGAATTTATTGTTTTAACAGATGTGATCGTTTTACGTTTCGTTGTTTATTTATAAATATAATGAATATCATCTGTCAAAATAATAAAATATAATTTTTTGTTGAAAATCGAATCAGATTATCTTTTGTGGATGTAATAAAATATTTTTTATATTGTTTATCTTTACATTTGAGCGGCTTATTTCTAAAAGATGAGTTCAATAACACCACCTCGAGGGAATCCTTTTTGCTGTAAGTAATTTGAGACATTTTTTTAATTGTAAAATTTATTAATTTCATTTTTTATAAATGTTTATACTTCAATCTTATTTTGTATTGTTAATGAACGAATGTAAGTATACCAGAAAATGATACCTTAAAAAAATTAAAATATTAATATGTAATTGAACGTTACTTTAATATGAAAAAAAATAAATACATTTATATATTTGTGAAATTTTATCTATTTACTCTATTTTGTCGAAAAAATAGAAATGGTAGCATATATTTCATATAACTATCTCGGTATCATATTATAGTAAACTTTATCATGAGGTGAATACATTGAAAATATTTCGGGTCCTAAAACATCTCAATCTTATATGAACAAAATAAGGGATGTAGTGCTATATTTAGAAAATTACACTAGACTTTATTTACATAAAAACGCAAAACAGAGTTTCAGAAAAAATATACTACACTAAAATTAGTATGAATACTTATTTCATGATAACAAGTTCTTACAGGATGTATAAGTAGTATTAGTTAAATTCTAATTCAGTTCAAGTAGATGAAGGTTTGCGACTTGAATATGCATTTGTAAAGAGCAATTATGGAATATTTTTATGGGGTATTCGACTTGAGAGGACTTTAATATAAAAATAATTTATTATTTCTGTGGCGGAAAAAATCATGAACTAAAAATTAAATTGAAAAATAACTAATAAAAGTTGGTACAATTTCATTATTTCATAGAAGTATTTGAGTTTGAAATGCTCTTCATTGTAATGTTTTCAAATTATCTCTTTTCTTTAAAAAACGAAATCGAAAAGGGTAACATTTAATTGAGTTATTGCTTTCCTTTTTTTTTTAAAAAAAACTTAGCAATAATCATTATTATTGTGAAAATTGTTTCATTTTTTCCTATAGTATTAATTTTTCTTTATAAAAATACAGTAACAAAAAATAATATAATAACATTTATTTGCATGTTAATTAGGGACAAAGTGACAGTTATTTAAGAATTATTAACAACTTTGTACTTAAATACTAAACTTATTAATGATTTGAAGAGCATGATTTAATGTGATTGTTTTTAAAGGGGTAATTCAGCATTTGAAACAGTCTTTGCAAATAAAATAATGAATGTTTCTTTGATATCAAAAAAATCATTAATATTCTATTAAGTACCATCAAATGTATATTCTCTTTCTAAAAGTTTAGAAAAAGTAACAAATTCTTATTTCTTTTTTTTAATCTTTTAGGAAATTTTCTTCAGAACATTAGCTTTAGTGAGTACTGATATCTTAAAAATTTATTAGATTTTTGAATTTTACCCTGATGTATTAAAATACACAAAGATAAATATTTCTATTGAAATTTCACTTTAAAAATTTGTCATTTTAAATTAATAATGTTTTAGTTTTTCCGCAACATTTAACTAAATTTATTAATAATTTAAATATATTTTATGTGTACTATTATTTTATATTTTTTTAAGAAAAAAACTATTTCGATTGTTACAACGATAAATTACTTTTTTATTATCACCGTTAAACGATTTGAATGATTAAATTATAACATAAGTTTATTATTTTAGGCATACCATCAAGATATATGTTTGCAATTCAAGCCTCAATTGGAATGGCTATTGTTTATGGCTTCAAAGTATGTATGAGTGTTGCTATAGTCGGTATGGTGAACCATACTGCAGTAGCTTTAGAAGGTCAGTCTCATTCGCTTCCGAGTACTGGTTGTGCAAATATAGATGCTGAAACTGCTGGAGAAATTAAAAAAAAAGAAGTGTGTATTGAAGCTATTTTTTTTGTTTTATTTGATATGAAAAATCTATTCAGATCACAATTCTTGTAGTCTAACACGTCTTTTTTTAAAAAAAAGTTTATTCAATTATTATCTCCTCAAAATGTTAATTTTATCAAACCAAATGATTTTGGATTAGTGGACTTCTTCACAGTTTTCATATTTAATTTGATCATTGCAATTTTCTTTCTTTATTTTTCTTATTAAGAGTTTTTTTTAGTAATATAACTTTTAGTAGGTAGCTATTATCGTAACGGATATATTGAAATAAATGATTTATTATATATATATATATATATATATATATATATATATATATATATATATATAAATGACATTATAAATCGAAACTAACATTCAACAATATATCGAATTTCGTAATAAAAAATCATATTTTCCAGGATGGACCTTATGATTGGGATTCTAACAAACAAGCTTTAATATTATCTTCGTATTTTTGGGGATACCTTGTGTCAAATTTACCAGGTGGACAATTGTCAGAAACGTTTTCAGCGAAATGGGTTATGTTCTTCAGTGTTGCAATCAATGTCGTATGTTCAATGATGATGCCTGCGCTTGCAAATATGACTTGGGTTTTGGTTATAGTAATGCGTGTTTTGCAAGGAGTTGGAGGAGTAAGAATAGTTGAACGCTTCTAAATATAAACATGCTAATGAGAATTACAATAATATATTAATTCGATATACTGTAATGTGAAATATATATTTTTTTATTTTTCTACCTACACAGAGCGCATAATTATCGATAAGTTTCTAAAAAGAAGTTCCCAGTTTGTTTATGTTCTGAGATAATAGCATATTAAATTGAAAAAATAATCATAGTACGTTAAGTTAATATACTAAAATATATTTCTATTTTCTTAGGGTGTATCATTTCCAGCATGTCACGTTTTGTTAAGTAAATGGTCTCCACCTAACGAAAGATCTATAATGTCTTCCATCGCATACGCAGGAACTTCATTAGGTACAGTTCTAAGTTTACTAGGATCTGGATTAATAGCTGAATTGTTGGGTTGGGAAGCAATATTTTATATTTTTGGTGGCCTATCATGCATTTGGCTTCTTATATGGACATTGTTTATTTTTGATTCACCTGTGAAGCAACCTTTTATTACACAAAAGGAACGAGATAACATAATTGAATCTTTAGGAATAGAAGACCATGACAAGGTACATCTGAGTTATATATCAATGACATTAAAAGATATTATTATATAGGCAATAAATAGTAATTAATAATAACGAATACGTCGTAAATTAAGATTAACTGTAATAAAGTTTATAAAAATAAGTAAATAAATAGTACTGAAAAAAGAACACTATTTATAATTCAACTCAATAATATTATCGCTATTTAGCCGGTTTTACAGTTAATGTAAAATATTAATCTCGTTTGCAGTAAGAATCTAACGACTAAGTTGTTTTTCTCGATTAAAAAAAAATATTTTACTTAATGCACTCATATTTGTCGCGATATTTTATATTAATATATAAAGGGTATTATGAAGTGTTCGTTAAAGTGAAGTTCATATTTCGCAGGGAAATGTATTGTTTTTAGTTTTGTTCAATCTGTATATTAATTTTAATGTTGACGAAATACAATATATTGTAGTACAGCTACATATGATGAATGGGGCGCCATGGGTATTTTGTATAATTAAAAATTTGTGAGATTTCAATATGCTTTATTAATAAATATATTAATTGTAATAAATGTATATTTCATGATTTTATATACTTTAACACGTTGATTGCTATATCCACTATATGTGAGCAATGTTTGAGTTTCTGCACGGATTTCATCATAAGTTTGTGGATAACAGTTAATTATCCGATTAGTAGTGATTTTTCTAAATATTTTTTAGATATATGTTTAATTCAAAAATAAAATACCATTAAAGAATTTCTTACAGTTTGAAAGTTATTAGCGCGCTGCATTTCGTTTCAACAACAAATTAATATGTGCACATTTATTGAAAGTTCTTTTTTTGATCGATGTTTTTTTCTTACATTTTGTTGTTCATCAACCTCTTGTTGTTTTGTACCTAATCTCTGACGTACCTAGGGGTGCGTGACATACCCCGATGCTCGTCATGTGTAATCATATCATTGTTTCTAGGTTTTCTTATCTATGACTTTCTTCATTCATCATCTGGGGAAAATGTCAAAAAACGCAGATAAAACATCATTATGGTGGTGTATTGTTATTAATATACCCCCACCCTTCGGCCTAGCTCGTCAGTCTTATCGTCTTTAATTTTTCTTTTCTTGTAGCTGACCTTTTTATTTTACAATTTAGGCTTTATTGAATATGTATCGTTGGAGGGCAATATGTCTTCTTCTTAATTTTCCTATCCGGTTACAACCGGGTACTATTTTTATTTTCCCAACACTGTTTATCAATGGATTGTCATGGGGTCTTCTAGAGTAAAAGTACTATGCCATTCTATTTATGAACTCTGCAACCTTTTCTGTGTTAACTTTCTCATGTAGTTTTGTCGACTTTGTACCATCTGTTCTTTTTTACCGTCTGTTCATTTTTAACGCTTTATTTTGTGTGCGTTGGAGCGGTTTTATATATATGTTGTATGTATTCCTCTATATAGGAGCAGCGTATGTTATCACTACTTTGTATAACAAACAGCTTGTTTTCTTTATTTAATCCACTTTTTCTAGTCAGCATATTGTATATTTTGTGCAGTATGCCGTTCGCTTTTTTTTGTGCATTTAAGATATGCTCCTTGAACGTGAGTTTTCTATTCAAATGCACGCCTAAATATTTAATAGGTGGATGCTTTTTTTTTTTTTTTTTTTTTGAGCTTTAGATGTTATACGTCTTCTTATGATTTTGAGCTTAATTTGTTGACGTACCTAGAGGTGTGTAACATACCCTGATGCTATCATACTTTCAGCTGGTTTTTAGTAACCGTGACTACGTCAATTTTGTGGTCAACGATGAATCTCTTGAACTCGTCGTATCTCTTCTCGAGTCCGTTTGCATTCCATAATGCGACTCTAATTTGTTCTGATTGTGGGGTGAACTTTAATCTTCAAATTTGTCTAGATATTTCCAGACAACTCGAAACTTCTCTTGTTCTTAGTTCTTCCCTCATTTTTCTTACCAGGGTTTTCATCTCCTGTACCTCTGGAATATCTTTAAAGTGACTCAGTATTAGGTCACCTCTGTCTACGTTTGTCTTTCTCTCTTCTCTTGCTGGTTCGGCGGGTTTCTTCGACCACGCATTGACTCTTGGTGGAGGTGCATCTACGAACCTCACCTTCTTTAAATTAGAGAAATATGATTCCCTGTAGTTATATTCGGATCTGGGTTGCCTCCTTCTGAGGACCATTTTGCGGAAGTGATCCCTTTTCTACTGTTCCTTGATATGGACAGGGCAACCTCTATAGCTAGCTGGGTGTGATCCTCCACAGTTAGCGCACTTTACTGGCTTTTCTTTCGGTATTGGGCAGGAGCGTGATGTCGTTTTTTTTTCTTTTTTGCGTTTGGATGTTGTAGGTCCTCATATAATTTTGAACCAAGCTGTTGACGTACTTAGGTATGTCTGACATACCCCGATGCTCGTCATATCTCATCTTATGATTTGTTCTAGATCTTCTTATGAGCATTTATCATCATTCGCGATCTGGGAAAAATCGATGTTTTTTCAGAGAATTCAATGACGGTTAGACTTACACGCGAATGTATTGTGGCAGTTAATGTGTTAATAAATTTTCTATTTTAGTTAACTATATTTTTCTTTATAGACATATTCTACTCCGTGGAAAAGTATAATGACGTCTGTTCCTGTATGGGCTATAATTATTACACATACATGTACTATTTGGGGCTGGTATTTGCTTTTGATTGAATTACCACTTTATATGCAACAAATATTGAGATTTCCTTTATCAGAGGTAAATGCATTTTAAATTCGCAATATTCTCTAATTATACATACATACATACATACATACATACATATATATATATATATATAATATATATATATATATATATATATAATATTATTTATATCATCATTAACTATTATTAAACTTAAATGCAAAAAATGTACATATGTCTTTTTAACAATGAATTTTATTATTATTTTAAAGAATTCTGTTCGAGTTGCAATTCCATACTTTTCATTGTGGATCTTTACAATGGTTTTAAGTAAAGTATTAGATATATTAAGACACAAAGAAATGCTTTCAACCACTGCAGCTCGAAAGATCGCCACAAGTATTTGTGAGTAAAATTATTTTCTTTTCAAAGTAATTTAACCATATCTCTAAATGAATTTTAGGCAATGTGGTGCCAGCATTATGTCTAATTGGTATATATTTTAATGGATGTGACCGAAATATTGTAACAGTATTTATTACTATTGGAATCACTGCACTGGGTGCAATGTTTTCTGGATTTTTATCCAATCATATTGACATTGCTCCAAATTTTGCCGGTACTTTAATGGCATTGTCTAATACACCAGCTACGATATCTGGAATTGTCGCACCTATTTTTATTGGTTATCTTACGCATGATAAAGTAAGTATATATATATATATATATATATATATATATATATATATATATATATATATATATATAGTATTATCATTACCATTATACCTTATATTATCTCACGGTTGAGCGAAAGTCTCGTTGCATATTACCATTCACTGGTACTTGATCATACTTATTATGCTGACCATGAGGGTTGGTGAAGAATATATATATATATATATATATATATATATATATATATATATATATATATATATATATATATGTATGTATGTATGTATGTATAAGTATATAGATGTGTAATTTATTTATCTTAAATTTTAAATTATTTTCCGTTGTCCTATATTGACTTTTTATTTTTTTTAAAAAAACATACGTATTATTATCACAGAAAGCCATTGTAATGTCTTTTAAACTATATTTGTATTGCTAAAACGGATTATAATTTTTCTTTAAAAAAGTTTATTCGATGTTTTAAAGAAAATTTTATATTGGTTTAATTTTTTTATTCCGTAGATAATTTTTATGGTTCTAGTTGACATCCATATATCTTTCATGAAGACTATTTTCATTCACTCTTTTTTTTTAAAAAAAAAAAATAATACTTCTATCTTTATTTGAATTTATGTGTCTTATTTGAAAACTTTTCACAATTAATGTAAAAACAGTTTACGTGAATTTATAGTTCTGAAAAGCATTTGTTCGTAGATATGAGTGTTGTTTGCACAAAAATATTTAAATAGATTTTAAATAATGAATATTTGTTAGTGAAAATTATTATCATAAAGTTTTGTTTTCTTTTTTCAAGCCAACAGTTGATTCTTGGAACGTAGCATTTTTAGTAACAATAATAGTGTTTATAATTTCGTGGATTGTATATACTATTTTTGGAACTGGTGAAGAACAACCTTGGAATAAACCAGAATAAAGTATTTTAATTTTTATTTGAATTAATTTTTATTGTAACTAAATTTGTATTTTTTTAGGTTAAAATAACGAACTGAAAT
Organism: Neoneuromus ignobilis; assembly: GCA_029203775.1. NCBI lineage: Eukaryota > Metazoa > Arthropoda > Insecta > Megaloptera > Corydalidae > Neoneuromus > Neoneuromus ignobilis. The sequence goes on along the minus strand of CP092092.1, from coordinate 33,630,997 downwards.
TGTTCAAATATGGGCCGGAGAAGTTATAAATTTTGTTTTGAAACAATATTAATATATTTATATTAAATAAATTTTTTTCAATTGTACTCATTCTATTGAATAGTTATATAATTACATTAATCGATTATTTATATATTGATTAAAATGCTCAGAGTTTTACATGTTTATAGTTTAGCCTACATAAAATATAACTTAATATTTATTAGCACATAAAAAATAATTTAATATAGTTGATTATATCTGTATGTGTTAATTATGTTTTTTTAGTATACCTAAATGAATGTGTGTCTAATTTTTTTATAAGTGCAGTTGATTTATTGAAAATACTAAATTTTATATAAAATTGTATAAATGTTAAATATGTAAAAATCATATTATTTATGTTTTTATATGTGTAAATTAGTTTTTTTTTTTTTTTTTGGTCATGATTTATTTAGAGCAAAAATAAGATTGCTTTATGAGTAGATCAATTCTTTTCATAAGCAAGACAACAATTTTATTTTTTACTACATTCAACTTAAACAGTAAACAAATATTACAATAAATAAAACACTTTTTATCTATTTAGTCTTTATTTAAACCTAACTAATTTACAAAAATATATTGGGCCATAATTACATGGTAGGTATGGAACTACTAAATGTCCATATTTTAAACCTACTTTATGATCAATCTTATATAAACACTGTATAGGTCTTAACGCATGTTTAAGGTCTCTGAAATAAAAATAATATTTTAGAAAGAATATTTAATGTTTCTTATTAAAATAAATGTTATTTGGAAAATATTTTATAAAATGACAAATATACTTCTGATAATAATCATAAAGTATTTAAACTCACTTTACAATTATTTCAATATTTGTTTCTTGCCAAATATTTTTTAAAGCCATATGAACTACACCATCGTTTTGTATAGGGCTTAGAGTACAAGTGGAATAAACTACACTACCACCAACTTTAACTAATTTCATAGCATTGCTGTAAATATAGCATTAAATTAAAATAAATTAAAAAAAATGTCAAAAATATTTTTTTTTTTTATAATAACCTTAGAATTTGTGCCTGTAATTCTGGTAATTTTAATCTTTCTTTCATTCTTGTTTGTTTAAATATATTATTATTATTTTCCATAACTGAATGTCTATCAGTTGTACAGGGAACATCTACTAAAATTTTATCATATTCACAATCACTTATATTTCGTGCATCACTTTGAGTAATAATAATTTTATCTTTTTGTTTGTTTATATTATAAAAGTAATCGTGAAATACATTAGATATTCGTTTTAGTCTACTATCTTGAATATCGTTACAAACAAGTTTTTCAGGATATAATGTTTGTAACATTATTAATGATTTTCCACCAGGAGATGCACACATATCTAATACATGATCACCTGGTTTCAAACCTAATGCTAGCACAGGTAAAATAGAGCTTCCATCTAATAAATAATAATTTAAGACACCTGTGGATCCTTTATGAGGAGATTCAAATGAAGTTACATTTCCTCTTTCATATGTATATATATTTAAATACTCTGGAAAATGTAAATCACTTTCAGTTGCGATTTTAACAGGAAAATCATTATTAGAATCATAATATCTATAGTAATCTGATTCTAATAACCAATCTTCTAATCCTTTCAGTTTTGTTGCAGGCACATATTCTTGTAATGTAGAAGATGCAGCATCTAAAGGATTGTGAATTCGTGATGTATCGAATTCAGCTGATTGTAAACTGTCTTCTAAAGAAACATATTTTTTATCTTCTTGACTATATAAATGTAAGTCAGATGTTTTTAGAATGTTTTTATTTAATGAATTATTATTTTGATCATCTTCTTTCAAACTACTATGTAAAGAAACTATATCAGATTCATGTTTTGAATAAACAGATTCAATTTCTTCTTCCATTTTCATTGCTTTCACACGACTTAGTTTTTCTTCTAATTTATATATATTCTCTATTTGATTTTTTCTTTTTTCTTTTTGTTTAAAAGTACTAATTCTTTCTTTTTCCAGATTAAATAATTTTCGCATGTTTAAGGCGCCCTTATTTTCCAAATCAAACATGATTTTTTCTGTATCACTATAGTTATTAATTACAGCACAATATTTATTAGGGCTTAATAATGCAACACGCATTGACTTCCATCGTTCTCCAAACACACTTTTGTAAAAATCATCGAAATGATTTAATGCACGGTTTTTAGGAAATGTTTTTTTCCTTAATTCTGCCTAAAAATTAAATTAAAACATCAATAAATACATATATATTTATAAACACAAAACCAAACGTAGATAACATAACCTAAGTTATATTATAAATTGTTTCTAACCCAATGTTCTTTATTATTACTTTTCCATCTTCGTAAAACCTGAATAACATTTGTTGTTTTATTGTTTAAATTTATAAAATTTCTATTAAAATAAACTTTTCTTGCGATTAATGACATTTTAATATTATTTTTGTATTATGACGAGTATGTGAAAATGTCGGTAAGTTTAAATTATAATAACGTTTATAAAACGGAGTAATATAATTTCGAATTGATTTTTTGATAAATATAGTGTATTAGTTTTAATTTGATGTTAAATTTATCTTTTGGTATGATAGGAAATCCATAACTTTTTTATCGGTTGGTACCCCAGGGTTATTATGTAGTGCAGCGAAAATGAACGTAGATGAGAACATCTTAAATGTGACACATAGTTTACGTGAAATATGTAAGAGAAAATTATGTTTCTATACACATTTTGAATTATTCACGCACAAAACATGTTCATTCCCACTCATGAGTAGCATGAGGCATGATTGTCATATTTAATTTAAAGAGCTTATTGTAAAATAAATAAACGTATTTGTTGATTGTCGCCGCGAGCACAGACGTACGTAATTATTTTGTGTGTACGTCGTAAATGTAGTGTAGAAAGATACACAGCTGTTACAAATGTATCTGAGATTAATCCACAAAGCCCGGGACAAAACATGTATCCGTGAGTGTATTGATCTGCTTGTGTAGATATACATAGGTAAATTATATCATTTTAATAAGATATTTTATAATTATGTAAGATCATATTGTATTATTTATATTATTTGCATTTATTATATTTTTCATTTTTTATATTCACATGTGTATATATATATATATATATATATATATATATATATATACATACACGTACATTTTATTTATTTTTTGTATTATTATTTATTTAATAAAGTATTTTTTTTATTTTATATGTTTATTTTTATGTACACCATTTTTATTTCAATAAATATATATATTTTTTTTGCTTCTAAAATTGTTATTCAATATAATTACCTGTGTGTGCTTTTCTTACATTTAATGTGTTTGACATCTTCACATATTATTTTATAATCAATAAATTGATTTAATAGCTATGTATATTCATAAGGAACTGTGTATTTGTGTATCGATGTCATTGCTACAAAAATAATATTCTTAAAATTGTTTTTATCATTATTTTCTATATATTTTATACTTCAAATTATCTACTATAGAATTTAAATAACGAAATAATAACATTTTGTATTTTGAATAGTAACATTAAAAATCATGTAGATCAAATGATTAAAATTAATAATTATTTAATTTTTAAATGATTAATAATTTTATTTAAAAATTAAAGTTTACAAATTAAAAAAGTCTGACTTATTAAATCATTTTAAAAATAATAAATACAAAAACTATCATATATTGTCAATAATTAAAATAGTAACATAATAATATTTAATTGTGTTTATAAATGAAATGTATATATTTACAGTTCAGTGCAAAAATAAATTCAATGTAATAAAAAAAGTTTTATAGTTATGAAAAATATGGAAAACGAATAAACTAAATTAATCAAAATTAATAATATACAACAGTAAATTTATCACACGAAAAAATTATTAAAAATAAAATATAATAGCCGATCGTTAAAAAAATATGTGTAAATGTGTAAGTAATTATTAACTATTCATATTAAAATATTTAATATAAAATATTTGATTTACATTTGGTTTTATTACTATTATAATATAAAAAGTCATTAAATGTATATGTCGTTTAAATGCCATGTTTTATAAAATGTGAATGGTTATTATTACAATCCTAAAGTGCAATGAATATTGATTTAATTTAAATAATTCAGTAATAATTTTAATGAAGTTTGATTATTAAACAGATGACGTTTTGTTGTATCTTATTTAAATACCAAATTGGTGTTATTTTGAATGATAAATAAGTAAATTAGTTATTATATTATAATTCCATAATGTTTATGTAGAAAAATAGATATTAATAATTAAAATAATTTGTTTTCATATATATATATATATATATATATATATATATATATATATATATATATATATATATATTAATATAAAGTCGATTAATGTCAGTTAATATATTCATATTTATATAAAATAAAAAAATATGAAAATTGGCACTGAATTAAAATTTAAATTTTTTTTCAATTTTTATGTATCAAAATTTTTTTTGGGTATAATACTTTAAAACATTGAAATGTTTACAGCATTATAATCAGGCAGATTTGTAATAATTTTAATAAGTTCATTAGTTTCAATTTCTTAAATATGTGTTTCCTGTAAAGAGAAAAAAACAGTTCTATTTTGTATTTTAATTACTTTATTTATTACATTATACGGTTAGAAATATAAGTGATAAAAAACGATTACAACAGAAAACAAGATTGATTCATTTTTTGTAATAATTATAAAAATGACTAGCAATATTTTTCAACATAGTTTCTCTGCTTCTATAGACTCGTTTCTTAGATGTTTCTTTTCCTCTTTTATTAAGAAAGAGGAAAACTTGAACACATTTTAATATTACTAACACATTTTCATAACAATGAGATTCAATTCAATTTATTCACATTTTTGTTTGTATTTTTTATAAGGAATCAACTATGTCTCTAAAAGCCTTTTATAATGAAAGTTTTGATGAATTCCATGGATTTCTATCAATATATTTGCCAATTTATTCTTAATCAGTAAATAACAAACTAATTAATCGTTTCATGTAACAGATGAGTATATTTTCAATTAATAAGTTGAAAATATATTTCACTAACAAAAAATAAAAAAGAAGGTTATAAATAAACTTATAAAGTTATTCTCAGAAACATGTATGAACATTATTATTATTATTGAAAATTATATTTCCATATGAGAAAAATAATAATAAATATGGACGCAGTTCGAAGTCAATCTAATAAAAACATATATGTTTCTTTGCATTTTGAAGTAGACAAATTTGTAGTGTAATTTTCATTTATAGTTACAGTTCAATTGCTTTCATATTAGCATTCATTGATTTTTATATTGCGTTTGATTTTTTTGTAACAAAATAGAGCACGTAATTTATAATTTTATATACGTAGTTTCTTAGAATCGATGTTATTTTCAGTTTAACATTTTATGTTTACACTCTATAACTTTCAAGTTAGTTTATATCATTGTCTTGTATCTTTCAAATAATACTTATTTAAAACATACCAAAAATTTACATTTCGTTTTTGCCTAAAACTCGTTGAATTTGCGTGATTTAAATTTATAAAGATTGTTATCCAGTAAAATCTTTAATAGAGGTTCAAATAATAGTAAAAAAAATATATTCAGTAAAATATACATTGAACGTTTTATTAACATTGAATTAAAAATTTACATTGATTAAAAAGTAGTTTTTCGTGAACGGTTTTATAAAACATAAAATTTCATGATTTTATTTATTTTTTAAAAAAATATATCAATAAAGACATCGATGAATTTTTTTATTAAGGAAATGTTTAACCTTCATTCAAAATAATAATAAGTGTAATATTAAAAATTATAAAATCAACCTAATTAGATCTTATTAATACCTCGTTTTTAAAGGATCGGAAATAATAATTATCTAGATGTTTTTAATAAATGAAAACAATTTCAGTTACATAGATAATATGTAGTCAATAGTTAAAAATGAAAAAAATATTTTGTTAGAAATCCATAAAAATATTTTATTTATATTTTGGTCCGCGATTAAATATTAAACCTACGCATTGAAATAATACTTGTTAAAAACATTTCTCTCTTTTAAACAAATTGAAAGAATACAAGATAATATTTTTTCTATTCTTTTTGTATATTAAAAAACGTTGAATATGAATTTTAATATGATAAAATATATTTCAATATCATTTTTTTAATGTGATTGATTGTTTAATAGATGAATGAGACAGTTAAAATAGTATAATTAATTGTTTTTCTAATATAATTACACACAATTAAATATTAACGAAATTCACTTTACATTTTCGTACCATGGTAAATTAATTTTTATACAAATATATCATTCATCTCAATATCACAACTATTTATAAAAGTATTCAATAATTATTTATTATCCATTTTATTTGCCTTCGATGGTCAGTGATTATGTTCAGAAAATCTTGCAGTGTGTTGAAATGGGTAATTTATTTATAGCATACTTACCATAGATGATAATCTTTGTTATTCAAAATATATTGTACTTTAAAAAATCGATTTAATATTAGTTTGAGCTAAAAACACTGAAGAAAATAACGATTACAAGTAAAGGTTTTTACAAAATATAGAATATTCGAAACTGAGATTTATTTAGATTCTTATCCTTTCTTCTAAATGATAATAGAAAAATTTATAAACCTCTAAACGTACAATTTAACTGATTCCTTCTTGATGAACTTTTATAGTTTCAAAAAAATCAAATTTAACAAAAATGGATATATATATATATGTGTGTGTGTGTGTGTGTGTGTGTGAAAAATAGAAAGTAGATTAAAAGTTGAATTATTATAATTTCTTTCTTGAAGAAAGTTCTAAAACGATTTTAAATATTTGCGAATCACTTCACGCTTCATTTATTTTTAATTAAGAATTGAATGAAATTACCTTATTTGTAAAGACATTAAAAATAAATTATACATACATACATACATATATATATATATATATATATATATATATATCTAATAGTGTGTGTGTATGTATAGTCTATGTAGATGTATGAGTGTATAGTAAAATTACTAAATAATTTACATAAATAATTTAAATAGTAATTTTACTATATATTACCTACTGTTTACTTACCATACAAACTTAATAACAATAACTAAACAGAACGTTAAGAATTTTCAGCCATTTTGTGTGAACATCAAGTACAATAACACGCCGCAACAACACTTCATAGTTAAATTGCGAATTTGCACGCAAACTAAATAAGGCACGCTATTTCTCTTTTTAATTGCTTTAATTGTATGAAATAGATAAGCATCAGATCGATTAAACAGAGGTACATTTATTATACAGAAGTGTTAAAAGTTTTACGAATTATATTTTTTTATGTGAAATATCTACTTATTAAAAATACAAGCATACATTAGTAAAATATATTTATTATCTCTATAAGTATCTGTTTTTGTATTAAACAATATGTGTACATTTTTGTGTAGTTTCCCTCTCTCTCTCTCTCTCTCTCTCTCTTTATATATATATATATATATATATATATATATATATATATATATATATATATGTATGTATTTTTCTAGTAACAAGCATTAAGTTCAACAATGTATGTATACATGAAAGTTGCGAGTTGTTTGTACACAAGTGTAATATAATACAATACAAAACATTGAGTATACTTGACATCCTCCTTATCACTGAAATAAACACTTCAAAATTTCATAATCTGGAATTGATGTTTCTGTACTTCAAGCGTAATAAAAATTTGTAATACTCGGCATTAATAGTATTTTTTTTTTAAAAAAATACAATGTATATAAAATTTTATATGAAACTAATTTTTAATCATTTTTTTTAGTATCGATGCTTATTTTTTTAGTATTTATTAGTCAATAATCGATTGAAAGATAACATAAGATATTGTAAAATATTATAGTTAAAAAATAGTTGTTAGTGTTTCAGTTAAAGGAAGAAAAATAGATAAAAATTTAATTTAGAAAAATTATATATATTATATTAGGTTGGCAAATATCTCCCTTCCGCCTTCTGGTCTTTTGAATTTCGCGGCTATGTACAAAAAAAAAAAAAAAAAAAAAGCGGAAGGGAGATACTTGCCAACCTAATATATATATATATATATAGTTAAAACATTAAATTAAATAATCGAATAAACAGATGTTAAATAACGTTTTGAATAATTGTTACGTATAAATTTTTAATAGTTTATCAAATTTGTTATAAATTATTGATATCTTCGACAAGAAATAATATAATGCAAGTAGGACCATTATTGTTAATTATTATTATTTAAAAAAAAATAGCATAGTGTATTAAATATTTTTAGTATGATTATTTTTAATATAATTTCTAGAAAATTTCATTGAAAATTTAAATATTAAATATTTAGTAATTAATTTTGATATATGCCATATTAATTTGCAATATTCTCAGATGCGTTTATATACATCTATATATATATATATATATATATATATATATATATATATATATATATATATATATATATATATGTATATGTATATGTATATATTGTAAAATATATTGTGTTTGTCTAAAATTAGAACACAATTTAAATCCTAAGTATATTGTTAGTCAAATAACACCCACGCACTGAAAAGATATAAATAAATACATCCGATATTGATTGATTGACGTTCTCTAGAAAGTAATTAACGAAATATTCAGATCAAGATTATTCTGCAGGTTTGCGTGATATGTCTAAATTCAAATATTATTCTGTTTGTATTTATCGAAGAGGCGCTACTGTTGCGTGTATCAAATTGCGTTATACATTGTTGTCTTATTGTTCCCGTGACGGTTTTATTCTATAGAAATTAATCTTACTTGTTTCGAATCAAAGAAGCGATTACATTCGTGCATTATTATTGTTTAATGCTTTGGCGTTTAAAAGTTTGTAATCTATATATACAATATAAACATACACACCATACACACACACACACACATACACACTTATATATATATATATATATATATATATATATATATATATATATGCAAACATAACGCAGATATACAAACTAATCGTTAAAAATTTTTCATTAGTAATATTCAACTCTGAGTTAGAGCTTTTCTTATTGCGTTTCGATTTATAATATGGTTTAAAATTAATTTTCTATAGTGTCTTAAATTTAATTTAATTAAGTTGGAAGAACATGAATATCAATTGATCTATCTAATTATTATTTACTTTATAAGGGAAGTGAGCAAATAGTACTATAAAACTAAAGTAAAGAGATTTATATTTATTAAAATTATTAGAGATTAATATTTTTTTTAAATATTTTTTAAAATTTGTTATCTTTTAATAATTAGAATAATGTGAAGTTTAATTATAGCAAATATTAAAGAAACATAAAAATATGCATTGAAATATAATATATATATATATATATATATATATATATATATATATATATATGTTTGTACATACTCAATAGGGTTGTTTTTGTTTCAGCTGAACGAATTTTAAAAAGATGTAGATCAATAATTGTTAAATTTTAATTCGTCGAACAGAGAAGAGAATTAATAGAAAGGAACGAACTACCCCACGTAGTAAATAGAAACATCGCGCAAAAAATTCAAAGCAGCATGCATGCAAATACTACGTCGCAAAACGGATCATTCGTCAAATGGACCTATCAAGGTGTATTAGCCAATCAACTTCTATTCTACCATCAGGCATAGACACGGTACGCGCTCTACATCAGACAGTAGTATCTCTGCGGGCAGCTCTTGAAAATTCTCAGACCGAATTGACACGTCTTAAAGATAAAATCAAAAGTCGTGCTGAATACAGAGAAGCGATCGAGAAACTGTCACTCGAGAACCATATACTTAGACGTAGAATAATCGATGAAAATAATCTTAAAGGCAATGATTTGCAGCTGCAAGGCGATGAAGAATGTTTAACAATTAACCAGTTGAATAATCGAGAAGAAAATATTAATTGCGAAGATTTAAATATTAGCGTTTTAAGTAATCAGAAAGTGGTTATTGAAAATAATTCGGACGAGCTTGATTCGAAACGAATATCGCAACAAACGAACACTATTAATAATATAACAAATAAAAATATAACTGCTGATATTGTGAATATAACCAGCGATTTAAAAGTAAATAATGATTTTAATAACGGTGAAAAAGATAAAATCCATATAAAAATCAATGGTCATAGTGTAGAATCAAATTTGAATAATTTCGAAGAAGACGCGAAACAAGAACTTACTTATCATCAAGATTGTGTTAAAATAAAACCTGAAGAGAATAACGTTGACAAATTGGATCGAGTGAATATAAACAATTCCAATTGTAACAATGTTGATGAAGAAGTGAGTAGTATAGATATCCGTATGGAGAAGAAACGTAATAATAAACGTCTTCTATCCGACGTCAGTCAAGATGCAGGAAGCAATGAAACAAAAGAAAAATGTTCCTTGGATCAACAGAGAAAAGATATTTCTAATAAAAATGTCATACCGAAAATTGAATTATCAGCAACAAATGTGCAAGAAGAGCAACAGGACACGACGGTGTCGAAACAAGTAACTGAAGAAAATAAAAATATCGATATTAAAACGGTTAATTTAGATATAGAAAAAGATGTGGAAAATTTAAGTCTGAAGTCCTTATCGGAAGGTGATAATTCTGTGTTTAGCGATAATGAAGTGCAGCAAGAACATAATAAAGTAGAGTCAGAAAACGAATCAGAAGAAGTGGATGATATTGAATTGATATTCACGACAGAAGAGACTAAAGAAATCGGAGCACTTCAAGAAGATTTAGTTTCGATAACAGAAACTGAAAAATGGACAAAACGAAGTGTATCCGATACGCCCGTTTTACTTAATTTCAAAACTGTTGATTTCGATTCAGGTGACTTAAATGGCGATAACATAGATGATGACGTATTCGATAATCAAGATGTTGACAATGTAACATCCGCACAAAAAGAAGAATCAGTTCAAAGGCATTTAACGAGAGTAGACAAGTCATCTGTCGGAGATTCGAATAAAAAACTATTGCAAACAACGACAAACTCTGATACATTTAAACAGCAAAAAAGTACTGAAAGTACAGATTCCTATGTTGATTCGAGTTTTGAAAATAGGTCACTTGAAAAAGATGAAAGTTTTGATCAGTTTGAAGAACGTGATAAACGTTTGCAAAAAATGTGGTCTCAGTGTTCGGTTCTTGTCGAAACAGATATATCGAAATGTGGAGTTTTGGAGGAACCGGAAGTGCCAAATTTGTCCGGGAGAAGAAACACGTGTCCCAATCCGCTCGCGTATCGTCCGATTATCCATAGAGATGCTCTAGGTAAATCGGGTACGAATAGAACATACGGACTTAAATATGGGTCGAGAAGTCCTAGAAACTCCATTGGAATGACACCGATGAGACCGATTTTAAACGAAAAGAATTCTCCCAAAACAGAGAGTGAAGCTCAGACAGATATATCGGCATTGCCTTGTCCGTGGAAATCAGAAAGTTATTTAGCTCACAAAGTTAGTCACAATTTTACAACTCTGCCGTCGAAATTCGCTCTCCCCGTTTGCCAGCAACCGAAAATTAGACTTTCGGAAAAAACACAAGAAGCGAGAAGAGTCCTGTTGTCTGATATCAATTTTACGAGCATGGTTCCGGAGTTATCTCGTTCTGCGGATCATCTCTGTCAAGAAGGGAATGAAAGTACGCCTCAATATCAAACGTACACTCGCGGCCCGTTTCTAAGGACACCTGAAGTACCGAGAAAATATGATTGGACGGATAGTTTAACATCTCCAAATTTCGGAAGGTATTATTCTCCTAGTGATTATTCAAATTTTGGATCGAGCAGATTCGATGGAAGTAATCAACATATGAGTAGGTATCGTGGATCATTGACTTCAATTAATTCGCCAAGTCAGTACGAAATTTCGACTGGAGGCAGGAGCACATTTTCTTCTTCATATTGGAAACAAAACTGTCCGGCTAGTTTTGAGAGTTATAGGGGAACTTCGTTTAGTAAGTGTCTTTTTTTTACAAATCAAATACGTTTCAATAGTATATGACATTTTTAAAATAATATTTTTACTTTTTTACATTTATTTCCATATGATATTTTATATAAAATAACAACTAACACTAATTTTAAATAATATATATTTTATGAACATTGTTTTTTAAGAATAGCTATAATTAATTAATTATTTAAAAATGAAATACGAATTTGATAAACTCAACTTTTATTTTCCAATCATTTATATAATCACTATCATTGTCAATAATGAATTGTTATAAAATGTCAATTCCTTGTTTGCAGAAAAATCGTTTTACAAACTTAATTATTTTTCATGAATGTTTTGAATTTTCGATTTTTGGATATTGTATATTTTCTAAAATTGATGTATAATAAATAAATTACGATAAATAGAAATCTTGAAAATGTAAACCACAATATTAAAAAAATATGATTTCTTATATCTGAAAGGTTCGAGGCCTACTTTTGGATCAGTACCAACATCGCCTACAAGACAACATAGAAGTAGATCTGTTCCTTTGGTGCAAAGATCTGTTGACGGAGGTTATTCAGGCCTAACTGGAAGTCGATACAGTTTTGGTCGCAGTCATTCGAGGCCTACATCACAATGGGGTTTTGGACAACGGAGTAAAACAAGATCCAGAGTTACTTTTGAAGGTTGTTTTTATTTAATTCTCTAAATGCGTATGTGTTTTTTTTTTTTTGGAACTTGCTAATATTTTCAGATACTAATTTGAGATTTAGTAATAGAACAAATCATTCGTTACCCGATTTACGAAGTGATAGTTATGATAGCGGCGGAGATTCAACAGATTCGTTAGTTGAAGAAGCAGAGCATTATTTAAGGAGATCGATCGATTGTATGGTTAGTGGAGGAACAGGTATTGGACATAGTGGAACGAGTTGCGAAGGGTGGAAAACTGAAAAGACGAGAGCGAGACGAGCTTCAGCACCAGATCCTGTCAGAGGTAATATAATCATTTATCGATTTTTTTTTATATAATAATTTCATTGATTTAATTTTTTTAGAAACTGATCCACCTTCTGGTTCAACGCCATATTTACCACGTCAAGCACGAGATCTCCGACCTGGTCATTGGGTCAAGGTAATCGGACCTGAAGGGAGAGTTCGTGGTGGTCGTGTTAGACACGTAGGCCCGATTGCAGAACCAGTAACTCAAGCTCAATCAATAGGTAAAGATGTTTCGTACGTAGGAGTTGAACTGGCGACACCTACTGGAAATAGTGACGGATCATATCAGGGGAGGCGTTTTTTTGATTGGTACGTATTAAATTTGTCTATTTTTTCTATTTAAAATCGCCTGAACGAAGAATTATTTTTGAAAATAACAGTTTATCTTCGTTACACATTCATTTCATTGTTTATTACGCATCGCTGAATATGAATTTATTTTCTCTGGTTAGACAAGTTCAGTTCAAATACGAAGGTTGTTCAAGGCAATAGGTGGTTGTTAATTCTCTTTTATATTGCAAATAATGGTTTATATGTCCTTTATGAAAATTGACAATAATTACTTTTGTATTGTAATTCATTTATAAAGTACTTTAAATTAGTTATCTTGAATTAACATCAAATTTTATTCGCAAAATAAATAAATATCGCATTTCTGATTACGATTCGTTCCTCAAACAACCAAGAAGTTTCTTTTTTGAAACAATGATCGGTGCGAAAAAAAATTTGTACAATAATATAAAAAAAATATCATGAGAAAAAAGGGAAAATCGTAGCGCAATCAAAAAGCAATTTTCACCCAAGAAAATTGATATTTTGTCTGATGAGATTTGATTAAAATTACCTATTATGAACATTTGTAAAGTAATCAAATCTTTACTATTGGAAATTCTAAAATTAATGGTCTAAAGCGAGTCATACAGAAAAACGATTGATTTTTGTGGAAAAATTTTCCATTATGACAATACCAGATTATATACATCGTTTATTACTAAAATGAAATTACTGAACGAATTAAGAAGTTTTATGTCGTTCTATATACCCACTTAACCTATGTTTTCTGTTAACCATTTCTTCTAATATCTCTGAAATAATTCAAGTGAAAAATATTTTGAACATTTATATCTGAACAATACAGTTAAAAAACATTACTAGTTTTTGTATTCAGAAATTATAAAGTTACTCGACAAAAAGATCAAAGTCAGAAAATATTTTTTGCATATTATTAAATAAAGTTTTTTTTAACATATAGTTTCTTTTTTCGTTTTTTTTTTAAAAAAATGAACTTACGAAGTTTTCGATAAATCATATAAGTGTGTTATCAATAACGCATTTAATATAGTAAAATATTAACATAAGACATTAATGAACTTCAGAATTTTGAATTCATATTTTCAATAATGAATTCAATCTGCAAAATTGATCTTTAAGATATGAATAGTCGTTAAATATTATCCAAATTTTTTTATATAAAAACGTAAGAAATAGATAAAAAAATTTTTTAGAACATAAACATTTAAATAAAGAAACTGTGAATTAAGGATTATAATATATACATACATATTTAATTTATTGTCAATATTTCAGCGAACCAGACCATGCAATATTTGTACCTTTTAAGAAAGTGATCATGGCTTGGAGCACTTGACAATGTAAAGGAATTTGTCTTCATTGAAAAGCATAAAGAGACATAAAATGTTGATATGAAAAAAAAAACTAAAAAAACAATAATAATTATAATAATAAAATACAGCTTTTGAGAATTTACACTGACACCGTATGACAGATAAAACGTGTCAATTTCGAGATTGGGTAGTACGCGATTTATATCAAATATTCAAATAAATTATTAACCGAGTATTCAGCTTTTAATAATCATCAGTCTTTTAAATATTTTGAAAATATATCAAAACTATTATCACGCGAATAATGTCAGATAAAATCCTCAATAAACTGTATACATTTACTTAGACCGATATAAGATCTACTATTTTTGAATATTATCAGGGCTGCTAAAATTGTTATTGAAAATGTTAATGCAAAAATTATTTTTTCATATGTTTAAAGTTACAGTTCATTTTGTTCGAAATGAAATGAAGTGAGATGTTAATGAGAGATTTATGTATGGATACACAGGGATAAATATCATAATATTTACTGTTGCCTTTTGAAGCTAGTTCAAATAAGTTTTACACATACATACTTACATACATACATACATACATATATATATATATATATATATATATATATATATATATATATATTCATATATATGTATTCATAAGCACAATCAGATGCTTATTATTAGTAATAATTTATATATTCGACTTAAATTATATTTTCACATTTTTTTATATGGTTAAGCAATTAAAAATTATAAATAAACGCGAATGCCAATCACTCAGTGTATATATTTTTATTATTCTATTTTTATTTTTATTAACAGAGACCGTATTTTTTTAATCTGTACGAGAAGTGAACTTAAGATTTTATGTATGAAAAATATAACTTTCTATCTGTTATGGAATAATTGTAAGCGTGATACAAAAAAATATTTTCACTATTAAATAAAATACAATTATTTATTTCAATACATGTTAGCAAATAAAGAAAACAATTACACAATTTTTTTATATTTATTTTGATTGTAAATATAAATAGCCAAAAATTAAACTAGTGTGATTATTTTAAAGAAATATCGATGACTTTTATTTGTAAATTGTTAAGGGGGTATTCTAGTCTAGACGTATGAATTTTAGGTGTTTTTTCGGGCGCTATAAAAAAAACCAATAAATATTTTTACTATCCATTTTTATCAGTTATTTATTGACATTTTAAGAGTATAAAAAAGTATTATTAAAAACAAAAAAATCAAAATTGAAAAAGGTACAGGCTGGTAAAGTGGGGTCTTGAAAAAAAAAGGTGTCTCCTGGTTGACGTGATTCCAACCCTTCCGGTCATTTGAAACAAAAAATTTTTTGAAATTATTGAAAAAGAAGGCTGTAGTAGTATCGTCGCTTAGGGAAATTTAAAAAAAAAATTTTCGCAAAATTTGAAAAAACAGTCATTTGTGCCCTATTTTTTCAACTTTCGGAATTTTTTAAAATAGTAAAAAACAAAATTTTCAAAAAATCCTAGGCGGGGGTAATCACTGTTATATTGAGAAACTCTGTACCAAATTTCAAGTAAATCGGTCCATTAGAACTTGAGATATCACATCAACCGTGTCGAAAAAAGTAGTTTCGAGAAAAACGGGTTTAAAATTGATTCGTTCCGGCCAGACCGGATTGGTTGACACGTCACAAAAATAGCTATAACTCCGAAAATAATTCGAATTTCGAAAAATACTCTTAAAGACATATTCTTAAAGGTCTAAACTTTGAAAATATGCAAAAAATCGATTTTTTCGAAATTCTAGACTAGAATACCTCCTTAAATATTTATGATTTCAAATAAGTTATTTGTTTCACAAAATAATCCATAAAACATCTTCTATGGTTAATTATATTCTATAAGTAGGTGTCGTGTTTCTCTTAATTTTCTATTTTATTTTGAGAACTGATTTTTGTTTCCTGATATTCTTCCTTATTTCTATCATTCCTGGTACAGATGTCTTACAACATTGTTTTATTTCTTATTTGGTTTATCTCAAGTTCATTAATTTTACTGTACTGTTTCTATACTTAATTCTTAAATACCTGTCTGACTTTTCGTTTGTCTTATTTATCATGACGTAATTTTATATATATATATATATATATATATATATATATATATATATTAGTAGAAAAAAATTGTTTATGATTCAATCAATACCTATTGTTTGCCAATAGATACGGTCTCTGCTTATTTTATATTAATCTACTATAATAAATATTAATTATTTGATTTAAAAACTTTGCTACCGAAGAGTTAAAAATATATACGTATCAAATATGAAAAATACTCGTATAATAAAAAAATCGCAATATCTATTTAAACCAAATGCAATATATATTCAAATCAATAAATTTATAAAAATATTTTATATATTTAAAATAATATTTAACTATTTCCTCTTTCTAGTTGTATGTTATTATAATATTTTATTATTTATTCACATAAGTAATATCTAAATCTAGTTACAAATTTTAAGGATTTATCAGATTATTTTCAAACAAAAACATTTTTTATTATGTATTCTGCTTATATTAATATTTTTTTAAAAAAAACATTTAAAAAAATACATTTTTAGTATGTAGATATTTATAAAAAAAATACTATTGAAAACGTGATTACTTATCAGCTATTTGTTTAGATTTTTTAAATTGATATTTTTTTAAAAAAAAATCAGTTTTGTTTGAAAAAAAATGTAATTAATTATTTTGAAAAATATGTTTTATTATTTTTTACTGGTGAAATGCACATTTTTCTCGTCATTAAATTTCTATTTAATAAAATTGTATATATAATATATTAAATCGCATGATATTTATTAAATTTATTTATTTATTTTACTATAATATTTCATATATTTTTTGAATGATTTCGAAATCGGATTGAAAGGAACTGAGATAATTTTTTATAAGTTGGGTTAAATATATAAATGATATCATCAATTGTGTTCCCAACTTTTGATTTCCAACCTAAGATCCGTGAGTCGAATAATATCTACGATAACGTTTCAGTGAGTTTCCAACTCTGAACCTTGTCTATAAATAAACTTTTTCAAAAAGAATTCTATATACTAAGTACATATCTTTGTTTAACATTATTTGAACAGATTCTTAGATACAATTAGTATTAATTTGGATAAAAATAACAGTACGATTCTGCGAAAAATACGGTTTTAAAATGGATCTGTTAGACAGAAAAGGTGGGAACAGTTTGTCTAAACATTTCAGTTAAATAAATATTGATTCATTTGAAATATTTATACAGATTTATTTGGTAAATTATATTTTATCTAAGAATCTAAAATTATAATTCTTCTTCATTGTATTTATTTATTACTACTGCGTTTTAACAGTTTTAATATTTGCGTTGTTCAATTTTGATTTAATTATTGAAATTTTGATTTTAAATTAAATTTCATTCATGAAATCGAATTCCTTGAACATTTATATGAAAATGATAAAAGTGTCATAAACTTTCAATAACTACAACTAAACAATAATAAAGGACAGAGAGAACAATAAGTAATAACAATAAAGAACATATATTCAAAGAATACAATAAGATTATAATTTTTTTTTAAAAAAAAACAGCCTTAAAATGTTACCATAGGCATATATTAAATAGTTCTGTAGTATATATGGATAGAAAGTATGTATTCGACAAATATCAACATTAACTCGCGAAAAATATTCAGAAATCAAATAAATTTATTTGTTATACCAATGAAAGAATTAATTTTTTATATGTCCATTATTTGTTCAAACTTAACACATAACTTTTAGTTTTTAAAATTATAATCGTATATGAAATATACAGTTTTATTAATTATTTAATTTTTTCGATAATTTCCATATATATTCATCTATATTAATATTATACAACTTAAATATTATATCAAATACTTCAACTATATAATAATGTTATTAAATGTTACTCAATACTGTTAAGTATTATATAAACAGACTTCTATTCATTTTCAACTTAAAAAAAATTCTTCTATGAAACTCAATAAACTTCTCGATGAACTAAAGTGCTTATAGGTGCAGCAGAAATAATATTTTCTTATAAAGAAATGACTTCATTCTATTTTAATCTCATGTCTAATATCTATAATATATAAATCGACGTTAATAAAAATAAAATCATTTTTATATTTTTCAATACTTATTTTGAACTAGTTTCTTAGGTGTATTTAATCTTCCAGTCGTATAGATTTAACATTTAACTAAATAAGAATTGATAATGAAAAAATCCTGTTGTTTTTCTAATAAAGATGAATAAATATTAACAGTCAGTTTTACAAGACGTAAAAATATTCATACGGTTAAGTTATTTGAAGTAATAAATTGTTTATCTTCGTTTATTCAAGAATATAAATTTATTAAATGCGATTATATATCTTTAACAGAAAATAAAATGACAGTATTTTTACATTAAACAATATATATATATATATATATATATATATATATATATATATATATATATATATATGTATAATTGAAAAAAATACCTATAATAAACTACAATAGTTTATAAATTTTAATTAATTGAACTCAATTGCTTGGTGCTTAATGTATACAACTGACATAAGACTTCATGTATCCTATATCGTACTTTACCTATTTGAGTTCATAAAAAATAGAAAAAATTAACGTTCACATATATTATGAATTAGTATTTAGTAATCTTGACTTAAAGTTCTTATTAGACTGGCTGTTATTTTTATGTGATATAAAAAATGTAAGGTTATATTCTTATAATTTGATTATAATATATTTATATATATATATATATATATAAATATATATATATATATATATATATATATATATATAATTCAACTATACTTATAGTTTATTATATAATTAGAAAATAATTAATTTACACGAAACATAATTTATTAGAATGATTAACGTTAAATAGTGTTTCTTTCATAAGAAATAAATTAAGTATTTAATGAAAAGTAATTATTTAAAATATAGGTCGTTTTTTTATTTATGGTCATTATTTTGTGTTTTATATTATTTAGATTGTAGTAAAATACACAATTATTCTTTTGAATTATATTTGGTTTATTAGTAATTATTTTACGTTGAGTACTTTAAAGATTGTATAACTTATGGTGAAATATTATTTATTTGTTTGAATATAATCAAAAAATATAAATATTGTACATTTATAATTCTCTTCTCTAATTTGTACTAATCAACTATTAAAAAATTAAATCATGGTAATTCAGTTTTTCAATTTGATTTGATTTAACGTGGAATTTAATTTAAAACTTGAATGTACATTAATTCATTTATTTAATAATTTTATAAACCATTTTATTTAATTACTTAATAATGTTTAATAAATAAATTATTGAAATGTAAGGAAAATAAATACTTATTAAAATTTATTATATTTGCTTTTCGTATTAAGAACATTGTTAAATTCTCTTGAAATGAAATTATAAAAAAAGCTAAATTTACTATTTTACTATTCAAAAAATCATTAAAAAAAATCCCTTTGTTTATTACAATAATATTTCTGAAATTTATTTAAATGTTTTATAGAAAAATCATTTTTATATTTGCAATTATAATTTTTTCGAAAATTTTTCTTTTTAAATCTATAACTGTTCTACAATATTGAAAAGTACTTTCATTTTTCTATAAGTCATGTCCTATTTTTCAATTATTTTTTTCTCATTTTTTATGAATCGCTTTTAATTCTTTCGTTATATTTACGAAGATAATATTATCAGTAAAGTGCAGATAATTCATCCTTTTACATTTTATTTTAATTTCTTTACTTTTCTAAGCGAATGATTTATATTATTATTTCAATATTTTTATAAACAATTTTAGAAAGATTGTAAATATTTATTTGTATTTTTTCTTTCTTATATATTTATATAAAGGGAAGAGTGAGAGACAATAAGAAAGTGTTCATATATAAATTTTTGAACAACTATACTATTTTCTTATAATTTGGAGTTTTTTAATAATACAATTGAGCTATTAAAATTCATAACTACAAATAAATTTTATTTATATTGTAAAAAATATATTCGAATGATAATTAAAACAAAATATCATACTTACATTCTTTCTATACCAATAATAACATTATAATATTATAACCTTACATTTTACCACTGAATTTTATAACAATTAGAGCCTAATTTACAAAGCCGCCAAAATATCAAATAATTTATGTCATTAGTTAGGTAGAGAATAAAAAAATGGATATAGAAATGACCCCGTTTTCAATGTGATGCATTAAGTCAATATATGGTGAAAAAATTACATTCGGTATCTTCGAGACTATGTAAAAAAAATATTAAAAATAATAATACTAACAACTATATTCTAATTACTTTTGATCTCAAACTATTTCATATTTACGCCGATATTTAATACATGTCATGTTATCATTTTATCATTCACGAAAATGTATTTTTTTATTTAAATAAAAATGTTTTTCATCTGTACGGAAATTTCATTTAAAATGAAAGTTATATATTTGTAAATGTTATATTTGTTATATTGTTTAAAATCTATAAAAAAGTAGTTGTCTAATATTGAAACAATGACCATTTCATAGGCTTACAATTCGTTTATATTTTACTGATTTATCATCTACATTAATTTATATATATATATATATATATATATATAAATTACACTTCGTTAATCAATTTTATTTCTTTGATTCAAATATTAATGTTAAATTTATTAAAAAAAGTTTTTATATATCGAGTAATGAAATTATTTTCAACGTTTATAACAAATCAATCGTTTATTGATAAAAATAAAATTCACAACAAATTCTAATTTGCTATACTTGTAAATATTTAATTGTACTCATTACAACATACATTTATTTTCATAATTTTATCATAACTATATGATATTTAAGATGTGATAAAGGTTTAAAAAAATCATTGAAAATAAAAGTAATTATTAAAATAAAAAAATATTGTGAATAGATTTTTCAGTTATTTTGTAGCAAATTTCTATATTTATTGAATTTATATAAATAATTGTCATAGCTTAAAATGATTTTAAAATAAATTAATAAGTACTGATTTAATTTATTTAAATTCACTGAAACTTTTTTATTAATAAAATGAAAAACTAATAGCTAATTTATGAAAATAAAATCTCCAATGCAAATGTTATAAACATTTAATCAGTGAACGATGACTAGCAGATTAAATTATTCCAGCAAATAAATAACCATCATTTACTTTAAAAAATATTTTCAAAAAATATTCAGTAAGTATTTTGCAATAAACTAATACTCGATGGTTACATATTTTCGAAGCACATATTTGAAATGAAAAACGATTGAAATAAACGTAGAATAAATAATTTTATTAAATGCAATTCGTTTGTATAATTTTATTAAAAAATCGCTTAAAAATCCTGTTATTATCAAATTCAGGTGACAAATCAGTAAAATGTCTGAAATAATTGATGTACTCCAATGAATGTGTCACGAAATCTCTTCACTTTCGTTTATGTCTTAGTTTCATGTACTTCATGTACTAGTGACTAGTTTAGCAATTTTTCTATAACTAAAAGACTATTCAACTTTTCATCTCCGTCAATATTTATATTTTACAAAATATGTGTGTGAGTGTGTCTTTTCGCACATTTTTTCATATCATTCGACGACGACACGATTTGTACCGATCACTTGTACTCAAACTCATCGTTCCATTCTGTACATGAACAGATGCCAACGTGTAAATTTTAAGTGTACTATATGATAATTGATAAAAACAGAACTTGTTATATGTAATTAATGAAATATAATAAAAAAATCACATATTTCTGTGGATATTTAATTATTTGATTTATTATTAGTTGGAATGTTAGGTGCAGTTCAATATAAGAAAACGTTTCAAGAATGTTTTTTTAGAAGATTGAATGGTAAGATTATTTTTAGTTGCATATTCTTTTAATAATATTTAACTCTGCTATTTATCTAGATTTAAATGGTAACTTTATATTCTTTAGGATCGAGCACTGAAGTTGATATTTAACTGTCTATTCATTTGATAAATCTGAAATTTATTTTTTTGCTGAAAATGAATGTTATTAAATACATTTTAGAATCTTTATTAATTAAGAAGAAACAAGGTTATTATTAACCAATAAAGAAAACGATTGCATTTGAACAATTTATTTTTATTTAATATAACAATAACAACAAATCATAACATTTTTGGTTTTGATTTCAAATAAAAAAGTAAAAAACTTAAAGTTCTCAATTTTCCACACAACAATACGAAACTAAAGAAATAGAACAGACAGAATGAAATAGAAAGTCGACTAGAAGAGAAAGTTAGAAGGAATTGAAAAGAATATGAACATGTTTGAATGTTAAGCACGATTAATTTTATTAGCAATCATATATTTTATAGAAAAATATCTAACTATATAAGATTTATTTTTATGAAGTTTTTTCGTGTACTTATATAGCTAATTTTTTTTAATAAATACATGTGCTTATTATGAAAATTCTTAAAATCGAAATTTGTTTTATATGAATTATCAATTAATCATACTTAAACCGATTCCTTTTAATGTTTTTTTAGAATATATTTCGTAGGTAAAGGATTATACTAAATTCCTTTCTTGATAAATGATAATATTCCTTATGAAATTAAATTCGAAAATAAGATATATTAATTCATTATCAGATGAAAAGAATGAGAAGAAAATGTAGAAGAGAAAGAATTTTAAGGTTTAAAGGAAAAAGTAGGGAATTGTATAGTTGTATTAGTTGTTTAATAATTTTTATATATTTTAATAATAAAAATTAATTTATATGATTTGTATGTTTTCTATTTATTGCAAATAGCACTGGGAAATCGTGCTAATGATAAATCAAATATCTTTAAAAAGCAAATATAAAAATGAAAAGCAATATATATAATAAAAATACAAGAAATGTTTATATACATATACGTATATATATATATATATATATATATATATATATATATATATATATAATAAAACATGCAATAATAACTAAATAGAAACACTAATTGAAACTAATGAAAAATGCTTAGATAGACAAATAAACAAATAATAAAATAACTTGATCAAGTAAAAAGCAATTAATAGAAATGAAAATATTAAAGGAAACAGAAAATAAATATTTTATTTCATTTGTAAAGCATTTAAATAAAGCGTAGAAATAGACGCAGAGTATAGATCTCGTTAAATACTTAGAAAAAATAAGTAGTATTGCGATATTAACATTAAAGATACAAAACAGATATTAGATGATTAAGAGATTTATAACTAATATTCATTTATATCTATTGATGCACCGAAAGAAAAAGCAAGAAAAAAAGCATCGAAAATTAAGAACGAAAAATGTGTAACATTTAAATATTTATAAATGCATTTTAAAGATATATTTTAAAATATAGTATAAACTAATAAATATTTAATTAGTGTATGTATAAAGAATTTAAATCGAATGAAATCAATTTAATTTCAAATACACCCATATTTGAATATCTCACACAATAAGAACTAAATGAAAACAAATAGAAAAAACACATCATACTAACCAGCATGAATAAGAAAGAATAAGGTATAGTTAGGAAGCGAGAGTGGAGAGAGTAGCACGTGTTTTTGACGTTTGAACTATTGAAATCAGTTGATGAACTGTTAGATGTTCATATTATTGTGTGAATGTGAATTAATTTCGAATAGCGTCTTCTTATAGTTGCATTTCATTAAATCTGATCATAGTTCGTTTATTTGTGATTTTCGTATTAATGAGTGTGTACGGGGAAATCGGCATACCATCCAAAGGCACCGTGATGACCAGTATGTGCGCCATAATCTACAACGTCGTGATGATCGCCACCACCAGCTTGTCTTTGAGGACGTGCTACTGGTTCAGGTAAGGCGCGGACGTAACGGTAGTGTTCTTGTGGAACAACATATTCGTATACATCATATGGATATGGGTAGGCTGAACAGACTGAAGCCAAAACGATGGCGACGAATGCGGCAATAATGTACTAAAATAATACATTCATATTATATATATATATATATATATATATATATATATAATCTATCATTTGGTAATTGATACTACGAAATATCAGTTTACTAACAATTGGTTTAGATCTGAATTTGATTGTGAAAAAAATACAAAATTAATGGCTCAACAATGAACAATATAAAAAAAAGTTGTTGTTTTCAGTTGTCTTATTTAAATTTAAATAATTATTTTATACTTTAACATGGTTACGATGATAGTTTAATGAGTTATTATGTATAAATTTCATTTCATTTATAGATAATTAATCCATGAATTTCAATAGATATTTAAACATTTTTTTAAAAAACAGATATATGTCTAAGTAATACTTACAGTTCTCATGTTGTCAGTTGAAATAGATTAGTAGATTATATCAAAATGATTTGAACTGTTTTGCGGTTGAAAACACAATGATGTATTGTTACAAAATTGCATCTTTATATATAAGCAACACATTGAGTATCGAATTCACTTTCGCCGAGATCAATTTTAACTGGTACAAACAAATATACATCCGGAAATAATTTA
Source organism: Neoneuromus ignobilis (assembly GCA_029203775.1). Lineage (NCBI taxonomy): Eukaryota > Metazoa > Arthropoda > Insecta > Megaloptera > Corydalidae > Neoneuromus > Neoneuromus ignobilis. The sequence goes on along the minus strand of CP092092.1, from coordinate 33,605,675 downwards.
AACAAGAATAGCAAGATTTAATTTAAAAATGTTATCTTAGTGACAAGTAACAGTAGCCTTGTTTCAGATATTATTATATATATTTAAGATGTATGTGTGTGTGAAACGTACCATATCTTAATTCTGTTGTACATTATCCATCACTCCATAAAAATCGTGTAAACCGTCATGTTTTAGATCATTTGATTGTAGAGAAATTGAGAATAAAAAAATGAGGTTGCGTTTTACGCTTTATTTATTTATAATGTTTTTGCTTAATGGTTAAATGGTTGATCATGTATAAAATATGCTTTTGTTCATTTATTTCTTGAGCTATGTTATATATTAAATGACTAAAATAGAGTTTATAAATCAATTTATATATATATATATATATATATATATATATATATATATATATATATATATATGACTCGTATTTTTAATCAAAATGTATTATTTTTCTAAAAAACAATGTTTTCCAATATATGTTCTATATTAAAATGTTTGAAGCTTTCATGATTTTTAATCTCATCTGAATTTAAAATCAATTTAAAGCTTCAAACAATTAAATATAAAACTTTTGTACGTAAATATTTATTTTTATTCATTTATATTTAATGTTCGTTAATTGATAAAGACCATCTTGTTAATGTACTATAAAGTTCTCTCCTTGTCCGTATTTCTTAAAACTAGCTTTTTTTCTCAGCTATTATTTCATTGCCATAAAATAAAGTATTCTCTTCAGAATATCTGCTTAACCTACGTAATTCTTTATACTATTTACATACTACTTCTGTTGTTCTGTGTAAGTTTTCGTGTGACAAAACTCATTTATTTATATAGTTTTATTTTAGAATATTTTTCAAAAACTAATTTTTTCAAAGAAAATTGTTTAATGTTTATGTGTTTTATATTATTAAAAGTAGATTTTTTTCTTCGGTGGGTTACTTTAAAACATCGAAATAACTAGCAAATAAGTGTAATGTTTGATGAATAACTTTAATGAGTTAGCATATCTCAGTCGAGCTTTAATTTTTTTGTTGGACATTCAAATAGACGTGAGGTTTAATATTTTACTGATGGATAACGACGCAGTTTCCATTTATTAGTTTTGATATTTTTTCCTAGATCATTTATTGTTTCTTTATTAACTCCTACTAGTTGTTTTAAACAGTGTATGTTTCGTTGTAATATTTTTTACGATTCAATTATATTTTTATCGCAAATTTGTATTAATACAAAATAATTGAAAAATGACTAGTAAATTATGGTATCAAATTTATTCAAGTCTAGTGTAAAGATTTGGCATATTTTTATTATTATTTTGACTTTTATGCCTGCCTCCAAAAAATGATGTTGCTATCAAATTAAGTATAAAGAGAATTAAACAATAAGCATTTATTAATCAATTTAATAGAAAAAGTGATAGCACTTAGCATATAATTAATTTAAAAAAAAAAATAGTTCAGTGGTAATCTATAATTATTTTTAGTTACGTACAATTTTTAAAGCATTTAAATTTAGTACGTTAATGTTTTGTTCTTGTTTAATTTTGTAAAAAGACGTTTTTTAATTCTTTAGATAGGACGATTAGTAAATATGCTATTAAATAATTGAATTTACTATGAAAATCTCTGTAGATATTAAGGAGATATCTCTTTTTCGCATTAGACAAATTATTCATTTATTTTCCTAATAAAAAAATACATTAAAAATGTTATATTTTTTGGGACAAAAATACATTAAAAGTTATTTATTAGATGTCGACTAGAAATATACAGCCTAGGTACATGCTTAATGGTTTCATTAAAATAAATATTTACACTAAAAGGATTAGTATAACATATGATTTAACTCTGAATTTTTTTTACTTGTACAAATATCTAAATACATGTTAGTTTGCTAACAAATTTTTATTTCTTAACTCAAATTTATAATTTGGGTACCTGGAAAGTAACTATAAAAAAATATAACGAATTGTAAACTTTTAAAATTTATTTTTGTTGTACTACAATTTTAGATAGGCCATTTGCACCTATCGACTACAAGTTTATACGCACAGAATGTATGTGAATTCATAACATACAACGTACATATACAAATATATATATATATATATATATATATATATATATATATATATATATATATATATATATATTTACAAACGTAAAATGTATCTACACAAACACATAATATACTGTGAAAGAGTTTTATGTGGTACGTACGAAAAAATGATCAAAAAAATCATAAATTTTCATTTTATTTTCATATTGTAATGAAAACAAGATTTTTCTGATGTTTATAATTTAAGAAACGCTATTGTAGAAAATACTTTTCAATTTAGTTTATACATTACTAAAAATGTGATATGTACATGTATAAATATTGTAAAAAAAAAAAAAAAACGATATATTGATATTTTATTCCTTTCTTACATATCAAATAATTGTATATCAAAGAATATATTTTTTATCACTCATTTTTACCAATCATGTAATATTTTCAGTCTTTCAGATTTATATGATTAAATTAAGAAAAGAAATAATATATTATAGAATACCATAGTTATCCTTTTACTACAAAATCCATATAATTATACATTTCTTGTATTGTCTATTATTTTAAAATAACTACATTTGACATTTTATTCAATAAAAAGCTTTGCATATATATATATATATATATATATATATATATATATATATATATATATATATATATATATATATATATATATATATATACTTATTGAATAAAATAATATCTTAAACCTATCAAAATTGAAAACATGAATATAATTATTGTAATGAAAAATTAATTTTAGATATCATTGAGAGAGTTCTACTATAAAACAAATTTTAATCTTTTTTCATTACATTATTAAGCAAATAAAAATACAAAACACAAATTTGTATATTTTCTATTTAATATATAATTCATATTTCATTTTGATTTCAAGTTTCATTCATTTTTGATTTTCTTAATAGTAAATTAACAAAATAAAATATCTGTGGCAAAATAAAAAAAGAAAGGAGACTAATTTTAGGAAGGCACACAATATCATCCCTTTCTAAGTTTATTTTTATTATCAAAAATAAAAATAAGATTTTAATATGTTTTCAGTGATTAACATTTATAATATATATATAAATTAATGAAAATTTAATATCTTAATAAAAATGATTATAAGTTTTCAAAGAGATAATTTTTTAATCAGAATTAAATGACATTATGAGAAATTAAACATGAACAAATGCAAATTAAAATGCTGAAGATTATGCAGTTGTGTTTTTTTTTAAAAAAAAATAGAGACTAAGTACTTGAAATTCCTGTTTAGAAATAAATTTAAGAGTAACAATATACTTCGTTTTTCAAAAAAAAAAAGAAAACAAAAAAATTCAGTTTACATAATTAAAGAAGTGTTCAATTTTCAATATATTTAATTTTTTCATGAATTAATTGAAGATGAATATAAAATTATTTTCAATTTCTAAAGTTTACAAAAGGATCTTATTTGAAAAAGCTGACTTAAAATAGCTTTAAGTAAATTGCCAAACACAAACAGAACTATATAAAAATTAATAAATGCTACATTGATGAATAAAATAAGCATGTTAACAAAAAACTAATCACTATCTTCATTCGTTTTTTTCGTAGTCGAAACAAAATCGCCACCTCCGGTGCGTTCTGAATCAAGCATCATTGATGCAGCTTTTTTCTTATCTTTAATATTATTCATTGAATCAAGACCGACATTATCTCCACGAGCAAATTTTCCATTTTCTTTTGATGCTTTGTCACTAGTACTAACATTTTCATTAATATTTCCGTTTGAAGCTTCTTCAGAATCAGATGAAGAATATTCTGTAGCTTTAGGATTTGAATATGAAAGATTTATGTTAGGTTGTACTGGTTTGTTATTTTTTGAATTATTCGAGTTGCCAGCATTACTTGAAAGTGTTTCTTGTTTACGTGATGGTGCTTTAGGTGACTCTTTTTCATTTTTGAGAAATTTGGGACTGAAATCAACTCGAGGTTTTTCTTTAGGCATTATAGGAGTTTTGTCAGGTTTAACATTTTTATTATCTTTTGCTGGCAAATCTTTCTTATTTTCTAAAATATTATTTTCATTAGATTTCACTGTATCTTTTAAAGATTTTTTATTTTCATTAGACACTTCTTCCTGTTTAATGCCAGTCGCTGGTAATTTAGTTTCCGCACTTGACAGAGGATTCACGTCATTATTCTCGGTAGATCGGACAGATGAGGACTTGACACTATTACTACTACTCGGACTAATTCCTCCATCTTTTTCATATACTGCAAATCCATTTTTCACTAATTCATCTGCAACATTTATATCCCCTGATTTGGTATTATCATATAATTCTATGCCTGGAATGGGAGATCCTTCACGCCTAGCTCTCCCATTTGAATTACTAGCATCACGCTCTCTATATGTTACAATTTTTGACATCATTTTTTTCCACTGGGCGACTTGTGTGATATTTTCAAATAAATCGGTTGCTTCTACCTTCCAAGAGCCGTCTGTAGGACCGACTCTCGCTAAGAAACATTCAATAGCTTGAAAACGTAAACGTAAAAAGTCGGTACGTAATTCATACACTTCAGAACGTTTTACAATATCAGAATCTCCATAATCGACGAAATACAGTTCTACTAACATGTTGGTCGGGGAGTCTATATCTTTTTTGATATCTACTATTTCAGCACGATACCATTTGCTATCAAACTGAAACACAGCTGCAACTATTTCTCCAACAGACACAGATTCAAGCCGATGTAATTCACAATTTTCTGGTTTGTTGTAGTATTCTGTCATTTGTTCAACAAGTTGATCTAACTCGTTAGCCTTTTAAAAAAATATATTATCAATATAAAGTTCACTATTTATAAATAGTGTATTTATTATTCATTTTAAACTAACCTTGGGTCCAACGATTTGTACCCAAAATTTTCCAGGATCTTCTACAGCTGAAACATATACTTCAATTTGGCCATCAATTTGCCCGGTTGTCGTTAGTTTTTCATGTAATTTAGAATTAACTTGAGTATCACGAGATTTGGATAATTCAGATGGTAGTGTACTAGGTAATGGTGAACGTGGCTTACCACGTGGTTGTCTCTGGGCAAGTGTTTGACGTAGTTCAGCATCTTCAAGAACTTTTGCTTCAATTAAAGATTTTGCCACTTCTATTTGTTCCAAAGTACCTAGGTACATAAAATTATGATTTTATTATCTCTGAATTATTATTTTTAATAATAAATATTGTGCATTTGTGATTATAAATACAATCATTTTAACATATATTTTAAATTACTTGACTATTAAAAATAAATTATTACTTCAAGCACTTTAGTATACAATAAAAAATCTACAAAATGTGTTTTGCATAAAAATGTCTATAACATTTTATAAATAAAGTAAATGTATATTTCAAGAAATGTAAAACATTACATATTATCAATATGAATAACAATATTAAAAAAGCACTTGCATTTAGACTTATCATATACCTGTAATAACAATTCTTCGATCATGACTTGGATCTTGATTAGATGGCGGATCTATAAAAACTTTTGCATTGGAATTTCTGGATATTTTCTGAATATTTTCTCCGCACCGTCCGATAATTCTGCCACAAGATTTTTGAGGAACCCAAATTTCAGTACTTTGGATTAATGACATGTTGTTTACGATTTCTTCTATCAATAATTTCGCAGATTGGATATTTTCATTAGTACCGTGAAGTACACAAACACGTTCGTCTTCATTTAAGACTTCATCTTGGAAATGGATATGCGCTCCCGATTTCTCTTGTACTTCTTTAATACTAGATCCTCCTCTTCCAATAACTGCAGCTACAGCCTCTTTGGGAACCTTAATTTTACTGGTCTTTAAATTGGATGACATTGATGTTTCAGAATCATATTCATCTCTTTTGAAATATAAATATATCAGATATGCACTTAAACCACATGCTGAGAGACCCAATGCAATTGGTATCAACAGTTTTGAAGCTTTTGGTGCCATTGTTAAATTTTTATTGTTTTCAACAATTATTACTGTTTTACAAAATGATTGAAAATATTATGAAATATTAACACTAATTGGTTTGAAAGTCGGTTAAATGTACAGCAACGCTATTATTTCAGGTGCTTCTATTGAAGATAAATTTAAACATGACCTCGTGCGTTCCTCGTTCGGCTATTTCTAGAAATGACAAATGCAACGAACGTACACCTACACACACTTAAATCGTACAATTACAGTTGTGCGACAATTTTACGTAACAATTGAAAATGTTATGACAACGGTTTAAACAAATTTACACTGCCGTTAACTTACATCCTCTAATTACAAACATAAACTGAAAAATATATTTTGATGATAAAAATAGAACATTTCTATATTACCGCATTTTTAAATACACGTGAAATTTTTTACTTGCGAATGTATTGACGATCTTTTGGTAAGTCGATAAAAGTGTACACTAGTGTGTTGCGATTTCATAATATATATGTATTCATATGATCAAAGTTTGTGCTGCCATTCAGACAATGGATTGAACTAAAAATGTAATAATAAAAATAGAAACTTATTTCTACTTTATATTATTTTTTATCTACTACTTTATTGTCAATAATTCATTGATAAAAGTAATAAATTATTTTTTTTATTGAAAACAATGAATCACTCATTTCAATGCAAGATAAAAAGATTTATAATCATTTGTTTATTTGCTGATTTACATTTTGATGGTCTGTCGTTAGGACACTTTCCATTTAAATTAAAAATGATTTTAGTAATTAATTAAATGAATAAATAAAAAAATATAATATATTATAAATAGCTTTTTTAAAAATTTTATATTTTTATTTTGAGCAATGTCATCAGACAAATTGAAGTCATCGTCAAAAGCAAGTAGCAAGTTCAAATATACAAGAAGCGTCACACCGAGCGCAAAATCTGAAATTAAGAAATATACTGCAAGATATGGAACTCATATCGATAGCAATTGTGCTGTTATTTGTATGCCGAGAGATGCTTGGGAGCATCCGCAACGCAGAACTTATCCAGACTTATTTAATTTAAGTCAAGTATTGACAAATACGCCAAAAATGCGATTTGAAAAAGAAACATTATTGCATTATGAGAAACGCGACGAAAGAAAACATTTTGGAAAATTAACAACGAAGTCACATTTGGACAATTTTTTTTAAAAAAAATATTCTCAAGTGTTTACATTTTAAATTATTAATGTTTTATTAGTAAATGCTAGTTTAAAAAAAATCTATTATACTATATTACTGAAAACATTTATATGAAATTCAAATGAGTATCATCTACAAAATTAATATTTCTATATCTACATATTAAAAATATTGATTTTATTACAGTTAAACATGTGATTTAATTTTATTCATTTATACTTATATTTATGAAATATAAATTCATTTTTAGAAATTCTTTGAAACGCTTTTAAAACGTCAGTAGATTTCTAATTTTCATTATTTCATTTCTCTCTCTCTCTCTTTATATATATATATATATATATATATATATATATATATATATATATATATATATATATAAAATATGATTAAAATAAATACACTTTTTATTTAAATAATAATTGTATTTAAATTGCATAGTGTTTAGAATGGTACGTTTTGAGTTAGTTGTAATTAATCAAAAAATAATTGTATTTTATTTTTAAACTTTCAAATAATATTTATTGTCTATTCAAAAAAATAAAATATTGATATCAACGTTAACGAAATTATAATAGCAAAAACAGGAAAACACTGGTTATTTGACCGGAAAATGATAAATATTTTAACTACATAGTTATTTCGTCATTAGTTTAAAGTTCACTTTATGCTTTTGAAAAGATCGTATTGATGTTTTGTATATTATATTATATATATATATATATATATATATATATATATATATATATATATATATACATATTACAATTAGGTCACTATAATAAAAAAATGATCTCGCCATTTAATATTATTTTTTTTAGAAATTTTTGAATTATATTTTGTTTGATTAATTGATTATTCATTACTCGTGAGTTTGTATCTTTAAAATGTTGGTTGGTTTTATTTTATTTATTTAAAATTACAAAATATATTACATTTAATCTATTTTTTTTTAATTACCTGTTTATTATCGTTAAATATTGTTCAATATGGATCATAATATATTAAAATAGTTAATGAAGCAGGGTGAAATTTGTTAAATTTTAATAACATTTATAATAACAATTAAACAAAAATATTAATACTAATCAACAATTTCATAGCATTAGATTAATATTAATAAATTGTGAAACATGAGCTCGTTACGTCCTTGTTCATACACGTGTACACACATTTTTCCAACACCAACTGAGAAGAGCGCACACATGTTTGTTACATGTGGAATAAAACACAAAATGCAAATTCGTGTGACCTTGAAAATATCAATTTTTCGCACTAGCTTTGAGGAGTTAAGACATAGAGGCGCTTTATTTCATTGAATAATAATATATTAATGTAATCATGCATACATTTCTTAAAAAACGTAAATTGTATTTTCTTTATTCTTGACTTTTGATCTTGAACGTTATAATTGCTAATAAATTGATATTGTACGTTCATTGTTACTAGGTATTCTGAGAATGATTTTTTTATCTATATTTGACATGAACCTGAAAGATAATTCTATCAGATTGTTATTATTTATATATACACATGTATATGTATGTATGTATTGTTTACTCTCTTGAAAATATTTAATTACTTTATGCTTTATCAAAAATGAAAATATTTTATTTACAAATAGCAACTTATTAGTATTTAAAAAGATAAATATAATTGATTTAAAAATATATAGAATTCTAAGTATTGAATGAAATTGTCAGTAATAAATTAAAAAAGTTATTTACTTGTATTTTATTAATAACAATCATGTTTACAAATTTATATATTCATTCCTGCAAATCTATTATATATAACTGTACATTTGTTGTCCATAAAATGAGTACGTATGTATTTTTATATTACGATTAATTTTAATTCTAAAACTCCTCAAATATTATTTCATTCCTATTACATTTACGAATAATAATCATATTTCTAATAATAATACTTTTACTAATGTGAAATGCTTTTTTAGTTTTCTATTTAAATAAATTATTGGTAATTTTTCAATTATTTTTTTTAAAGCAAAAAATAAATACAGCAAAATCGAATAGTTTTCATACTAGAAAAAAATGTATTCTAAAATCGTTCAATTGTATCGAAAGAAGATTATACACAGTTATATTATTTTTACAATTTTGGATTTTCTTTTTCTACAACTGAAAAATAATACACATTTCTTTATATGTAGATAGTTGTAAAACAATGAAATTATTAATTAAGAATACTTTGTTGAAAAAATTATTTATTAAAAAAAATATATATAAATGTATTTTATAATACTTAATATCATTTTTAATATCAAATTTATTAAGTAAAATGTATTAACGAAGATTACATAAACATGCACTACACACGAATGAACATAAATATTATATATATATATATATATATATATATATATATATATATATATATATATATATATATATACGATATATCATGTTTACAGTTAAGAAAATTGTTGGCAATAATGTAAAGAGTGCATATATAAGAAGAGAAAGGACAGCAACTTGTTTTGTTACTCAAATGGAAACTGCCTACAAAAAACAACTATATATATATATATATATATATATATATATATATATATATGTGTGTGTGTGTTTATGTATGTATATATATATAACAATATTTGGCATAAGCAATATCTGGAATAATTTTATAAATTTTCTGTTAATTTTGATATTGCAATATCATAATGCGTTTTATTATTTCTCAATTCAATTTTTCATTTATAACTAGGAAAATATTTATTTATTTGTTTTTGTTTATTATTACAGTGCATGCTATTTATTTTTTTAATTTAATACATTATATATATATATATATATATATATATATATATATATATATATATATAAATATTATGTTAGCATTCATTGAGACTTTTGTCCAGTAATGGATTTATATGGCTTTTATGATGTCATGTGATATTAATATTAAAAAATCTATATAAAGTTTAATTGGAATCTTAATCAGCAAAATTATAAAGTATTTTTTTTAAAAAAATTGCATATACATACATATACATATTTATTGATTTATTTTACCTTTTAGATGTTAATGATCAATTATTAAGATTTTTTTTCAAATATTATATGTAATATAATATGTTAAAAATTATAAATTGAAATCTTTGTATAATGTGTCTACATGAATATCTTATTGCATTAAATACTATTAATACAAAATGTAAGAAAGTAATTTAAAACTGTATACAGGACTGAAATTATTTTAATACAAAAAGTAAAAGTGTTTAATTACATGTACACATCATTTGTATTTAATTATTATAAAATAAAAAAATACAAAATAAAAATTAATATAAAATGGCTTGAAATATTGAAAGATATGTAAGGATAAATATTTTTTTATTTATATCATTTGAATTTAATACGAAATTAATATACTTTTGTACAAATAACGAAATATAATTTATCTTTCATCGAATCAAATATTTTCTACATGTGTATCTATTAAAGTAAATTCAAATAGTAGATTAACATTTATTTATTTATATATCACATTTATTTATTTATTTATTTATATACAGTTTATTTGCTATAATGTGTATATATGTAAATATCCATACGTTGTTATACAATATATAATTATTATTTTTAGAAACAAATTGATATAAATAGAAAAAAAATGATTAATGCAGATATGATCATTTTGGGATAAATATATTTTTTCATGGAAAAATTACCATTGTTCTGTATTTATGTCAATTTGTCAAAATATATCCACTTCTATTTAAAAAAACAATGTGATAAATTTTGACCTTATAGAGTTCAACAAACATGTATTTTTCCATTATTTTTCACACTATCACATAAAGTATTTTTTTATAAACTACTTTTAATACTAAAAAACACGTAAAGTATAAATTATATTCATTATAGAAGACTATTTGAACGAAACCAAAAATTATCTATTATCATATATTTGTTGTCACATCGGTTCTTTTCCATTCGTATATTTTGTTTATGTAGAAAAGAGAAATAAATAATACTTAAATAGAAGAACTTAATGTATAGTTTGTTTGATTGAATCAGTTAATATTAAAAAAAAACATTGATTTAGGTAAATGGTGAAAACAAGGAAACTAGAATATAGTGCCTCTTAAAATTTGTCACTTCATAATTTTCTTGTAATTATGATTTTTAGAACTATTGTAAAAAACTGTTTGTGTTGCTTTTTATATATTATTTTTTAAAATCATTACTTTATAATCATTCGATATTTTTAATATTTGGAAGTGTATTTAATTTGTAAGTGTTTTAAAAAAAAATGAAATTAGAAAAATAATTATGCTTCATTTTAAATTAATAAATTCTAGACAACTATTTACAATATTGTCAAACTTGAACTAAACAGTCTTTACTTAAGTCAGACAAATTTTACACGCCTTGGCAAATGGCCCTGGTCAACCAAAACAATAATGAATCGTATTGGACTTTGATCCATGGATTGGCCTGTTTATATCTCATTTTATTCACTGTTTGATTCCACGAATTCCGAGCACTACTGTTAACATCTTATGTACATACAAGAGACACCTTTCTCACTATAATCATTTCAGGTTGTTTACGTGATCGAAGTTTAATATTGAAATTAAATCACTATAACTTTTACCGACAATTATAAATTAATTTGTTTTTTTAAACATATAATTATTAATAAATACTGACCGCAGTCTCGAATGATTTTTTATATGAAATGACGTCAATTAAGTTGTTTTAAAAGTTGATGTAAGAACAATTATTGCACATAACAATGAAGGTTATTGATACATACACGAAAACGTGTAGATGATCTTTAACATTTCATCGTAAGTTCATGGAATATTCTTTAATTTAATAAATTTGGGATTACCGAAATTTTCAACCGATGATTGATTTTTTGAAGTTTTAGAACGTGTCAGTAACGTGACGTACAGTTAAACAAGTATACTCAAATCAAACAGACAAACTTTCATTTCTTTTGTAAGATGATAGAAAATCATATATCTTATAAAACAATAAATAGTAGACAGTATTAAATAAAGATAAAACATGAAATAGAAAAGAATGATTAAATATCAATAACTTACTGTGATGTATTGCAAATATTTTTTTGTAAATGACTAGAGAAAGCAGTAAGAATATATTTTTTTATATTCTAATTAGGTCGATTTAGACGCCATAAACGATTTTAACACGTTATTTTTATTTTGTTGATTTTTGAAACTATTTTTTGAACAGCTGAATGTATTTTTTTATTCTGTTCGTATTTTTAAATACTACATAAACAGATTGGAAATATCTTATCAATAAATCTTCAACATTAGATTGGTACAGAAACATTATCATTTAATTTAAAAATTTAATTATGAATTATGAGTATAATAAAAAGACTGATAATACTGATTATTTTATAATTTTTCCCTAAAATATTTTTAAATACAACTTACATTTTTTTCAATTTCATTTGAATATTTTTTTTAATTTAAAATATATATCTTGATTTTATAATGAGATAAAATGTTATATCAAAGAATTGATAATTATGAAAGGTAGTACTTGAGATACAATTAACGATGTAATATTAATTTTTTTTAAATAAATTATTTTTCATCTACGATTAAAAAAATACCTTGTTTTTAGATCAGGGTTTACATTTAAAAGAAAATAAATTTTAAAAATAACAGAAATCATAAGTTATATATAAAGATGGAATATATTGTAAAAATATCACTTTCTAATAAAAAATATATATAATCATTTCTATTTTTATTTAATTTACTAGTTGTATGCAAAATTATTTACTTTGTTCTTAAGTATATATTTGTCAAACGACATTTTCTATTATATTTTTAAGTTTCTTGTTTGCAATAATTATTTAAAAGTGAAATCTAAGTCATTGTTCTGTACTATTTCTTATAAATATAAATCCGTTATTCGAGCAGTTATCTAAATATGAAAATGGATATGAAGATTCACGGAAACAACAATATCGAATAGAGTAGTTTGACCAGCAATAAAATCGTATGTTGTTTTCTTTATAAACCTTAACCAATTAATTTTTCCACGTGTATATTTGTTTTGTGTTCAGTCATTTATTTTTTTACTGAATAAATGATTAGCTTTTTACGTAAACAAAATTTGTTCTCTGATCATATTTTTTTATTTTCTTGGAATTTCGCGTAAACAAACGCCACTATGACAATGTACGTATTTCTACGCATTTACTGTGTGCGATAAAATTATTTTCGACTTATAACAAATATAACTGAAATTCAGTCTTGTATTTTAAACATATGTATGTAGATAAAAAATAAAGACGGAATTATAAATTAAAAAATACACGTGTCGTTTTATTGTTTACATGTCGCTTCCGTATGGATGATTATTTGAGTGATGTGCAATTCGAGATATTGTTTTATCAAATGCAACAAAATTGTGATAATATTACTAAGACACGATATGCGATTCGAATATTCAAATAAAATGTTTAGAGGATAGAAACTGAATTGTTATTTTATGTTTTATGATTTCCTGTTTACGTAGTTTTTGATTAAAAAAAAAACAACAAGTTTCTATAATTTTACAAAATATTCATTAAAGTAAAAAATAATAATTCAAAATTAGGTCAAAATACAACAATAAATCACTTTATTATTTACCGTGTTTGGATTTAATCTCTAATGAACGGATTTGTTTATAAAGAGCAATATTTTTTTTTTATATATATATAGATGTTTTTTCAAGCGTGATAGAACTTTCAATTGAATCCCTATTGAAAGTTCTATCTATCCTAAAAAACACTCTTCATATATATATATATATATATATATATATATATATATATATATATATATATGTTAATTTAGCATAAATATAATTTCTATTTTAAACTATACGTTTGATTTTCTTTACAATATGATCAAGAACTTTCAGGTTATTTTTGGTTTTGTTCAAATTTAATTTGACATGTGTTCCTTTATACAACAATAATAAATATATTTCAATTTTTCTTATCTACTTTTTTTAAATGATCAGGCCAACATCTTGAATTATTGTTAAGTAATATAAAAGTATTATAAATATTATTAGTTAATCTATAAGAATATTAAAATTATTTGAATGTAATTGAACTAAGACGTTAGTTTGGCAAAGTATCTGTTCCTATGTATGTATTTTTTGTATTTGAAATTTAGATTTTAACTAGAATTAAATTCTAAATTTCAACCATATACAGTACTCAATAAACAAACATCTACCTGAGGGTAGTTTTAGACCTGAAATCGATCACAACAAACACAACAAAATATAATAGCTTTCGATAATAACATCAAGTACAGTTATGAATAAGAAATATCGAAATTATTTTAAGGGGGTATTCTAGTCTAGACACACGAATTTTAGGTGTTTTTTCGGGCGCTATAAAAAAAAACAACAAATATTTTTACTATCCATTTTTATCAGTTATTTATTGACATTTTAAGAGTATAAAAAAGTATTATTAAAAACAAAAAATTCAAAATTGAAAAAGATACAGGTTGGCAAAGTGGGGGCTCGAAAAAAAAGGTGTCTCCTGGTTGACGTGGTTCCAACCCTTCCGGTCATCTGAAACAATTTTTTTTTTAAATTATTGAAAAAGAAGGCTGTAGTAGTATCCCCGCCTAGGGAAATTAATTTTTTTTTTTTGTTTGCAAAATGGCGGCAGTGTGAAAAAACAGTCATTTTTTGCCCTATTTTTTTCAACTTTCGGAATTTTTTAAAAATAGTAAAAAACAAAATTTTCAAAAAATTCTAGGCGGGGGTAATCACTGTTATATTGAGAAGCTCTGTACCAAATTTCAAGTAAATCGGTCCATTAGAACTTGAGATATCACATCAACCGTGTGGAAAAAAGTAGTTTCGAGAAAAACGCGTTTAAAGTTGATTCGTTCCGGCCAGACCGGATTGGTTGGCGTGTCACAAAAATAGCTATAACTCCGAAAATAATTCGAATTTCGAAAAATCCTCTTAAAGACATATTCTTAAAGGTCTAAATTTTGAAAATATGCAAAAAATCGATTTTTTCGAAATTCTAGACTAGAATACCCCCTTAAATCAGCCTTTGCATTTTTATTTTTAAATAGTAATAAATAATTTTCAGGCAATTATTTCAATATCGAAAAAGAATATTAAAGTTCAAAGATTGAACAGTAACAATATTTTTTATTATAATATTCAGTAAAAAAAAAGTAGATGAGACATTAATAAAAATAGTGATAGTCAAATTTTGTACTTATTTGTCTGTATTATTGAAAATGGGTATCAAGTATATATTATTATAAATTGATTCGTTGAAAAATGTATAATATAAATAAAAATTACGTGTATTTGTCGAAAAGTAAATAATACTGTTGTTTTTTGTAATTCACATTTAATTAAAAGATTACAGCAGGTGTAAAAAGTGCAAATGCACTATGCAATTCCTGCTGTACCAGTAGTTATGTATATATTTACATATTGTTCTGATATTTTTCTTTTTTTATACATACATACATACTACACACATATGTATATATATATATGTAGGTGTTTTGTTTAAAGAACGGAAGTAAATGAATCGATAAAAAAATAATTACTATAACACAACACTATATAAAAACATTGTAATCTAGTCGAATCTAGTTATGAATAGAATATCATTGAATTGCAAAAAGGCCTTGAAAGTACATACATTCGCGAAATCTACATGCAAACGCATGACCTAATTAGAATTAATAAAATAACGCCTATTTGTCCTTTGTTGGTTTATTATTGTGGGTAACGTAACGTACTCACGCATATAATATTATATTTTACATAAATTTAAAATTAATAAAATAAACTATATCACATTAAAATGTTATGACATTGATTTAAACAGTCTTTCGGTTTGATTTTAATCATCTGTTTCGTACATACTTTCATCACACACACGCATATCCCCACCTTTATTATATACATACATATATAAAATCGGATAATTTTTTCTCTTGAAAAATAATTGCCTAGTAACGAACGATAGAAGTGAATAGATATTTAGAAAATTAATAATGTAATCTAATTGAATAATTTTAGATAACTATTTAAACATGATTACCTAAAAAATACCACTGCAAATTTTCTACTACATGAAATATTTCTTTTTAAAGGTCATCATTAATCGCACGTGGGTGATTTCTATGAACTATATCGTCGAATAACCTTATTGTAAAGATTGAAAATGTAGATGTTACGAAAATAAGATAACTAAATCGTTAGTTTCAAACACAATCTTGATAATGATTTCAAATGTATATTCTTAAAATGACAGTGAATAGTATTGCTTCTTTATGAAAAATAATGTTAGGGATTGAAAGATTATACTATGGAGATGATAGAAGCTCAAAGCTAAAATTCAAACAAATTAAGTTTGAATCAATAAACCAAAACGAACATCTGCTATTAGCAAAATTATATTTAAGTTTTTATCAGTGAAAAGTATTTTATGTGCATATATAAAGAATTTTTTTTAGGTTGGATTGTACTCTTGATAGGGGTAGCTGTATAATCAGTTGTCAATTTGCACGTTATCAGTGACATTTGGATTTAATATACTTGGGCAAATCATTATGGAACGTTTTACACTAAGCAACTTTCCAAATTGTGGAAATTTATTTCAAAAATCAGTGTTCCGTTTGCCAAACTTATAGAGCACAAAATTTTGTTCAATGATGAGGCTCATTTTTGGTTTAACGGGTACGTTAATAAGCAAAATTGCCGTATTTAGAGTGAGGTCAATCCTGAAGTGATTTATGATATAAGTCCCCAATTGCTTGAAAAAGTGATTCGAAATTTAACTGACAGAATGCGGTATGTCAAAGGTAACGGTGGTACACATATGCCCGAAATATTTTTTAAGTATTAATGCCATAAAATGATCTTTCGAATAATACCAAATAAATGATCATCTAATTATTTAGTATGTGTTTTATTTTAATTTAAAATTCTATCACGCTTAAAAAAACATCACTTTATCAATATATATTATGTATGTAGATGAAATGGTCTTGATAGACTTCTGTTAGTAAATACTAGATGGCTGTTTGATGGTGTTCGTTGGAGTTTGTTGGATGTTTGTAGATTTGAGCTCAATATATTCAACTTTTAGATTCAACCTCCTATCCCTTTCCACATTGGCTCCTCAGCTTTTATCCCCCATTTTACTGTTATTAGCAAACCTGTGTGTTTATATCAATCAATAGTACTTTATATTGTACTATGGAGGATGGTACAAGTTTTATATTGTATTATATATTCTGTATAGAAAATTAATTTTGTTACAATTAGAAATTAAGGTTGTAACAAAAAAATATTATGTACAGTTATGTTTTTTGAAGATAATTCAAATTAATATTATTTCAATATCAATCAGTTTGTAATAATTAATATTTATTTTTAAAAATCGAATGTTTCCAATTAATTGCTTACTTTATAAAATTATATCAATGACAGATTTTTAATTAATAATACGTCAAGTATATTTCATAGATTAAATTATACATTTTTTTTTTAAAGAATATATTATTTTTGAGATACACTACACCAGTCCTACCTTTTTAGTTGTTTTCAGATAATGATATTTTATTTGATTATTGTACAACATTCTACTGGTGACATTAAATGATAACGACTATTTTTAAGAATGAAGCTAGACACTGGTGTTCGTAATATTTTCGTGATAAATATCGTATTTTTCATTTTATATAAAAATACTTTTTTATGGTTTAAAATAATATTTTTATCTACAGTTATGAGTCTATAAATAACATATTTGATTACTTATGAAGATAGGAATTATAAATAAATAAAGTATTACAATAAATAAGATTTACATGAAATATAAGTAATTAAATTCTCCTTATTATTTTGCACTCGATTATTTCATAAACACATCATATAAATATATATATATATATATATATATATATATATATATATATATATATTAGGTTGGCAAGTATCTCCCTTCCGCTTTTTTTTTTTTTTTTTTTTTGTACATAGCTGCGAAATTCAAAAGACCAGAAGGCGGAAGGGAGATATTTGCCAACCTAATATATATATGTAATAAATAATAGTCATTTTTAATAATGTCAGTAAGTTGTTGAATTATAATAAATTAAACATAATATGATTCATTATTTTACGTTTTGTTTCTATACTGTTTTTTATTTAGAGGATTTTTTTGATTTTTGTAATAATTTTTAAAGGTACATTTTTATATATCTTTTTTAGTCTATCAGTCACGATAAAAGTACTATATAAACTTTTGTAACTACTAACATATTTATTTAAATTTTTTGTTTTTTTAACTATATACCAATCATTGTATTTTTCTTATTTAGTATATTCTTAGGCCACTGTTAATGTATTTCATTAATATTAATTCAGGCACTTTAAAGATTATCACATGACTTAATACCAATTTCTTGCTAAGAGCTGTTATTTGTTTTTGTTTTTATTGTAGGTAAGAATACTTTGACATTTCATTTACTAATATTTGTCTTCATTATCTTCATTGTCTTTTATATCTATTTTATTTTTTGTAGACTTGTTTTTTGCAATGCAAAAACATTTTTAAAAAAAACATTTTATTTGTTATATTGTCTTGTCGTTTTTTATATTTTTTCTGTATATTATATATATATATATATATATATATAGTATGTTCTTATATACGTTTTATAAATATAATACTGTACAAAGTTTACAGTTCTTAGTTTTTTGAAAAAATAATTTACTACTAGAATGTGTTTCATTTGATAAATAGTTTAAGGTTCAGCTAAAATAAGATTAGTAATATATACGAATATTCCAAAACATTCGAAAGAATTAAATAAAAATACGTTTCATATTTTTAAGTTGCTTATAATAAATATTTTTCATACTGCTAGGACTTATTTACAGAATGTTGAAAAGTTGTTGAGAAAAGTAAACTTGACCTTGTTTAACTGAAATAGCCAGTTGTTAAATTTATATTTTATATGAAAACAGTATTTTCGTTGTATGGTTTGTTTAATCGTACTCGTGCCAATACAACTTAACACCACGTGTAATTGACCGCCTTGGACTTTTTCGATTGCTTGTTTAATCTACTGTAGATTTTTTTCATCCTTCACTTATATACAATAGAATATAGTTCAGTTAAAATAATATGCAAGACAATATGTTTTTTAGCGAAATAATAAATTTAATTGGTTATTTATATATATATATATATATATATATATATATATATATATATATATATATATATATATATAACCACATATAAAACTGAATAAAGTAATTACAATGTAGCCACTTATAAAAGATTTTAAACTACTGGATGAATTCATAATAAAAACAATATTTGTTTTTGATTACAAGTTTAATGAAAATATTTTTTTACAATTCTTTACAATATTAAAAATATATTTTTCTGAAATGAAATCTTTATTTATTATAAATATTAAATGTTTATTTATTTTTCATGTAATTTTATATAAAATCTTATTAATATTTCATTTCAGTAGGATTCCACTATACTTAGAATCTTTTGTTATAAATAATAAATTAATCTTACAAAAATTACAATAATTAAAATTATTTTTTATTTATGTATCTCTCTAAAATTTCCTACTCACATATTATTTTCAATATAAAAATATATTGAATGGATGTTAATAATGATATTTTTTATATAAAATTATATACAATTCATATATTTGATGACATCAATATTCTCCAAACTTACATTTAACCTTAAAACTCAACTGCCTACTAGATAACGTATATAAGTAACCTAGACGACAATTGTGAATCGCATATATAAACAACCAAACTATATAAAATTCAATGACATCGATATTAAGACAAAAAAATTTCTAGAAACATTCTCAATTTAATTACTGCAAAAGAAACTTGCAGATCATTATTAGTAAACTAAGAAACATACACTAAAAAATGTTGCTTGTGATGAAATGTGTTTTCGATATGTCTTGAAAAAATATTTTGATTTTATTATGGAAATTGAGGTATTGTAAGGTCACTAAACATATTATAAACATACATATATATATATATATATATATATATATATATATATATATATATATATATATATATATATATATATAATCAATTTTAAATATTTATTTATGTAAAACATTATTCTTTGTTCTTTTTATATGAGTAGTTTTAATGAAAATAAATATAAATGATACCTCAGATAATTTACAGTAAATGAACACAAGATGGTTTGTTTTTCAAGCGTCGCGACAAGGAATCAATGACCTCGGAATAAAGGCGTCGAATTTAGTGATCTACCGATGAATTGCGTCGACGAGGTCAACTATCTTAGGTCATATTAGGAACATAAACTCATTCCCAACCTTAAAAAAAATCATTTGATATGCCTAATAAAGTCAAATCAATTAATTGTATGTTTTTAAAGTATATTCCTTTATTTGGCATTCAAATAATATGCAGATAAAAGAAACTTTCGATTCTAAATTTACTTTGTTAATCGAAAATGTAAATAATTGATGTTTAGTATTTGGTTGTTGAATCAACAATTGTGAAGTATTGATGTACAATGTTCTTATAATGCATACATATGTTTTAATTATTTTTTTTTTGTTGCTTTTATTGCACATTATTATGTAGCTTACATTTTTTTAAAAAATATATACATATATTTTGACATTAGTAAGTGACATATTTCGAAATATTAATCTGATTTGTAATTTTAAAATAGTAATAATTTATAAATTGAAAAGTATTATTCTATAATAAAACAATCAGATGCTGTAAATGTCAGCGTAATATTTAGAATTTGCATAAAATTACGAGTTTAAAAAAAGATTAAAAGAGAATTATTTATTTCCAATTTTATTTCAAACAACGATGAAAACAGACTTATACATTATTTAATATTTATAAATATTAATTATATACGTAGAAACTTGAGTGACATTTTATTTTTATAATACGTTATTATTTATGTGTATTGTATTTATTTGTAACATTTCATAAATACTGTTAATAATATTTTATAAATAGTTTTGTAGAAATGTCAATAATAAATCAATATATATCTATTGATCCGTAAAATCATAAATAACATCCAGTAAAAAACAAAGATTATGTTATTTAATAAAAACAATATTCTTGAGAAGGTATTTTCCAATAGAATTTTCCATTTAATAAATTGATAAAATCCTCTCTTACATCTTCATTTTATCACGCGTTCAAGTTCAGTGTAATTTATAAATATCTTATTTTGAAAAGTTCTTAAAATTGTTATATCTATTTAGAAGAATTCACATTATTCGGTACATTTTGAGATTTTAGATTAATGAATAAAATTAGACAATATGAGAATTATCAATATGCTTAATACATTTGAATACGATGATTTTTTAATCACTTTTTGTTGTTTTGAGCTAAGTTTCGTTTATGTTTTTGCTCTTTCTAGTATTTGAACGTACATAGGATTGATGTCTTTAAACCGCCCTTATCTCCTCTAAGAATATAACGAAACAATTTACGATGTATGAAGATTTATTGCAATTAAATAGATTCTGATTGGTTTTGTAAATGTTCGAACGTTCTTATGTAACTAAGTTAAGATGTGAATTTACAACTTTGTTTACAGATTTCTCAATTAAATAATTGCACATAGTTATTTAATTTATACGCAATTACTTAAAATTCCTTATAGGTCAAATATTTAGAAATAAACGTGTAAAGGATTTCACTTAAATGCAAGTAAAATATTAATTACAATGAACATACATATGCGTCGAAATAAACATCAACTATTTCTATATGAAATAGATTCATAACGTTTAATAGTTATTTATACTGTATCTACAAACGAATCAAAAATATTTCAACAATTCTAAAATAAATATATAAATCAGAAAACAGTCCACGTGCCAAGCATTTAGACGGTATTTGTGCCATGATATCAATAAATAAGGGGATTTTTTTAATAATTGAATATATTTGTAATTCACGAATGGAAATAAAAAATAAATAATTATGTTTAATATCGATTTAAGAAAAATGATTTTTCAATAATTAGATACAAGTGATGAGTATTGAGAAAAAACCATGAGATTTTATTTTTACACCAACATAAAACGTAAGCTTTTGCACTGCCGCCACTGCGTCTAGCATGAATAAGTGATGTAGCAACATTACATTATGCGAAAAATCCAACTAGTAAATAAAAACAGTACTAGTATTTTATTAGACAAATAGATATATGTATCACATTTGCACAGCGAATATTCATTAATAGAACACGAAAATAACTGTACATGCGCAATTGGATTACAACAAAGATGCAACGTTGATATATTCATGACGCATATGGATTTATCTCTGTTGTACAGATTGTTACAGTTTTACATCCCGTCCGATATCATAGTTGGCTATTGATGATGTCATTTTTCTAAGAAGGGAGCACGGCGCATGGTCTGTCGACCTGGTAACAAAAGAAAAGTTGGTTTGGTATAGAAACGCAATCGCGTTATGATTTTTATTCAACAATGAACATAATTATTTTCTTAGATAGGAGATTCAAATGAGACTGAAAGGTTTAGATATACATTTACTTGCTTTCTATCATATCCGAGCTTTAAGTATCATTTAAGCCGTCTATATATGCATATATAAATCTCGATGAGAAAAAAATCTCATTATTTGAGGACAAATAATCAAACATTTAATACCCAACAGTCAAATATGGTAAATGTAATAGACATTGAATACTTATTTATGATATTATTATACTTTCAAGGAATTGTAAAATGATATTGCAGTTTGAATATTAATTTTTGAAACCAATTAAAATTAATTATTATATTTAAATATTGTATTTTATTTCCGATAAACTTGGCACATTCTTTATATATAAGCAAATATTATTCTAAATTTTTTTATAATATATTAAATAATTATATATTGTGTGGGTATTTTTATTTCCAGTAATTAAAGTTTTAATTTGAACAGTGTTTTTTTGTAAAAAAATATCTAAAAACATGAGAGTATAAAGTACTTTTTTAATATATTTATATAAAAACTGCAAACAAAATATTTTAATTTTATTTTTTTAGTATTTAGTTCATATTTTCTTAAAATGTATAAAAAGTGCTATACATGTGAAATAAGAACTGCAAGAGATATTGAATAAAAAAATAGTAAACGAGAAAAATATAAAATATGTAAATTTATTTCTTTAATCGAACAATATCACTAATGTAACATTTTAAAACACTGCAAATATTAAAATTGATATGACACGATTTTTAATTAATTGATGTATAAATGAAATCCTCTCTAATCCTACAAAATTTTATAAAAGTGTCCAATAAGTACTAATTATCCACTTTATTCGTTAATGGACATTTTTCGATTCGTTTGTGTAAAAATACTGAAAATATAGCAGAAAGAATCGTTAATTAGAGAACTAAGTTACTGTAATTTAACATATTTTCAATTCAAGGACAAAGTAAATGTATTCAGTTCTTTGTTTCATTTGTGTTGTGTGCCATTTTATTTTTTATGTTTATATTAGTAAATATTTGTTAGATTTATGTAAAAAGTAAATAAATAGGTTTTTCTTGAAATATATGATAATATATGGTTCATTAATAAATAAAAATTAAAAAAAAATGTTATTTATAGAGTATGTCAAATTACAGTAACTAACTGCATAAAAATAATATATGATGGCCATTTATCCCAAAATCTAGACTGATCTATTTAGTAATTACGTTTAAAAATATTACTTAATCTGAAAATATATATTCATTAATTATTTCATAAACTAAATTTAAATGAATTATTTATTCACATAATCAAAAAATTGATTTCAATCATATTTTTAATGACGTTCTCGGTATAATTCATCATTTATAAAAAGTTATTTATAACATTTTAAACTTCTTTGAAATGAAATTATATTGTTTGTAGTACTTTATACGGTTTTTATTTTATAGATATAATCCAATTTAAATAGCACTTTAGAAAATGTGTAGTTAAAGTTATTAATTACAATATTTTTGCATTTTTACAAAAAGATCCACGTCTAAATAACGTGCTTAAAAATCAAATAACTTATACACCTGAGAATGAGACATAATTAAGAGAATATATAATTTCTTTACATACCTATTTATAGTATATGTAACTTAATATTTTCAATTACCTTATACAAACATGCACTGTTCAAGTGAACATAAAAAAGATGTATGTTAAAATTGATGTATTTTTGGTGTATAAATAAAGTATAACTTATTTTGAAAAAATATTTTTTGACATTTAAATTACTTTATCAAAATTTAAATTTATAATTGTTATTTAATAATAATATTATATCTATATACGTAAGATTCGACATTCTTTTAATTCAGTTCATTCCAGACACCAAGTAATTGATAAGTAAAAGAATACTCCTAAGAGCACTCTTGAGCTTCAGTGATTAAACATGATACGATAGTTTCATAGAAGCCATGAAAATCGTTTCACATCTTAGCATAAACCATTAACTGGTGAAAATATTTCTGCTGTCCGAATTGTAGTTTTAAGTGATTGGTATTTCAAGTCTTTGTTTTCTCAATGTCTGCAGTTTACACACACATAAAAAACATTTACATATATATAAAGCTAGAAATAATTAATATTGTAATAAATATGAATTCATTTCATTCCAATTTATCCTCAGCATTATTTTTGTTATAAAAAATGATGTCATGTGGGATAAAATCGTTCATTAATTAAAACTATGTTAATTTTTTAATCATTCTGTGTGATAATAATTTGTTTATACGAGAAATATTTTTTAGTACAATTTATATATATATATATGCAGAAAAATTGCATAAAAATAATTTATCATCAATATAAAAATTATAAATGGAAATGAATTGAAGAAATTTTCAAAAGTGGAAAAATTAAATTATTTATAATCTTGAAATGGATTTGACAATGATTTCATAATAACAATATGTTTTTATTAAATTGGTTAAAATTTTAATAAATTTCAAAGAAATATTTTAATTCAAAATCAAATATGTAAATTATTTTTCTCGGAAAAATAAGAACACCAATAGCAATTTATTAAATTTTTGGTACATTACTGTTTCAGCATGTGTCAATAAATCTGAAATATAATTTTTTTTATGATTATTTTTTAAGTTTATGATATATAGGAACATCCAAATGTGACGCCTAGATTTGTGTTTTATTCAAAAGAAACATGTGTATAATTTCTTTTGAATAAAACACAAATCTAGGCGTCGCATTTGGATGACCTTTATTTCCATATTGTTAAATCAAAATTGAATTTTTTCTCAGAATAGATTAATGATACAAATCAATAAAAAATGAAATATTATTTTTTATATGAAATCTTAATATTTAATTTGGTTTCCTATATAAGAAATAAGTACTTTTATGAATTTATTTAGTTATATACTTTTAAATTATATTATATTGTTAACAATATATGAACCTTTTAAACAATTGTAGATATTTCAAAATAAAATAAATACCAATTTTAGAATAATAATTTCATTAAATATACAACATTATCATAATGTATCCATGACATAAATTACTTGGAAATAATAATCGATTTTTACATAGAAACGAAAATAAGATATGAATAAATAATAGAATTGCATTTACAGATATGTGGAGGTCGTTCTTTTAAAGCAGAAGTATCCAGATTTATTTAACAACTTTTTTTTATTGAAGATTAATTATCTGAAAGTTGTTCAATTGTACTGATGACTGATTCATCGATAATAAATTCTTGGTCAGATCTGCCATAAATTAACATTTATACTTACGCAACGTGACATTTTCATTAATAAATATAATGATCGAATCATAAATTTAATATGCGATTAAAAACAATCAAATAATGGGTTTTAAATAGAGAGACAATTAAACAGATTATTATGTATGTTTTATATACATACATACATATATATATATATATATATATATATATATAAACGTATATAATTGATATATGTTTTGCGTCGATTATTTTAATCATTTCATAACAATAAGTTTTTTTATATTAGATTTTTTAATGTTTTAGATATATTTTTCATAAAATGAGAATAGTATATAATTGTAAATTATGATATGGTCAAATCAAATTAAAGTTTAAAAATATTTATTGTTTTCAAGTATTGTATTTATTTATCTATCGATATATATATATATATATATATATATATATATATATATATACCAAAGTATGTTCACCACATCGTATACATAATATTTATGTTAATTCATACAAGTTGATTTATTCATATCAAATACAATAGTACAGATGTACTGAATGTTTCATATATGATTTAAATGTAAATTATTTCGTATCAGGTAAAAGTCATGGTTTGGAACATTTACAGAAACTGGTGATGTTATTCTAAATGACTTCATTTTAAACAGTTTCAGATATTGATTCATTGGATCATTGGATTTTTGAGTTATTTGTATATTAGTATTTTATCTACAGATCTAGATATATCTTAAAAACTACAATTATTATTCAAGATATCTAAAGACAGTACTAATGACAAAACTACTCATGTCAAGATATCAATTTATAAATGAGGATTTGAACGTCCTCATTAAAAAGAATAATTTTGGGTATAAGTGCATAGAAAACAATATGTATTTTAGGTAAAGTTTGCCATTTTATATATGATTTAGTAATATAATAACGATTTAGCATTCTTTAATGTTATACTATGACAAATTTGTTTTAAAATGAATTACTCATCTCAAAATTACAGGGTTTCATTAAAATATTCAATAATTACTTATTGTTTTATTCGCTGATTATAATTAATATAAAAATGATAAATGGAAATGAATTGAAGAAATTTTCAAAAGTGGATCAGTGAGAAGCAATTGAATTATTTATAATCTTGAAATCGATTTGACAATGATTTCATAATAATAATATGTTTTTATTAAATTAGTTAAAATTTTAATAAATTTTAAAGAGATATTTTATTTATTTATTTATTTGTTGTTTTGGAACTGTGGCTGATTCACTTTACACAAATGAATTTTAACCTCAACATCACAATAATTTAAAGTGTTCAATAATCACTTATTGTTCACTTATTATTTATAATTATATAACCTATAATTATATTGGCTGATGCATTTCGATGGCGAGGCGTACGAGGAAAGGCTCTGACGATGATGTATTTTGATGACCATTGTCGTTACAAAATAATAATAAGGCCATCGAAATGCAGATTAACGAATAAAGGAAATAAAAAAATATTATCGAACGTATATAATTTTTTTTGGTTTTAGAATGAATGATTTATTTGAATGAATCTTAAGTATTGTTCAGAAATTTTTATGTATTCTCAGTATTCATTAATATATTTTTTATTTTTATTTTGTTTTGATTAATAAAAGTAATAAAATATATTAAATAATGATTACAACATAGTAAATTTAAATATGTAAAAAGCTGTATCTAATAATATTACTGTTAATTGTAAAAATATTTGAAAATAAAATGTCATTTATTCACTTTTTCTTAATCAATATTTTTGGAAAACAGACAAGTAATATTTTTTTATAGAATCTATAAATACTTTAATTATTAATTTATTAGTGGGAAAATATTCTCAATTATTCTTAGAACGTAAGGCAAAAATTACTCAATCTATGTTTAAATAAAATAAGTATATGGTAACTAACTGATATTGAAATTATACTTCATTTATTTTAATAACACATTTGAAATTTTAATAAGGAAATATATATGTCGGTAATATTCTATATCGTAAATAATATTGATAAGATTATATATATATATATATATATAAATTAAATGTAGTGAAATAATAAATATGGTGATTATTACTAAATCTATTTTAAATCCCTCTGTAAACTAGAATACAATATAACCTTGACGTATAGCATTAAAATAACAGCGCTCATCCAAACACTGCTCGAACGGACTCTACTAAAAGAGATATAGTGGTGGTGACAGCATTTTAAGGAGTACAAACCGAAACACACGCTTCATTGTAGAAAAGCACCGACTAGAATTCAGGTCGCACTGAGCGTGTGTGTTTGCGCGAATTTTAAAATTCCCATTGTTATCTATTTAACTGAAACAGATTTGTGTTTCTTTTATGTTTTCAGTTGAAATTTGTATATTTTATTTATTATGGTTTTCTATCATTACTGAACATTAAAAAATATATATAGTGGTAGCTTTGTATGTAATTGTGACTTTTTTGTTTTTGTTTTTTAAATGTCCATTTTTGTGTTGTATTAAATATATAACTGGAACTGATTAAAGGTAAGGTTTACTTATTTTTTAATCATTTATTAAATTACATGTATATATATATATATATATATATATATATATATATATATATATATATAATTGTTTATTATTATATTATTATATATCTTTTTATTTCTTTTATTATGTTATAGTTAATAAAAAATATATATTTCATATATTTTTTATTTCAATTTAATAAAATGCCCAATCTAAATTTTATAGTAATAATATTATTTTATTATTTATATGTAGATATTTTTTAATGCATGGATTAATAAGTGTTTTAATAAATTATTTATAACATAACATTTTCAAGTTTTTGTTATGAATGTATCGTAAAAATTAAATTCATCGTAAAATTTTTATTTTTTTGTCAATTTTTGTATTTATTGAAGTACGATATGCACAATTTAATATATATATATATATATATATATATATATATATATATATATATGTATATATATTCATGCATGATTTATTATTGCAAGTGACTACTAGACAGATGTTTTTTATTTTTTTTAATTTAAAAAACCCATTGCCTGTTCTTTCCAAACATTTTTAATTTAATGTAATTCGTTTACCTTTGTATATTTTTTATCTCTTGGATATTTTTAGAATTTTTAAGATCATGTTACTATTCTAATCCTACTTACTTATTTGCGATCATCTCTTCGTTTTCATTAGAAATAGTATTAAACGTTTTTCTGCATGGTTAAATCTGATAGTTTTTAAGAATATTTGAATTCATTAATACCTTATCGTTTTAACACATTGAAGAACTTTAAATATTATATATATATATATATATATATATATATATATATATATATATATGTGTGTGTGTGTGTGTGTCGTTATTAACAGGGAAATATTTAGAAATAACTGAATTAGAATTCGGGACAATAAAAAAAACATATATCTTATTATTATGAAATATTTATAATGCTCTCTTATATTTAAATTTAACCTTAAATATTTTAAAATGTATGAATATGTGACATAATTAATATTCTTACAAAATACATTTTACTGATTTCTGCCAAATTATATGTTAGTTATTTCAATTTAATTTATGTACTTGAAATATGTCTTAATCATGTCGGATGATTTTGTACTGAAACTTAATTCATTTTTGTTGGTAATATAACAATAATTTATATATATATATATATATATATGAATATAAAATAGCTAAAAGCTGTATTTTATTATAATAATAAAAACATTTTTTGTTTCTAACGTATAAATTTATAAAAAATATTTATTATTTCAAATATATTTTTTCAAATATAAATATTTATTATTTCAAATATAAAGCAATTATTAAAAAATATGTATTTGAGGTGGATGATACCTTAGACTGTTGTACCCAAAAAATATTATAACTTATATTAAATTCTTTATAGTATATATTGTAGTACTATTAGAAAGTTGAACAACTTATAATAAATATTAAAATCTGTTAATGATTATGAAAAAAGTATATTTGAAAAAATAATATTTTTAAGAATATTCCTTTGAATAGCTTTTTAAACAAAACATACAAAAATCTTTAAATGTATCATAAAATATTGTATGAACTGTTTTAAAAAATAAAAAAAATATGTTTTAAGTATTTTTGCTGGAAATAGAGTACGATTTCTGTTTAAAAAAATATTATTTTAAGTACAAAAATTAAAATAATTAAATAACATTACAAAGTTTTTTTTTTTTAAAAAAAATCAATATTTATAAAATTAATTTGATGATAAATATATAAAATTTAACGTAATTTATGATAATATAATTTATAAGTTTTCCAATTCTATGCGAGAAAAATGGCGTTATTATATCAATACATTATGTTAATAAAATTGATATTTAGCTTTAAATTATTAAAAAAAACTCCCCACAAATTGTTTCGAATAAAGAATTAATCACGTGAGAGAATATCTTCTTTCACAGAACTGAACCATTCACAAGTCTCAATGCGACGATTATATCGATTCAACTTTATCTGCTAATGAAATTATTCAGCGGGAATTCGAAATAAAAATTGTTACTATCCCGGCTAAAAATATAACATTTCTCGTAAACGCTTAATGAAATGACTTGTTATTAATGATTTTTTTTGTTCTTATATATATATATATATATATATATATATATATATATGTATGTATGTATGTATGTATGTATGTATGTATGTATGTATGTGTGTGTGTGTGTGTGTATAAGTAATTATAACAAATAAATCAGCCTGAATGTAAAAAGTCGTAATATGATCTATTTTAATTTAATAAAAAAAATGATTCACTGATTTGTACAAATCTGTGACTAATAATGTGTGATTGGCAACGCTTGAGAATGTTACGCACACATTTCTGGTTATGAGTATGGCTTTTAAAATGAGGTATTTTCATCTTATCAATTCATATTTCAGTCGAATTTATTTTTCATTCGAAGAGATTATAAATATAACATAAATCCATTTTATATTAAAGATTCTTTTGTTTAAATAATGTTTTTATGTCAAGATGCATATTACAGAATAACAACAAAGACTAGTAATGAATATGAAAATGTTATTTTATTTATTTCATTCTAGTAACATTGAAAATATATAGTATTTAATGTCTTCGTAATACCCACATAAATTGTTTGTGTAAAAAACATAATATAATTAATATATTATTCACATGAATATGTGTAAATATATTAATACAAGTTAATGCGTAAGTTTAAAGTTTGTTTACATTTAATGTCAAAAACAATGAAAACAAAAACATTATTTAAAATGTTTCTTATAGTGACTCACAACAATGTATCTCATCAGTATTGATTAACATTCTCGTTAAAAATACGGAACAGTCGTATATGTATTGAACTTGACCATGACAAGAAATCGTCGATAAAGTAAATTAGCATATCAACTATTTTATTAGGCAAATATGCAAGGAATTTTAAACGTTTTGTCTCGTATTGCACACATTCATCTTTTATTTATTTATCGTTATTTAATAAGTTCGTATACGCACGTTATACGCATAATTATATATATAAATGCGCATATTAATATGAATATACGTAAATGTTTGTCATTGGAGTTGGATTTATAATTATTTCTACGTTTTGTTAACTTCCGTAAATGAAGAAATTTGTAATTAACCACATCTCGTTCTTTGTGATGTTCTTATGTTCCATATATTAACATTTTATAGAATGATTTGTTGGTAAAATTGTATAACAATAGATCATTATGAAATATAACTTTGATTGATAATGAAAGAAAAGAAATCGAATGTCATACAAGTGACGATCCTAACTGTTGAAACATGTGTAAAGTATAAATATATATGCGACTTAATTTATGCTGAATAACACATACACATACACACATACATACATATATATATATATATATATATATATATATATATATATATATATATATATATATATATATATATAGGTTTGTGTAATAGCATGTGTAATATGAATGTTGGTGGGAGTAAAAATATAGAAAAATGTACTAACGATAACAATAGTTAAAAGAAAGATAGATTAAAAAATAAAGTATGTGTATAATAATAAAAGTAATGAGTTTAAAATAAAAATAGAATGAAATATATTGTAAGAAAATATATTAAATATATTGCAATAAATAAAAGCATAAATAAGATACAAGAAGAGTATTTTATACAGCTGTGGTTTCTCAAAAATCATTATATATATATATATATATATATATTTCATTGTAATTAATTGTTTATTGAATTGTACATTAAGTATTCACAGTAATTCTCCTGTTTTATTTTTCTAGAAACTTTAAGTTTGGCAAAAGCAAACCTCAACAAACAAAATTCAGTGAATACGAAAGAAAAGTCATAAGAAATTTTCAAAAAAGAATTACTAAATCATTTCTCTTAAAGACAAAAATATTAAATATTAAGAACATGAGATTTATAATGTGATGTTTCTTAGAAAATTAATTTTCATACTATTTTTTTTAATATTGTCTTAATTGCTATTTGACTGTTTATAAAATTCTTTGACAATTCGATATAAATCTGTAATAGGCAGTATTTTGTACATGAAAATAATGTTTTTACGTAACTAAAAGTTGCTTTATAAATGTAAGATTTTTGTTTTTATAGTATGGAAATATAACCAGAATATAAAATTTTATATTCATAATGTGAACACATAATATATGTTACTTTACATATACATATTTTATTATACACGTGCATAAAAATATGTACTTAAATACATAGCGAGTTAGTGAGGAGCTTTATAAATATATATATATATATATATATATATATATATATATATATATATATATATATATATAAATATAATATCGATAGGAAAAATGTGCAAATGTTTAAAATGGTTGCCTGATAATCCGCGTCTATAAGGCGTGCCATTTTTAATTATAAATTGATCACCTCGATTATTTTATAAATAGAATTAGAAAATGACCTAACTCAAGAATTGTAAATATGGGAAGAGTGTTAGATAATATTAGAGAGATTATCTAGTTGACATTCCATAGGTTAGATCCTTGATCGTATATTTTATTTTAAGACTGCCGAATTTAAAACAGAATAAAAATTAAGAATAGATTAGATGATTCTATTCAACTGTTGTACAAATGTACTTTGTCTCTCGAGACTTTATATTAAAATAGTTTAAAGTGATACAATTTCTTGTATGATATTATGAAGATTTTAGTATATATATATAATTATATATACTTATATATATATATATATATATATATTAATTATATATATATATGTTATATAATATATATATATAATTAAATTCACTTAATCAAAAATTATTTATTAAAATTGTGTTTTTTGTTTATATTTGTTCTGAAAATGAATCCCTATTGAAAGTTTATCGAGAAAAAATTTCTTTTAATATATATATATATATATATATTATATATTGTATATATATTTTTAAGCGTAATTAACTTTAAATTGAATCCCTATTGAAAGTTCTATCGATATTAAAAAAACCTATATATATATATATATATATATATATATATATATATATATATATATATATTAAATATGATTTTTGTATGACCATTGTTAACATTTCATTAATAAATAATTATATAATATATGAAGTAATATTTTAAGTTACATACAAATAATCTATTGCATTACGACTCTGTTGCATAAATAGAATTTATTTCTTATGTACTTCATTATGCAAAATCGAATAATTCGAATATCATATAAATCTAAATATAGGTATTCTACATAATATGATCATTTAATAAAAATGTAGTTATTTTTAGTAACATGTACAAAGAAAATAGTATTGTGATTTTATCATAAAAAATTAGTTGATGTTAATGACGATAGGAAAATTTCGTTCTTGGTATACATATTATTTTGAATATGTGTACATACATATACATATGTACGCATTGGTATATACATATATATATACATATATATATATATATATATATATATATATATATATATGTAAATTATAGTTTTTATTTGAGTAAATATCAATATTTTGGTATAAAATAATACACAATGTTGTCAATATTTGTCATAAAATTTATATAAATGTAGTAATTGAATTTATAAATCACAAATAAAATTTATATTTAGATTGTTTCTTATAAATATTTATAAATAAATCATTATTGTTTTTTATCATATGTATTATATATATATATATATATATATATATATATATATATATATATATATATCTGTTTTTATTATGTATTCATATTATTAAAAACTGTGAAATATATATAAATATTCTGTTTTTATTACATATTTTCTATGTCATATATAAATATCATATTTTTCTATGTCATATATAATATATATATATATATATATATATATATATATATATATATATATATATATATATATATATATATATATATGTGCATACATAATGTAAAAAAGTATATAATTATATAGGTTTACTTTAAATACTTTCTCAGAAATATAAAGTAAAGTTCTTACGTCAATCTAGATTTCGAAACAAACTTATGATCGAATGTTGGCAAACTTTTTTACATACATATATATTTTTCAACATCTAAATTCGAAATGCATTTCATTGTGAATTTAAGAGCTGAAGTAAATAACTAACTTGAACAGGAAATCTAATATAATTTTAAATATATCTAATATTAAATAATAAATTGATTCAAGTAAAATGCTATAAGTTCATAATTAATTATACTATTTGCGATTGAAATACCTGACTGTTACAATAAAGAACTGTGAGGATTTTGAGTTGTTTTTTTATAAGTTCAAAAATATTTTGATAATAATGAAGTATATTATAAAATATTTTATTGAAACACTGAAAAAATAAAATTATATTTTATTTTAAATAAATATTTCGATATTTTCTATATATTTGTATAAAAAGAAATTGTAATACACATTTTTTTTATAATAAGGTAATTTTAATTGAGAATTCTATAAATTTACACAGACGTATGTTTTTGTTAAAAAAATATGCGTAGGAAATGTTATAAAATAACTCAATGGAATAATTAATTTAAATGTAAATGCCAGCCATAAAATTAATTATATGAGAAAATTTGTTCAAAACAGAAAGATATTTATTTTAATACAGAAAGTTCAAAGTTTATAAATGTCTATTGAAATGATAAAAAAGTAAAAAATGGTACTGATTAAAATATATGCTTTTATTTTCTCTACATGAATCGCATACTGATTTACTTTTTGCGTTGGTTTAATTGATCTACATTCTCATAAAAAAGAATCGATTTGTCTTTTTGTAATATTGCAATATGAATATTTAAAGCGAATTGTTTTAACTAATCTACATTAAAAAACATATTTTATTTTTATATTAGCTAAAATGTGATTTTATTTGAATTTATTTCAGTAGTAGGTCATTTTTTACTAAATTATGTATTTTTCGTGTTTTTTTTTTTGGACAAAAAATTAAATCTTTTTATAAATTAATGCTTTAATAAAAACTGAATATAGAATAGATTATAGTCAGGGGCGAATTGATTATATAAATAGTAAGGATAAATCTATACAAACAGATTTAATGCTAGGTCGTTTGGTCGTAATATATATATATATATATATATATATATATATATATATATATATATATATATATATATATATATATATATATATATATATATATATATGTATATATACATATACATATATATTAGTTATTAAAAAATCAATATTTTACCTTGAAGCATATAACATGTAGCTATTAAGCTTTGAAACATTTATAAATTGAGTTGAAAAAATCTATTTAGACTTCACCATGGAAGAATTATACTCTATTATACCATATTATACAATATTCACTTCAAGAACCATACGGCCATGACCGTTTCTGTATCTTCATAGCGGCGAAGAAAATTACCAAAGCATGTAGACCAAATA
Source organism: Neoneuromus ignobilis (assembly GCA_029203775.1). Lineage (NCBI taxonomy): Eukaryota > Metazoa > Arthropoda > Insecta > Megaloptera > Corydalidae > Neoneuromus > Neoneuromus ignobilis. The sequence continues at coordinate 33,569,631 of CP092092.1, read as the reverse complement.
ACAAAAATGATATTGAAATGCTGAACAACCAAACACGCACACACACACACACACATGTTCTCCATATTGAATCCTAGGTCAATACTAACACTGCATAAGGTCGGTACAAACTGGTGATAATTACCCATCATTTATAATGAGAGATAGGTTCGTTTTTTTTTGTCGTATCTAGAACATGCGTTTTCTGAGAACTGGGATATGACCGGTTTGGCAGAGAATCAAAATACGATTCGCGTTAAAAATGGGTGAATAGCCTTTTATTTTAATTTTTATCATAGTATTTTACTATAAATTTTCATAGACACATATTTCGGTCACATAAGTAGTACAATACTTCGAAATGTAATAAATAGGTTTTAATGTTGTTGTTATTGTGGAAATTTGTATAATAGAAACAGGAAATGAATTTTTAGTTTTAACCTGATTATTTTTAAAAAAATAATCAGGAATAACTGTTTGCAAATTTAAATAAGGAAAAAAACATTTGATGAAAAACATTCTTAAATGTATATATTTTTCATTAATATATATATATATATATATATATATATATATATATATATATATATATATATATATATACATGTAAAGCAAATTGAATTATTAAAATTTAACAATCGTAAAAATGACCTACATATATTCAATAACTTTCAAAATAAACCATTTTTAACAGTATGGAACACTGTGGTTAAATTAACTTTGATCAAATATATCATTCTAATAGTACTACAAGTTTTGATGAAATAATTTTTAAAATAAAATTCTAAGCAAGTACTTCCATATACATGTTCGTATGCTCTTTAGTAGATTCTGGATGAAACTGTAACATTGAAAATAATAGAGAATAAAAATAAAGACAATACCAGTGTTTATAAAGTGGCTATACTTAGGGATAATAGATAAAAAAACAAGCTTATTAAGCAAAAATAATGATAGTAGAATGTACAAAATCCGTGCAAAAAACTGATAAGTGTAACATTATATATTACATACACACACATACATACATATATATATACATACATACATACATATATATATATATATATATATATATATATATATATATATATATATATATATATATATATATGTATATATAGGGTCATCCTAGATTTGTGTTTTATTAAAAAGAAACATGTGCAAAGTTTCTTTTGTGTCTATTTAATAAAACACAAATCTAAATGTCACATTTGTTTGACCCTATATATATAAATAATCGTTTTTTTATAATTATGGTATATATTGTAAAATTGTCACTCCTGAAATGAATTAATTATATATTATTATTTACTAGTTTATTTTCAAAATATAGATGTGTATTTTGTATGTGTGTGACAGTTTTCAAGCAAGCATTTGTTCCTGTAAATAATTTCAATGTACGTAAATTACATATTATTTTACTCTAGAATCATAACTTTGATTGGAATTTGCGTATGGTTTATTATATCGTGTAATTTACAATAAATGAGCCGTTTATTTTGAAAGTGGGGCAAGTCCATTTTTGTTATTGCGAGTTATTTAAGGGTTTGCATTTCAATAAATTTAAAAATATTGGTAAGTATTAATAGACATATTTTTTGTATTTTGTAGTATTAGATAATGTAAGTTTATAATCAAATAGTGTTTATAGTGCTGGCTAAAAAAAATAAAAGTTTTATTATAACTAAAAGGACTTGCCTCACTTTCAAAATTAATGAATTATTGTAATCGTTAATTTAAATGGATAATATTTCAGTTGTATCAGCCTTTTTTTAATAACAAAAATAAAATACTATTCAAATTAATATAAATATTTATTCATTTGATAAAAAGTGAAATAAAATAAAGAAAACAGTTTTTAAATATTATAGTAGAAAATATAACATAACAAAAAACAATTCATTTTTATTAAGAATTTCAATGAAATTATACATTTTCGTTAATCATTTACTTTATACGTATAATTATATTGAATTTTACTCAAGATTTAACATTTTAAAATATGTAATAGATCTCCTTTTTCCATACATAAAAGGTAATTTTATATTTCCGAAATTACTTGGTCTTCCTCGTTGTGGTAATAAATTGATAATTTTCAATTCAGCATCTCGTTCTATCGAAGTTTTGTATAACATTTTGTACGGTGCATCTCTTGTAAATCTGATCCAGCATATACTTCAATTCACAGTTTCTCCATCGGTATTTTTCCTTCTTTTTAAAACCGCTTCCTCCAGAGGTTGGGTTGAAAAAAAATTGAAAAGGTTGGGTTGAAAAAAGGGATAAAAACACCCTACATTTCAGACATGATGTTAAACCACCACATTTGCTTTACCATACAGCAACCGGAGTTAAATTTTGCCGTAATATATTCGGTTAAAAATAATTTCAATCTAAGATGGACTTGCACCACTTTCAAAATAAACATATTTACAATACTGTTAAGAGCTAAAACTTCCATCTCCCAAATATTAGGATTCTGATTTTTTTTTGACTATAAATTGTTTACTGATAAAAATATCATAATAAGTTTTATCTATAACTACCATTATCTTCATTTTTTTTTCAAAAATGGACTTGCTCCACTTTCAAAATAAACGGCTTAAATAATGGTTCTAGATTTAAATAGATAATTTCATTTCTAGTATTTTTATAGGTTTATTAACTAACAGTTATTTCTGTATAAAATTAAAATTGAATGAAAGATTGAACAAGAAACATTAATTTAGATTAAATAACAGATGGTTGTGTACAGAAATTTCTAAACTAATTCATTTCTTTCAGGAAATAAACACAAATTGTAGTAAGTTTTTATAAGAAAAATAAATATGGCAATTATTTTTTTTTAATTTGTATAACCAATAAAAATTAATATGTAATTTTCTCATATACCATTTAAACATAGGTGAATAATTATTTAAATGTATATTATTAATCTTCATTTTATTTCTAAAGGAAGTAGATATGACAGAATGAATCAGAATCATCCGATGTAAAATGAGGATGCATATGTATATATATATACACGTACACATATATAAATGTATATATATATATATATATATATATATAAATTGTTTAATTGCAACCAACTTTATATTAATAATTTTCTTTGACTTTGAATTTAATGATTAAAGCAATGTTAACAGTCAGTTTTAGTGTTAATTCGATTTAAATTGCATGCTAGTATATAAAAGTTCATTGAAAACAACATCGAAATAATTCAAATCGATAGTTTTCTTGTTGTAGACAAGTAAATATCTCAACAATTATATCTCATGCATACTTAACCGTTGTACTATTTCATGTTTATCTCTTATAGAGATATCACACATATCATGTTTACGTATATAGCGAAATATGCACACATGTAAAAAAATATTATGAACATGAAATCAAAAGAAAGTAGGAAGTAAACAAGATACAAAATGGAGAGAATACGATTTAATTTCATTTAAATGTTTACTGAAAAAATATTTTTAATAAATAAACAAATAAACGATGTCGTTTGAAATTGTACGTTGATTATTTACACTTTCGTATTATTGTTTTTTTCTTTTCTTGATTTCTAAACGACACAAAAAATGCTATTTTAAGGATATCATTGGTAGTAGGTATCAAATATTAAATACACCATTGTTTTTAGGTGTTCATGACTCACAGTATATAAAATGTACAAATTTTAACACACACACACACAATATATTAGGTTGGCAAGTATCTCCCTTCCACTTTTTTTTTTTTTTTTTTTTTTTTTGTACATAGCTGCGAAATTCAAAAGACCAGAAGGCGGAAGGGAGATACTTGCCAACCTAATATATATTAGGTTGGCAAATATCTCCCTTCCACCTTCTGGTCTTTTGAATTTCGCAGCTATGTACAAAAAAAAAAAAAAAAAAAAAAAAAAGCGGAAGGGAGATACTTGCCAACCTAATATATATAGTCATATATATATATATTTTTGAAAAAAAACAGGACACTAATATTTCATTTTTCATATACAACATTCTAAAATATTTAAAAATTAATTGAGTCTTTAGAGCTAAATTTTACAATCAAAATTGACTGTTCAATTTTTGGATTATTTATTAATGAGTATATGTATTTCATTTGAATTCAGTTGTAATGAAGTAAAATAAAAATATTAGTATAATATAATAAGTAAATATAATCAAAGTACAATAATTTAACGTCCTGTATCAACAGCTTATCACATTTCGTGTATTATTAACCTATAAAATTATTTTATGACAAAATGTGATAGGCATACAAATCAAACAATATGTATTCAACCTAATATTTGTGTACATATAAAAAATATTAATTATTTCACGAGTTTATGTTGATTTAGATAATGTGAAATATTTTTCTGGATTGTAAATAAGGTCATTTTATTACGTCGATTAATAGAGCTTCAAACAGCAAACAGGTTCATTTTTCCTAGTTTAATATTTGAAATACTTAATGGAATACATTTAACTTATTCATATAGAATAATTTTGAGCACATTTATCATTAATTTATATACTGTACAAAATATATATTGTAAATATTAATAAGTACGTGAATTTATATTAAAAATTACATTACCATGAACAATCAATTGATAAAAATATCAATAAATTTCAAGAAAAAAATCAAACGATAATACGAATCAATAATGCGACAGTCTAAAATAGTATAAATATTTTGACACAATGCGACAGTAATGGCCTTATATCGATTTTTCATGTAATATTTAGAATAACCAAAATTGTGTTTTCGTTGTAGTATTTAATTAAAATTTGTATATATATTTATTTTTTATACAATGTATTCGTTTTATGTCTATAAGTTTAATTTACACATCCAATTTGTAGCTGAATGTTTATTTAGGTTTTGAGGATATGTTATGTTCAACGTTTTTTTTAGTACCTTGGCGTGAATTAAAAGTACATGAATCATTTCTAATTCGAACATAAAATAGATTTATTTAGAACTATAACATTCCTAACATTAAAAATGTTTATTGATGAATATAAAAAAAAATGTTGTAATTAATTCATTTTATACAAATTTTAATAAAATATTTAAAAAATAAATATTTTATTAAAAAAAATAAGTATTTTTTTAGTAAATATAAAATTTCTAGTGTGATTCTATATTCTTATTACAAAAAATGTATATATAAATAAATAGGATTAAGTATGAATAATGTATGTGCATGTTTCAACTTGTGTAATTGTCAAAATGTGAAAGACTTTAGTAAGAATTAGATTTGTTTTTTTGTTCATAATGGGAGAATGTTTGATATTGAAATTTAATAAAGATTAATATTTTTCTTAAAACTTGTAAATTTTTGTTGTTATAAGAGAATTAAATAAAGTAAAATGTGACTTAAAAAAAACAATTTTGAAACATTGGAAAGTAAAGAGAAAAGTTTGATTTAAAGTGATTGAAAGAGAAATATTTTCGAATGTATTTAATGGAAGAAAAGAACTATTTTGTAGACCTTAATGTTTAATTTGTATATTTCTTACAAGAAAATGTGTTTTTTTTAAAAAAAAAAATATTCTCTTAGTAACATTCTATATAAATATTTTTAAGGTTTAAACAGATTATTAAATTTCATAAAATCTACTTTATTAGAGTATATTTTTTCATCGAATTTATAATTTTTCTTATAAATGAAAATGTTGTTTATCAATTCTATTATCGTGTTGTACTGAAAAATAATTTCTACGAAATATTTATTTAGTTGTTAATTTATTAAATTGATATCATCTCATATATCTTTGTAATCTGAATCGAAAACCATGTAAGATAATAATGCAAACATTATACAATGGAACAGGTATTAAAATATCATATTTAATATTATTTTAGAAAACACGTACAAATAATGTGGATGGTTAAAGCACGCATATTTTTTCCACGAAACACGAAATTGATATTTATATTCAACTTAATATGTTTGGTTAGTTGTTAATTTTTTCCTGTAAACTGTTTTTCTTTCCTTTCGAAATTGTCGAGAAATATAAACATACAAAGATAATATTTATGAATTATATGAAATTGTTTCCCTTCTGTAATACAAACAAGAAGTTTTTCTGAAATGTTTATTTTACCATGTTGCTAAAATATGTTTTTCTCAATTAAGTATAAAAACTGTAATATTTCCTATTATTGATATTTAATTCTTGAATATTTATAGAAAACAAAATTTGATACTATATAAGTTTTCATTTTCAATTAGTTATTAAATCTGTTGTTAGTTCGTGTTTCAAGAATGTGGTTTTAATTCATCTGTAAAGATCAAAATACTTTTTGAATTTTTATTTTATAAAACGAGTTGTAAATAAATTATAAATTTATATCTTCTTCAGTAGTTTCGAAAAATGATTGGAGTATTTTTTTTAAAGTTTTAATTAATTTAAAGACTTGCTTTATTTTCACTAATCTGTAGTTAAAATTAGTAAAGATTCTAAGTACTGTAACTCAAAATGCTGATATTCAATTTGTTAATATGTCCATAGATATAAACTCGAATGAAATGTTAATAATGTGAACTATTATGTATGTACATGTGCCAATATGATAAAACATTGTAATTACAAAGATAATTTTTAATATACACGTTGATACTTAAAAATATCTTAATATATACTTTTTTATTCATAGCAACAGACGTTTGTTAATACATCTAACAACAAAACGCACGTCTGTTTAAAAAAATGTATGTTGATAATTTCAAACTACAATAAGATTTATTTCTATTGTGACCTTTGATCGTAATTCAAGATTCATAACAGATGTTACCGGAGTTGTAAAAAGATTTGATAATGGTGATGAATTAAGATTGTGATAATTGAATTGTAAACAGGCTGAGTCACGTGTTGGTGTGAAAAATAATGAAAAAGTTATTTTTTCAGGTTTTGTAAACATATTCAGCTGTGACATCGTGTCATTTAATTATATCATATGACGAATAAATAGATTATACACATAAATTATTTTACATTTTTTTTAAATATCTTAATACAATTTCATATGTATACATACACACATATACATATACATATATATATATATATATATATATATATATATATATATAAATATATATATATATATATATATATATATCTTGTCTTGTAAAGGATTTGTATTTATATTTTTATTATTTCAAACACTATTTATTTGTAGTTTTATTTCTAATTTTTTCTTTAAACATCAAGTTTTAATTTATGATTTATAGCTAGTGGTAAAAAATAATTCTTTCCTATTTACTGTTAAATTTTAAAACCAATTTTAAGCTAATGTATTTTTCAATTAGTTATTACGAAAATTTTTAAAATAAATATAAAACTAAAAATAGTATAATTTAAAATAATATATGAATCAGAAACATGGAACCTGAAAATATAGACATGTACTCAAATGTGATATATATATATATATATATATATATATATATTGTATACACACACAATATATATAAATCGATTTATAAAAGTGCAGAATTTCTTTGTTTAATTCTCATAAAGACAGCATGCCAAAAATTGGTAATCTATAAAAATTTTACAATGAAAATTTGTAGTAAGAAGAGAAAAATAGATAGAGAAAATTTGAAGGTTTTTACAAAGAAAAATATAAGGAAATAAGAGAACCGTGAGAAAGAAGTTGGTATAAATGTTTATTAAGAAAATGAGATTCAAATCATTTAGCAAAATGAAAAGGGAGGTACACAAAAATTCTGTGGTTACAGTAACCAGAGATATTTTTTTTTGTAAACAAGCTCTCAACTGTAATTAGTATGTTTGCATTTTGGTTGATAAATATTGAATCTCAATTAAAATCATTTACTGTTGAAATACGTGATATTTTCTGTTTGAATTCCACGTAAAATGGTTATCATTAACCGATAATCAATTTTTGTATTACAGAATATCAACTTTCAAACGATATAATCCATTTTATTAAATGATTAATCTTTTATATATAACTTTTATTATTGAAATGAAACAAAAAATTAATAAATACTATACAAAATAAAAGTAATACAATACTTTTTTACATACGTATTATTTTATTGCTTTGCTTAAATTAAAAAATGAAAAAAAAGTTTAGTACAGTTAGTAAATATAACATACAAAATGATTAATAGTGTTGCTTGGTATATTTTTTTATGTTGCTCATAAAATATTACAGAATTCTTATTAGCAACGCACCTAAAATGAAGTTAAAAGCTAATGTTTTTTTTTTGTCTGTTTTCAATCAAAATATTGGATCAAAGAAAGATAACACGATTAATAATTTTATAAGAATTTTTGATAATGATAAAAAAATATAAAGGTTAATTGATTTAATATGATTTATGATAAAGGTTAGCTGATTCTTTTATTAAAAACTATATTATAAACAGGGTATAATTAAAATTCGTCATATACATATATAGAGAGGGGGGGGGGAGAAAGTATGTATATTTCTTAATTTTTTTTACGTTTCCGCCTTAAGCTCTTAATATTGAAATTCGTAGTATTTAAATTAAAACAAGTATATGAATTTAACATAAAAAAATCTGATTACAAGAACAAAGAAAAAATAAACACATCTGTACGTTTATTTAACGTGTTTTTTTCTTTTTTTTTGTATGTAGTAAATAAATTAAACTAGGACACAAATGAAGTAACATTAAATTTTCTACGACTAGTATTAAAATATAGTTTTGATATATTTTGAATACGAGGAAATATTTTTTGTTATGTTTCGGAAAATTTTACTATTTCACCTTCATTTATTCTAATTATATTTCTAATTTGTTCTCAGTATTTCATAAAAATACTGTATGGACATTTTAAGTATTCAAAAGTGTAAATTTTTTTATTAAAGTATAGTATATAAACGTATCTTTTGAACAAAGTAGAAAATATATTAAAGCTTATTTATATACATAGTAAATAACGCAATATCAATAAAGTTATCTGCACTTAAAATCGATTTAAAATCAAAAAAATCCTTTTAACTAATGCACTTCATTATACGAACTCATTTAAATAACTTATAATTAGATTGTAAATAAATGTTATCGACCAGATAACGTTTTTTATTTAACACTTAACTCTTATTGCAAGATCATTAGATTAAATCGTTTTTATTATTTATAGCCATTTTAAGTGTACCTATATCTTTTTATAAGTATTAATTCAATGCTTAATCCTGTATACATTCATACATTTACAATATAATAACGTTTACTATTGATTAATATATGAAATCTATGTTACTATTTTTGAAAAAATAAACAATGTATTTAATCAATGTCATGTCAACAATAAGTATTTTCATTATCAATAAGTTAATATGCATTAATTTTATAAAAATAATAATAATACCAAATGGTATGTTTTTATCAAAATATATTGAAAATTAATATTTTGATAAAATATATATATCACTTATTTATATTTATCTGAAAAATAATCTCTAAGTAGTGTAGATTTATAAGCTAAATGTGTATATATATTTACATATTCGAAATAAAATAACTAGGATATGAATTTTTCAAATACTAATACAATCACATTTTTTTATAAGTGAAAATAAAATTATTAGTTGATAAATTATTATTTACTAATTCAATTATTGATTGAATATCAGCAAATGGAAAGAAAAATCAATCATTTTTTTCTTTACTTTTCATTAGATTTTTTTTCATAAAATCACATATTTTTTTAAAAGAACTTATGTTTTTATAAAATCGTGTTCTATTGTGTAATTTTCGTCACCGGTATTTCTGTCATAATAAGTTAATAGTATTTTTCAATAATCTTTTTTCTTCATTTCTTTTTTTTAAATAAAAAACTATTGTATTTCATATTGCTTTAAATAATGCTTTTTTTTAAAAAAATATAAAAAAGTCACAAATTTTTATTTTTCATTTTAATCCCTCTATTAATACTTATCCATTCGTTACAATGTATTCTAACTAGAGATATTACAGAGATTTTAGTACAAATAATTGTAATTTTCATAATATTGTGTTTTATAAAAAACAAAGTTAAGAATTTATTCATTACACTTCACTTTTAAATACCACTCAAGATAAATTCATTTTTCTATCTATAATAATTTTAGCTTATTTTTATCAATAACTAATTTAAAAAATATCTCATTAGAGAAGAAATATTGGGTTTAAAATATATATTCTTTTACTGTCTGACTAATGTAAAAATTTATTGATGTATTTTATAAATATTTTTATTATAACTTTTAAACCTTAAAATTTTTTTTTAAAAAAAATTATAAAATAGATTATACCTTGGTACCAAAATATTTGATTCATTTTTGAAAAATTGATTTATTTTTATTTTAAACTAGTATTGATTTTGTATATGCTATAACATATTATGAATCAAATATTTGTAAACATTGATTTTTAATATAATTAAAATATTCGAATTTGTCAATTATGTAAATTATATATATATATATATATATATATATATATATATGCATATCAAATTTTATTCGGAAATTTACTGGGAAATTACTAATAAGTGGAATATTTTAATGTATTGCTACTTTATCAAGAAAAACATATCAGTTAACAACTAGTTTAAAATTAATTACCAAATGTATTTGACACTCAAATTAGTATTTTAGATATGTCAAATAATTTTCAAACCTTGGAATGCTTTAAATATATAATTATGTGTAAAAACGTATATCTATTAATAATTATATAATATCAGGTGCAAATAAATTGAAATTATATTAATATTCATTAAAATTATATATAAACATTCATACATACATATATATGTGTTGAGTTTTCAAATATGTGAGATAGTATATTAACCTTGAATTAAAAATATTTAAATTTTGATTAAATAATCTTAAAAAAATCAATCCGAGATTACGTTTTCGAAAGTAAATAATTTGCATTTGCAATTCTACTTTCATAAAATTTCAGTTTTTTAGCTATTAACTTGGAAAATATATTAATATTAATTATTTTTTTTAAATACTTAATGACATGATTTCGCGGCATTGACATTCAAAACAAGTGACTTTTGCATAACGAATTTTATAGAAAAAAATCATACACATATTGCCTTCGTTTGATAATTTTGCATAAGGTCGACAAGGTTTGTTTTTTCTCCACAAATTTTATATGATAACTTTCAAGTTTTACAAACGTCACAAATTTAACCTTTCAATAATTTTTTTATCAATTTAAATTATTATATTGTCTTGTCACATTTCTTGTTCCAAAAAATTCCATGATCGAAATTTGAATAAAATAGTGCAAATATTAGGTTGGCAAGTATCTCCCTTCCGCTTTTTTTTTTTTGTACATAGCTGCGAAATTCAAAAGACCAGAAGGCGGAAGGGAGATATTTGCCAACCTAATATATAGATTATGAATATGTTTAGTAATGTGGATTTATGTATTCAATATATACGTATATGTATATATAAATGTATCTTTTATTAAAAAATATCTAATACATTTATAATGTTTTAATACATTTATAATGTTATCTAATCAAAAACGTTCTTATTTACAATACGATTTTGAAATAAATATATTCAGTAATTAAATTAAATAAGTAATAACAGTTTAGTATTTATATATGATTATAATAATAATAATACGTATTATACAATCAAATTGTTTTTAAACTTTCGAAGCTAAGTGCATTCATTAAAAATTTACATTAATTTGGAATTTCAATGTAGTATAAAAGCCAGAGTAATTTGAATATACAATATGATACATTTATTATTAAAATATGACCAGTTATAATTTTAAAAAAAGAAATATAAATAATAGCAGACGTAATAAATATAAGTAATTTACATAAATATTTAGAGATTTTTTGATAAGTAACTTAAAGAATGAATTTTAATCTATTAGATATGTGAATAACATTGTATATTTAAATGTGTAAATATTATATTTTATTATAATTACTAAAGTGATTAAAAGGAAAAAATTGTTAAAGTTAAATATTTATTTATCTATAAACAAGGTTAATAAAAAATCAGTCTTGTATTTAATTAATTGATATCATTTTACTCGATTCATAAAAATGAAGATAATTGTTTAACAGAACTATTATAAATAGAAAAAAATATGACAATGATAATTCATGTTTGGTTTCCTATTATTTAGTTGCATTTCCTATTAATTGCAAAAATATTTATATATATTTATATGTATAAAACAACTTATCTCTTCGCTAATCTTCCTCTTCGTTGTCTTTATTTCCGTATTTATTTCTGACAGTTGCTGACCTTTTTATACGTGCCTTCATCATACCGACTATTTTTTTATTTTATGAAAAATGACGTGATCTTATTCCGTTTTGTTTTCTTAGTAATTTATTTTTAGCTTATAAACTCTACTTCCTACAATCTTTTTATTTTTTTTTATTCATATATAAAACAATAATTATATATAATCTATTGTTTCTATATTTATTTTATTATATATTTTTTTGCAGATTAAAATGTCCCCAAGCAAAACAGTCAAAAAAGTCCCAATTGAATCCGAGCCCATTGACAGTAGTGTCTCGTGTGAGTTGCACGTTCCAACTATATCTGATGTGGTTTTCAAATATACGTGGAGAATTCGAAAATATCTAAGGACTGTATCGAAACGAGATTCGTTGGATAGTCCAGTATTCGAATGTGCAGTCAATGGTATCATCACGAAATGGCAAGTCGGGATACGTTTCTGGAGAGGTAATTTTTGTCATTAGAACTAATAACATTTTTATACATAAAAAAATCATAGTTGAAATTATCGACAGTTTTTCTATTACATATTTTGAATGCATAGAATTTTACATTGCCACTCACCCGGAATTGATTAAACAATATTCAAAAAATATATATGCCACTCACCCGGAATTGGTAAACAATACATAAAAAATCAAATATTTCAATAAAAAAAAGTAATTAAGTAATACGTAATATATTTTTGACGTCATTATGTGAAAGGATATGTGAGTGTATACACACACATAAATACACACACACATGTATATATATAGAACAAAATATATGCATAAAACGGTAATACAATTTAATTGATTTTGATTAATGTACAAATTTTTATTTAATCCATGTGAACTTATTTCATCGTAAAAAAATCATAAACATTTAATGTGCTTTTTCCACGGTTTAATATTACAATAATACTTTTATAAAAATATGGTCATAAAATAAAATCACAATATATGTTAACACATCTTACATATAATAAAAATAATGTAAACGGTTTGTAAATTTTCTGATTTGTATGAAAATTCAAAAGCATTTATTGGTTCTCAAACATTTTTTTTCTTAATTTATATATTGTTATTAATGCCAACATGACTGTAAATTAGTTTTTCAATAAAATTTTAAAATTATTTTTCATCTCTTTTATTATATAAGTGTTTTTTTAAGCGTGGTAGAACTTTAAATTGAATTCCTATCGAAAGTTCCTAATGTAACCTAAAAACAGCCATTATCATACCTTTATATATATATATATATATATATATATATATATATATATATATATATATATATATATATATTATCTTCATAACTAGTTATTGTTTGTAATATCAATGGTAATAAATACTTTTACTAATCATTTATATTAATAAAAGTAGAGATAAAATCGTTGTCTTGCATATTTGTTCTTGGAAAGATGTGTAATTGAATGTAAATATGTAGATATTTATATGTCCCATAGCAACAATTGTTATGTACAATATGTATAATTAATAATCATTTTAATTCGATTACAAGAATCTTGTTTTCATGCCGTAATAATTGTTTGCATAATTGATTTAAAATAATAATAAAAATAATCAATTTATAAACAAAAAATATTGTTTAAATAAGCCAAGGGAGTTGAGTTTAAATAAAGATAATAGTATTTTTTATTATTAACCTTTAATTCATTCCATACAGAATTGATACTTGCGTATGTTTTTATATGATATTTAAAAACTTTACAGTTTTATTCAGTTATTTTATTTTTTTTTTAGTAAAAACATTGATTTAGAAATAAAAATTGTAGTACAGTTAAATTTTGATAATTTATAAAATAATTGAAGGTTAAATAATTTAATTTTTCACATTTCATAAAAATATCATATATATATACATATATATATATATATATATATATATATATATATATATTAGGTTGGCAAGTATCTCCCTTCCGCTTTTTTTTTGTACATAGCTGCGAAATTCAAAAGACCAGAAGGCGGAAGGGAGATATTTGCCAACCTAATATATTATATGTGTGTATGTATGTGTATTTTCTGTGAAGTAGTAACAATATATACCATGTGTATGTTCTTAACCAATCTGTTTTTAAAAATATTTTTCCATGGAAAACCAATGTTACGATTTTGACAGTTAATTATTTGGTATATAATTCAAAAAAGGATCGTCATCAACCGTATAATTAAATTTATGTACTCTAGAAATATCACATTTAGATTATTTGATAATGACAGAGGAAATATGAAAAGTTTTTTATAATTACCTAATTCCATATTGAAATTTTACTCAGTTTTCTGAATTAAATTATAATATATTTTTACACCACTCAATTGAAATGATCAATATTTTTGATTGAAAATAGTGTTTTAATAATAATGTAAATGTTATATGTAAAAGAGGATATTGATTGATATTTTGAGAACAATTAGTTCATATCAAATAGTGTTTACTAAACACTTGAATATAAATATTTTATCTTTTACAATCAGTTGATTAAATTAATGTAAATATAACTATACACAAAGAATACATTTAATTGCGATTAAAAAAATAACGATATATGAAAAACGCATTTAGTTGACAAAAAGAGGCCATTCCTTTCTTTGTAGTAATACAAAAATAGTTTTCAGTAAGTTCATTTAGTTTATCGAAAATAAACTTCTCAGAAAATTTCGAAACTTCTTTGAGTACAATCAATTTTCAAATAAAAGTATATAATTGAATACATACATATATATACACATACACTTTAATTTAAATAATTAATTTTTAAATAAAATTCTTTTATAATTTGAATTATGTAATGACTGTTAATATAAATTTCTAGATTTTTTTTCTGTGATTTTTTATCTGTTCATTGGTTTATTAATGGATCTGCATATTTTTTGGTTTTTAAAAAATATATTTTGTTAGATGTCTATATATATATATATATATATATATATATATATATATATATATATATATATATATATATAATATTGATTTTTCAGGTCCTAATGGGAAACGTATAACGAACCCTGTCGCAGTATGCTTGAGTCTAGTCTCCTGTTCAGTTCCCGGTGGAAACAGTTCCGGCAATGCGTCGCCAGTAACCACATCCCCGGGTGAACAGGCCCGTATTAAGTTTCAACTAGGCATCCGTGATACTTCAATACAGCATTGGGAATTGTTCCCTGTTAGTCGTGTAGCTTTACATTTAGCTAATACGACGAATATGCTGAGTGTCGGATTTAGAGATATGGCCATCGATGATAGACATGTAGATAAAGGTGAGTACATCAGTTAAAGAATTATGAATGTATTAAGAATTATTAATTACATGCATATATATGTAAGTCGATTGCGGTTTTGAAATAGTACTTTGTATGTATTTGTTGAATAGTTTTATATATTTTTTATTATGGACACATTTTCTCATAATAGATTTTCTTATATGTATATATATATAATTTCTTCATTTTATTGGTAACTATTTATAAATATTGAATTAGAAATTTTAATAAGATTATCATTTATCATAATTATTATTTTATTTTATAATGTTTTGTCATTGCCCAAATAAATGATCACATAGAATTTTTGTATTAAAAATAATCTTTTATTCAAATATTTGTCTCTAAAATAACACGTAATCTACATACGTGTTATTGTTCTCGAATTTATACATATATATGTATGTATACCAAATTAAATATATATATATATATATATATATATATATATATATATATATATATATATATATGCGACTAATACTTATGATATTAAAAGATGCTTGACTTAGAATAACTCTCCTTAATCAAAACTGAACGGAATCTTTTTAATTTAGAAAAAAATTAGTTACAGAAAAAGTAATGATAAATGATATTATCTGTTCGTCGTTAATCACTTTATACTTGACCCAAACAATGATCTATATTTTACGTATAAGTCTAGATAATTGACACGTTTATATTTTTTCTTGTTGAAATTTTTCCACGAGTGAACGTTTTGAAACGTCTTCTTTAAATTGATATCTATGTGAATTATGAACGGAATTTTACACAAATTGTTATGTCTATAAAGACTATTCTAATCATATCGTAATGATATTTTAATAGTTTCGGTCAATATTTACTATATTGACCAGTAGATACGGTGCTCATATGATTCGAGTTTGTTGTAACGGTGAATATATTCATGTTGTTTGCTATATATATATTTACCCACTTCTAGAAAAAAATATGAAAGTGAGATTCTTATATGAGAGCATGTTTACTTTTATCAACTTTATTACACCTACATTCCAGTTACTCATACATATTTACACTCCTGTAAAACACACACACACACCTACATATATATATATATATATATATATATATATATATATATATATATATATATAATCAGTTGCACTCTAGCCTTTGATAGTAGACTGACGTCTTTGTTACTAGCCATTCTCTTAATAAAGGTTATCTGTGGAGCATAAATATCAGATTTGCTTTTAATTGTAACAGCCATTTTGATATGAATTAAAAGGACATAAATCATTGTATAAAAAAGGTATCACAAATATATCTCATATTCTCTCAAAGTCTCAAGTATAAACCGTAATTGCAACGAAATGTTAAAACATATAATAATTTAATGGTTTCTTCGAATTTAGAGTATATTTAAGAGAATATCCTAAAATGATATTTTTAATATGTATAAATTTTTATATAGTCTTTTTACATTTAACCATTTTTTTATATTATATAACAATGTATTTTTTTGCGAACTGCTCAATTTGTGGTCTGTTTTCTATTTTTGTTAACAAAGTATAGACAACTTAATGTTTTTGTATGGCATATAGTTTTGTGTAACTAAAAAAAATCTTATTATTTTAAAGTGATTATATATATATATATATATATATATATATATATATATATTTATGTATGTATGTATGTATGTATGTATGTATGTATGTATCTATGTATGTATGTATGTATGTATGTATGTATGTATGTATGTATGTATGTAAATGTTAAAAATAGTAATTATATGAGTAGGTTTATGTATTTTTTTTTAAAAAAAAGTCAGATATTTTTGTCAGATATTTCTGATTAAATAGTCTTGTCAGATATTTCTGATTAAATGATTTAAACAACAAATTTATATTTTATATTAACTGTTGTTTATTAACAAAAATAAGTAAATTAATTATAGTACATGTGAACATTATTAAGCGTTTGTTTTTATTACATCGTACCAGCATAAAACAAAAATAATGAAAATGGAATTCATTCCAGTCACAATTAACGAACATCTTGCACGTGCTCAAAATGCGTATATATATATATATATATATATATATATATATATATATATATATATATATGTATATACAAAATACACACTTGATGTTATCATTTTATTCTTTAAGAATCAATTGGTAAATAAAGAAATTTTATAATTTCATTCAGTAATGAGCATTTTTTTCTTGTATATTTCCAATAATATTTTTTGCTTTTATATCTTCATTGTTATTATTATTATTTTGGTCGGGGGAACTTCATTACATTAAGTTTAAAAGTAAAATGTTTTCATTTTCATATATTTTTTAAAAGTTTCTATTGATAACGTATGATAATACTGTTATGTAATCAAATATCTTATAAAAATGAGAAAAAAAGTGTTTAACACATATAATAAACAAAGAATGTTGTGAATGCGCAGTTATTAAAAGATATAACTAAAAAAATGATCATGGTATTCAAATTAAGTGCTATTAACCTTGTCATATTTTATCTTGAAAATTCTTAATACAGCGATTTTATTTAAAATACATCGAACATTTAATTGACATGTTGAAGTGTGATGACCTAGTTTGATGCATGTGATTGGGAAAACTATTAAACATTGCATTACATATTGTCAAGACATGCGTGAAATCATCGTATGTTTCAATTAAACCACTAGTATTGACCAACGTAATCCAGACATTAATTAGAATTAATTATTATAATAAATGCCTTAATCCATTTCATCAGAATGATTTTAATGAGTTGAGAACAATATTTATCTCGTTAAAGTTTGTTAAATAATGTCTGCCATTTTGAAAAACAAACTAATTTTCCAACTACAGATGTTTGATGAAATGTTAAAATTTTAAATTATAATACTTTTTATAATTGTAGTTAGTACTGTGGGACAATTCATTTTTATCACAAAAGAATCACGGATATAAACAGTACATGTTTTAATTAAAGTTGTTAATAATTGTTTATTGTTCATTTTTAATTTAAATGTATTTCAATAGCGATCCATTGTCTTTATCCATTTATCATATATGAAATTAGATATTATATACATGTACTTTGAGATTAATAACGTTTCTATGAACATTTGTATAAAAAATGAAAATGAACAATAAAAATTAATAAATACTTTATTAAAAAAAGTATGGTATTTTAGGTAGCAAGAACATTTTATTAAAATTCTAGTACTTTTATCAAATTATCGTTTTTCTTCCTCAAAATTAATTTGTTTAATGAAAATGCAAATTACATGTATTTTAAAATCTACTTAATCGGTGTCAGACCTTTGAATACAAAACTTGATAAAATGAACTAATATAACATTTTGTATTTCAATCAGTTAGTTCTTGATTGTGATGTATGAAATATTCCATGAAGTATAATTTGACTTAATTAGATTTTAAATGTACGATGAGAAATTCGTTCTAGACGATAATTTATAAAAAAATGGATTAATAATTCCATTTATTCTATCAAATTTCAAATTCACCGCAGTTTTCGATATAATGTTCCATTATGATTTAATCAGATATTAAAAAAAACGATTATTTAAAAAAGTAAAATTCTAACTCTTAATTGTTATTTATATAGAGTTAATTCGTGTCATAAGATATTGAGATCAAATTGCAACACTACTAAATCGATTACTTGTTTTATTAGCATTTTTATTTATTATAAAACTGGATTTATTTTTTTCTTAAATACACCCTTTACTTGTAACCTAATATATACAACTTTCTCCCTATTACCAACACTAATAATCTTGACATTAATTGATTTCTATCACAGTGATACAGCTGATTAAAACAAAATGTCTATCTCTCGTAATAATACTTGACATTGCGTCAGAGAGTATAAAACAAATAAATTAAATTTAAATCAAAAATTTATAATACACAAACACATCAATTAAACAGGAGAGATACAGAACCGTGCGAGGGCAATCATGTGTGTGTTCAGTAGCGTATCTAACAATCAAATAGTAAAAAACTTGATATATGTGTATTATGTAATATATTTACATATATTTGTATAAAATCCTTGTATATATTCATATAGAAGGATATTTGAAATTCACTTTGTAGCATTTATATTTATATATATATATATATATATATATATATATATATATATATATATATATATATATATATACAAAATTAATAATTATTTTAAATTTCAAAGGATGTGTTTTAAATGTATATTTAATATTTTATTTTTTGATTTGCCTATGTATTTGCCTCTTCTAAAAAAACTATTAATTTAAGAAAGAAATATTTTTATGGTACAATTTTAAAATGTAATCTTGAAACAGTTTCAGTTTTCTCCGGTTTTTATCTCCTTAAGTGAGGTTGTTCCAGTATTTATTAGTTTGTACACTTAAATTTAATTTATTTTCTAACGAATAAGTGATGATGTAATAATAATTACAGGTAATTAGATAAAGTATTAGTTCAAATGATTGTTTCTGTTGAATATATTAATTAAATGCTGATATTAATTTAAACAATATTTTTTAAAAATATGTTTTTCAGACTTTATAGGGCCATTCAAATGTGACGCCTAGATTTGTATTTTATTAAAAAGAAACATGTGTATAGGGTAATGTATAGGAAACATGTGTATAGTTTCTTTTGTTTATTTTTAATAAAAAATAAATCTAGATGTCACATTTGGATGACCCTATATATGTATGTATGCATGAATCAAAAATCAATATTTACATTGTAGTAATTGTATTCAAATGACCCATTTTGTGATAATAGGTTAACAACTATCTATGCATTTTTTTATATTTTAGATGTTTGTAATTTATATATAAAAGTTTTTTTTATAAGATGTATCACAATGCTGATATTAATTATTTTGCTACTAAGAGTGCACTAGTCACTTGTAACAAAATTATCAATAGATACTAAGAGTTGTATAGTTTTAATAAATAATGTGACATTGTAAATAAAATTTTATAAACAAAACTATTTTATTTATGTTGATGTAGTAAATTGGGTAATACATAGTAAATAATAATAATAAAAAAATAATAATAACTCTTATTATTTGAGTACGATTTTTCAGATTTATTTATTTTATTTTGCAAAATAGTAAAAAATCTTAAAACTATCAAGTACATATATTTGTTTTATATTGTATAAGATTATTCAACATATATGTTTAGATATATATCATACTGTATTCCTACGTTAAAAATTGCATGAAACAGATTGAAACTTAATTAATACTGAGCCTGTCCATGAATTTCTTGCTCTGTTTGTGTCTTGTCCCCATAAACATGTTGCCGATCATACGATATGAGTTAAAAAGGTCTAGGGCAAATACTGTGTATCTATTTCGATCCATAATTTAATTTATTCATATCTCTGTTCGTTATTATTTATTTCAAATGAATTGTTGCCAAGGCAAGTCATTATGTCGACATATAATTTGTTTAAATACATTCACATAATGAATTCTATATATATATATATATATATATATATATATATATATATATATATATATATATTCATTTAAAAATAGAATCCATAATAATAGTTATTTTAGGACCAAAAATATATAATTCAATTAAATGAAAATATCATTTAATAATCAGAACGATATTTATGTATTCACTCTCTCGTTAGCTTTAGTTTTAGTAAATGAATTCAGTCAAACATCTATAAATAAATTTTTATTACAAACTATCGTTCATAACTTTTTCTTTATGTTTAGGTCACAAAATAATCAGTATATAAACCAAAAATAAACTTTAGACAAAAAAAGTATTTTAACATCGTCATAATTTCTTTATGTTGTGATGAGAAATAATCTAACCTAAATACATTTATTTTCAGTACCGTTTTCATTATTGATGTTATTTACTGATCTCTAACCTTACATATTTTTTTAGATAAGTTTAATTATATCCTCAATATTGTTACAGACGGTGACGTATGTTTAATGGTAAAACTACAATTGATACCAACTGATACAGAACGTCATACTTTATCGCAAGATCTTGGGAAAATGTTATCTGATGCAAATCATCATGCCGGCGCCGAAGGATTTAAAACGGACGATTATGTAGAAGACTCTGATACGGAGGTCCAGTGTCATGGTATCAAAAAAGGGGAAAATACAGAGCCAGTTAAATATGGGGCTCATAGTCATGTTATAAAAGCAAGATCATCTATGTTAGCTACAATGTTGCGTAAAAAGGAGGTCAGTTCTTTAAATTGAAAGGATTTTTTTTACTAAATATCTATCAAAAAATGGGAGTTCATACACTTGGATTCTTCATTAAAATTTTCGTTACTCGCCTGATTAATCTTATTAGTATTTAATACCAATAAATCCAAATTAAGACTTTTTTAATTTATTTATCTTGCACGAAAATGTTAAAATTCAATACAGGATCTTTTATGTTTTATAATAGATTCGTTGCAAAAACTGCTTGTATTAAATATATTATAAAATTTAATATGTTTCAATATAGGTGTTTTATTCGTAGGGCGACACAAAATACACACTTGACTTGACCGAATTTCCTGCTGATATTGTATACGAACTTTTACGATACATGTACACGGACAAAGTTGAGAGTTTAGATACAAACGCTGCGAGATTATTATCTTTCGCGCATCGATTCTATCTTGATGGTTTGAAAGAATTATGCGAACGATCACTAGTCGAAACATTAACACCGAGCAATGTTGGAAATGTCCTTTTATTGGCTGATCAGTGCAACTGTCCACCATTAAAAAGAGCTGCATTAGCATACTGCGAAGAAAATATGTCACATGCCGTTTCAAACAATTCAATAGGTGAGTAATCTCACATATAACTTTCTGTTTGTCTGTTACGTTTTCGTTTCAATCGTGATACGTCTGTCTGTGTCTTTTTTAATCACTTTCTATTTTTCAGCCAATAATTTATGTTCAAAACTTATCTTTTGTTTTTTGTCTGCATTTTAATTTTCTTTTAATTACTGTCATTGTTATATCACTCTCGTCTGCTTCTTTTTTTTATTTTTCTTTATATATGCTGTTTCTATTTTCCGTATTTAATTCCATTAAATTTTTAAGTAATGTTTGTAAACATATATATATATATATATATATATATATATATATATATATATATATATAAATCAGCATCAGCAGCCTCTTTCTATACACCTCTGGATAAAGGCCTCACCAAAAACTTTCCCTTTCAATCTATCAAATGCCTTTTCTTCTAGTCTCTTCTGACGAATTTTCTTATGTTTGTGTTCCATCTATTCATTGATCTCTTCCTGAACTTTTTTATATCTAAATTCTAATGAATTATTTCATGTTGTCATTAAATGTTACAAATTATTCACATTCTTGTGTCTAGTACCTATATTCAGTTTTATTCTTATCTACTTTTTGAAAATAGCAATAGAAAAAAAAATGATCTTTTTCAATATTATAAGTGAATAGTTATTGTCTTATACGTTAATTGGTAATCCCAATTTCAATATTGAGATTAATAAGAGAATATCTTCCTGGATGTCCTTGATCTAGTTGAAAAAAATAAATTGGGTCCACTTTAAACTATTATAATTACTTTATATTTGTGTTACAATCGCCGATCCGTGAATAGTCTGCTTAATTTGTGCTTCGTGAATCATTAGTATTTATCTTCGAGACTCGAAACCTTGCTGGTCTGATTAAGATATTATTTAAAACTATAAAATATATTTTATTTTAAAATACAGTGTTTGTGTCGACTAGAATCTGATGGAAATATATACATTAGACTGATTTTACAGACATGAGGACGTTTTTTAATTTATTATTTTGATTACAATGTAAACGGTGTTATATATTTTCAATGATTGTACAATAATTTTAAAATATTAATAAAGAAGAGCAAAATAAATACAGAAAAAAATAAAATGAAAAATATTATCAAAAAAAAATAAAATTAAAATGACTTTGATTCAATATTTTTTTTTTATATTTTTTACAGAAAAATCACTAGCGTGGCGTGTAATGGAATTAGTAAACCCTGAATTATATTATGAAGCATGCGAAGCAAGCATGGCGAGTTCAACATCTAGCAACTTAGATAGCCAAGGTTCAAGAAGCGATGAGCATATGTGAACAAAATTTTTATCTAATTTTAAATCATTGAACAACTACATCAACAAATTTTTAAATAAACATTGCCTTCAAAAACATTGTCTGTGATACACGCAAGTGTAAATTCCATTTATTGTAATATTTGAATCAATTTTCCATGAACCGGGTTCAAATTTTAATAATTGTTAAAAAGTGTATGTAAAGTAATTAATTGTAACTTTGTAATGGATGAATGTTTGAAGAAACTTACTCATATACTTTGTTTATTTCTTCATTACAAATTTGTAATTATTAAGATCATTATAATCGTAAATAGTTGACTTACAGTCACCTATAAATGAATAAAATTTAAACTAATTGACATGCTGAGAGATTAAAATTCAGTACGCAATAATTATTATTAAAAAAATAACAGAAATATATGTAAATATTCAAGATCTCAACGTCGTTATTGTCGTTTCTGCCAAATGAATCGATACAGTTGGTTGTTTCCTGTTTCAATTCAATAGATAAAATGAAGTGTGTGTGTGTTTTTTTTTATAATTGTAATTTCCATTTTGAATTATGTGCATATATATATATATATATATATATATATATATATATATATATATATATATATATATATATATATATATATACACATACTAGAATGTAGGTGGGATAATATATTTTATATATTTTACATAATTTAATTTCATTTTTGCTGAAATTGACTTATGTTATTTAATTGTATATATACACATCTTTTTCTAGATTATAAGTTATTTTGTTTATATTCTTATTTTGAATATTGATCAATATGAAAATAAAAAATGGTACGTAACAAGAAGAATATAAATATTTTTTATTTTACCTTCAGTCACATTATATTCCTAACAAGACCTTTTAACAGCTTGAAATAAAAAATGTTAAAAAAATACTATATTTCTACAATTGATTTGATACTAGAAATAATTCACGTTTTTTAAAAAAAGTTGTTTCTTAACTTCACAGTTTTTATTAATATTATTTTCTTAATAAGCCCAGCTGAACTTGAAAAAAGAATTAAAGGATTAGATAAAGCAAGTCAAAAATCGAATTAAAAGAAATAGACGAAATTAAAAACAACTTATTAACATTTATTGATGAAATAAACAGGATAATAAAAATGGAATGGTGTCAATTTGAAAAAAAAATGTTTATAATATTAAGTATTCAATTTTATAATATAAACATTTTTTTTAAATTGACATCATACCATTTTTATTCTATTCACTTCATCTATAAATATATATGTTTGAAGTAGAGTTTTTGATTCATGCATCATACTTGTCCTCATTTATGTTAGTGAAATATTTAAATAAAAACAATGTTTGCATAAACTGGATGTTTTTACGTGATACAATTTAACTAGTTATATCAGTAAGTACATTAACTCCTGTACGTAGATATGTTGAATCATTTTTATATATAGGCTGGCCCAAATGTTATTGAAAAATGTAAACAGGGACTATAAAAGTTATATCTTTCAGTATCATTTGTGACACCTGCATAATATACATTTCGTACAAAATGTACATTATATAAATGTATTATACAACGTAATCAGTATATACAATTTTTGTATGCTGTTTTAATCTGGAAATTTACTTCTAATAAATAAATTCGTAACTTTAACATATTTTTCTAAAGTAAAAAGTTAGACATCGTATAACCGTTGTTTTATTAATTAATAGTAGGCTTGTTTAAACAATTAACTAAAAGTTATTATTTAGAACTATGTGTGTGACTAACCATGGATTGTGCTGGACGTGCGTTTGATAAAGATAAGTTTATTATATTAGAATTTGTCTTCTGATTGCTTTTTATATTATTATTTTAATAATTATGATACGAGAGCTTGGATAGATAATCATTTATGCTTAAGGTAGTTGGTCTTAGTCTTTTAGGGTCGCGGGGTAAGGAGTAGTGGCCTATACTTTTGTATAGGCTAAAATAATGTTTGCCAACTGCAAATAAATAATTCTGTATAGTATACATGTAATGAAAACGACTAACCACGCATCGTATGTGTCACGTGCCTACAGTACTGCGCCGTGATTCGTCTAGCTGTAAAATTCGTATTGCCTGTCACTTTAAAATCATTCATTTACAATTCTTTTTCAACTAAAAACTTGCAAACGGCGTTGTGAAGATTTGTTTTACTCGAGTGATAATACTATTAAAAATATAAGCTTACAATAAAACATCTTTTAAAAAATTCTTAGTCTTTTTTAGTGGAGTTTCAATGACTTTAAGTTTCAATTTATACCAAACCGCCATAAGAGCCCATGTTAAAGACACAATTTTCATGTTTTAATTTTTCAAAAACGGGATGGAGAAAAATTTCAAAAAAAATTCCTGAAGAATTTGATCATTATTATGATCATTATATACAAATTTTAGACTAATCTTATCATATTTTTTAACAGACCAACTACCTTAAAAAGTTAACAATTTTAATATGAATACATTCAATTTGACAAGAGAAATTCACGTCACTAGTTTATTTATAAATTTTCCATTAAGATATGTCATATAAAAAGATAGATCTTGTTGATTCAAAATATATTACATTTTTATTAATGATACAACAAAAAATATAATATGTGTGTACTGAAAAATATATATAAAAGAAGAATAAACAAAATTTACTTTAAATATATATATATATTAATCACTATCATTTTCAGGTGCATTTTCTTTATTCGTCCGACTATTACTTGTTTTTGCTTCTTGTCTCTTTTTATACATTTTATTTTCATCGGCACATTTTGTTGTGATGGCAGAACGTACTTGTGTTTCTGATACACCGCATTTATAACACACAATACTAATAATATCTTGTACTTTCTTAACGTCGAGTTTCATTTTCGTGGGCATTTTTGAAAACAGGAACGCTGGAGAAGGTCGACCAGTCAATGAATGCGTTGCTAAAACTTTTCGACTGAATACTGCCATCAATAATTTACGGGTAGCGTTTGTATGGGTACTCCAGTTGATTGAATGTAAAACGTGCTTGGGAATCTGTGTACCGTTTTTACCGATTTGTACCTAAAGGAAATATTTAAATTAATAATAAATAATACGATAAAAAGGAATATATGTTTGTATAAATAATCATACTACACATTGCAAAAAAATAATTAATTGTATAAACTGATATGTTGATATACATTTAGAGAAAAGGGGCATCATTTTTAGGATATGTACATAAAAAATGAATATATTTTATATATTTCAATTTTAAAAACAATGATATTTTTTAAACATATTCACTTCAGTATTACAAGATTTTATAAAAATGTTCAATGATCATTTTTTTAAAAAAATAGCGATTAGAATTTTTATAAAATCTTGTGGTATTGAAATGACATAATTTCTCATAAAAATGAATTAACGACAGTAATAATAGAATTTTCACAAAAATATTAATTCAATGTTACAATTCTATCAAATTGTTAAATAAATATAAAAAAGTTCCAACTTACCATTTCATTATGATCAAATTTATTATCTTTCAAATCATTCGAATTCCCATTATCGACACAACGTTGTAAAGAGAGTAATGTGGAATTTAATGGAACATTATCACTAGTTCCACTTGAAGAATTTTCAGAATACGAATACGTTGAACTGACACGTCTAGGTGATTTAACTACTTCGTTTTTATCATTTATCATACGTATTGCTTCTTTAAGATGTTTTTGCAATTCTAAAAATAACAATAATCTTAAATAATTATATACGTAGAGTGTTTTTTAAGCATGATAGAACTTTAAATTGAATTCCTATCGAAAAGTCTATCTAACTTAAAGAAACACTATATATATATATATATATATATATATATATATATATATATATATATATATACATGTGTGTGTATGTATATAAAGGTATGATAAATAGTGTTTTTAGGTTAGATAGAACTTTCGATAGGGATTCAATTTAAAGTTCTATCATACTTAAAAAACACCTATATATATATACTAACCCTCAGTGCTTCTGAGTGCGAGCGCCAACGTATCTCTTATTTCTACCCCATGTCCTGTACTTGTCTCTTTCTTTTCAGTCTGCGTATAAACATCTTGTTTGGATAAAACGTACCGTTCACTAAATTCACTTTTAATTTTTCGTCTCTTTTTTGAAGAAGAACAGACATCATTTCCTAAATCGTTCTTCCTGACTGTGTTTAGCAACTTTTTACGTTCTGAACACAGATTATCTACGTCATCTGCACATAAATGTAAATAAAGGAAATCAAGCATTTTCATTGTAACTTGTTTTGATATTATGACAAATGAATTTTAATATATATGAATCACTTAATATAATCCTGCAGGATTTTATATAAGTGTTCATTAATCATTAATTGATCACTTTATTCACTGATGAGTATTTTAATAGTAATCGTTAAAGTATTATTAATAAAATTGTGCTCTAATGATTATGGCATTATCAACGTTATGTACAAAAGAACAATAAAAGTATTACAAAATCCTTTGATGGAGTAAATAATTTAGTTGTTTTTTTAAAAAAATAATAAAAAGGATAAGATTAAAAACGAAGAAAGTTATACCTATTGTATTTGTATACAATATAACACTGAATTCATGTTATATAAAAATAGCACATGAATAGATTGATGTAAAAGCATAAATAATTAAAATTCATTAACATATTATCCTTCTTGATTATACAGAATGCTAATCGAAATCGAACAATCAATACTGTATGTAAAAAAAAATACTTACCAGAAACTTTAATAATAATTGCCGGAGATCTTAATGACATTTCACACCTAATTACAATATCTTGACCTGGTTGTAAATAATTATCGATATTATCTAAATTTTTTTTGAATTCGAATACGATGTCAGTGCCGCTTACAACCGACCAACAATCAGCACCTGGATCACAGCCAATCCAACGAACTAATAACCAGATTTTATCGAGATTCACAGACGATGTTTTGTCATTATTTAAAAATGGTTTTGTAGTCATCTATAAAAAGACAGTATTGAATAATTGAATAATATATGAATTCTACAATACTATACTGGAAATACTAGTTTGGTTATCGAAACGAATATCAGTAGAAACTTTTCAAAAACAGGTGATTGTTGAATACTTATAATTTTTTGAGAAATTGTATAAAAGAAAATTAGCCTTGGTGTTAAACAAATTTGAAAAAAATACATCAAGCTTTAATTAATATAAAATAGCCAAATTTTATTTTAAATTAAAAGGATATCCTACATAGTTGAAAAATTACTGTAGTCCTTTATTTAATTTTTATAATTATTGTCAATATACATTTAATAACAAATGATTTGATGGGGAAAATTGAATTAGAAAAAAACATCTTGATTCATCTTCAATTACTGTAAAAATGTTTAGTATAGTGACTAATTATTACCGCAAACACAATATGATTCTATTTAATGATTCATTATTTTTAGTTAAGTGAATAGTAATGAAAATTATCATACAAGAAAGATATGATACTGAGATAAGAAATTATATTTAATTCCATGGTTCTATCTACTACTACTGATTTCCAAAAAAATACTTTACTGTTTAAAATAGTTATTAATTGTATTTAATACAACATATATATATATATATATATATATATATATATATATATATATATATATATATAATTAGGTCAAACAGGGTTTTTTCAGCTGAAGTGAAAGCAACCTTTTTAAGGAAGTAAACCTTAAATAAAAAATCCTCACCAACCAGTTTGGTCATTGTGGTATGACCGAATACTAACTAATGGTAAAATTCATTGTGGTTTTTATTGAACAGGTGTCTAATATAAACTGAATTTTGTTATATATATATATATATATATATATATATATATATATATATATATATATATATATATCTTTAAAGTTGATTGTTCTTCAAGATACTCAAATTTATGATTTTTTTCTATAAATAGCTTTCATATAATATATAATTGAAATTATTTAATTTCAAAGTATTTAAAATAATAATGTATTTTGAATTATAAAAATAACAGTATTATTTATAAATATATTATTATTTTAAATACTTTGAAATTAAACAGTTTCGAAGTATTTAAAATAATAATGAATTTTGAATTGTAAACATAACAGTATTATTTATAAATATATGTACATCATCCAGGTATAATGCTTAGTTAATTTATAATAAATTATTTCAATAAGTATTTACTGTTATTTTTTTCTTTATTTGGATACATTTTATACTACTAAATTCAACTAAGAAAATAACAAATATATACATACGAGTATATAGATTTTTTCTTAATCATAAAAGTTTGTATTATTGAATTTCTCTTATTAGATGAAAGTATGGAAAAAGTCGGATATTATTTTTTTTAAAAAAAATAATAATCACAATCAACTGATTTATTTATTTTATCACTTGAATGATTATTTAAATGATTCATTACGATACACAGAATTTATATATATATATATATATATATATATATATATATATATATATATATATATATATATACGTACATCCATCTTTTATATTATTATAATCAAAATAAATAAATAAAAACAACAATATTTACCTTATGAAATTCACTTTAAAAATAACGGAAAACCAATTTCAATCACAACAAATATGACTTTTTCAAAACACTCTCTCCTTGAAGACGACAAATACATGAATAAATAGTGGTGTAGCATTTCGGTTTCAGTATTCAGAAAGTCCTGTTAGAATCCTTTTCACATGTACTTTTTCCCCTCACACCCCGTACGAATACAGTTTGCGAAAAAGGTACTGATCCTTTTTTACCTAAACCTGTGCGTACAAACCCAACTGTACCGGTACAGGCACAAATTATCCGACTCAAATACTAGTTATTTTACCTACATATTGTATTGAATTATTTAACATGCAAATACTTAAAAAAAAGAATTATTTGAACTGAATTACTTTTATGTAAATGTATAGTTTATCTAGTAAGGAATTCTAACACAGAATTCATTGCATTGGAAATTTTTAATGTGATGAAATATTTAAGGATAATAAGTATATTTTTGATGCATCAATATATATATATATATATATATATATATATATATATATATATATATATATATATATATATAATGTAAAAAAATAAATCGAAAACATTTGTACTTGAATAAAAAGAAAATTCTTGTAATTAATAAACGAATTTGAAATAAGATCTGAGTTTTGAATAAAAACGATAACCAAAAAAATGAATTTAAATAATTCATTCTTCATAATTGTCTAATACATTTTTCAAATGATTTTATTTTACATCAAATTCTTAGTAATTCATCAAATAATAGCCCATCAAATATTAAACCATAATTTTATTAGTAAAAGTCTTTAAAAATATATAGAGAAAGAATAGAAAATTGAAACTTTTTTTTCTATTGGAACTACTATTATTTGATTTGACAAGCAGATTAATTAAAATTATTGTTTTAGATTTATTGGGTCATTTTTAAAGAGATCTTTTATAAAATGATTTCAATGTACAGTTTCATGATAATGTATCTGTATATAAATATGAATACCTATTTTTTTTAACAAAATTGAAGTATTAATAACATCGTAAATATAAATATTTCTTGATAATTTCCAAGTTATTAATAATTTTTCATAAATGTATAATAGAGGTAAAAAATATATTACAAAATACATGTTTTTTTTATAATATTTATTTAAGCAAACACATAAGTATAAACAATTATTCGACATATAAAACGAAATTATTATTACAATTGTACATATACATCAACGAAAAAGAATTACAATAAATGTTAATTAATTCCAGAAAAAAGATAAACAAATTTATGTGGCAGTTTTAGAAATATCTCACAATATTTGTCTGATTTTTTTTATAAATCTTACAAATTACAATTCAGCCTTCAATGGATCTGGACGTTAAAATTAAACATGTAGGTTATATTGAGTATAAATGTATAATTTTAGTAATTGTTTAATTTAATTTTATTAAATATATTTAAATATAGTTCTTATAACCAGTAAGTAAATAGGAACAGTTAAAATAAGTTTTTTTGGACGTAAAATAGCACAAAGCTTTTGGTCAAGACATTTTGTTGAGTTGATTGTTAATAAATGTGGTGGTTTTGATTATATATTAAATACACGTTATTGGAAATAAACGCATACTGAATAATAAAGAACATAACAGCATACTCGTATTATGAACAAAATGTATTTGTATCCATAAGATTATTTTCTAAGGATTTTAATAATTGATTTTATTGTTTCATTCTATATTTCCGAATTTTGCTTGTTTATTCTTTTAATTAGATGATAATTGCAAATTTATTTTTTCATGCACTGCGATAGCATATTTTTGAGCAATCTAAAATTTTATCTTTTTTATTATAAAATTAAATCGTAAATGCAAACTGAATCGTAATTAAATAAATATTATCAGTAGCTATTTAATATTTCTATTTAATTTATTAATATAAAAATAAGCAAAAAATCATTTGTATCAAATATAGAAAGATAATCCTAAGGATACAAAATAGTATAGATTTTAGATTTTTTTTATAAGACAATAATTTTAATTCAGTTATTTCAAATTTAACACAAAAATATTTCTTATAATATAAATATAGAAATATTATACATTCAATAAAGATATATATTTTAGACTTAAGGTTCGTAGATATATAATTTAACGTCCATATAATTTGTATAAAATATATTTTATTTATATCTTAAGTTAAAATTGAAAACAATTTGTATTTTTATATATATATATATATATATATATATATATATATATATATATATATATATATATTATTTTTAAAACAGGGCACATTGAACAAAAGTGCAAAGAAAATATGTTGGTGTATTTAATTATTCAACTCATACAAAGTATGTTAATATTATCACTTAAGCCTTAAAAATATTTTTGCACATATTAAAATGATTTTTATAATAGTGATATATATATATTGACTTTTGTAATGATTTTCAATTCCATTAAAGGAAATAATGCTCTCACTTGTTTACGTGTATAAAAGTATATATATTTTGCTTATAACAAAGTTAATTAAATAATTATCTTCTTTAAAAAATCTCTATAATCGCAAATAAAATATCTAAATGTTAATATAAATAATCTGTTTGAGTTTGACTAACATTTCATAGAATTGGTATTTGAAAAATATTATAAATATTTTTTTTCTTAAAATTCATTTAAAGTTATCTAAGGATTCGACTGTCTACTTTGTTAAACATTTCTGAAACTGTATTAATTTAAATCTATATGTAGATACATAATTAGTGATAATATCATTTAATATCTACGTGTTATTTTCTACATGATTTTAAATCAATTATATACTGATATAAATTTGTTTTAAAACATTTCTACATTTCTAATTCGTATTTTTCATTTTGATATCAAAAATTATTTGAATATAATTTTAATATTTTCTCGATATAACATTACATATGAACCAATAATAATAATAATAATTTTACATTCATATATATGAATTAAATAACGCAATTACTAAATATGTAAAAAAAGAGAAAATGGAAAAATAAAACACTCATATAAACATAATAAACAACATTTCAAATTATTTTATATCATTTGCAAATTATTAAATTATTTTATTTATTTTCGAGAAAATATCAAAATACTTTAAGTATATATTTGATCGCCCTACGAATTATTCTATTACAAATTTTATGAAAAATAACATTACTCTGTGATTAAATAAATTTATATTGATTTATAAAAAGAAGAACTATAGAAATGTATTGGCTACTCTGAACAATATACCGACTTTTAATATCTAAACGTAATCTCACTAACTTTATCATTGTAATTTATTTTAGAAGTAATATTATAAGCATGTATTTTTGAGCATTAGAGTAAGTGCAAATAAGCATAGCAGTAGAATTCAATTTAAAAGAGTAGTACACTTTATATTGAGTTTTATGTTGATATCTGTCACAAAAATAGTTGATTTGTTATTTAATTGAGGTACTTGTGACGAACCCTGAAAAGCACAGCTTTTTTAATGAGATTCTCTGTAATTATTTCATGAATATATTTTTTTGTGGTTTTTATTTTCTTTAATAAAAAATAGACATTTTTGATTCAATATTGTTTCATTTTTTGTTTTGATATTTGTGAGAAAACTTTATAAAGAGATGCTTGATTTCTTTTATTGTGTGAAGAGTACATGAAAATAATATTAAAATTTAATTTCAAAACTATCACAAATTGTACTTAATGATTAATGTGGCAAAAAATGTTTGTGCTTAGACAATTTCGATAACGTGTATGCGTGCAAATATACATACGTGTATATATATATATATATATATATATATATATATATATATATATATATATATATATATATAATTTTCATAAAAATATTTTACTTGAAACATTTTGTGGCACATTTTTAGGTTTTAGTGCAAATTATATATTTAGTGATAAATGGACTTACGAGTATTTTTAAAATAAGCTTTATAAATATGTAATATATTTATGATATTCTTGACGTTAAATATCGATGTAAAAAGAATATCATATCTATTATATATATACTCATAAGTTCATTCATTTGACCACTTTTTATGTACTAAACATGAACAATACAATTATATATATATATATATATATATATATATATATATATATATATATATATATATATATGTTTATATATTAAATTAATAATTAAACGTTTCGTTGTTTGAGCCATGTTACAATTATTAATATCACCCAACCAGTATATTTTTTTTAATTGTACAAGTTTATAAGCGTAATTCTACGTAACAAAAATCTTAGACAGGTAAATGATTGAATAAAAGAAATATTTGATACTATTAAAAAATATTTCTTTTCGTCTATATGAATTTGAATCTATTTGTTCAAACTATGTTTTCAAGCGCACTAATTTTATAAATAACATGCATATTATTTGTTGATAAATCTAAATATCTAAAAATGTAATTATTTAGTCAATTACATAAATTATTTACTAATTATAAATAAAAATATTAATTCAGTTATACGTGTGTGTATATAAACTCAAATATTTTTATTAATAACTAACATTTAAAGTAATAATATAATTGAAAAATGTAGATATCTTTCTTTTGTTACCAATTAAATAAACAAATATTATATATATATATATATATATATATATATTAATATTACATATAGTACATCTCAAAGATAATGACTAACGTTTCTTTCAAATGTGAACTTATTTTTATATAGACAAATAAGGTAATCATACAATTGCATTTTTTGGTTAAAACCGAATAACGTATCTCAAAAAAAGTAAAACCAATAACCAATGAAATTGGTTTTTGTATTCATTACATTGACAAGAAATTCAATGAAAGGATTCAAAAATTTGATAAGTACAAAAATATTGTTTGAAAATAATAGTAAATAGTGCATTTTCAGTACTTAATTTATAATAACTGTTTATATAGTTAATATCATTTTTTAAACATTTAACTGAAAAAGTTTTTTGTTACGTATTTATTTTTTTACGTAATTAAATTACGCAATTTAACCTAATACTTTAGTCATTCGACAGTTAGTGTTCCAACTAACGACATTAATTACAATATTATAAATTAAATATAAAACGTTTTATATAGTTTAATTATAGTGGATAAATATAAATTTGATTTTAAATATATTTTTTATAAAAAGTATAAAACTATTAATTGTGAAGTAATAAATTATATGTGCTGAATTAGTGTTTGGTGAATAAAAATTAAAATGTGTATGCTTGTATCAATGTACAAATTTTACACATAAATATGTGCATGTATGATTAACAGTCCAGACAACTTATTTATTACTGTCAAACATGTTACGACTTGTGTAACCAGAAAAAAATATTCACATCGAGTAAATGTAAGTATTATATATTTTTTTTAATTAATAATTATTATTTTAATTAAGGAAATATACAACATTTGAATTAATTAAGTTTTGTTAGTTTTAACAATTTGTTAAATTAATGTATAAAAATATATTCATAGACAATTTATTTTTGAAAATTCACTTTATATTAGTCGACAATTTTCAAATATAATTCGAATTAAATATTGTATAGAAAAAATTTTTGTTTGACTTATAAATCTTTGCAATCTCAAATATATATATATATATATATATATATATATATATATATATATATATATATATATATATATATATATATATAAGATAATTATATTCAGACTGAACTTCTTTATAATAATTTTATAAAATGTGTTAATTTTTAATTTTGTTGATCATGTATTTTGTGTGTCTGCATTTATTTACACATACCCACATATAGATACATATACACATAAAATGTAGTGCTTAAGAAGGAAGGATTGGATTTATTTTTAATCGATAAATAGCGTTTTCTTAATTAAATCTTCTTACAAAGACTATTATGTATAGTGTACATTTTTATGTGGTATGTACTGTAGTGTATGTATATATTTAGGTGTATGAATGTGATTGTCCATTAGTTACCATGCATACACTAGATATTAATTTTTTGAATTATTTTGTTAATGCTTTTAAATAGTTTTGAAAAAGTTAAATATATTTACTTACAAATTCACATGAGCAAATGTATTTGTAATTATTATTGTTGGAAGTAATCGATAGCTATGATGTTCTCAATAAAATTAAATTATAAGATGTAAATTGGTATATATATATATATATATATATATATATATATATATATATATATATATATATATATATATATATATTCATACATTAATATGTATTAAATAGAAATATGTTGTATACAGAACATTCTGCCTAATGTTGTTGAACTAAGTTAATTCTTTATTACAATAAAATACAAAATAATGATAAATTAAATAAATCATGATATGTTTGGTGAGATATGTGATTTTTCCACCTATCATGATCAGTTCAGTTGTCCACTTTTTCTTAAAATGTGTAGATAATTATTGAGTGTATATTAAAAATATGTAACTTTCCAAAAAAGTTCCATAAATAAAATGTATATATTTAGTGTCTAATACATATATGTTTTTAGTACATGTATGTATGAATCTGTATGATTATTTATATATGTTTATGTAAAAACATATACAAAAAAATAAATTTGTCTTTAATTAAAAATTAATTGAGTAAAGCCAATTTAAAGAATTTATATAAAGTTTTATTCCTTTAATAGTATAATATAAAATTATGTGGAACTGATATGATTACATTAAACAGAACTTACTGTATACATGTTCTATGTCAACATATTATGTTTCTCAAAAATCTTATTGTTACAAAAATATTCGTTTCTTTTAAAGGAAGGAGGGAAGAAAATTTAAGAGATTATTTATGTTTCAAGAATGAAACAAAGCTTATTTTACTATTTGTAAATCGTTTGTTAATATCAATGTGTTTTATGTGTGTTGAGCATATATTCTATATGCACAATTTATATTTGTTAATCATAGCCAGTAGTTCATATCTCTTAATTTAAAACAAACATTCGACTTTTGTAAATATGAACATTTAAAATTCATTACATTGACTATATTCCTCTAATTCTCTTTTTACATTTCACACACACGTACATATTTATGCATGTATGTGTGTGTACATACTTTCATATATTGTTTCACACACATATTTGTAAATATCTTTCCATAAGTTTATTATAGATTGATATCAACACAATATTACATACATATATAAAAATATCACTACAAATACATTAATTGGTACTTTTGAAAGTACTATTTAATGAAATATAAATATCAAATATCTACGATAAGTAGAACTTTTTGGTTTTTAAGACAAAAATGCAGTGATCAAATATAAATATATAAATAAGACAGATTCAAGGTGATTGTAAATATGATTCGACCGGATTGACAATAATGTGAAAAAGTGGAGCAGAACGTAATATTACATCCGCTGCATCGTGACGCCCTAATTCTCGTAAACTCGACACCAAACAACCTAATTTTGTATATATGTAAATTTAACGATGTGTTTTATATATAAGTATATATACAATTTAATTTTACTTACCAATACTGCAATTTGCACTAGCTATAAGTTTGTGTGTACTGCTACCTTGCATTCCTCCATGTAAAGATGCAATAGCTGGTTGTGAAAGTCCAAGACGTACAGCCAAAACACACCAATCTCTACCTAGAGGTTCTGGTGGATCCAAAAGGCCTGCTAATCTTAATGTTACAGCTGAATGAAGCACACTGCAGGGTAATCCACATCCCCATTGAATAGATGATGAGAGATCATTTAAACCTATAAAAAGAAAATTAAATGAATATAAAAAATAAATAAGTATATAATTTACAATGCTTTTATTTTTTTAAAAAATGTTATGTTATAAAAATATAATAATTGATTTACCAAACATAACAAGTTGAACAAGAGTTTCTGTTTTTCCGCTAGTAGGATTATTTAAAGTGATATCTTCACATGATTCTGCTTCTAATACAGTAGACAATAAAACATCAGGTGACCAACAGTATGGCTCTGATTGATGTGTTCTCAGCTGTTGAGCACTTAGTACATGCCGTTCTAAAAGAATTCCTGGACATATTCCTAATAAACTTTGTTCAATAATTGTTATAATTTCTTCCATAAACACAAAACACTCTCTGGCAGAATCTCGAGGTCCACGAATTTTTATTTCAATTGATTCAGGACCTGTTTCATAATCTTCTTCAAGTGTTATTAAACTTTCCAAAGCACCAGCACATAATTTGGAGCCACGATACCACTGATATAAATCCAAATCAGAATCTGTGTCTTTATTAGATATTATTTGTGATGTTGCTCGGCGTAATTCAACCTTATAAAAATAATGAAAATTATTAAACCAATTTAACATACGTATATATTTAATATGTAATTATAAATTAATTATAGATTTACTTGTATATGTGAGAAAATGGGTAACAATAAATGATTAGTTCCATGAGGAGTTCGTAATCTAACACCCCCATAACAAGCATTAGTAACTCTATATCGTGGATCTGCTGGATCCCAGAGACCTGGAATTGTCTCTACCAAGTTAAAATACGGAAATTCATATTCTATTTCTCCATCAACTTCACACTAAAATATTTATGTGCATAAATATATTAAATATATTGTATTCTTTATAACAACTTTTTTGGCTATTAGTGAGAATAATAATATCCACAATTTATCAACATTATTCTTACTATTAAATGATAGTATTTAACAATACCTCTATGCAAAGTTGCAATGACTCTAAAAGTTGTAATAAATCATTAGCATCACATTGTGCAAACGCTGCTTGAAAATCTTCAACTGTATATACTCCTGTAACTCTAGAATTTGTTAAAAATTGTGTTGAAAGTAATTCTCCTAATAATTCTGAACCCATCCAATGGAGTGAAATGACCACAAAATGTTCTATACAGTATACCTTAAAAATATTAAGGCATTAAATATATATACATTGTCTTTCATGTATGTATAAATATATATGCGCTTTACATATTTAATTAAATAATACATTGCATGTATCTAACCTCGCCGATTGAATGTAGTTGTAAGAGTAATTCATTTATGTGTTCATCAGAAGTTAATAAATTTACTTGGCTTCTCAATAAATCTGCAAAAGTTTCTCGGGTCAATACAGGATATGTTTCATTATCTTTTCGTAACTGAGTTAACCATGATAATGTATGTTCCAAAAGCCCTGTCCAGCTTCCAACTGAATTCTGTAATTAGAAAAGTCTATATATTCTTTTTTTTCAATAAAGAACTATGTAATTAGCTAATGGTTATGATGATTTATTTTAATATACATTGAATGATAATAAATTAAATATTGAAATGTAAAATGAAATTTTTTTAAATTAAAATTTCAAAAATGTTTACTTACTTTTTTCTAATTCATAACGTTTATATTTTAGATTAATTTAATTTTCTTTTAATTACAATATATATATATATATATATATATATATATATATATATATATATATAAATTGTTTTGTAAAACATGTTTACTAATTATAGATTTAATTTTATTCAATTATATTGAATAAATTGGCAAAATAAATAGTAAATAATATATTAAAAAAAAAATTATTTATATTATACAAAGTTGAGAGCGTTCATTTATATTTTAATTAATAGTATACCAATGAATTGTAAATGATGAAAATATTATTTTTTAATTGAACAAATTATTTAATTATTAATTAATTGATTTCTTATCATTCCTTTTATAAATATTAATATGAAGATTAGTAAGTAAAAATTTGTAAGTAAATTTTCAACATTTTTTCCATTTTAAATTAATCTATATGGATTTGCATTTTAGTATATTATTTTATGAAAAATAAAAATATTTACAATATATTTAATATTGTCATAATTCTATTTCATATCTCTCGTATCTACACATAATGAGTTACATATTTTTCTAATTGTAATTTATATTTTCTTAAGATCAATATACTATATTTCATTAAACAATAACAATATTTATTTTTATTAAAAAATGATAAGTAAATAAAATATATATTTACTTTTATTTATAGTTAATTAGTTTTAAAACACAATTTTATATATATCTAAAATTTATATAAAATGAATGTTCAAATTTTTATCTTATTTACCAATATTTATTCTTATCAGTATTCTTTCTTGGTTAATTGTATATTGATTTATAATATTAAATGAAATATTACATGATAATAATTCATAATAGTTTAAAACAAGAAGAAGTGTAATAAAATTTTAGAAAATATTTCAGAGAATTACGACATTATTAATTTTTTTTAAAAAAAATGAATCTATACAAACAAAATATTTGAAATGTACAAAATGAACAAAACTCTTTATTAATAAAGAGATTAAATTAGTACAAAAACTATAATTTATTAATATGAATGTATTTTAAATTGAAAAATTCTTAACAAAACTTTGAGAATATCTCAAGAAATTGATTTAGAGTTTAAATTGGTATTAATATAAATTTCTTAACAAACAATAATTTTGCAAAAATATATTAAAATCAGATATCAAAAACTGAATCTCTTTATTAATTCAGGTAAAGTGACATGACAATATAGTACTGCGCATGTTTAGCATGTGTCTGACTGCGATGGACTAAAATTTGCTTTTTGCGTGTAGTAGCGACTAAATAAGACAACACATTTGGAGTTTTCATTTATTATTTTGTTGTTCATTTTTTATTTCACAATAATGTGTCACAGACAGACGAACCAGGACAAGAATGATTGTGGAGTGCGCTGAAAAAAAATGTTCCTCTTAACAACACTTAACTGTCGGCTTAGATCAGGCAGCAGCCGATATGTTTTACCATTCGCATCGCATTTTGATTGCACCTTTACACTGGCGGGAAAATACTGTCGGAAATGAAACGAAAATTAAACAAAAAAAATATGTTAATAACTTTCATTTTAAAACACATGTTTTTCATGTAAAATTATTTACGATATTATTTTTAAATCATGATTATTTCAATGTTTTCGATTTGAAAAGTAATATTAAATAAGATTTTTCAGTTTTACCTCATTGTTTTACCCATATATTTTAAAAGAAATGAAATGTATATTAAAAAGTAGACTTTTATAAATAAATATGCATACATATCCACATGCATTTATTATTAATTTGTTTTCTGATTTGCTAATATTTTACTATTTATTTTATTATTATTTTAATGCAAATTTATTTTAAATATATATATATATATATATATATATGTATATATATTTTTTCCTTTATGTATATAGAATTATACTTTATAGTGATTATGGAAATATGTATTGATTTTATTTTTCATTGATCAAATTTAGTTTATAATAATTTAAAGTTTGTATTATAGTAAATTGACAATAAGTGTATATAATTTTGTTACCTGTAAATTACATTGTTTAATTCCATTCAAATATGCTTTTAATTGTTTAAAAGCATGAGATGCAGGCACATTACAATCCATTACAATTGCATTAGGATGAATATCAAATGCATGACCAAACTGTTTTTGTACATCAGCTAATGTACGTTGAGCATCAGGACTCAGCCATTCGCCTTGTGTAGTTTTTGCAGCTCTTGCACTGTCAACATGCGTTGCTAAAAGTATTACTTTTCCACAACCACCTATTAAAATTATGTATTTAGTAATTTGTTGACATTAGAATACACCAAATAAAATATAAATTACATACCTGTCATATCATTTGGAACTGTTCTTGATAATAAGTGATTCATCCAAAAACAACATTGTCTTAATTGTGTGCTCAGTGAATCTTCTAGATTAAATAAAATTGCTGTTACACAAGGAACACCAATGTTTCTATTTCCAGTACAAGAATTGTTGTTTTGTGTAGTGCTTAAATATAAATGATGTATGCCTAAATAACATTCAGCACCACTGAATTCTAGAACTGTTATTTCACCTACACTTGATACATCTAACTGAAATGGTAAGCGTACATTATGTATGTATATTTAAATATTTGTATATATACACATACATATGTATGAATATACTAACATGTTGAACAGTGATTCCTTTTGTTGACTGATAATTACTAACAGTATCAAATGTTAGTGAGTTTTGTCTTGATGTTACATCCATTTCAATCTGTGTATTTATTGGTGAAGAAGGCCGTGCTACAAATATAAAGATTCAATATTTAGGTAAAATTATAATAACTGCAGAATTGTTTCACATTACTAACATTTGTTACTTTGTAATGAACTTGATCTTCGAAACAAACTACTAAATAAACCAGCAGATAAAGATCTTGCTAAAGCAGTTTTTCCAACTCCACAATGTCCTAATAGACGTAAAGCAAGTCTTGCAACTGGTTTTGTTGTTGGAACTAACTGTCTGGCAAATGTGTCCCTTTGTCCTCCAACGCGTAATTTGTCTAGAAGTTCAGCAATTGCATTATGACCATGTTTAAGTGCAGTTATATCTGCTCTTATTCCATCAGCATTTCGACAATCTATATTGCAGCCAGCACAACACAGGCATCTAACAAAATAAATTATATATATATATATATATATATATATATATACACACAAACATATACAAGTAGTATTTAAATTCTTAAAACCGGTTGAATTGTATTATTGACAAAATAATGACAATGAATATTTCATTACTATTTCAAATTTTTAAATAAAAAAATCATGAACATTACCTTACAATATGGATATGTCCATTTCTAGCAGCTAAATGTAATGGGTACAATCCTCTTGAGTTTGGCACTTCAACACTACATCCCATTGCACAGAGTGCTTGAGTTGATGATAAAAGTCCATCACGTGCAGCAATATGTATTGCACGGTCACCATTCTAAAGAAATTTTTGTTAATAATTTAATTTTGAATAATTTACCATCATTTGATATATGCATGCATGTGCGTGTATGTGTATATATAAATGTGTTTGTATATATATATATATATATATATATATATATATATATATATATATATATATATATATATATATAATTATACATACCACATCTTTTAACTCAAAATCAGCACCAGCTTGTAACAATAACAGAGCTACTTGTTCATGACCATATTTTAAAGAGAGATGTAATGCAGTATCTGTTCCACTATCGATACAGTATCCATTTTCAATGTAATATCTATTAATAAATAATTTTTAATAATTAATTATAATTAAGTATTTTCATATAAAGCAATGAAAATTATTTTATTCTTACATACCTTACTTTTTCAAGATCCCCTATACGACTTGCTTTTTGTAGTGCAGTTTCTTCTTTAGTTTCTAATACAATGTTATCAATTGAAGTTTCTTGATATCCTGTTTTATTCATTTCTCAAGTAATTTTAGCATCACTGCATATGGATGGCTTTAACTTTTAGAATAAATCAAGATTAAAAGTGAAATAATGATTAGAATAAATGAATTAATAGTTATCATGTAACTAACGAAATTTGGAATGTATGGGAATTATACTATAGATAAATTAACATTATATATATATATATATATATATATATATATATATATATATATATACATACACATATATACATAAGAGTGTATTAATATGTTAACAAACTCACAGTAATGACTACATATATATGATAGGCATATTAATATGAAAATACCTTTTCTGTAAATATTTATAATATTTTTAACAACTAATTAATATTTAATTAGTATTATTTTATTTATAATAAAATGTTTTACATTGCAAAGCGATATTTTCAAAGAATAAAACTTACTTTTACAGTATTCCATTTCCTGTTCTTAGTTTATGATAAATATTGAAACATTATATTACTGATTAACATCCAAAACATCATCTGGGGCAATACACTATGAAACTGTAGGTGAGCAATAAGAACAGCTGATATAAATCAATAATTTGACCTGTGTGTGCTGGGAATTCTACTCTTATGTAATGTTCTTAATTTATTATTTATTAAAGTCAAACAGAGGACATTGTTAATTAAATACATTCTAAAAGAAGTATTAATTACTATTATTATTGAATAAACACATTGTCATTGAACTTATATTTTATAAATACATTTATGTAAATGATATTATTTAATATATTTATTAAATAATAATAATTTCATAAACATATATAAATTATATATATATATATATATATATATTTATGAAACATTATTTATTAAAAAGAATTTTCATTAATGAGAAAGTTTTCAAGTTAATTTTCCTTATAATATGAATTAAATAATTAAGATTATGGAGCATGTCATCTTTTTTTTAAAGAAGCACAGCAAATCTTTACCAATATCATACTAAGTTTTTAAACTTGACCAAGTTTAAAAATTGTTAACTCATTTAAAAATAATGCAATTATCAAAGAAAAAAATAATTATTATCTAGATAAGAGATTATAACTAGTTTTTTTTCTATAATCAGTATTAAAATTTAAAGATCTGAAAAATTAAACTATTAAAAATATATTACAAATCAAATAGTAATATACTATATAAGTAAAAAATAAT
Source organism: Neoneuromus ignobilis (assembly GCA_029203775.1). Lineage (NCBI taxonomy): Eukaryota > Metazoa > Arthropoda > Insecta > Megaloptera > Corydalidae > Neoneuromus > Neoneuromus ignobilis. Next base: position 33,524,869 of record CP092092.1, on the reverse strand, counting down.
ATATCAAAAATATTTGAAATTGTAAAAAGGTACAAAATTGTAAAAAAAACGCATATGATTAAATGTTTATTTGAATATATTTACATATTAGAAATAGTTACAATATGTTTTTCAACTTTGAATATTTATAAATATGCTTATATGGAATGCAATTTCATATCTAAGTATTTTAAAAATACGAGATTTATGTTATTTTGTTAAAAAAAATATCACAATAATTATTTTATTTTAAACAATTTGTGTGTTATAAAAATAATACAAATTGACAACAAATAAATTAACATTATATTTATGTATGTATGTATATATATATATATATATATATATATATATATATATATATATATATATATATATATATAAAGTTATAAAAATTGATGTCTTCTAAATAAAATAACTTTTATAAATAATAAATTCAAAAAAAATAACTTTTAAAGTACATAAATGAAAAATATATATAAAAATTATTTTAATATTAGGATTTATTTGTATACATGCATCACATTTATATAAAAAATTATAACTACATTTTCTTTAAGTACTCATTTAAATTTCCAAAAAATCTAAGTATTTTTATTTATATGAAATAATTAAAATTAAAGTGCAATTTAATTGTACATAAGTGTATAACAAAATTAAATTACTTTAAGTTGTTAAATGAAGTTGATTGTATAAAAATATTAGTTTGTATTTAATGAATTTAATGTGAATAAAAATATGTTTAACACATTATAAATTATTATTAAAAACAAAAATTTCAATTGTTATTGAAAAAGATCTTTATGGATTATATACACTAGCATTCTACAAGACAGTATTTGTTTATTTTAATGTCAGTGGTGATAATTAATAAAGTAACAACTAATGATATTCAAAAAGATAGTTAATTTTGACTTACGCCATTAATTTAACTTATTTTAATATCAAAAACAAATACATTTTAAAATAATTTTCAATGGCAACAAATATTTAAATTTGAATCTGTATAAAGGATTTATTTGCTCTTTACTTCTATGAAGATTTTTTTATAAGATTAGTTTCCATACAATTTTTGTTTTTTATCGATCATCTATAAATATTTTGTGCTATTTTTAATATTTATTGTGGACATCTTTATGGACAAGTCGTTCGTACAAGTATTCTTAAAAGTCCTCTTTGCTCAGGTGTTAAATGAACCCATAGTTCAGCTTCTAATTGTATTAAAGCAGGAAAATCAGATGCTTGGCAAGCCATAACTAGAGACTGGATTAATATGAATAACTCTTCACTTATACCAATATCTAAAAAAGTATATTTATATTTATTCATATTATATATATGAATATTTTTAATGTAAAATGTATTATTAGTTTATTAAATTATAAAAAACTTAGTTTTTAATTACAAAGTACTTAATACAAATTATAATCATAAAAATATTTTTTGAAAGAGTATAAATGATCAAACAGTTAACATGTTATAATTTATAAATACCTTGTAATGATTCATCAGTACATTTACCCCATGTGTATTTTTCTAACAATTTTGCTAATGGAGCTGCTAATCTTTGTGGAGTGGGACGTAAAAGGAGAAGTAAAATTACACGAGATATTTCACAATTTTTTCTTTTTTCTATATGTAAACTACTCTGTTCAGGAGTCATATTAGGAGATTCAAGAATTGTTGTCATATCAGATAATACTGATAGTGCACCTGTAAAGTCACCTGTAAAGAATATTAAATAATCATAATTTAGCATAAACAATATTATAAATAATAGTAATAAACACACATATAAATAACAACTAATTTTTGATTTGAATTTACATATAATTTTGTAATATTTTAATTGAAATACTTTTTCTGTTATATAATTTTATTAAAATTTTAATTACCTTGTTTAATTTTACAGCTAGCTATCTTTTCCAAACACAATAATTTATATCGCACATTATTCACTAAACTTCCTGTAGTAGATGCATGAGTGTATAATTGTTCAGCTGAAGAAACAGACAAGCCATTTTCCATAGCTGAGCTTAACTCCAGCCATAAACCTGAAGAAAGTGGTGATAGTTCAGAATAACGATTTGCTGCATGTTTGTAACAATTTATTGCTGCCTATAAAGTATATGAAAATTAAAATATGTACTACTCAATAATAAATATTACATCTGATAATAAATTTACATAAAGGATTTTAAAAATTATTCAACAAACTTGTAAATTTTCACGGCCAGGACTTAAGCAACCTATTTCATTTTGTTTTACTTCTACTAAGAGAAACTGTCTGGCAGCTCTTGTTAAACAATTCGCTTCTCCTGGAACATTATTCAAAGATCCTTCGCAACGAGCAGCTGCTAACCAACACATTCCAGCATAAGGAGCCAAATTTGAAGATTCACATCGTAATCCCAATGAAGTAAATTCTTCACAAGCTTCAGTGACATTTGGTTTACGTAAAAAACGCCTTTGAAAAATTAAAAAAAATTTTTATTGGTTAGAAAACACAAAAAAATATTTATTTTACTTACTTTTTTAACTTATTTGATATATTACGATAGTGATCCAAAAAATCACCTGCTTGACCAAATTCCGTCATATTTGGGATATTTTTAACTATGGCATTTATTTGAAGACTAGAATTAAGTACGTAAACTAAACATTTACTTAATCAACAGTTTTAACTGACAGAAAAAGGTGAATTAATTGTAATTAAGGTTTTTTTAAAAAGGTAAATATTGCTCAGATATAAGTTATAAAGCATTATTTATAATATTAGTGTGCATAATATTGGTAAATGTTGTTAACGTTTAAATAGTTATATTTTTAATTTTTTTCAGGTTAAAATTAAAAGTCAATTCTGCAAGTATACTTTTTAAAAAAATGAGACATATTCCATTTTTAGCAAGAACTGTTATGATTAGGAATGGAAATGTAGAAGAAGCATGTAGAATATTAAATCGTATTCTTGGTAGAGAAGGAATATTAGATCGATATAGATTAACAAGATATTGTGAAAAACCATATCAGGTTTATAATACAAATAAATTGTCTTTTTGAATAATATACATTTTATTATACGTACATACATACATACATATATATATATATATATATATATACACATATATACATATACACACATACACACACATATATTAACATGTGTTTAAATTTATATTAAAAAAAGCTTTTGTTTTTAGATGAGAAGACGAATCAATTTTGAAAAATGTAAATCAATCTATAATGAAGATATGGATAGAAAAATACAATTCATTCTTCGTAAAAATAGAACAGAGCCATTTCCAGGCTGTTATTAATAGTATTGTTTTATTACTATCAAAGTAATTATGGCTGATATATATATATATATATATATATATATATATATATATATATATATATATATATATATATATATATATATATGCATATAACAAACTTTTTTGTTATATAAAGATTCAGCATCAGTGTTTATTTTTAGTGTAAAAAATAAATTTATATTTAATTTGACTAATGTGTTAATTTTTATCATTTTATCCATACTTATATCAAAGTTTCTTAGTAGTATTTTATTTAATGTTATGTTACTGTTAGTTATTTTAGTTTTGGATAATAGAAAAATTATATGAATTTTTAGGTATATAATATTTAGATCAGTTATGGCTTTGCTCATCTTTAGTTATATTCTTCGTTAATCAGGAAATTTATGGCTGTATTTATCTCTGGTTATGTGTTTTTCAAACATTAAATTAAGTTTATTTTGCATACTAAGTATATATTCTACATACTTATGTGTGTACAATAAATAGTTATGAAATTTGTATAAAAGGACATACAAAGACGTTTTACATATGTTTTAAACATTATAGTTTATTTACTAATAAACTATAACAAATTAATTGCATTTTTTTTTTTCATATAAAAAATAGAAAAAATATCAATATACTTAATTTTGGTTTATAATGTAATTTTTTTAAATAATTGATATTACTAATATATTCTCAAAAATAACAATATATCATTAAAAAAAAAATCATTTAATGTTAATAAACTTGATTAAAAATATGTGAATAAACTTGATTAAAAATATGTGTACATTAACACTAACTGGAATTAAAAATTTTGGTCATCTCTGATACCAGTTGTCACATGTGAATGTTTTGAAAATTTCTTCGTTAAATTGATTCGTTTAAAAAAAGTGTCAATTTTATTGTCATTATTAATTGAATTATTTACATTTTGTTAGCAATAAATAGCAGTTTAATCATTTGAAAATACAAAAACTAGTTATGCTTACATGAAATAAATTCTACCAATAAAATGTTGAAAAGATTTCATAAGGTTTTATTTAATATGACAAGTGGATTTTGTAATGAATCGTATCATTTTGTACCTAAACATTTACCTGTATTAGAAAACGATGTTAAGTTTTTACAAGAATTTATTCACAATTCAAAAAAAATTCTGATTTTAACTGGTGCTGGAATCTCCACAGAATCTGGTTTGTTGTTATATAATTTGAGTGTTATTTTTTATTTAGTATGATTTTCTCTAGGTATTCCCGATTACAGATCAGAAGGAGTGGGATTATTTGCTCGTAGTGGTTATAGACCGGTAGAATTTCAAGAATTTTTAGCTTCATCATATGTACGTCAACGATATTGGGCCAGAAATTATGTAGGATGGCCACGGTTTTCTAGTGTCGAGCCAAATGATACTCATTTAGCACTGAAAAAATTAGAAATAACAGATAAAATATCTGCTATTGTAACACAAAATGTTGATAGTTTACATTTTAAAGCAGGTTCTGAAAAAGTTGTTGAAATTCATGGATCTGCTTATAAAGTTATATGTTTAAAATGCCCTTATACTGTAAGCAGACATGAATTTCAAGAGATATTAAATAAATTAAATCCAGATATGACAGAAAAATCAGATATAATACGTCCAGATGGTGATGTTCATTTAACAGAGGTAATGTGTTCATTTATTGTGTGATTGAAAGGTTTAATGATTATTTACTTCATTTAAGTGTTTAATTAGTTATTTATTCTTACATGTATTAAATAAGTAAAATTTTTATGTGTATTTTGTAATAAATTATATGCAAATTATTATTAATTAATAATATTTTTTTAATTAGGAGCAAGTTATGGATTTTAAAATACCAACATGTCCGAATTGTCGAGGGATTTTAAAACCCAATATTGTGTTTTTTGGGGATAACATTCCTAGAAAGAAAATTGAATTAATTGATAAATATTTATCGGAAAGTGATTCACTTCTAGTTCTTGGTTCGAGTTTATTTGTATTTTCTGGTTATAGAATCACTCTTTTAGCTAAAGATTATGGTATGAAAATAGGTATTATAAATATCGGATCAACTAGAGCAGATGATTTAGCAGATTTACGGATTTTTGCTAAATGTGGAGATATTATACCAAAAATTTGTTAGAAAAATTAATTTTTTTATAGTTTTGTTTATAAATATTTTATTGGCATAGGAAATAAAATTTATTGAATTTAATTGACAATTATTATTCATTTGTCAATATAACATTTTCTTTTATATTGTAATTAGTGTTGACATTTTTATTTTATTTTATGAACACTGGTTTATAGTTAATCATTTTGTTATAATTTCCTATGATTGTTTTCAGTACATATGACATCATGTGAAATGAATTTTAATGTAATGGATTGTTTATAATTGTTAATGTATAGATTTTGTTTTTATAGTATAAACTAATGAAGTGGATATTGAATTTATTTATTTAATTAATATAATTATTTTATTTTAATAAATTTTATATTTTCAAGAAAGATTCATTTTTTACCTTAATCTATTTTATACTTTTATTGTTTTTATAATATTATGTAATGATTGAATTTTGGAATATATTTGATGACACCTTTTTATTATATTTTAAACAATTTGTTTCAATTAAATCTATTTTTAAAGTTTATTTCAGTTTTCTATTTTTTTATTCAGTATAATTTTTAATGTTAGTTTTAAGTACTATTTTTAAATAAATATAAATGTTGCATTTAAAACTAAAAATCTTAGAAAAGTACATATAATACAAAAAATAGTATTGTGCAGTACTTCTGGTTGTATGTAAAAAAAATTGATGAAATAATGATCCATAACAATATAAAAAAGTCAGTAAAATTTTCTTTAAATTTTAACACATTTATTAAGAACTAGAATATTTTACAAAGCCATATAATTAAATAAATAAAATTCACAGCTATTTTTTAAAGATAAAAGTTAATGTTAAGAATATTTCAGCAATAAAAATATTTGTAAATTGTTCTTGGAATTTTTCTTTGTATTTAGTCATGCTTGATTTTTAATAAATGATAAGTTAAATTGACTAAATATAATTTTTAATATTGGTAAAGTGTAGTGTGCTAAATGTTATTATTAATATATAACAAAGTATGAAGAATTTATCATTAACTTTATTTTAATAATATCTTGTTTTTCAGATTTACAACATCGTTTTTCTATTCGAGCTACTATACATAAATGAAATTAATACAAAATAAATATACTCTAAACCTAAATAAATTCATTAACAATGCAACTATAATTTGTACCTCTCTTTATGATTCCCTTAATACAACTAGTTTTAGTAACAATAAAAATAAAATATAAATATGCTTTGGGCTGTTATATATTTAGAATATATAGAAAATTATAAACCATTTGAGTTTGATAATTGAAAATAAATATAAAATTAATATTAACTAATAAAATTATTTATCTTTTTTATATTTTGAAAAATATATAATTTAATATAAATATTACATACAACAAAAAAAATGATCTATTGTAAGGAAAGAGTGTCTACTCTTTGATACATCACAATTTAATCAATTCAAAAATATAAAATAAGTGATAAAAATATTGAAAATGTTCTATTTTAGGTATGCATATATTGCATAGGTGACTCAAAGAATACTGAAGGATTAGATATATATTTACTTGCTGGTTATCATTTACTATTTTTTATTATTCTTCAATTTTATTTGGGTACCTATATAATATATATAAAAGGTCATCCAAATGTGATGCCTAGATTTGTGTTTTATTAAAAAGAAACGTGTATAGGGAAGCATGTTAATGGTTTCTTTTTCTTAATAAAACATACATCTAGGCGTCACATTTGAATGTCCATATATATATATAATTATTAGGTTACATTATATGTACTTATAATTGATTATTTAAATATAGAGGTCAGTATTTCAAAAATGTCGACTAGTAAAGTACTTGAGCATATAAAAATTCGAATAAACTTCTTAAAAAGTAATAAAAGTGCTATAAAAAATCGGTAGAAGTGAAATATTATTATTTTTATACATATTAACTGAATTTGAAGTGAACAATTGTAACTGATCAGTTTAAAAAAGTAGTAAAGTATTTATGTGAAATACTTTATTTCTGCATGGAGTTAGAAACATGGTTGTTATTAGTTTGCTAGTAATAATTATAATTAGTGATAAATAAAATAAAAAATAGTGTTCATTTCATGAAACTTTGTGGAAATTTGGTAAGATAATATTAATTTTAATTAACAGTTATTGTTTGATAAAGCCAACCAGAATTTATGCAATTTAAATTATATTAAATCAGACAAAAATGAGTTTTTACTTTAAAGAAATATTGATAATTATTTTTTCACTTCAGTTGAACGAGTGTAAAGGATAACTATATTAAATTAACATAAATATTGATATATTTTTGTAGAAAAAAATCCATTTGTGTTAGGATGGAAGAACGGAAAAATCAGAACATGTTGTTTCTTGAGATCGTACTTTTAATGATTATTTAATAATTATGGGTTTTAAGGGGTTTTGTTGAAATTCGAATTGATTTTTTGAATTGTGTAAAATACATTTGTCCACTTTTTTATTTCTAAACAAAAATAATGTTCGATTCAGTCTATTCTTTTGTAACCTGTGTGTATAATGTTCATATTTACTTATGCTTTTTTGTATAGTTGAGATTTATTTTCTGTCTATATTATTTATACATGATCTCTCTCTTCAAAATTTTTCATAAGTAACTTTTTATTTCATAATTAATATAAATTATATCTAAACAACTGGAGGTAACATCTTTTTATATTACGCCACTGAATTAACAATAAATCGAATTTATTAATTGCTATATAATTAACTACAACTTTTTAGAAAAAAACTATTGAAATATTTTTCTACATTTCGTACACCGTAAATGCCAACACGAACTTTGTACACGAATAAAAGTTTGAACGAATAGATTATTTATCACAAGTAGGTAATTTATCATGTAATCTAATATCACGCATTTCTAATGTTCCTTTAATGAACCGTTCGATGAAATCTTTCACCGAATCTGAATTGATTTCGACGCCGTACTCCAGAAAGGCATACTTTCTTTCTGGTATATTTAATGCCGTCAGCATTGGTATGACATCGTCGAGTCCGACGAATTCACGCAGAATGTCGCACGTATCAGAATCGATTCCAATCAAGAACTGGAGGCATTGTTGATTGTTTTCACAGTTTGCGTGCTCGTCGAGTTCAAGTTCGCTGAAAGTCACTTTGTGCTGTTTATAATAGTTTTCGGCTATTGGTGTTAGCACAGATTCTGCGAACTGGAGTTCAGTATCTTCTCCTTCTGTAAATATCATTTACATATTAATAGTTTATTATTCGTAATATATGCGATTTATTATTTCATCATTACTAAAACAAAATTAATATCAAATTATTATTCATGAAAACTGATAAATTGTAAAAACAAATTTTCAAATACATGTTATCATTTCACTTACAATAATCAACATAAACGCTATAAAAATAATAATTTACAGATGCGATTTTATATTACAATAAAATATTACACACATAAAATAGTACTTACCAATAAAAAGAACTATTGCTGGATAATCGTGCATTTTCGTTGCGTATCTCTCTGTTAAAATATTTACAGGTTTAGGTTTCCAAGGGAAATTCTGCAATAATACAATGTTTACTGTAATAATATTATTAAAAAAATATAAATTACTGTTATTGAAAGCACTTATAATAGTTTTTAACAAAGGAATTGTTTCTCATCACCACAAGATTGTTTATAAACGTGTTTAATAATTATTTATGCTACATTTTTGACTAATATTTATTTCAATAGTTTTGCTATCATTTTAATTGTAAATGCCAAAAGAGAGGTTTTACAATGCCACGTACTAATGTGGTGGCAGAAATATCAAAATTCTATTTAATCAAAAGTAAATAGTAATTGATTACTTTTTTTATGAATTACAAATATCAAAAATATCAAATAAAAATTGACTGCATGTATATATATATATATATATATATATATATATGTATATATATATATATATATATATATATATATATAGGTACATGAAATAAACGTTTAACATTTATTGTTAAAATATTTTAAAAAACGAGTTGAATATTAAATTGAAAATAAAGTAGATATCATATGAATGATTGCTAGTTTCACTCAGGGGACATAGGTTAATAACTGTCTCCAGCATAAAACTAACAATCATTCATATTATGTCCCCAGAGATATGAATAAATTAATACAGGAATATGATAATGGGAACTTTGCGAGTAAGCAGTGGATAATGAATATATACTAAGATACCGTTGAGGATTAGAAAATGTAACAAAAGACTTAATTTAGTGTCTTGGAATAGTGAATTTATCTCACTTTTGAATACTAAATGTATTGTAAAGTTTAACAAATAGAATTGTTAGAATGTGTGATGAAAAATTAAAACAGAAAATACTAGATAAAATATAATATGTATATAAACTGTAAATATACAATAATAGTATAAAGTTTATAGTTATTATTTTATATAAATCTATTATTAATATTTGAAAATTTTGAGTATAAATAGAGTAATTTTTATTTTTATAAAAATAGATATGTATAGAAATTTTATATTAAAAATCAATAAGCTGTAAATATAGAAAATATTTAAGAATCAATTACTATAACAATTGTTGTATGTTATATTTCAGTTATTTTTTATCTATGTTAATTTTTCTATTATTTCACTTTTAAAAATTCTCTTCATACATAAAAAAGAAACATTCTATACTTACTAGCCCATCTGGGTCATCGATCACTTCTGCCCGTCCGTCAGTTGTGATTATGTGACCATTGGCATCTTGCAAAACCAACGAAGGGATTCCTTGAACACCGAATAATGTAGCTAACTCGCGACGTATTTCGGATTTTTCATAAGGTACTGTTAACCACGGCATTGTTTCTGTGTAAATATTAAAAGAATCTTCACTCCTGTAATAATGCAATAATTATTTAAAAAATTGGAATTGTTTATGATATTGGGAAATTTATTTTTATTTTGAGATTTGATTAAGATTTTATAAGAAAAATAATAATTAATCAGTACACACATACATATATATTTTTATTGAAAATAAAGTATGCACATCTTCCAAATAATTATATGATTGTTAATATTGTTGAATAATTCCTACTTATTTATTGTATTACATATTTAGTATGTATTAAATATTTGTAATAAATTTTATTAATAATTTCCTAGTAAATTTTGTATAAAGTTATGTTTTTATATATTTTATTTATGAAAACTGTTTTTAATATTTTAAACCGAATCAATGAAAACTAATTACCTTTTTTAAATATTTTTTCAACAAATATAGGATTTCAATAGTATTAGTATAAAAAAAACATTCAATATTTGTATATATATATATATATATATATATAAATTTATATATGCATATATAATGCTGACACGTCGTTGCACCCTAAATAATCAATCAAAGTGTACAAAACTTTTTTAATGAAAGATTATTATATATTCACAAAATCATAAAAAAGGTCTACTATTCCATCCGAACATTTTATGAAACTGTTGAAACCCCTACATTTATTTTTGCACCCCTGTATAGTCATTACTACTAATGACGGTAGGAAGTTTTTAACACTGAGATCTAAACTATGTATTTGCGCTTTTGTGTAGAATTATTTGCGAGAGAATCGTACCGTATACTATACTACGAGTATATGTTTAAATTCGCGATAATGAATTCGTACATCTATATTTGATGTAAATGTTATGTTTTTTGTATTGCTTTCACGTTTTACAAATATGTTATCTCCTGCTATTTAAAATGTCACATACACATACATACGTATATTGTGTTAGGTAGATAATCCAATAATAGAGATTTCTGTCAGAAACAAAGCTTTTAGTTATCGCAGTTTTTATCACGTTGTCCATTGTTGATCGATTTCATTCATTTATAATGGTCTATTTTGGAATATGTATATTGTTTAAAAATATTTTTCGCGTTTTCATTACATTTTTATTTTAATGTTAAAAGTATTTTTTTTAATTTTGGAATATTTATTTTTCAAATAAATTAAAAATTATTTATTCAAATTTACTGATAAAATTATATTACTTTTCTCAAATGCCAACAAATAGGATATTTTAAAATGAGAGACAATAGAAATTATTAATGAGAAATTAATCAATCTAAAAAAATAAAAAAAATGATTTTGACTTCAAAGAAAAAGTTATATCTTAATTCAGTGTCAAATTCAATTATTATTTTTGGAAAAAAAATTAAAATTATTACAAATATTTAATTTCTTATTAAAAAACTTCCTTAAACAATAAAAGTTATTTCATAGTAAAAATAATAAATTTCGTTGAAATTTTTATAAAATATTGACAATAAAAAATTCATCCATTTCCATATTTTTTTCTGATTTGTCCATTAAATTATCTGCTGAATGGATTTAATGACAGTCGAAATTATCGTCGAAAATGAAGTAAATAATGGTGAATTTATCTGATTGATTAATGGTTCTATGTAAACTCAGTTTTTTAGTATTATCCCTTTGTTTTTGATTTGTTGAATTCAGCAAAAATTTAAATGATTGGATGCTATATGAAAAAAATATTGTGGAATCAATATTGGATGTTCATTTTCTTTGGTATATGATACATGATTTGATTTTTGCTCCAGCTAAATTACTGAGTAAATAAATTATTTGATTAAAAATGTGTTTAATGAGAAATGTATAAATTTAAATTTTATAGTATTTTTTGATTCATGGGATAATTTATTGAATTATATATATATTAAAAAAATCCAATAAATAATTTTCATTTAATTTCTCAATTTTGAAAATATTTTTAAATTCTTTAGTAAAAATTTACAAGAAAAACATATTTTTTCTAAATTATTTATGTATAGTAAAAATAGAATAATTTTATTTAATACGGTTCAATTTAACTTGTACATTTTGACATAAAATGTGAAAAGGTTTAATATAATAGGATTTTAATTGAAATAATTATGAAGTTCAACGTCCGTTTAACATTTGAAATATCGCGTTGTATATGAATTATGATAAAATTCAAACCCATGCCATATTGGCCATCATCGTGTTAGTTGCTCGACTACAATCGAAATAATGTTTAATGAAATATGACATATATTGTAATTCTGATTTCGAACTGATGGCATATTGATCAACAACCTGTCATACTAACTATTGGATGATATTCAATGCACGTTATGAGTTGAAACAACTCATATATCTCATAATCTGATTTTCATGCATTATGTTGCGGAATAAATGTGTAATTTGCTTATATCGATGTAATATGATTTATTATTATTATAATTTATATTGGTTTAATATTCAGTGGGTTTTGAATATATAATTATTTTAGAAATACAGTTATATAATATAAATAAAATGATACAAATCGAAAATCAATTTTCAAATCAATTTTCGGTGCAATAGTTTAATTTTGTATTTGTTAAATTAATTCAATAATAATATTTATAATATTTTATATTAATAATTTAAAATTAAATAATCATTTGAATTTCATTTCAAGTTACAAATATATAGAATAATCCAAATGTGACGCCTAGATTTGTGTGTTTTATTAAAAAGAAACATTTATATAAGGAAATATGTGTATAGTTTTTTTTTTTATAAAACACAAATCTAGGCGTCACATTTGGATGATCTTTTATATTAGGTTGGCAAGTATCTCCCTTCCGCTTTTTTTTTTTTTGTACATAGCTGCGAAATTCAAAAGACCAGAAGGCGGAAGGGAGATATTTGCCAACCTAATATATATATATATATATATATATATATACTCATATGTATGAATTTATTTTAAGGTTGATTAAACTGAAGGAGAGTGAATAAAAATATTTTTTTTTATTTTAAAATTTAGTATCATAATATATTGCTTAGTTAATATTCATTCCTTTTTTATGGATGTGAATTTGTTTAATTTTTTTATATATATATATATTCACACACACACACAAATACACACACATACATGCATACATGTGTGTATGTAAGCATTCAAATGTGAATAAAATGTCAGTGACTAATAAGTTACACATTTATGAAATTTTCAACAGTGGAATTTAACAGTGAAATATTTGTTGACATCTAGTAAAAAACTCATTTATCATAAAATGCAAAAAACAGGTTGCTAGTTCACGACGCGAAAAAAACATGTGCTGAAACGTTAACCCCTATTTTTTTTAATATCTGCCTAAAAATCAACACCGTCTGAAATTAAAATAAATATAAGTACACAGTATAAAAAATATGACAATTTACAAAGCAGATAAAAAAATTATAAAGTATTAAAATGTTGTACGATATAATAAGATAGATAAATGTTATGTTTGTGAAAATTTAGTGTTTTGATCATTATTACAGGTTTCATGTTCTAATTATATTTGTGTATAAGAATGTTTATAATTTAAATACATTTATGTATGTACTTATATATCTCTGTATATACTTGTATGTAAACTAATTTCAACAGACATAAAATAATTAACGAATAATTGTTTAAATAGTTAGTTATACCTCATTAGAGTTCAGAAACTATTACAAGTTAGATTATATGATAAGTTAACATATCACTTCAATTTCCATGTAATTAATCATGACATATGGTTCTACACAATTCGATGTTAATTAGTGTTGCTATTGTTAGCGTTGCAGAAACCCTCTCGATGTGTTTATGTAACCCTTTGCGTGTTCTCAGAACAACGATTATAGTTATTTTCTAACGAGCTTTGAATATATTTTTATATACGTATATTGTTAGTTGCTACAACATTTTTATTAAATAAAAATAAAATTGTACAGAAATGTTCATACGTGATGTTAAAATTATACACTACCTTATATAGAAAATAAAAAATATTTTTTTTAAGAAATGATTTATGCTATAATTAAAGGAATGGTTTTAAATTTGAAAATATATTAGGAAAATAGAGTAACAAAAAGTTAATTATTTTTAATAATTTAAATTATAGACATATATATATATATATATATATATATATATATATATATATATAAATATAATATTTGACTATTTTATAAAATAATTTAGTTTTTTAAGATTGATCTAATTTTTCATACTTTAAAAATTGTTAAATGCTCTAGAAATTAAGAAATGTACTGTATTTGGAACATATTCATTTATTTAATTTTATATAACAGAATCAAATTAGTATTTTTTTTTAAAAAAATGCGAAAGTGATTAATTTTTTTTATTCCCTGTGTTTCTTTAATGAATGAATTCCAGTACATTTGATAGTCGTTAAATGCAATCACAGTCCATTATTTTTTAATTTTTTTGATGATTCAGTAAGTACTACTACTTGTATACAATTACAAAATGATCCTTCATGCAATTTGCTTATCAGTCACTAGTATTAATTATTTTTCATAGTGAAATAACAAATTATCATCTAACAACGAATACCAGAGTAAAGTCATCCATCAACTTTAATATATGTTAACATACGAAACGTACGTCAAGTCATTATATGACATTTAGTTACGGCTACATGGCTGTCAGAGTTTTGAATATAAGAAACGTATACTTGCACTCAGCAATATATGAAGGTGAATATCATGCATAAAGAAGTCGTTGCACCGAAGCGCGTAGTGGTACATTAGATGCCATTAAAACTGTATATATGTATATATAACTAAACTGCAGTTTTCCAAGTTTGTCTACGTCCTTGCATTTGGTTTCTGCCATGAGCTAGAGCAATAACACTACACGTACTACTCTACAGATGGTTTTCATTTGCAAGACTTTTTTAATTGCATACTAAACATACACACATCTTAAAGAGAGTTATTTTTAAAAATACATTTTCATCTTAAATGTTATGTTATGAATTTGAGGAAATAAATATATACGTTTGTGTGAACGTCAAAAAATTCAATAATAAAAATAAAAATTACTTTAATGCAATATTTTAATAAATTAAAATTAATAACAAAATATTAGAATTTTTAATAAAGGTAGGATCTCTATTTCTGTATTACAAAGATAATAAATTTAAAGAAATAAAATTGGAAAATATTTGTGATATATTTTAGATATTGTTTTGTGTAAAAAATAATTTACAACTTCTGTTCAATTTATTCATCTATTTTGATATTCTGGAAAAAATTAACTACTGAAAATACATAAAAACATATATGTAAGGACTGAACTTTTTTTGGTTTTTGGTTCCACTCTAATTCAGTATGACATTGTATATTTATATACACAATATTCCTTATTGATTTATTACTCAATAAATTAATTACTGTTCCTGTGACTAGGTTTGTTTTTAAATACAAATATTAGCTTTTTATCATTTATAATTTTTAACATGTAAAAAATCCGAAAAATGGATATTTTATATCATGAACTTTAAAAATAAATTATTCAAAAATCTATTATTAATATTTTTATTAATATTTATTGTATGTTTAATTACCTCTTTACAAATTTTAATACAAAATAATGAATTTGTTATCATATCTCATAATAAGTTTATATGAATAATATATGAAAATAGATTTTATATACTAAAATTATAATTATATTAATAATAACCAAAATAATCTTCTTAACATACTATTGTATAAAATAATTTGACAGTTTTATTAACATATTTATTATTTGAAAAAAAATTGAACACTTCTCACCACTTCTGACCTGAATTCTGCTTCCGCAGTATTTTCAGTATAACCTAATTTTTCTATAAGAATCTTTTCATACTTGTGGTTTCTGTATTCGAAGCATTTTCCGGATACGTGACCTCCATAAATATGAGTCGTTTATTATGTTTATATGTATATATATATATATATATATATATATATATAGATAGATAGATGTATAAAAATGATAGTGAATGAATAATCAATTCTTCTATTTCAAATTCATTTTTTACCTTTAAGTTCATGTAACTGAAACTTAGTATCAAATATTCACATAAAAATTTTGAAAAATTTTACTAATGCAAAAGAATGTCTATTTATCGAATATATTGACATGAAAATTATTCAAAATAGATATTTGAATAAGTCAAAAAGTATTCTATTAGAGTTGTTCGTAGTAGTAGATATAGTTATGAAATTCAAATCAGCTTTGAAGAAGTTAAAATTGTTATTTCACAACGTTTTCTATGTAAAATTTGAAAATAAGTTTAGTTTTTCGATTTTATTCAATTCTATTTGAATTTTTATTCATGTAATAGTATATATACATATAGTTCTGTATTATTTTTTTATATAAAAAATCGTGTAATAAAGCTAAAAAAGATATCGAAGGTAACAGCATTATACAATTAAATGATTTCGTGAAATGTTCCGTTGAAATATAAATCCATCAATTTTATCACGAGTCATTTATTATATAATGAAGCATTAAGTTACAAAAAAATAATGGTATGAAATCTAAACCATGGAAACCCTCCCTTCTCATTATATGAATAATTCAATTGTAGGGGTTCGTTTCTGCTAACCACTTGTACAGAAAAAAGGTATATTGCTGAAAAACACGCTCGATGACGATAGATCTTGTTGTCTATATATAATTTTCGTTAGTCATACATTTTCACCTTTTACATACATATATATAGGGCTGTTGAAAATCATGATCTTTTCCACCATTTCAGTATTTCAGAATTTTTGTTATTATATTCTTAAAAGTTTTTTTTCAATCAGTTAAATAATTTTCTTTTTACTAATGACAGTACTAAATTTTTCTACTAATTTATTTTCGTAAAAGCATAATGGAAAGAAATTTTGGCACATCTCCAGTTCTTCAAAACCATTTAGTTGTTTTTTCTTGTTAAGATGAGTTTGTAATGAACATAAGAAATGGTAATCAGAGAGCACAAAATAGAGTGAATAAGGAAAATGTCTTAAAATTTTCCAATTCAGTTCTTTTACTTTTTCTAGCTTTTTTTGTCATATGTATTCTTATTTTATCTTGGTAGAAAATTACGCCCTTTTTATTCATTAATTCAAGATTTTTGGTATATAAAACCTAGTCGAATTTGTTAAATTGTTAATGGTATGAATTTATATATTTTTTAGATCAAAGAATTTGTAATAAATTACATATTTATGATCACACAAATAACATAACTTTACTTTCTTTCAATGAAAATGTACTTTTAATAGACCAATGCCTTTTTCTTAATATATTATTGTACAAACCCATTTACAATATTACTAGTTACACATTTTTCTAAAAAAATCTTTTTATTTTTTTTTGTAAATTCATTAGGTGTTCAAATATCAAACTTTGTTACTATCTGATTTTCTTAAGATTGAATTATCAACTTTTAGATCAATGTCCTAAACATTTGAATGATTAACATTGTCTTTCTGTGATATGAAATGAAATTTCTTTCAAATTTTCTAACATAATATTCCTTGAAATATTATCACTAGATGATGAATTTTATCATTCAAATTAAAATCAATAGAATGAAAATCTCTATATCGGTACCGAATATCACAATTTTTTAAGCAAATAACAAATTTGTACCTTTTTTAAACTCGTAGTACGTAATCGAGAAAAAATACATATTATTCGATGCCATGTCTAAAAGTTATAGAAGTTTTTTTCACCCTAACTTCTTAAACTGAAATGTGTCTCATTAGAGAGTAATTTATGACTAATTAATGTACAAAAGGAATTTCATAGTACCATTGTTATGATCGAGTAACGTACACAAATTATCTTACTAGTATCAAAAACGATATTTTTTCTATCAACTCCCCCCCCCCCATCTATCTATCTATCTATCTATATATATATATATATATATATATATATATATTGTATAGTTTTTTTTATCAGGGAATAAAATAAATATACTATATAAATATAATTTCCGTTCAGATAAATTTAAGGGTAAAAAATGCAGACATTTGTTTTAAATGTAATAAAAGAATTCTCTTGAAATTTACATGTAACAATATACACGAAAAGCTCTCAGTATTTACATTTTGTTCATATGATCGTAAATATGATATTCTATTGGTTGTAAATATTAATGAAGTTTAGCGTTCATTACTTTATCCTCTTTCCATAGTTTAGTTGTCATTTGCCTTCAACTCTTGAATAAATAATAAAATACTAGAGTGGTATTAAAGTTTCAGGAATCAATAGTTTTGTGTTTCAGTTAAGTTTCGTTTTAGCTAGATTTTGATTTTTATTCGAAAATAAATTATTTATAAAACGGATTTAAATAATTTAATAACTTTCGTTGTTCAAGAATTGAATAAAATAATAGTTTTTAAATTAACAATTTTGTATATAAAAATAGTATATTTTTTATATTTATTGTATGTACAAAATTATATTAATATATTTTAATACGTTTTTCAATTTGTTTATGAGTACAGAATTAGTAATAAATAATTTAAAAAACATTCTTTAAATTTGAATAATTTTTTTTTTATTTTAAAAAAGAATTATATATATATATATTTGAAATTTTATGGACAGAAGTGTAAACTATTCAAAATAAATGAGCGCCGAGGTGCTTAAGTGGGTTCTCTTTTACTTATTCATTGGTTATGAAAGGTGTTGTTAGGTATATCTCATACAATAGGGCTGAAATAAACTGAAGTACCATCATGTATGAACCATATCCGTTTTTTATAAAGCAAAGAAACTTATTCATTCGAAAAACTGTCGATTCTTTGTTAAAAGATAAAATTCATACAAAATTAAAATCTTTGAAAATTATTTATGTACATAAATTGTTTATAATATTAAATATTCGAATTAAGATTTATTGTGTTTAAACTAAAAAATTGAAAATTGATTATTGGAAAAAATGTGGTATTGAGAGATGATTTTATAAAAAAATGTGTTAGAATAGATTTTTTAAAATGTGATAACCTTTAAATTGAATTTTTATCGAAAGTTCTATCTAATCTAAAAAAACATCTTCATATATACATGTATGTATATGTATATATAAAGGTATAATAAATATGTTTTTTAAATTAGATAAAATTTTCGATAAGAATTTAATTGAAAGTTCTATCACGTTTAAAAAAACATTCTATATAATGATTAACTATAGTCCTGTGATATTAGCTTATTAATCTTTAATGAATTAAATAATAAAATTAACTGTTAAATATTTAAATAGGAATTTTCCAAGTTAATTGTTATGCCATAATTGCAAAGTTAATTCATTTTATCTCGAATTGTAATTACAATTAAGTATTTGAATTTCAACATCAGATAACTGTAAAACAAGCAGCTTTGATATTTCAGTAGAGTTGTTGATTATTAAATATGAAAAAAATTTCTTTAATTATCAATATTTTCAAACGAAAATGTCGAAACAAGCCTACAGCCGACGTTCATTTAAATTAAATCGTTGAAATTCTGTAATCACGTCAAATAATGTGAGAGTTTTATCAATGTTTTCATTTTCATATTTATTACTTTACATTTCTCGAATACGCGCCGTTCGGAACCGAACAATCTACCGAGAATTTTTATTCGAAATACCAGTCGATTTCGTAATATGTGGATATGAAAACCATCCGAACAGTCTATTTTTAGACGCAAAAATGTACATTCTACAAATAAACATAATATACCAATTTTGATCGTATCTAAGTCCTACTTTATTAATACATTTACCTATCGTATCCCGTTTATGTTTCTCGTCCAAATCTGAATATTACAAATTAAATACCATAATAATATATAAGGAAACGAAAACGACTTTTCCTGTATTATTAGCGTGCGTAACGTACATAACACGAATGCTCATGACAATATCTGTAATCAGAATCTCAGAATCTAATGTCAACAACGTTTCCTTCGCAACTACTGATTGATTCTATAAAAACAATGTTTCCTGTTCATTGACTTTCAAGCTTCGTAAACACATAAAAACGAAATTATTCTTTCGCGCCGAAAATATCCTTATTTCATCTCTTTTACCCCACGCGTATCTTAAAATACTCATCATTGTCTCGTTTTATCAGCTCGAGAATGAATGCGTCCTCTCGATGAAAATGATCTTACTGTTTGAAATAAGGACTTTTATCTTAAACGTAAAACGCAAATGTACTTTATATATATATATATATATATATATATATATATATATATATATATAAAATGTATGTATGTATGTATATTGTTTATCCTGAAGGGCGCAAGTGAGGGCGAGATACGCTAGCAAGAAGATGTGAACGTATTTATCGTTGAACCGGTTTCAGTTTTGTTGGTCCGCGAAGGGGCAACGAGTTAAGGCACTATAGGTGGTGTAACTGAAACGTAGAACTAAAAAGGGGGTTACCATGGCTACGTAGTTACTGCAACATGTATTGTGTTGTCTGTTGCAATAAATTTTCTAATGTTTTTGTCAGTATATTTAAGTTGCGGACAACGAACGTGATCTGGCTGAAGTTTTACATACCAAACGGCTGAAAACACGGTTGTAAAACTGTCTCCTTAAAACATAATGTTCGAAACAAACGTTCAATTGGTTTTTTATACTTTCACATTATCGTCATTAGGTTTTCTCGAAAGATGTAAAAAAATAACGTTCGTTCTTTATATACATATATATATTTAAAACGACAAACATTTATTGTTAATTGTACTGAAAGAGACCTTTTTATTTCTCGAATCTAATAATTTTTTTTCGATATATGAACGAAAAAATGCCGTCGAAAACAGAACATTTATAAATCATCTATTTTCCACAAATCGTTTCATATTTTTATCATTATTTTATATATAAAAAAATCTTTTCTAAACATTAAATCTTTATTGTTCGTTTTGGAACTGTGACGAATTCATTTTAACACAAATGAATTTTTATCCCCAAAATCACAATGGTTATGAAGTGTACAATAATCACTCATTGTTCACTTTTTGTTTTATACTGTAAATTAAAAATTGAAAATTATATTATTTGGTTTTCTAATAAAAATATCAGAACTTTGACAGTTGGTGGCAGCCATGTTGAATGATTTTATTTAACCCCTTGGCATACAACGACGTCTGGGAGACGTCAAGAACTTTCAAACATTTTCAAGAAATTGTCCATTATATATTTGTTGTCATTATTATTTATAATTGTCCATTATTATTGATTGTCCATTATTCAAACATTTTCAAGAAATTGTCTCTTTCTAATTATACGACACGCAGTAGACAGTCGCAAAGTGAATGCCCAACTCGGCTACAGGCAAAACATTGGGCACATTTTCCTGAACAAATACCTCCGACTAATAAAAAGGAACATCCTGCAAAGAGATGCCATGTGTACGCATAAAATAATATAAGAAGCGAAACTACTTGGCAGTGTAAAAAATGTCTAGTTCCTCTCCATATTCCAAAATGTTTTGAAATGTATCATATTATGTTGTCAAGTATCTCCCTTCCGCTTTTTTTTTTTTTGTACATAGCCGCGAAATTCAAAAGACAAAAAAGCGGAAGGGAGATATTTGACAACCTAATATCTTACAAAATTATTAATTTATTACTTTATAATCTTACTTAATTACTGTCCATTAACATTAAACATTAACCTGATTAAATATTATACAACAATGTAAATTTCGAAATAAAATGTTCTGTTTGTAAGCTTGCATATAACTGTTCACTTGAGCCAGATTAAATACAATAGTATTCTTCGGACGCATCAAATTCTATTTTATTTGTACGTTAAGGGGTTAACATCATTTTAATACTTCAATTCAGTATGGTTTGGCAAATTATGATGGAACGTTTAATACTTTAACAACGTTTAGGAATTGTAAAAACTTCAATAGATTTATTAAAACAAAAGTTTAATAAATCCATTATTTCACAAAATGGGCCCATTATTTGGCCACCAAGATCATGTGATGTAACTCCATTGGATTATTTTATAATATATATATATGATATATCATATATATAATACTGATAAACCACAAACAACAGAAGCGTTAAAAATAAACATTGAACGTGTAATTCATGAAATTGGACCACAAATATATGAAAAAGTGACTAAAAATTGGACTAAACGAATGAACTATGTTAAGCAGTCGTAATGGTTATATAAATGAAATTGTATTCCATCATTAATGCCATAGAATATGCTTAAAAATAAAATAACTAACTAATTAATTAACTAAATACATTTTGTATTATTTTCATTTAAATTTCTGAAGCGCTTATTGAAATATTTAGAGAATTTCATTTCAAGTTCATTTTTTTATCATTCGTAAATAAAAATGATTACATATGATCAATGTAAAGTTAAAAAGAAAATTATAAAAAGAATGTGATTAAATATTCAATTCTTAACAAAAAGAAAAAAAATGAATTGTAATTTTATATTTTAAAATTATTTTATTATTTGGTATTTTTCTTCAATGAAGATAATCAAGAGAAATGTAATTTACTACAATTTCTTATCAATTATCATTTGTATTAGTCAGTTAGTAATTTTGATATTTGATAAATGAACAGATTATAATCTAATAATTTAAGACTCATTCAAATTCATGAAAAGATAAATTCTAAATTATAGGTTGAGAAAATACAAATTCCATATATTTTATAATAGTATATAAAATCGTTTGATAAGTATGGTAAATTTATTTATTGTTTAATTTAATTAATTAATTAATTTAATTAAATTTTTCAATTTAGTTTTTCTTACTTTTTTACCATACTTATCAAACGACCCTCGTATTTGACTTGAAAATGAAACAAAATTGTTTAAAATTACTTTATTTAATTAAATATAATTATATTAATTTCAAAAAAATTAAAACTATAAGTTCTATCAACTAGGAATGTTATTATAAGCCATTTATTAATTCACATAAATTTAATTAAATAAATATAATTCGATTATCGCTGAAAAAATGCTTTTATTCAGAAAGCTTGTATCTAAAATCTAACATTTTCAAGAAAGTACGAGCAAACCTATTAATATTGATTTTTTGTCATATAATTCGATTCATGAATAATTCATTCGGCTATAAGTTTGATTTAAAGTTAAGTTATATGCAGGTATAATCGAATACATTATTTATTCGATAACTGAAAACTGTTCATCACATTAGGGTTCCTCATGCAATGTTTGGTTAAGGTGTTTGAATTGAAGATTATTTTTGAATTATTGGCCTGAACGTATCATCACAATTTATTATCTCTATTTGTTCGCAGTATTTGTTCGATCACAATGATTTGAAATTAGGGTAATCTGATTTAAGTTTGTATTAACCTATAAATTTTCTAATTTTTTAAATTGATCTATAAATTTGATGTCTGGAAAGAAAATTGGTAGATAGATTTACGACTTTCAGCATTTTGCTTTTAAAATGTGACAAGGGATGAAAAATTTGTTGTTCATATCTTGAAAAAAATACTTTGATCACAAAAAATTGTAACTGAAAATCTGAAATACACTAAAGTGATATGTTTTTGGTGTGAATGTAGGACTGTTGTATATTTTTAATTCTTAAATTTGACGCAATTATTAATGCAGTTTGTTACAATCAACAATTATCTGAATAAAAAACTAAACTCGATGAAAAGAAAGGGTGATAATACAAGACTACATATATTAATAAGAATTAATAAAATTGAAAGATCTTGGTTAGGAAACCCTTAAACATTCTCCATATTCATTCCACATGTTATCTTCATATCACTATTTATTCAAATTACTGCAAAATTTTATAATAGGAAAAAAATAAATTCATATGAAAAAATAAAATCACATATTGAAGATTTTTTTATATCTAAACCAATATCTTTTTATAAAGAAAAAAAATAAATTCTCAGAAAAATACTACACAGTAATAATTTTTTTTTATATTATGAAATATTTATTTTAATTTTATTAATAGGAATATTTTTAATTATTAATATTATATATATTATTAATATATATTTTTTGTGAAATAGTTTTTTATTAAATTATTTTAAAATCTACTGTTTTTATAGATAAAATTAAAAATCTTATTAATTATTTTAGAAAATACACCTAATGACTATTAAAATTATTATTTTATTTTCATAACTATTAATTTTGGAAATAAATAGAAATTAAAAATATCATATTGGAACAATTTATTGAAATAATTTTACAAAACTAAATATAAAAGTTACAATTAGTATTTTTTTTATTTGTAAATTTTTTTTCATTAATATTATTATATGTGTTAATTATTCCTATTAATACCCATTTCAAAATGTCCGTCATTGTCAGACAGATTTCATTAAATATAGTTTAACGAACGAAGTTTCAATTTTAATTAAGTCAAATTGAATTAAATTCTATCTCATCAAAATCTCCTAATTGACAGATACGTTGAAATCGATCGTAGCTGGTAATCAACAAGAATAGCGGTCGAGAGAAACACAATAAGAAGATTAATTTCGTGGTGTGTATCTAGAAAGTGGTTCAAATGTTCAAATAGTTTAGGAGTAATTTTGAAATTTTCGTATTGTAAATATTAATTTTAAAGATTATCGTTTTATTGTATTAACAAATCTTCACATGAATTCACTATTTATAATTATTTAAAATATTTATATAATGTTAATTCTCGAACTCGGTTTAAATTGAAGTAAAATTCTATGAAACACAATGTCAGGTAATCAGTGTAATAAATTTACTGTGTAGACTACAATTTATTTTCTGCAAATAAACTAAGTGTTTATTACTTTTTTTTAAAAAAAAGAACAGTAGTTTACCCATTTATCACGCAGCTATAAATTTATTGCTTACTAGTAACTCGTTGCGGCTACACTTGTAAATAAATTATATTAACCTTACGCCCTCTTTCTGCTCTATATCGTATAGTAGTAACCAATCATCGTATAAAATATAACGCTATTTATACGAAAGTAGAGGAATACAGTAAACATTTATAAAATTCTTATATTGAAAAATATTCAATTTTTTGGTAGTACGTTAAATAAATTTTGATGATTTACAATGAGTCGTTATTTTTGAAAGTGGTATAAGTCCATTTTTGGAAAAAAATGAATTAATGATAGCTTTAGTAAGACATAGATATCCTCTTTTTTATTTATAATAACATAGTCAATGGTGTACAATATTGTCATAAATTAATCAAAAGAAATTTACTGTAAAATGTTTTTTTTTGAAAGTGGTATAAGTCAATTTATTCATATATTGAGAAATTTAAAGGTTTGGGTTTGAATTAACTAAAAAAATATTGGTAATCGTTAATAAATTCGGATTATGTTTTTAAAACTATAAACTTGTTAAATTTTATTATGTAATAATAATTAATAAAATTGTTAAAGAAAGTAACTGATTTTTTAGCTACAAATGGACTTATACCACTTTCAATAATAACAAATTATGAAAAGTATGAACAGCAGCAATTTTAAATTTATATTTTAATTGAAGTTAGCTTTCCTGAAATGTTTTTTCTTAATGTAAAAAAAAAATTAAAAAGAAGATATGTAAGTAAATGGAAAATCGTTTATTTACATTATTGGTGTAATTTGAAAAAGAGTTTCTGATAATAACTTCACTATAGACAAAAAATATTTATAAAATATACACTTACACTATTTTTAAACTTACACATTTCTTGAACAAATATATAGTCAAGGTTATGGTTAAGTGTTATTCATACCCCACTTAACAACAAAGAATTACAGTTTATAAGCTATGACATTTTTCTAGTGCAAACGATCGATTGGAATGAATCTTTTGAACGCGTACAAGTTTCGATTTCGGCATCGGTTCCGTTGTAACTTAAAAAAATGACCAGTCATCGATCGTTTAACGGCAAGGGTGACTGGTGTTATACGAAACAAGTCAGTAGGAAACATTGGACTAGTCGTAAATTAGTGGATACGATCAAAAATAAAAGAAAAAACAGCAACAAATTGCCGAAAGAAAATCCTATAGTAATGGACTGACTTAAATAACGACACGATATTTGTACTTACAATTGTTTAACTGGTAATTGTGTTTCTTTGAGGGTTCTTTATTGAATTAATTACATTTTCAGTCAGTTTTAATTTTAAGTGTATATTTTTGAATACCAGAACTTTAATTAAATATATGAAAGTAATGAAATTGGCACTTAACTGAAATTGGTTTATTTTTTATTTTTGTAATTCGATTTATTTATATATTACGTTTGTAATTTGATAATTTATTTTAACATCAAATTTAGTTTTATTATATATATATATATATATATATATATATATATATATATATATATTAGGTTGGCAAGTATCTCCCTTCCGCTTTTTTTTTTTGTTTGTACATAGCTGCGAAATTCAAAAGACCAGAAGGCGGAAGGGAGATATTTGTAGTAGATGATGTATATGATTTGATTATTTAATTTTATCACGAATTACAAATTAATTTATATACTCATAATACCTTTTAAGCACAGTTTATCATCATCATTATTATTATTGGTTATGCTGCTATTATTTTATTCTTTCACTTCATCTCTCTTTTCGAACACCATTTCCATATAACTTTTTGTGTATGTACTTGGTTTAAGTTTTCTATGTTTAGTATTTCTGTTTCCGGCTGCAAAGTAAATTGATGTTTCAAATTTTTCAGCATGTAACGAAATGTTCTCCAGTTTCTGTTTCGTACCGCATTTCGTATAATCTGGTTCTTTGTTTTTATATATTTTTTACTTTCAAACAAAATGGAATTTTTTAAATTTCAGTTTTATACATTTTCATAAAATCATTCACAGTTCCTAGTTCGATAATAAAAACTTTTTTATTAAAATTGAAGACTTTTAATTGCCTTTTTAAAATAATTATCTTAAAAATCAACTTTGATCTTAATTACAAGTTTTTTTTTCAAAACTTAAATACCGACGCGTATTTAATTAAAACCTAAACCCCTTGCAACGTTTCTTAAGCAGATGTTACAAATTGCAGAGTGCAAATTTTGTGGCGAGTAAGCACAATTGGCCAGCGTGAAAATATTTTCATCATGGATGTTTGTAGACCTTTATAAACAAGAGTTTTCATCTTATATTAAAGTTTGAACGATGGATGCATACTTGTCTGAACGGAATTTTCTCTGAATTTCATTAAACGATGAATAAACATTTTCTATTGATTACAAATGAAAAAAATGTATGATTTTCTCTAGTTTCCATTCTGTTTTTTTAAACATGGGAATTTGTATATAATACACACATATGTATGTATACATATATATATATATATATATATATATATATATATCTTTGTGTGTGTATGTTTTTTTTTTTGTAATGTCAAATTCAGTTTGTATTTATTACTTGGAATCAAATATTTCACAAAAGATTCTTGAAATGTAGTATGTAGTCTAATATATATGCTCTGAAAAAAATATGCAAATAAAATACAAGAAATTAAAAATATTTGTAATTTTCTTTGAGTTCATACAGCAACAGAATGCATAACTCAGTTAATAAAAACATTGCAATAAGAAAGATTTAATTTTACTTTTAAGATATTGAAATTTATAGAAAGTTTAACATAAACAAATAATAATGAAAAGTATTAATTTTCTAATATATTTTAATATTTTTTTAATACAGTTTAAAATATATTAGAAAATTAATATTTTTACAGTTTTTTTAGTATAGTTTAATAAAAGATTTGATTTTATATTTTGTGAATTTTATTTGAATTAATTAAATATATATAAATATTTTGTTTTAATGCTTAATGTGAAATGATAAATTATTAAAATTATACACTCAGAAATATAAAATCTAAAATCAAACCTTGAACTAAATCTACTGTATTAAATATTTTGATAAAATTCACCAATAATTTTAGTTTGTGAGTGTTGAAAGTTTCATGAAATACAATTGAATAAATGGAAGCAATAAAATAATCTCTTAATTATTTTTATTGTTCATATATGAGAAAATTCACAAAACTTATATATATATATATATATATATATATATATATATATATATATACACAAAGCTCATGAATCAAGCACATAGTAAACTGTTTCGTCACATCTCGTGAGGGAAATATTATATCGCTTTCATCTGTGCCACGAAGTGAACTTTAATTAAATTAAAGGAAGGTGTTTTAATATCCAGACCCGTTCAGAACTTTCGACGCGAAACCATGGAACAGGGC
Source organism: Neoneuromus ignobilis (assembly GCA_029203775.1). NCBI lineage: Eukaryota > Metazoa > Arthropoda > Insecta > Megaloptera > Corydalidae > Neoneuromus > Neoneuromus ignobilis. Next base: position 33,496,328 of record CP092092.1, on the reverse strand, counting down.
ACTGGCTCTTGAGTGTTTCGTGACATGGCTTTTGTTTAATTTACCTCAGAGTTAAATTGTAATACTCGGCGAGTGGAATGGAATTCGTTAGTGTTTGATGTCATCTGTCCCACATTGTTGATGAATGGAATTTAATTTTTGATTAATTGAAACGAGATGACTGTTTGGTTCGTCGAGTAAATATTTTTGAATGGAATTATGGTTGGTAGCGACGTGCACTGTTCTGAACTATGTGTAAATATTGATATTTGTAATTTATGCTAGTTAACGACACGAGAACATATGTCTAGTCATAGAAAATATTATTCGTTTAAATAATAATTCAATTAGAATATATGAATATTAGATTTAGGTATAACTAGTGACCATAACATAATTTATATTATTTCAGTATTTTTAAAAACTACATTGAATAACAAATTACATTTTTCCTGCTTTTTATTTTAAGAAATATTTCTGACTTTTTTTACACTAGATTCAAATATGATTTATGTGCTTTTTCAATGTTTTATAAGAAATATATATATATATATATATATATATATATATATATATAATCCATATAAACCTGAAAAAACTTTTACTGTTATTCAGCACTTTTCATGAAATCAAGAACTTTTCAAATGTGTTAGTAAAATTGTCGCAACTTTTGAATAAATTGTCATATTTAAGTAAATTTGGAAAGAAATTCTTTTGTGTGTGTATAAATCATACTTAATCTTATAGAATTTATATAATGTTTGAAGATTTTTATTTAAATACAAATTTATTAAAATTATGTGTTTTTTGATTTTGGTTAATATTTGTTAACATTTTTTATATAGTTAGTTTATGTATTTAAGAGTCTATAAAAACTTACTCAATTGGTTTTATTTATACGATAATATAATTATTATTTTTCAAAAAACAATAGGCCGATTTTTCTTCTGAAACTATATTTCTAAAGTTTGCTTTAAATAAGTTTTATTTTAAATAATCGAAAGTACGATTTTTAAAGAAAACATATTTATTTTTCATCAATCTATCAATCAATCACAATCAAATAATCAATCCATCAGCCAACAACTGTGACTCGAAAGGTTCTTCTGTTTCATTGCTAGAATTAGATGTTTCTTCTAGCTTATCTACTCGAGAACTGATTTTATTATTTGTAACAAGTAACAAAGAAACCTCTAGTTCTCATTATCGCGGTATTTTATCGACAATCAGAAATTGATTGTCGCGTTTATTATAGGTTTAAATGATTACTAACGGACTTATTCGTCAACAATTAACGTATGAATTATGTATGTTGTTCCCGTGGGAACAACCTTGGGAAAGTTACATGTATTTCATATAACTTGTATGTATGTATGTGTGTGTATAACATATGGATTATTTTAAAAAACTTTAGTTTATTCTTGTAATAATATAAAAATTGCAATTGTATTTATGAAAAATATAAGAAATCAGATTTAACTGGTATAAAAGCACTTTATATTTGTCATTCAGAAGAATGTACATCTTCCACTATATTTCCATAAACAGAACTCTTTTTATATTCTACGTCACTGCGACGAAAACACGAAAAGTATTCAACTATAGTGTACGTTTTTCATTTGACGATGAAAAATTAAGGTTTAGATTTTCGCAGACGTTTACACAGATACACGCGTATAAATATGCAAATGAATTGTATAGTATTTTATTTCGGCCGATTTTCATACCGTTGACAACTGAAACGTTATTCACGTTTGTATAAAAAAAAACGTTGTTCGAACCATTTCGTCCGCTTGAAAAATATAAACGATATCTGCTCGGAAAAATAAAAAATTGCATTATGTCCGTTACTTTTTTATTTGTATTCTATCAATGTTTATTCTGTGTGTTTTTTTTAATGCGTTGTGTTCGTTTTTCAGTGTTTGCACTTTTTCATTGACATTTAGGATGTTAACAAATATATTTCTTTTTTTAATAATTATTTGGGCTGTAGGATAAAATAGCGATTTGAATATTTTAACACACATTATGTACACACAAATTATATATATATATATATATATATATATATATATATATATATTTATATTTATTATATATAATTTAGTTTAATAAATTTATGTCTGTATGTAAAATATTGATCAAACTAGCAATAAAATTTGCGTGTTTTGTCTACTGTGCAAGTTTGTACCTGTATTTATGATTTTATTGCTGAGAATTTTTTTTATATTCTCTAATTATACATACACACACACACACACACACATATATATATATATATATATACATATATAATTTTAAATTTGTATAATTATATCAACATTATTTTCAACACATTTCTTTGTACATATTGGACTATTTATAAAAAATCATTTCTCATCCTTTCTATTTTCTTTTAATTTTCCCTGTACTATGTAAAAAATTATTAATCATTTACAAAAATAAATATTAACTATTTTACATAAATTATTTTAAATATAAAAAAAACATATAACTAAATCGTACAATGAGTTACTAATTTAAATTTTAAATGACTTTTTTTGTCTATGTAGATTTCAAATCCAAATTTCCAGACAGCAATTAAATTTCAATTACATATACTATAAATTAAATTTATGTACATATGTCATTCTAAGAGGATAGAATAAGATAAGAATCTTGAGAAAACAAATTTAATGATACTCGATGAGGCTTTTGCCCAGTAGTGAACTAATATATAATATAATATATATTAGCTCATTACTAGGCAAAAACCTCATCGAATATCATTAAGTTTGTTTTCTCAAGATTCGTCCATTGTTTTCTGTCTGCTGTTAATCTCGCCTCCACACGTTTTCACAATATCATTCTTTGATAGGATCTCTTCCTGGGCCTCTTTTTGTCTTTTAATCACTGCTTCACAATATCAAATTCATGAATTGATAGGATCTCCATAAGGGGATACATGGCAACAATAGGGACATGTCCCCGGGTTTTGCTCTCTTAGTCACAACAAAAGCTCAAAAAAAAAGCTGATTTTTGTCCAGTTATTGTCTTATTTTCTTGCTATATGTCCTGCCCATGCCATGTCCTACATTTCATCGATTTTACTTGTTCTGTTGTATAATATCAATTATCCTTGTCTGTTCTCTTATCCATTTAAAAGTTTTTCTATTGAGTTTAGAAATTTCTAACATTTTTCTTTCTATGCTTCACTGGGTTGTTAGAAATTTATGCTTTATTTTTATATTCAGTGTAATATATATATATATATATATATATAAATGTGTGTGTGTGTATGTAATTACAATTTTTGAGATAGAATCTTAATAAATTTTATTTTGAAATTTTGAAAGAAGTAGCAATTAATTTATATTCTTGATAAAATAATATATTTTGATTTATAAATGAAACTAGTTCTTTTCGTGTTGTGTATCTGAAGAATTTTAATTAATTTTTTTATACATTCGTACATATATATGGAAAGACTGATTTTCTTCATTGAAAGTTGGACTCTTTTTATTTTTTTTTTAACTAGAATTATTTTCATTATATATATATATATATATATATATATATATATACTAATATATATATATATATGAGTATTTTAAAGTGATGATGACAATAGAAAATAAATGCACATTATATTAAAAAAATATGGATCAAGGTATTTTAAAATCTGCTTTAATAATTTGAATGATTCATACTTAAAAATTGTGTAACAATTGAATGTTAACACTGAGTAAAAATTACTCATAGTTACCATTATAGTGTTAAATGAGTTATTTATGACTTAAATTTTATAAATATGCCAAGTCCGTTTTTCATGAAGACATAATGAACTTTATAATTAAATCAGTAGACTATGTTGTGACATTGTATGTTTTATTTTCTACATTTAATCAGTTTACATGCACATGTTTCAAGAACTTCAAAGTAATAACAGTGTAACGTCGTGCTTTCCAAGTTATCACATTTACTTTATCGGCAGCAGATCGACCCTAGTGGTACGCGCGACAAAAGGATTACGTAAAACGCGACGTAAGGCGTTTCCTTTTTTCTCGAGTTCGAACCCTCCATTTTCAGCTTATAATGTAATAAATATGTCACCGCGATTTAAACTTGTTATAATGTGGGTGGGAATTTATATATTTTATACTTAGTAAATACAAAGAAATGTAATTGAATGGGCGAAATCTCTTTTTGGTTTTTATTTTTTTCTTCTTTCGATAAAAAAATCTTTAAATTATTTGTCTCTTAATAAAAGATTTCTACTACGATTCTTCTGTTGTTACCACTTTAAATTACTCTTTATAAAAAAAATAATTATTACAATGAAATTGGGTCACCGAAATTAAATCAACAAATTATCAACTTTACATATTCTATATTTTTTAATATTTATGTTTGTTCTTTAGGATATTTACATATTAATTAAAAAGAGTTTAATATAAACTTTTTTTATTTAATATATATATATATATATATATATATATATAGTTATTAAACGAATATAAATTGTTATTTAACGTTGAAATTCGTAACAGTTTTAGAATCATAAGGTTAAAAGTAGCAATGGATGTAAATGAATTTATTATTATAGCTTGTACTAATCTGGACCAATTATCTCAGACATAATACAGTACCGTTGGCGAGGAGAAAATCCTGGATTTAATTACAGTTTGATTATAATATTGTGTAATTTAACTAAATTTCAGTTAAGTTGATAGTGTAATATAAGACTAAATATACAATTGTTATATTGAATTAATATATATATATATATATATATATATATATATATATATATATATATATATAATTATTACTTTTTACTTCAAAAATTCTCTTTTTCTGTGATTTTTTATTTTATCTATATTTTATTTATTTTTTAAGATATTAAATGTATTGAGAGAATTTGTTGTTTTTAAATAAGGGTTGTGAGAGTGACCTAAGATAATTTGTAGATTTAAGCAACCATCATATGATTTTTCTCATAAAATCTTTTTTTAAAATTTATTTATAATGATTTAGTCTTTTCCAAAAAGATTCAATTAATATCGTAATAAATCTCTTATTAATATTTTGTTATTGCAGATATTGAATTTTTCTAAAATATTTTCGATAGTTTAAATTTGATTATATTATACTATAAATAAAATTGATATTTTTTATTCTCTTTCTATAATAAATTTCTTAAATTATACATTAGGTTTTGTAATATGAAATGTCGGATTACTATATCAGAAATAATATAAAAATCCGACATTTCATATTACACGATCTAATAGTAAAAAATTAAAAATGTATTTAGTATTTTACACTATAAATAAAAAGTTTTTTTTGTTTTTGGATTTCTATATTAAATTTCTCAATGCATACAATAGTATTTTTTTAAAAAAGTACATAATAAAGTTTTATCAAATTAGCCTCAAGCTTTATTGAAATGTCTTTTATAAATTTTATTCAAAAATTAGAAAATATCAAACTCATTTTTGTGTTAAATGTTATATAGTGTAATTTTGTTGTAAACATTTTAATTCAAAATATTATAATGAATTAATAACAAATTACATAGTATAATATTATTATTCATTTACTTTAACATATGTTTTTTTTAGTCCAAACAACTGACCGATAATATTGTCTTTGATTTTACTTTCGTGCCTGGGTGTGGTTCACCGTCGGTGGTGTTAAATTCGTGGGTCATTTTGTGTTACTTTAATGACACGCTTGCACGTAATAAAAGCATAAATACAACGATAACGTTTAATTATATTAACGAGCGATTGTACTTACACGAGGCATTCGAATTATTTTTATATCTGTTTAAATAACTTCAAAATGTTCATTCTGCTTATATTTCAACATACGGAATGTTTTAATAAATGTAGAACATACAAATAATATACAATACGCAATTGTAACAAAAAGAGGTTGGTTTTAAAGCTGAACTAGAATGAAGAAAACAATATAGTAGATCTAAAGGCAAAAAACAGGAATAATTATAGCACGTACATAGGAACAAATACAAGGATTCAAAACAGCAAAAACACAATTGTAATTATTTACGTTTTATTTATTCGTGCATTCATTGTAATTGCAAGATATTTTTTAAAAGCAGAATCACATAATAGAATAAAAAAATCGTTGACTTTAGAAAGAAATTCATTAAACAGTATTTTGGTTTTTCTAAAATTTATGTTGTCTTATTTATCGATTAAATTTATAATCATTTTGTAATCTCATTTATCTTTATATATATATATATATATATATATATATATATATATATATATATATATATATAAGTTATATGAAACACATATAACTTTCCCAAGGTTGTTCCCACGGGAACAGCATACATAATCCACGCGTTAATTGTTGATGAATAATTCCGTTAAGAATTATTTAGACCTATAAAAAACGCGACAATCAAATTTTGATTGTCAACAAAATATCGTGATAATAAGAACTAGAGGTTTCTTTGTTACTTGTTACACTGAGTAACATCAGTTCTAATCTGAATGTTGTAAGGACAACATGCAATTCTAGCCATGAGATTGTAACAACGACAGATAGAGCTCCTCGAGCCACAGTTGTTGACTGATGGATTGATGATTGCCCAGTATTTTGTTGAACGCTGTTGACTGATTGAAAAAAATAAATATGTCATTTTAATTATTGCGATTTCAATTATTTAAAATAAAACTTATATATATATATATATATATATATATATATATATATATATAGGTTTTTCCAATTTTGACAGCTGGGTGCAATCATATTTGAATCTTTTTTAACCTCATTTTGACATTTCAACTCAGTATAGTTTGGCAAATTATCATAAAACGTTCAACACTTTAACAACGCTTAGACATTTAAAAACTTTAAACAAAAATTTAATGACTCCATTATTTATCGAAATGGGCCCATCAATTGGCCACCAATATGTGATCTAACTCCATTGGATTATTTTTTGTGGGGTTATGTGAAATCATTGGTTCATGCTGATAAATCACAAATAACAGAAACATTAAAAATAAACATTGAACGTGTCATTCATGAAATTGGATCACAAATATGTGAAAGAGTGACTAGAAATTGGACTAAACGAATGCACTATGTCAAGTAAAGTCGTGGTGGTCGTATGAGTGAAATTGTGTTTCATTATTAATGCCATAGAATATGCTAAAAAATAAACAAAATAAATAACTAATTAATTAAATACTTGTTGTTTTATTTCTATTTAATTTTCTGAAGCGCATATTGGAAAACCTGTATATGTATTATGTATGTAGAATGTATATGAATACAATATGTATATTTTTTTATAGGTTATACTGATTATGCAGTTATTTTCATATCTTCCGTAGAGGAATATGCATTTCTCGTAAAAACGCCCGACTGCATGAATATTAATGTATTGTTTAATTTTTGTACAACGCTGAATTGCCAACAGCCACTAATTAATAAAACATCTACTCGACATGTTGCATCTACTTAATTCATTTATAGCACGTTTTGGTACTATATACTGTCGTATATGCTTGTTGCATAATTTGCTCTTGACACCTGTGTTCTCAGATTTGCATATTATATGAAAAAATGCAAATAGTTCTTCTCGCTTGCCTTAATTCATATAAGCTTATATCTTATAATATTACATATAGACTATAAAGATTGTTTTAAACCTTGGGGATAAAAATGAATATTTTATATGATATATAATTTTTATTCACTGTTGTAAAATTAATAAATTCTGTCAAATATTATAAATTATGTATATGTAAGTGTAAAAACTTTATTTAGTTTTATTTTACATAAGTAATATTTGATTTTAAAATGATTTAATTATCATAATTTTAAATTTATGTTATTATATTGAAATTTAAATTTCATGTGCCAATATAAAAAATGAATAATTGATATATAATTATTAAGTTCTCCATCCGAAGAAGCATTTTAAAAAATATAGTTAGGAAAACTAGGTAGTAAATTATCTATTGAAATATAATATACATTTTTTAATACAATTCAAGAGATTTTAATATTTTTCAAGTATTAATAAAAATACGTTTGAAAAATTGATTTAAATTTAAGCCAAATAATTTTTGAAAATGTGTTAAAGTACTGTATTTATACATTGAATAAGATTTATTGCATTTTGATTGAACGAATAAATTATGTCAAAGCAAAGTCATGGTAGTCATATAATGAAATTGTGTTGCATCATTAAGGGGTTTTACGCAGTTGCGAGGCGCAAAAACGATGTTTTTTTAGGAATTTTTTTTAGAAACAATATTTATTTTGCAATTACAAATTATGGTTATTTGAATAGATCCTACTTTCAAGAATAAAATAACATGTCGATCATAAAAAAATATTGAAGTGCACCGCTCCTGCAGACGATGTCCCGAACGACCTCCAAAAAAAGGCGCTTGGCGGTGATCTCCATATCGGCGGTTTGGATTATTTGAAATCAAAAAATATGGTCAATTCTTTTAAAGGATAGATTAATGCAAGTATTGAACGAAGGAATAAAAAAAATTTTCATTTTTGACATAATGGCGTCTACTTGAAAAAAATTTTTCGTTTTTTACTAAAATTTTCGCTCCAAATTGTTTAAAAAAAATAGTAATAATTTTTGTAAACCTTATTCCTTCGTTCAATACCTGAGGAATATATTTGAGAAGATTGTGTGAAAATTTGAGACCGATCGGTTCAGCCATTTCTGAGATATCGAGATCACCGACTATGAAAACACCGTTTTGAGATAAACGCGTTTGAAGTTTCGGAAGTAGTTTACACATAGTTAAAAATTTTTACAAATTCAGGTGTATGTCCGAAAATATTTATCGGATTTACTTCAAATTTTCAGAGAATATACTCAAATATATGTGCATTCCGAAAATGCAAAAAAAATTGATTTTTTGAAATTTCTAACTGCGTATAACCCCTTAATGCCATAGATTATTCTTAAAAATAATAAAAATAAATAACTAATTAATTAAATACTTTTCGTTTTATTTTCATTTAAACTTCTGAAGTGATTATTGGAAAACCTTATATATATATATATATATATATATATATATATAATATATATATATATATATATATATATATATATATATATATATATATATATATATATATATATCGCTCATTTACAAGAAATAAGATATTGACATGTCCGGTGTTAAAATATATATACTTGTTACACGGCATTTCACAGTTGAAATAAATCAAATAAACCTGTACACGACTGCTATACACCATATCTTACCAGTCCCTTATCTCTGGAAAGGTCGTACTAGTCTGTTGGGAATTTTGTACATGCTCTCGAAAATTTATTATCAACAAGTTCGACGACTGTGATAGCTGGAGTGGTCTACAGTCTATGTTCGTTCAGTCTGTTTTAAATGTATGAAATAGTTGGACGGTGTAGTCTGAATTCCGGCCTGTGACTCCGTTATGTACATTTCATATAACGCGGAAGTTCGGACGGCTATAGAGTTGTAATTTGCAATCCCAGATGCTGTCGGATAGGACGCGCTATAAAATATCAGTATGCCAAATGCAAAACCTGCGTACGATATGCTAAACGACTTGTATGCGGTCGCGGAGGTGGGGTCGTTTGTTCAGCCTTACAGGTTTACATGAAGAATAGTCTCTTGTGTGTGAATGTTTTTCTGTACGTGAAAATTATAGTTTTGTACTTTTTAGATTTGAAAAAAATATCAATTTATCTGTATTTCATATATAAATATATTATAGTATTTTTATATTTTTATTTCTTATTGTCACTATTTTTTAAGAAAACTGGAACAACTTTATTATCATTCTATTGAACTATTAGTAATTTTTGTGATATTTTATTAAACTCTTTCTAGACAATAAGATCACTTGTATATCTTGCTTTGTGATTAATTTTGACAATTTTCATCTTGAAGTAATTTTTAGGGTTGCTGTTTTAATTTTTTGTTACATTTTTAATTTATTGTAATTGATTTTTATATGCTTTTAATTGATACCGATATCCTTTATGCTTTCTTATATAGAAAGAAGTGTGATAATTTTTTTTATTTGTGGGGGGGGGGTTATGGACCTCCTCTTTATTTTTTCTCGCTGATTTTTTTTTATCTAGGAATAAATTTAAACGTTCTAGGTACATTTTTCTGTGTAAAGATCGAATCTGAAATTTAGGTTTTATTTGTACCTACATTATATATAATTATATGTAATAAATAATTTAATCATAATTGATCTCTTAACATATTTAGTTTTGAGTAAACTAATAATACACAAGAGTAGTAAAGTAAAAAATTGTGATGTTGTTTATTGGTTAATAAAGCAATTAAATAATTAATTAAAATTTCTTTTATAGAATTTTTAAAGACATATGAAAAATTTATGACTATTTAAATAATATCAGAATTATCATTTTTATAAAAAACTATTATTAAATTTCATACAATATAATAATTTGTTCCTATATATACATTTTCTAATATTGTTTGTGATATATAATTTAATCTATTTAAAAATTTTTTTTAACTTTTATTTAGCTTATAATTTCCAATTATATTAATTTATTAATCATTCTTCTAAATATTTAATAATCAATAAGTGTATTTTTTGTAATACAATTTCTAATTTTCTTTTTGTAAAGGAATTTTTATATTCTAATTTTATGATTTTTTTAATGTTCAAGAATTACTTATTATTCTTTTTTGTTGTTATCTCATTATTTATAAATCATAATTACATTAGTTTTGTTTGTGATTTAAAATTGATAGAATCGTCATTAAAAAGTTTATAGACAATAATATATAAGTAAGAAATATTTATTGAATAATTCAGTAAAATCTTTTGTGTTATTCTAGTGATTTATTTGTAAAAATTGAATCAGAAAACGTTTAATTTTTTATTTATTTGTAAATTATATTGATCTAGGACAAATTTGATATAAAAATATAATATAAAATGTATAAAAGTGCAAATTATAAAAAAATAAATTCGCTATAGAAAGAAATAAACGAAGCGAATTGTTCGATGTAATCAATTTAAAGACGCTTTTAAGATTCTCGACAAAAACAATAATTATATTCGCAATCGGGGTAATCTCAAAAGTTTGATGTAATTGAGTCCTGGTACTTGGTGTATGATACAATAAAAACAACGTACGACTTGAAGCCGCTGTCGTCTAATCTCATTTTAAACACATTTATAAGCAACCCTGTAACAATGAAAACCGCCATCTACATCATCCGGTACCTTTTGCCTTTAGATTAAATTTAGGATTATATTAAAGCATCAACGTACGAAATAAATTCAACATTACGGTGCATCTGCGTTCAAACGTGTACGTTTCGGTGTTCGTGCATAACAAATATATCAAGAACCGTATCAAATACATCACACGTCGGCGTTCTCGTGCCTCTTTAAGTACAATTTCTATTCTAATTCAACCCCTGCAGCAGCAATTTCCCATTCCGGGAATTGCGACCCGAACAAAACACGTTCCAAACTCGAAGAGAAACATGCGTATCAAAATAATTTGTCTTTCATGCGCATCGACAATTTATTTTTCAACTTCGTACCTCTATACAACCGAATAGATCAAATATATAATGGGATCGAATTACTTATTTATCGGTTTCTTTCATTTTGTCTATCGTTTCGTTTTCTCACGAGTAACTTTTTTCGACTTGACAACAAGTCTATAAAGTATTGAAAGTTGCTAAAAATGTATTTTTAAACAATTTAATGAAAAGATCAATGGATGAAAAATCTTTTTTTCTTAATAATATAAATTAAAGTCGGCGTCAGAATATAAATAATGATTCCATTTTATGCATACGGAAAATATATCTCGCATAGAATACTATATAAGTATTTTTTTCAACAAAAAAGCTTTATAACAACACGCCGATCTAATCACGTTCTTTAATACGTCGTTGAAACGCTGAAACTCACTAGAATTAAATTGAAATCTCGTATCTTCGTCAGTATACACTCCCAATGAATAAATAAACATCCTGTTGTGTAACGTAGCGTACTGTTGTGTGTGTTTTTTCCTTTTATCCGCATACGAAACGAACTTCTGCACGCGCAAACAGCATGAATTTGCAAGCACTGCTCGGCGGTCTTTTTGCCCGGCAATCTACATAATGCTAACATTCTTATTCCAAAGTGTGTAATTCAGCAACAAACTTTTGGAATTGAACGGCCCGTTTAAAATTTTTACGATCGCTATAAAAGTCGACGAAGACGTGGCCGAGATGAAAGAAAAATATAATAAAAATTGACTTTCGAAGCTTATTTATTCTATTATTCTTTGTTCATTTATAAGTCAAATCAACTGAGCTGTTTTGTTGCTAGACATTTGCTTCTTTGAGTATTCATATTCCTATATTTATATATATATATATATATATATATATATATATATATATATATATATATATATATTCATATTTATGATGATATTGATTTGCTATTAAGTTAGTTTATTTTAAATGTCACTCAAGTACTTAAGAATAAATTATTTGTGTCACGAACACTAATTAATTTGATTCAAACTAAATGATTTACTCCAATAAAACAATCTTTTATAAATGTTCAATAATCATCTATTGGTCATTTTTATTGCTTTTATTTACATCAAAACTTATTTCAGTTTTTATAAAAATTTCACTGTACTAAACCAATAATGAATAAATCAAATTTGAGAGCACTTTTAGGTAACTTTTTTGTATCCGTATCAGCAGTAAACATCTGTCTGTCAATAGGGTTTTTATTATTCAACACGAACTTCAGGGTTGCGTCAAGTTTTCTACTTTTAAGGTTCTTTCGTCAGACAAGTCACTAGTGGATAAAATTCTTCGTAGGTTCAAAACTCAGTTTAATGATGAACGTTTGTTAAATTCGATTTTTTTAATATAAATAAGATTATGAATCTGTTATAAACTGACATTGTATAATAATTCTTTTAGTGCTATAAAATAATGACACAGGTGTTTAAAAACCTGGTAGTAATAATCAGTGGATAACAAAGAATTAAGTAATAAATTATTTTACAATTAGTATTTTACCACTTTTCTAGTTTAAAATATTCGTTATATATTTATATCTAAACTTGTAAATTTTGTTACAAAAAAATTGAACATAGTAAATAAAAATATTTTATATTAATTTAAATATGAATAATTTTGAAAAAATCTCGTTATCAATTATTAAATCCTTAAAAAATATGTTTTGACTCTCGTCAGTCGGCCTATACATGTGATTTCTTAAATTATATATGTGTACATAAATTTTAAAACAGGCCTTTATCCTATAGTGGATAAAAAAACGACTGATATATATATATATATATATATATATATATATATATATAATCTTTTTGTATTTTTATGAAAATTTTATGAATACATTTTTATGTGCCAGTTTTTATTGGCTGTGTACAGAAAAAAAACAATTTCGTACATTGAGATTTATTACAGCCGCTTGGAATCCAGAATATTACCCCAGTCGTAAAAATTATTTTATTTTATGCTTTCTACTTATGTCAAATGTATTGCAGTTGTGAATTATTATTATTTTTTTCATTCGTTTAATGTTATTTCATCAAATCTGTATATATATACACACACATATCGTGCAGAGAAAACTTTTTCTTATTTTTTTCTAAATTACTGAGATATTGGTAAAGTTATATGGCCGATTTTCTGCAAACTATATAAAGAAAGAATTTGATTGGGCAAAAACTATGCAATAAAACGAAATTACATATTTATATTTTTTGTATATATATATATATATATATATATATATATATATATATATATATATGCATGTATAAACATACATAAAAATGTCAGTTTTCAAAAATATTCATGGAAAATCGCATTAGTTTGACATTTATGATATTATATAAAGAACGTTTTTTTGATGAAATGTTCATATATATATATATATATATATATATATATATATATATATATATATATATATATATATATGTATATGTATAATACAAAATTTTGTTCAGTATCTTTTTATTCGTACGTTTGTCTGTGACCTTCCTTATTTATATAGAGTATGCCTAGATTTGTGTTTTATTGAAAGAGACATGTGTATAGTTTTTTTTTTAATAAAACACAAATCTAGGCGTCATATTTGGATGACCCTATATTTTGTGTATTTTCCATGGATTTATTAATAATTAATGCTTTTCTTATATAGTTCATACTTACGAATTAAAAGAATTAAAAAAGTCAAACTACTGGAAAGTAATTCAGGAAATAGTTTTTATATTAATTAAAAATGAAATTACAGTTGTTAATAATTTTCAAACGTAGTAAGTGTTAGATTTATGTACATAAAAAATAAATTTCTGTATAGCATACATAGTTGAGGAAAAAAATGATATTTTAAACTACTTAAAACATTAAAAATAATAAGTTGATCAGAAACATCTAAAAGAATTTTGAATAGAAATATTTATTTCATTTGTTAATAGTTTTTTTTTTTTTTGATATGTAAAATTGAAAAGGAAGAAATTTTATTTTAACCAGCATGCATATTTCATAAGTATTCATTAGAACTTATTGTTCACTTTATTTGTATGTTGATAGCCATTTTATCATTGTCACAGCAGTGCATTTCAATTATTACATGATTATAATTTACTTATATGCTTATTTATCTTTATTGAATGCATCATCAACATATCACATATATATATATTGATGCAGAAAAATCTAACATCCATTGGAACTGCTCTATGCTTTTATTTCTTGAATTATATTTGTTTATATATCATTCATACGGAAATGATGTGGTTATATTGTTCGGTCATAAACGCATTACGATAATGAAAATTTTCGTATGAGTGCATATACAGGCTCATCCAAATGTGACGTTTAGATTTGTGTTTTATTAAAAAGAAACAAAACAAACTATACACACGTTTCTCTATACAACACCCTATACACATGTTTCTTTTTAATATAACACAAATCCAGGCGTCACATTTGGATGACTCTATACATTCATATAAAGTTTGTTCTTTGGAATTATAACAGAAGTAGCACAAATGTAATTTATTCAACTTATTTTTTTATGTTAAGTGAAATAGGTACATATGATATAAATATATACACATACACACAACTTGTTTATTTTCCTAGATTACTGATTATTTCTTTTGCATTAAACTCAGTGTTATTTATTAAATTTGTTCAATCTTGTTATATTATTATGTATGTATTATTATTTGTGTTTATTACAGAAAAATCACCAATGAAGGATGTAATTGAAATTAAAATCATAGTTTTTACTTATTTCTGTTTGTGGTCAATTTTAATTATAATTATTTTTTTTATTGAAATTCAATAATGAATATTATAAATATCATACATATATATATATATATATATATATATATATATATATATATCTATATATATATATATATGTATTGATATGTTTGAAATAGACTAAAATTAAATGTTTTATTTTCCAAATATGATATAAAATTCTATTATTCAGAATATATTATAAATTATGAATGAAATTTAAATGCACACAATGAACTATGAAATTGAATCAGTTTTCCACCACATTATTTTTCAATACAGATAGTGTATGTTGCTCTAGCTACATAAATTGAGTCTTCATTGTTATTTTGTAAAAAAAAACAGTAATAAATTATATTTTACATAAAACAAATCTTTTCATATGGTTAAAATCTCCAATATGAAACGTGTGATATTTAAAGGAGAGTTTCCAATACTTGGGAATTTGTATAATCACCCTATCATATTTGTTCTATTTATAAGCATCAAACAGTAAATGTTCTAAAATATAATCGTACCGTCGATACTTTCTTACATAATATATAAACACTTCCGAAACTATATTAGATTGGTAGTAAGTGGAGAAATAATATTAATCAATATCAAATGTTAGACAATAGCCACTGGCACACAATTGAATTTCAGCTCTCGCTCGAAGCACGTTTCATATTGAACAGTTGTCTTTGTTGACATGGGAAATGAAATTATTGTATTGAAAAATACGTATTGATTTTTTTTCTCGGCACCATGTGGCGTACATTAAAAAAATGTTTTTATATCTGCAATTATAAATTTAAAAATAGGCTTACTGAATCAAACAAATTATACTCATCTACTTATACAATACATCATAAATACCTATTTATATATATATATATATAATAAAAATGTAAACATTCCAAATCAAAAATAAAAAATTGTAAATTTTTTTAAAATATTAAAAAATTGAGACTTTATTTTTTATATAAAATCAAATCCAAAAATCTCTACATTAAAAAATGGAGTATAGTTTAAATAATTGATCGTGAATAATATAAAAATCCCTACCTGTCACTGCTAACGAATATAATTTCGAACTTGTGACCTCTTTTCTTTATCTGCTGGTATGTGTTGACAAGTTGTGGCGTGAAAGCTTTACAGGGTGGACACTGGAAAAATATATCAATTGTGATTTGTATTTAAAATAATTATATTTACTTTAGTAAAATAATGTGTTATTGTCTGTTTTATGAGTATAATTAATGACTATTTATGAAATAATCTTGACATTTTTGTGTAATGAATACGTGTATAAAAAATTACTGAGAATTATTAATCGTTTAAATTTTAATTTAAAATATTTTAATACGTCTAGTAATTATAAAATTCATATATATATATATATATATATATATATATATATATATATATATATATATTTATCTATTCATCTAAATATGATACCTATATTTGTGTTTTATTAAAAAGAAATAATAAAAAATTATACACATATTTTTTTTAATAAAACACAAATCTAAGCGTCACATTTGGATGACCCTATATATTATGTTGTCAAGTATCTCCATTCCGCTTTTTTTTTTGTACATAGCCGCGAAATTCAAAAGACAAAAAGGCGGAAGGGAGATATTTGACAACCTAATATAATTGGAGTTAATTTTTTAAAAGAGTACTATTAGAAATAAATTATGAAAACAGAGTTATGAAAAAAAAATATCTATTAGTATATATACTCTCGATTACACATACCCAATGTGCAGAAAAATAGAATCCCGTGATCATATTATTCAGATTAGAATATTGTACTCCTTCTTTATTATCATCATTCGATCCTATAAATTCGACATCGTGAGCAATTTCCCAAAAACCTCCCTGCTGAAGTCGTACATCGCGTAACACTTGGTCAACTGGCCGAGGTCTCCATGGGAATCTTTCTCCAGTCGGATCTTCCATTAATCGATCGTAAGCCAAAGATGTTATCGTAGTACAATCGGAATCTAGTAAAACGAGGGACGGCATCCCCGTTTTAATTCCATATTTAAGACTGAGCCGGTTCTGGAATAAATGAAAATGTAAATTAGATGATCGAATCGAAGTTAAATAAAAGAAATAGTGAAAATAGGGGGATTCATGTAGAATAGTATTGAAAATAGATACTCATTTTAAATAAAATGTAGTTATTATTTTATCCTTAATGATTTTTATTTATAATGCACATAATTTTCTTCTTCGTAAAATTTGATATATTTGAAGCAATAATAGTTTGAATTTTTAAAAATCTACAGTTTTTTTATTCATTTGAAAAATGAGAAATAGATTATAAAAAGAGATGTACGTCATTTTTCTTATAAATATTAATAGTTAATTGTGTTAAATCTCTTGAATATTATTATACATACATACATATATATATATATATATATATATATATATATATATATATATATATATAAACAAAAAGTGTAAACATACAACGTTAAGGAATTAACTGTGTAATAAAAAGAGAAGAATAAAAAAAATTCTTTGATTTTCTTTTTATATTGATCTTAACAGAATGGCATCGTTTGATAATAAATTAAGGCCATATGACATTTTTATAATTAGGGAAATATTTTATAAATACATAATATCATGCAGAATTCTTGTTTGTAAAATGTCGAGATACTAAATATTTAATATTTTACAAACAGTATTTTATATATATATATATATATATATATATATATATATATATATATATATATATATATAAAGGTTATATAGTCAATGTATACTACTTACTTGTACTTACGAATTAAAAACTTGGATATTGAAGGCAAAAATGAAACAAAAACTTTTGACAACTTAACAAAGTATGTAAAGGATTATGCTGGGATTTCTAAACGTAATTAAAAATTTTTTAAATGGATACAAGAATAAACAAGAATAATTGATATAATAGAAAAAATGAAATTGATGAAATAGGCATGAAAAGGACACATAGCAATAAGAGAAGATACTAGATGAATAAAAATAGTTATGAAATAGCGACCAAGAGACAAAATGAGATCAATAATAGACCTTATCAAGTATGGAAGGATGAAACTGTGTATTATAATAGAGATGAGGGTTGGATATTTTTTGTTTAGAGGTGAAAAATAATATTAATATTTGATGAAAAGGTGGAAATAATTCTCTTTAGTTTTATATATGTTTGTAAAGTTTTAAAATACAGTACTGTTTTTTTATTATTTTATAATGTTTATAATTTAATTGCTAATAAATATTTTAATTCAAATAAAAACATTTCCGATTACATATTTTATTAAAAAAAATTATTAAATTGATTTCATTTTTTTATATAAAAAACATGTTTTTCTTTGCAAATATTTAAAAAAGATGCAAACATATTAGTTTTTAAATAATATAATTACTAGTAAAATAATCGATATAAAAACTGTATGCATATATGAATATAATATATAATTATTTTTTAATATAATTTCCTTAATTCCGGTATAAAATATAACAAGTACAAAAAATATATGACAGATAAACTTTATCATGATAATAAAAGAACGTCATATTTCTGTTCTTAGCTAATATTGAAATATTTTATCCTCTGTGGTTTTTTGTGTAGTAGATAAAAAATTTAACGCATTTGTAAAACATAATACTCATTGAAATTGACAAATGCTTCGCTATTTTTGGAATATTTAAGTGTTTTGTTAAGTAGGCAGTTATATCTGTCAGTGGATATAATAAATATATATTATTTCATATATTGTATATATGCGTTTGTGTACATGTGATATGTTTCTTCGTATAAAAATTTTATAAATATTTAATTATACTAAATGTTTTTTTAACAAATAATAGCTGTGCAATTAATTTTGATAATTATACTTTTTTATAAGTCATGTATTAATATATTGGAGTGACGGAACATAAATACTAATAATAATATAATATAGTTTGAATGATATACAAATTAAATATAATGTAAATAAAAAACGATTTTTCTCTATGTATTCTATCGCACGGAATCCAAAATGTGGACTCGATTTTTGTTGTTAAGGTTCGTAGTACAAGTTAAACTAGAAACAACGAAACAATATTGTAAATATTAGTTTATATTTTTGAATAGTTTGTTATTTTAAATATAAATATAGAGTTTTCCAATAAGTGCTTCAGAAGTTTAAATAGAAATTAAACAAAAAGTATTTAATAATTAGTGATTTATTTTTTTCATTTTTAAGCATATTCTATGGCATTAACGATGGAACACAATTTTACTCATATGACCATCACGACTTCACTTGACATAGTGCATTCGTTTAGTCCAATTTTTAGTCACTCTTTCACATAACTGTGGTCCAATTTCATGAATTACACGTACAATATTTCTTGTTAATGCTTCTGTTGTTTGTGGTTTATCAACATAAACCAATGATTTCACATAACCCCACTGAAAATAATCCAATGGAGTTAAATCACATGATCTTGGTGGCCAATTGATGAGTCAATTTCATGAAATAATGAATTCATTAAACTTTCATTTCAATAAGTCTGTTGTTTCCGTAGATAACGTACTCTATTTACCGTAACGTGATCTCCAATTTAATTTGGAAATTTTCTCTAACAGAAGCAATATTGGCCTCACTTCTTGCATTTCTTAGTCTTACAGGCACTGCTATACTATGTAGAGTAAAATTGTTTTCAAATTTTTCAACAATCCGATAAATAAAAATTGTGTTAAGTTTCACAAAGTGCACAATAAGTTTTACGAGCCGAACATTGATTTTTGTGATAATTTTTTAAAATTTCTAACCGTTGTTGAAGTATTAAACGTTCCACGATACTTTGTCAAACAATACTGCGTTGAAATGTCAAAATGAAGTTAAAAAAAAATTCAAACATGACTGCCACCAGCTGTCAAAGTTCTGACATTCTTATTGGAAAACCCTATATTTGCTTATGTTTATACAGAATGTTGAAAATGATGATTTTTTTTGATTGTTTCAGATTCTCTTCTTTAAAAATATTAAATTATATGATTTTAATAAATTTATTGATTTATTTGATATTAGCAAAAAACACATGCCCAAATCGATGTTCATGTTCAGAAGATATTTTAAATCAATATGTCAATTGTACAAATAAATCGTTGACATTAGATAATTGGATTACTGAGGAAATAGATGATTACATAGATGATGTGCATACATTGAATCTTTCTTACAATTCCTTTCCAGTTTTATCCAATAAAATATTTTGGTCGATAAATTTACATAACTCACTAAAAAAATTGGATATCAGTAATTGTCAAGTGGTTGAGATACGTAGTGACACATTTAATGGATTAAATTCGTTATGGGATTTAAAATGTATCAATAATAAGATCCAAGATTTAAACCCGGAGCTGTTTCATTCTACTGGATCATTGATTAGAATTTATTTTCAAAATAATGAATTGACGAGAATTGAAAAGGGATTGTTTAATAATTTAACAGAACTTAATTTCGTCGATCTATCTTACAATCATATTGAATATATAAGTGTCGACAGTTTCAACAATAATCCTAATCTAACAGTTTTAAAATTAAATAATAACCGATTGACTTATATAGAACCACTTGATATAAAAAATTTGCAAATGTTAGACTTGACTGAAAATCCGTTCATATGTGATTGTCGAATGAATTCATTCCTTGCATGGCTTCCAAAAAACAAATTGCTTTATACAAACCCAAAGTGTAAAAAGCCGAAGTCGGCTAATAATAAATTCCTATTAAAGGTGAAATCTAATGGGACGCTTTCTTGTTTATTAGAGGTTAAACATACAATGTGTGTTTTAAATAAAATGGATGAAACGCTAACTGTGTCATGTGTTGTATATAACAGTTATTCGGATAACTTGACAGTTAATTGGTACTTTAAACAGGAATCTAATTCCAATTCTGATTCACAAATTATTATAAATGATAGAAAACAAAGTAAATTGATCCTTTCAGATGTTCTTTTCCGATATTCTTTAAACGTTAATGAATCAGAATATTTAGATTATGACGCAATCATATGTACATTTAATGCGTTGGATAGATCTGTGCAGGGTAGGGTAAATATCGACAAGAATCAAGTACAGACAGAATTATTATCAAATACTTGTCATGAAGTACCAGAAAAATCCAATGAAATAAATATAGAGTCAGAGAAAATGCATAATTCCAGTACATATTGGATTTTTATAGTAGTAGGAGTTTTAATTGGAATATTTCTACTATCATCTACATTTATAATAAAATATATAAAGAGAAGAAATGCGATGAGAGTAGAAAATAAATCTATTTCTCGTCAAGAGTTTAAATTAAATGCCAATCAAATGTCATCGAATGAAGGTGAACAAGAAACAAATTCTCTATACGGATTTAAAATAGACTGATTATTTTTAAAAAAATACCGTACGGTATTTCATAATTTATTGTATTTTTTTTATAAAATGTGAAATTTTATATTAGTTATTTTTTATCTATTAAAGTGACAAATTATACTGTTTAAATAGTATAAAATTAAAAGAGATAAATTAAATTTTTAAAAAGTTTAAATGACATTTTTAAAATAAGAAATGAATTGTCGTTTGTATTTGTAATGAAATATATTATGAATTTTATTATATTATTTTATTTTTTTAAAAACACTTGTAAGGCTATACATACATACACACACACACATACATACAATGACGCGCATAAGTCATGGCACACATGGGTAACATAAGCAATTTATTGAGTATTTGTTTTGTTGATATTTTAAAAACTTTGTTACGATTTTTCGAATTAATAATATATAATATTTTTAAATACGTTTGTTACAATAATCAATAAACGATGATTATAAAAAACTGTAATTTATCGCTTCGATGGAAAAATAAAAAATAAATTTATATAATGAAGGATAGCATACAAAGAAAAGTGCCAACCGTGAATTTTCCAAGTATTAACTTCAGTTTGAGTCTCGGTGCGCAAGCTAAATTACTACAATGATTACAAAAAGTCTATACAAAGGAAATAAAGTGGATTTACCGATTGACTCACGGATGTCGTACCGGGACAATAGAAAGTACAAAAATATAAACTGAAATTGGAATGAAATAGGAAAGATATATTGACTGCATATGATAATCTGGTTTCATATGCATTAGGAATAAAAATCATCGCGTTTCAGTTATGTTAGTGGAAGTAGACTGTCGAGTTGAGCGAAAGATTTTGTCTATGCATTAGAAAACGTTGACTGAGTAATTTTTCGCAATGTTATCGAAGAAACACAAATAAATATATCGTCGAGTATGTATTGTCAGAGAGTAGATAAAAAATAAAGAAAAATTTATTCATGTTTGGAAACAGATACAGATGAGATATGAAATAGCATATTTCTTTTAAAAATAGGTTTTGTTGTCATGAAAGAAACAAATTAGTGCTTTGTGAATATAAGGTAATATATTTAAAATCTATCTGTACATCAGTGTTGTTTAACTTTTATCAATTGTTGTAAATAGTGCAATATGAGTTTAAATGTGTAATTTAGATCAAATTAATAATCAAATTAAACTTACAATAATCTATGTTCTTACATCAAGTGAATGAACAATTACAAGTGGAATTTTTTTATTTACTAATTTTTATAAACATATATATATATATATATATATATATATATATATATATATATATATATATATATATATATATATATATATATATATATATATATATATATCCAATAAGCGCTTCAGAAGTTTAAATGGAAATAAAACAAAAAGTATTATTAATTATTTTTTTATTTTTAATCACATTCTATGGCATTAATGATGGAACACAATTTCATTTATATGACCACCACGACTTCGTTGGACATTGTGTATTTGTTTAGTCCAATTTTAGTCACTCTTTCATATAATTGTGGTCCAATTTTATGAATTATAAGTTCAATATTTATTTTTAATGCTTTTGTTGTTTGTGGTTTATCAGCATAAATCAATTATTTCACATAACCCCATAGAAAATAATCCAATGGAATTAGATCCTGTTGGCCAATTGATGGGTCCATTTCGTGGAATGATAGACTCATTAAACTTTTGTTTTAATAAGTCTATTGATTTTTTTACAATTTCTAAACGTTGTTGAAGTGTTAAGGGGGTATTCTAGTCTAGACGCACGAATTTTAGGTGTTTTTTCGGGCGCTATAAAAAAAACCAACAAATATTTTTACTATCCATTTTTTATCAGTTATTTATTGACATTTTAAGAGTATAAAAAAGTATTATTAAAAACAAAAAATTCAAAATTGAAAAAGGTACAGGCTGGCAAAGTGGGGGCTCGAAAAAAAATGTGTCTCCTGGTTGACGTGGTTCCAACCCTTCCGGTCATTTGAAACAAAAAATTTTTTGAAATTATTGAAAAAGAAGGTTGTAGTAGTATCTCCGCCCAGGGAAATTTTAAAAAAAATTTGCAAAATGGCGGCAGTGTGAAAAAACAGTCATTTTTTTGCCCTATTTTTTCAACTTTCGGAATTTTTTAAAAATAGTAAAAAACAAAATTTTCAAAAAATCCTAGGCGAGGGTAATCACTGTTATATTGAGAAACTCTGTACCAAATTTCAAGTAAATCGGTCCATTATAACTTGAGATATCACGTCAACCGTGTCGAAAAAAGTAGTTTCGAGAAAAACGCGTTTAAAGTTGATTCGTTCCGACCAGACCGGATTGGTTGACGCGTCACAAAAATAGCTATAACTCCGAAAATAATTCGAATTTAGAAAAATCCTCTTAAGGACATATTCTTAAAGGTCTAAAGTTTGAAAATATGAAAAAATCGATTTTTTCGAAATTCTAGACTAGAATACCCCCTTTTAAACGTTTCATGATAATTTGCTAAACTACATTAAGATGCATGTCAAAATGAACTTAAAAAAAATCAAACATGGCTGCCACAAGCTATCAAAGTTCTGATATTTTTATTGGAAAACCCTATGTTTGTATATATATATATATTAGTGACTGACAATGTTTGGCATATTTTTTTCTTATACGTATAATATGCGAATAAATTTTATGTCAGTACTTTGTACTTTGTGGCTAATTAAACGAAATTCATATAAAACAAAAACATCTGACCCATACTTGGTGCTTTTAAAAAAAAGTTTTTTAGTACCTGGCGTTGAAATGAACGCTACATTATTCTAAAAACTTTTTGCGTTTATCTCGCATACGGAATTTTTAAATTTGCTTCATTATAATTTTTATCGATTATGGTTTTCATTTTTTAAACCAACAGAATATAAATTACAATGTATATATATATATATATATATATATATATATATATGTGTGTGTGTGTGTGTGTGTGTGTAATATGGATATAAAAGACAGACATTTAATTTGTCATATAAAAATGACATTTATGTATGTCAATCAATTTACTAGTATAATCCTATGTACAATATGAGATGAAAGCGCCAACTGAACTGTCAAAAATTCAACAAGCATACTGAATACAATAACCGTCTCGAC
This sequence comes from Neoneuromus ignobilis, assembly GCA_029203775.1. NCBI lineage: Eukaryota > Metazoa > Arthropoda > Insecta > Megaloptera > Corydalidae > Neoneuromus > Neoneuromus ignobilis. The sequence continues at coordinate 33,471,452 of CP092092.1, read as the reverse complement.
AAAAATGGAAAACTGAAATTATTCGTTTTATCAGGTATTCGTTATAAATGTATTACGAATACATCGAAATAAACGAGTAGATTTGGACACGTTTTCGATTTAAACCTGAATAAAGCATACGAATTCATATACAATGTTAAAAAGTCATAAAAGCACGTTAACTCCTCTGTACATAACATATGTATGACATGATAATGCTATATATATATATATATATATATATATATATATATATATATATATATATATAATGTATGTACATATAATATCGTTTCGAAAGTAGAGTTGTTAAATTGAAAAAGCACTGCTTTAAAACAAATAAAAAAATGTTCTATAAAAATTATTTTATTTTCAATACCTTCATTATTTTTCCAAAACTACATTTTATTTTAAACACTCAAATATTAATGTAATTTTATTTATTTCTTTTTATTAAAATCTTGTTTCTAATAACCATTATTAGTCGAGTTATTGCCTTTTTATATTTCTCTAGGATTATTTTTGGTTTTAAAGCTGCTGATGAGTACATGAGATTGAATCTTCAAAGATATTTTTCTCAGCTTTATATATAGTATTTAAGTAATGTTTAAGTAAATATAGAATGATATACTAAATTTATTTGTTCAGTTAATATTTTAATTTCTATAAATATTGACGTTTTATCATTACACATAGTCAATTTAGTATTATATTTTATAGAAGTTACATATTTTTTATAATAAGTTTCTTTTGCTATTTTAACATATTATCTTGTTTAATACTTTTATCAAATATTAATGAAATTATAATTAAATATTAACGGAGAAATATAAAACCAGTAAATCAGTAATAAATAATTATAATAATAAAGATAATTAGCAATTTTCATCACATCTGCAAGTGTTTTTTAATGAGAGGAAGCAATTATAATCTGTAAGATGATCATCTAATAATATAATTAGGTTAAAAATTATTGATTTATTCCAAATATTCTACTATTTATGCTTTTATACAAGCTTATCATAATATATGACACATTTCAAGTTAACATTGTATAAATAATTATCTTTTATTAAAAATTAATACAATTTACTACCAACTTCTTGCTAAATATCTGAAAATTTAATACCTATAATTTATTTGAGTAATGGGACTAAATGAACTTCATTAATTGAAGGAAATATAATAGATGTACGTATGGAAAATTGAGTTAGTTAAAGTTTTAACGAGCAAAAAGCTTCATGTTAACAGCGTTAAATGACATTGTTAATTAATTTAATGTGTATAAGTATGTGTACACAAGAGTATTGAACATTTATGCATTTACGCACACACACGCACATTATATATATATATATATATATATATATATATATATATATATATATATATAATGGATTAGAATTATTATTAATAAATTAAAAATGCTCTATTGTTTTAAAAACTAACAACTGACAAATAAATTACATCAATAAACTTGTATATTCCATGAGTTTTATCCTTTCATTAACATAATTCGTAAACAAGCAGTGTAAATACTAATATTTACACTCCTAGCAAAAACATCCAACGTTGCATTCTGAAATCCGTTTAACAATATTTATTTATCGAATCAATCAGTCAACTCCTGTAATTAAAACCTAATTTGTTTGCATGGCTGTTGAAAGTTAACGACGTGAGATCTCTAATTAAATCTGTAAATTGTACTAATTTCATGTAAAAAATTCCATAATACATACAATGTAAAAATTATCTAATTTGAATGGGAGTAAAAATTAATACTTGTAAATTATACTAACCAGATGCAAAAATAATGGAAAAATATTTAATTTTATATGGAAAATTCCTTCTGGCAACGAATAAAATTACAGAGAAAGTAACGAAAAGTGACTGAGTTCGCAATGGAAATGGCGTGTTGAATTACTCTGGGGTTAGTAACCAACCCACGCGTTCTGCTCACGTGTATATATTATACCCAGCTGTAGATCAGATGGTACGACATCCTGGCTAGAAGGGCGTCTGTGCATAAATGAATACAGTGGCGTATACATACTTTATTATCAATTTTCTCTAAATTAATATTTATTTTACGCAAAGTGAGTAAATTATTTCAAGTTTTTTTTTTTATAAAAATTTATATATATATATATATATATATATATATATATAGAGAGAGAGAGAGAGAGAGAGAGAGAGAGGATCATCCAAATGTAATGCCTAGATATGTGTTTTATTAAAAAGAAACATGTGTATATAGAGAATCATGTATATGTGAGCTTTTTTATATATATATATATATATATATATATATCTATCTAGGCGATCAAATATCACATTTGGATGAATCATTATATTATATATATATATATATATATATATATATATATATATATGTGTGTGTGTGTGTGTGTGTGTGTGTGTGTGTGTATGTATAAATAAATGTGTGCATGTGTGTATTTAAGATTTTTTTAATTATGACTAATTAATTATGTCAATACCTTATAAGAATATTTTAAATAAAATCACTATTAATTTAAAACTTAGTAAAATCTCTTTTATATAAAAAAAATCACTCACCACAATACCACAAGATTTTACAAAAATTTTCAATAATTATTAATTGTTCTTTTTTTATTTTTAATAAAAAATTTACATTTCAATGACCATACTAATAATAGGTTGGCAAGTATCTCCCTTCCGCTTTTTTTTTTTTTTGTAGCTTTTTTAGCTGCGAAATTCAAAAGACCAGAAGGCGGAAGGGAGATATTTGCCAACCTAATATAATAATAATTATTTTCGAAATATAGATATTAATATAATATATAGATATTAAAATAATATATATATATATATATATATATATATATATATATATATATATATAGATATTAATATAATAATTATTATAGAAATATTAAATAATAATAATTATTTTCGAAGTATAGAGTTATTGAATCTGATTTTATAAATAAACGATTTATTTTTGTGGAAAATAACAACGATGAGAAATGATTATAATTTTAATCATAACATTAAATTATTTCTACCATCAACATAAGTAAATTCGATTATAAAATAGGGTTATAATCAATCTTTCTTTTTTTTATAAACTCATTTAATTATATACATACATATTTATCGAAATTTCCAATTAATAATTTCTAATGTCCATTAGTAATTTTTTTTTGCTATATGATCAGCCCATTTCTATTTTATTTTTTTTTAATTTTTGTTTAACGTACGTAACTTTGACAGTTTTTCATATCCACTAGTTTCTTTTCTTATCTTACTAATCTTTTTCGTTGAAATATTGAGAAATATTTGACTTCATAATGTAATAATTTCTTTCGAATTAGCACCATCCCATATTTCTTCTTCTGTTTAATTGAGATAATTTCGAGATTCTGCAAATACCATTTGACATATATATATATATATATATATATATATATATATATATATATATATATATATATATATATATATATATATATATATATATATATATATATATATATATATATATATATATATATATATTTATACACAAACTGGTTTGCGATTTCAATTGTAACAATTCCCATTAGATGTTGTATAATCCATGCGACTCTTTGAAATGAGAACAGTAGAAGTGGATTCCAGGCAGCAGATGTTTTGTGTTAAATTAGCTAAGTAACCTAACACATTTCGATTGGGTTATTAACGCTATCAAATAACCCCTTGTAGTGGTAAACCGGGGGTAACAAATTATTCATAGTTTGATTCCACTATACAGTACACACACTCATCGATCTGTTAAAAATTGTCACTAACTCTATTACATTTTCTATCAAGTTACAAATTACATTTTTATTAAATTTGTATAGAGTACATTAAAAATATTGAAAATTATTTTCTAATAATAGATTGTTTTGAAAAAGAGTCTCAGTAAATTGATTTAGTTTAATATATATATATTTATTTAAAAAATTCTAAATACATTTTTCAGAAATGAAAATATTTCAATTTTATCTATAATAGCACTATAAAAATAAATTATTACATTTTTTTGCAAAGAAATTCGTTTAAATTCGATATTACGATTCGATTTTTCTCTCTATCTGTTACTACTACATATTTTAATAAAAAAATAATATAAAAATGAATTCCATTTTATTGGATAGGTATTTTACAGACATATGTTCAATTTGCAACGTGTGCAAAATTGTAAGTGTACGTATTTCGAAAGTAAAAAAAGGAAATGTTCATATACATTTTTATCGAATAAAAACTACACAAACGGTATGCCTTCGACTTCGATAAACCGCTTCGATAGTTTAACTCGATTTATTAGTGAATCGAATTGGTTCTTTCGTGAAAGTTAGGGGAAATCCGTATTTGTTTTGCAGTATCGAAAATATCTGTAAAAGTATATGTTTTTTTTGTGTTGTAGGATTTTTTATTAAGTATTGTTTCCATGTATGTAAAATAGAATATAATCATGGAATTTTAAATTAATCGAGTAATTAAAAAAAATAATTACTGTTGTTATTATTGAAAATATTTAATTATAGTTAATAGAATTTTTTTTATTAAAACTATACAAAATATTTTTTTATATTTATATGAAAAAATATTTTATGAATACAAACTCGTAAAAAGAAACAAAATTTACATAGACCTCATGTTTATTCCAGTAAGATTTTTTTGAATTATCAACGTAACGGGGTTCTGTGTTAAGTACAGAAATTGTTAAATTACCTATATCTCATTATTATTCAACAATGGATTACTACCCCAAAATTCTATTAGATTACTATATAATTATTAAATCATATTAGTTCGCTTATAGATACACGTATATGCAATTCGATAACAATCATTTTCGAATTACAGATATAAATATGATTTTATATCTATACTCCGAAGATGATCGTAAGCAAAATACACATAAAAGAAAATACGTGATTATTGAACACTCATAAAATCTTATGACGTTAAGGCGAGCGAATCATTTATATAGGATGGTCCAAATGAAATTGAATGGTGTAGATACATATTTACTTACTTACTATCATTCTGTCTTATTTGAGCCACTTTAAATAAATATAAGTGATAATTTTTATAAAAATAACTTCATTTATATTTTAAATATCTTGAAAATTAATTCGATAAACTTTTTTGAAACATGTATTTTAAAATAAGATTCAAAGTTATTAAATATTTTATATATTAATCTAAAATAAATATAGAGTCGAAAAAATGTCCAATTTATAAACATTTTTGTATCAAAAATATAAAGTGAAATTTTAATCAAAAAAGATAATTCAAAAAATTAAATAAATATAAAACCAATACAATTTTATATATAAATGCCTCATCAAATAAAAAATAAACCCTGTAAACAAATCAAATATAATTATAAAAAGTCATAGATACGAAAATAAATAAATCTTGTTTAAATTTTTTACATACAAATAAACATCCTATTTGGAAATTTTCAAACTGTCGAAAGTTCATGAAGTCACAATAGGATATATAGATTTGAAATATAAATACTTAAAATATACTCTAAAAGGTTACAATGTCAGATGATACACATGAAAACATCAACATCACTTTTGTATTCCAAACAAGATTTAAAAGTTCAGTCCGTTTCACAAAAAACAGGATCGATCGGTGACGTCGATGTCGTCGCCAAGGACTATCAGTGAAATGTTATATACTATTGAGTAGCTAAAGCAGCAGATTTGTGCGTGTATGTGTTTTTTTTTTAGATTGTGATTCTTGACATGTGATTCTACATCTAAGGGATTATTCACTGGTTTCTGTATACAGTAAATAACAAAGGTAAATAACAATGGGTGAAATATAAGAAATGTGAAAAGAAAAACATGTTCGAGTGTATAGTTGAACACAAAAATATCGATATATATATATATAATCAAGTTTGGTACATTTTTATAATTGAATTTCATAAAATATTAAAGATTGTCAGATAAAATTTAAATATTCTGTAGTCATCTTTACAAATGGATATTTAATTATATGAAATAATCAAATTTATAAACACTCTGGTAATAGATTTGATTGTATTAAAATATCGTCGAAATATTTTTATTCATCAAAATATTAATTCGTTAAATAAGAACTTATTCAATCCTGGGAATTCTGATAATTGGTTTCATAGAAAAATATTCTGATATTTTTAATCATTTTGTCTGTTTTTATTCTTGTATTTATTTGAGGTTAATACAAACTGAAACTATTAATAAAATGTATTGAGTAACAAAAAATTACAATCAAAAAGAATTATTTACAACTTATAATAAGGCTTTATATTTTTTTAAAAAAAAATTTTTTTAAACAAATTTATTGACACAAAACTAAAATTAATATTAATGAGAGATTTGAGTATCAAATTATAATTGTAATTTTATGAATATACATTTTTTTAAAAAAATTAATTGTGATATTAAACAGAAATATAAACGATTTAATTTACGAATTATTTTTACAAAAATCCTAATTAAATATTTCTTTGAAGATAAAATCAGTGTAAGTGAATATCGTGTTGAATATTTTTTGTACGCTACTGTAAATAATCTCTACCTGTTAATTCCTTGGCTAAAAATATATATTCAATCATTTCTTAATTGAAAAATGAATATGTAAATGATTAGAGTATAAAAAATTCGATTTAAAAATATAATCTATTAATTCATAACTTAAATATTATTATTTCATTATGCATGTATTTTTTTATTTTCTTAGCATAAAATGATTTCTCCACGGTCGAATATTTTTTAATTCCCCACATCAACCAAGATCTGTATAATGCTGAAACTTTCATTTTCGTCCCTCTTGTTATATTTAAGGTTGAATTTTCCAATGTAGACAAAATTTCCCCCAAGGGTCTTTTTTGCGATTCTGACGTTCGTCTATTTGTCAAAGTTAATTAATTATATTTGTGATAAATAAAGAAGGTATTATATTTCTATGTTTGAGTAAGCACCATTATGCTCATAAAAAAATAAAATATTTTTTTATTAAATTGTACAGAAATATTAGATTTATTGTTAACTGAAGAATTTGTTAAAAATAAAGTGCATTAATTTATTTTTACTAATTAGTAGCAAAATCATTAAAACTTTTTGGTATTTAATATTATTTTTTTTATTAATATTTTAATAAATTATTCTCTTGAATTATTTTTTACTATTAATAAAAAACAGAATTGTTTAATCATTAATTTGAAATTAATTAATAATTGATATTATTTTTTATTATTTTATTTACTCAAATTACTGTTTAGTTTTTAAATGGAAACTTTAAAAAAATAGAAAATCTGATTTTATTAAAATCGACAATTTTTTTTCATTGATTTTTTCTACAAATAATAAATTTCAGTAATTTATTCATTTTTTCATTTTATTTTATATACATATATTTATATACGAAAGATAATAGTAATACGTTTGTTAAGGATTAAAAGTTTGGTGATGGAGTTTCAAATTTTGGAACAATCTTCCCTTAATTACATTTCACTACACTTAACCTGACTTTTAAAGCTTTAAACAAGTCTGTATACTCCAAGCCTGATTACTTCTATAAAATATTGAACTTTAGCCAGTTTCACTATTTGTTTTGGTACTGTTGTAAATTCACTTCACCACAAATGAGTCATTCAATTAATTTTATTCGCTGATTCGTATTTTTATGACCATACAATTATCTTAAGACTAATGCATTATAATCTTTAAAAAGTCTTGCATTTCTTGAGGAAAGTAATTTATTTACATTAAAGTTTTTCTAGTTTGTTTTCTTGTAATTTCACATTTTCATTTTTAATTTATAATCATTTTGTTATAAAAACGAATAGCTATTCTTTAAATAAATTTTCTAAAGTCGAATACTTTACAAAGCTTTAAAAATGTAAGAAAGTCGAGAATCTCTATACATTTTTTAAAACTCTTCCACCCTATCTGCTCTATTATTCTACTAGATATACATAGAGGAAGTTTTTTTTAAGAGTGATAAGACTTTAAATTGAATTCCTATCGAAAATTCTATCTAACCTAAAAAAACATCTATGAAAATATGACCAAATCTGTGTTAGTTTTATTCAGTTATATAATTATTATTTGAAATTTAACTTAATTTGACTTCAGTAGCATTTTTTTGATGTAGTGGTGAGTAGTTTATTCTAAGAATAACAATTCTAAGAATAATGTGATGTCTGGATTACATTTTTCTCTACATCTAATTTAAATTTGCGAATATTTAACATAAACGAAATATATATATATATATATATATATATATATATATATATATATATATATATATATATACAATGTACTGTTGTTTAAGAAAACGTTTTCACATCTCTTCTGTAAAACCTTGTATAAATAACCAATATACGATTTGATTAAGGAGATTACAATGCACACATGTGACCCTACAGGCTTTCGCATCCGATTCACCCTCCTACATAATTACATCAAAGTGTATTACGTAACTAGTTTAAACGCCGGACTCATTTCGGAAGGGGAGCGAATGTTCTCTTTTGAACATCGCACTCCAGCAACTCACTACATTGTTTTCAGTGTTAAGAGAACACAACGCGACGATACCAAAACGCTTACGAAATTTAATTTGTTTTACAGTTTGGGTCAACGTGCTTTATGACCGAGAAACCGATGGTTTCTGATAAAAGTTTCTCAAGTATCGTAGTTAGTTTAAGTAGGGTTTTTTTCTTCTAACTTTTTATATATTTTTAATTCTTTTATATACATTTTGTGTGCAATTTTTATAACTATATAAATTGGTATGTTTGTATTTATTTTTATTTTGTATTCTGGTTATAAAAAATTAATAATGAATTTATTGGAAATCTAATTCTAAAAATACGACCAGAACGAATAATTACTTTAATCAATTAACTAAATGAATATTTATATAAGGAAAATTAATACCGGAATTAATTATTTAAATCACAGTTATTATCAGTTCTGATTATGAATTAATTGATTTTAAATGCTCCTCATTAACTTGAGTACATATTCCGCTAACACGCGTCGGGATTATAAACATATTTGAAGAAATCAATAATAATAAACATAACTGCGTAGAAATGCGCATTGATTTATGAACTCAACACACATATACACTTATATATATATACATACAGTGACTAAAAAAAAACTTAAACTTATTTTGGCATAAAATGGTATAATAATTTTAATTCGAGAAAAATGAAATTATTGATAATAAAAATATTTTTATTCAAATAAATACATAAATAAAATCAACTGATCTTAAATTAAAACAATAATAATAATTATAATAAATAAAAAAGGTTTAATAAATCAATTTCATAATAAAACTTAAAAACTAGAAATCTTATATCCATTTATCAATTTGTGAAATCTTCAAATATAAACTTAAATTATCTCTCTAATATATTTGTATGTTCAATTTTTATTCCTATAGTTAATTGAACATTTGTAGAGTTTGTATATAAAAAAATTATGATTTGATTAAATGGGAATAACATTAAACGTCATTTTAGAGATTATAGAGTTATGAAATATTTTCTAAGAGGAAAATCAGTTTGTAATATTAAAAAATTGTGGAAACAGGCCATTCAACTACATATAACTTATTAGAGCGTGTTAAAACTATTAAAACTACAAAGCTAGCACAGATTTGTATCTGCATAACATTCAGTGAGTACGATGAAAATTAGATGATGAAATAAAAAAAATACATTGTTCGAAACTAGCTTTAGAAATTATAAAACGTTATATAAAAAATGTAATTTTAAAACGATAAAAATACTATATTTTACACAAAAAAAAATTCAATAAAAAAGTAAATTCAAAGAGAACTAATTTACAGAATTATATGAAAATAAAAAAAAAATAAACTTGAATTTTGTTTATAAATAAAATAAAATTAATTTGCTTATATAAAATAGTTAAAAGAGTATATAAAAAAACAATTTATTTTATTAATAGCTAAATTAAACTAGTATTTGAGCTGGTTTTTTTGAAAGTGGTATAAGTCCATTTTTTCATATATTGAGATATTTAAGGGTTTGCATTTGAGTTAATTTAAAAATATTGGCCAACTTTAATCAATTCGAGTGATGTTTTTTACACTATACACCTTTTAAATTTTATTATGAAATAATAATTACTAACATTATTTTACAAAATAAACGATTTTTTAGCTCCACATGGACTTATACCACTTTCAAAAATAACATATTACAAGAAGTAAAAACAAGAGCAAATTTAAGTCCATATTTTTATAGACATAAGCTTTACTGAAATGGATTTTTATGTAAAAAAGTAATAGTTAAAATGAAGACATTTAAATAGACGAATAACTAAGTTTATTAAGAGTTTATTTCAGTTATATTAAAAATATGAAAATGAAAATTACTTCGTTAAGATCTTTAAATAAAAAAAAAGATATTTTAAACTTAGTTTTCTTTTACACTTAGCATATTGAAATATTTATGGTGAATAGGTGGTATATAAGGTAATAAACTTATCATATCGTTATATCTCTCTCTTGTTATGCTCCTTGAAGTTTTATAAAACGGTAACATATTAATTTTTCTGAGGTTTTTTGGTCTTCTCTTTTTTCCAAATAAAAAAATTGTTTTAAATAGAGCATTTTCTTCCATACTAATTTTATAAAACATTTTGTGAGGTTCATTCCTTTTGAACCTCATCCAACATATTTTAAGCCAGTTTACAATTTCTCCGTCCGTATTTTTTTTCTGTTTGATATTACCTCTTCTAGAGATTTGGTTGAGACAAAGTCTTCTCTTTTCATTTCATACAAAATGAAGCTGTTTTTTTTCGGCAAGCCTTTATTGCATCATAATAATCTGCTAACGAGCAGCGTGCACTGAAGTAGCAATAATCAATAATAATTCCAATAAGAAAGTTGTTTTCATTATAATTATTAGGAATGGACTTATTCCACTTTCAAAAGAAATATTTGTGCGATAGCATTGTACAGCAAAACTGTTTTTGTTTATTTTATATCAAAATAGAACTCTATTGAAATTGTGATTGTAACTATAAAGAGAAGGTGTCTATAGCTCATTAAAATTATCGTTAACTTAGTTTTTTTAAAAAGTGGACTTATACCACTTTCAAAAAAACCAGCTCATTTAAGACTCATGTTTCATGGGATAGAGCTAGGAGAAATTTCATCTGTATAAAATGGAAGAATAAAATAATAAATCTCTGGAAAAGTTCTTTATTTAACAGTGGATAGAAAGTCTGTTGCTGCTAATATATATATATATATATATATATATATATATATAGATATATATATATATATAGAGAGAGAGAGAGAGAGAGAGAACAGGAGAGTTTTTAAACGTGATAGAACTTTAAATTGAATCCCTATCGAAAATTCTATCTAATCTAAAAAAAAACCTTTATCATACCTTTATATATATTACTCTAAGAGGTAATAAAGATAAACAGATCCTAAAAATACCCAAAATTATTTTAATTAAATTGATACAAACAGTGTAGTCAAAACAAGTTTCGATTACATCCGAAGAAAATGTACACAATTTAAATACTGGACATGGCAGCGCTACAGGAAGCGTTTTTTTATAATCACAGTTGATATGTATATGGTTGTGATGTCAAGTCTTAGAATTTAATTTGTTTATTTTTGAGAAACACGTGTACATTACTGCCACAGCAGTCAAAACCAGAAGCATGTTGTAAAGATTCCGTCAGTATATCTGAATGTTTGAATGCTGAACCCTGATATTATTTTACATTGTTTCGACGATTCCGTAAAGAACGACTTTATTTATGAACCGAAAAATATTCGTGACTTTTCTTTATGGAGAATTTTATAAGGAATGTGAAATCGTTTTTGTAATTATTTCTCAGTTCGTACATTCTTTCTATTAGTATTGTATCTGAAATATGGAAGTAATAAATTCCATCTACAACAAATACAAAAGAAATATTTTATATGAAATGAATATAAAAGTTATGTAGCTTAAGTAAAATATTAATTGATTTTTTTTAAATTCTCATTTAATCAATTTTTCTGTCAAATTATTTAATAGATAATCAATAGAATTTAATTTTGACAAAGTAATATTTAATCTGATTTTTAATAATATCAATAAAAAAAGATACAAACAGTTTATAAGAAGGATATAAAAATAAATTTCTGATGAAAATTGAATAGAAATAAAAATTTACAAACTATTTCAAGAAAAAGATTACATTGAATTTTATATAAAAAAAATATTTCATAATCATAATATTAAATTTCACAAATGTACACGCGTGTGTATAAATAGAGAAGAAACATATCCAAATATTCAATAATCAAATAGAGATATTGTATTTTACAATACAGCCGCATGTTCACGATGATCGGAACATGTATATTTTTAAAATGAACAATACATTTTTAGCAAAACACTGATAAAGAAAATGAACCGCAACGATCAATATCAAAACACGCACACAAGCAAAATTCTACCTGCTTATTCAGTCTCGAGTATTATATCAACAGAACAGCGTTTTTCTCATGAAAAGACCACTAAATCATAGACAATGAAATGGACGTTAACGTAAAAGAAGTAAATCAATCAAAGTCAAATTCAGACAATTGGGTTTGTATGAAATTTGCGCGAAATTCCGTATAAGTATTGATTGTGAACAGTGCTAGTTCTTTTCTCCTATGAAAAAAATCTGAAATTTACGATTTTCAAATCTATTTTTTTACAGTAGATATATATTTATAATCTGATAACTGATTTTTATAGTTAGATTACTGTATTTATAGAAATTCAAGACAGGTAACAAAGATATAATTTTTGGTGTATTTATATTCTCATTTTACGTCTTGGTAGAAATGATTTAATTATACATTTTCTGAAATCAAGATGAGTCAAGCAGCTCGAAATGAAGTCGTATGACAGGAAACGAAATAGGAATAACGCATGAGTGCGTATTTTACATTTTCACCGTGAGATTTTATCTCGTGTTTTTATGTTATGTTGAGGTGATGTAAATAAAAACTTGTACTATTTGTGAAGATTGTTTACGGAATAAAGAACATGAAAAATATTAATTAGAAAAAAAATAGAAAATCCATGTATTTCTTATAAAATATATTTTGGCTATCTCGTCAAGTTGAAAAATTTAAAAAGAAGACCAATATATTATAAATTCAAGATGTAATAATTTTCAGAAATAATTTATATCTTTAAGAATTGAATAAGAAGAGATATTTGTAATAAAAATTATGAATATTTATACAGATTAATCAATCGGTTTAACAAATGAAAATTCTGTAATAATCACTTACGGTTTACTTTATTTGCTAATGCGAATTTATGTCATCATTCATTGCCAATTTATAATCATCTACAGTAGATTTTATAATCCAACGGTGTGGTGGTGATGATAGGAGGATTATCGAAATTTGTCTCAGTAAGTAAAATAAATAATAAGTGATTATTAAACACTTAACAAATTTTTTTAATGATCAAATGAATGCTTCATCTGTACAAGAATGAATAAACTACAATTTCAAATAATGATTTTTTTCTAAAAAAAAATGTATAATCACAGATTAAACATTATTATAATACAGTTATACTTGTAATTGTATTAAAATAATAAAAAGTACATATTATTTAAAAAGAATGAAATCTGTATACAAAAAACACTTCCAATTGGAAGTGTTTTTTAATTAAAGTGTTTGTTAATTAAATTTAATTAACACAGTTCTATAGAAAATTATGAATATATATATACGAGGGCTGTTTGATAAGTCCGTGTAATTTCCGAAAGATGGCACCACTGGTGCATATCGAGGTTATTTTTAATTAGTAGCACCTCTTGGAAGAACACACATCAAGTTTCAGCCATATCGGTCTATTCCTTTGTGTTTGACAATCGTTGGAATCAAGGAAATCGAGTGATTGTCAAATAATGGACGAAAAAGAATTTCGTGTTTTGATTAAACACTACTTCATTAAAAGCAAAACGCCTCAGGAGACTAAACAGAAGCTTGATAAACATTATGGTGACTCTGCACCTTCGATTAGTGCGGTTTATAAGTGGTTTCAAAATTTTCGGAGTGGCCATATGAGCACAAAAGACGCTGAACGTTCTGGACACCCTGTTGAGGTCACCACTCCAGAAATCATTGATAAAATCCATGAAATGGTGATGGATGACAGAAGAGTGAAAGTGCGTGAGATTACTAGTGCTGTAGGCATCTCGTGTGAACGGGTACATAATATTTTGCACCAACATTTGGACATGAAAAAGCTATCCACCAGGTGGGTGCCGCGATTACTCACGATCGACCAAAAACGAGGTCGTGTGAAGTGTTGCAAGAACGGTTTGCAGCTGTTTCAGCGAAATCCGCAGGACTTTAAGCGTCGTTTCATCACTTTAGATGAAACATGGATACATCACTACACTCCTGAGACCAAAGAGCAGTCTAAACAATGGGTTATCAAGGGGGAATCTGCTCCGAAAAAGACGAAGACAATTCCTTCGGCCGGGAAGGTTATGGCGACTGTCTTTTGGGATTCGCAAGGAATAATCTTTATCGACTATTTGGAAAAGGGTAAAACCATTACAGGTGCATATTATTCATTGTTATTGGATCTTTTGAAAACCGAGTTGCAAGAAAAACATCCCCGATTAGCCCACAAAAAAGTCCTCTTTCATCACGACAACGCACCAGCTCACACCTCAGCAGTTGTGGCCGCAAAACTAATGGAAATAGGGTTCCAAATCGTTTCACATCCCCCCTATTCTCCAGACTTGGCTCCATCGGACTATTATTTGTTTCCTAATATGAAGAAATGGCTCGCGGGAAAAAGATTTTATTCGAACGAGGAGGTGATTGTAGGAACAAATGACTTTTTTACAGACTTGGACAAATCCTATTATTCGGAAGGGATCAACAAACTAGAGCAGCGTTGGATGAAGTGTATAAGCCTAAAAAGAGACTATGTTGAAAAATAAAAACGATTTATTCAAAAAAATGAAGCAGTTTTTATTTTTACACGGACTTATCAAACAGCCTCGTATATATATATATATATATATATATATATATATATATATATATATATATATATATATATAAGAGTTTTATCATTTATATTAGTATTTTGTATCGTCATTTTATACGAATCAATACAAAATAAAATGTAAATTCAAGTAAAATTATTATGATCATTTACATAGGAAGAGTGACTTCCTTTTCGCTTTTTTAGAAATAGTAAATGATGCATACTACTAAACGATCATTCAACATCACAATTTCCGGTAGATGTGTACAATAAAATGAAAGCAGTCTCGGTATAAATGGATATCGAATCGGAATATTCAGTTTAGGAAATATTTAAAAGATCTCTTAATAGCAACACTTTTAATAAATGAAATTCGACTTTACATCGATTATCAGTTTGTGATTTTTTTATATCTGAAAAATTAGTAAATAATTAAAGTTCATTTAAATAATAGTAACGTTTAATTAAAATAATTAATTTAATTATTATTGGTTTTATACAAATAAATTATTCGATTTAATATCATAAGGTTTTATAAAAAAATAATTTGTTTAAATATTGTTTATTAATCCATTTTTGCCTGAAATAAATAATTATACCATTAGAACGATGCTATAAAATCTAAAGTGAATAATGATTTGACTGCACTTTAATAAATAAAATGAGAAATGTAAAATCCATTATAATCTATATAAAATCTGACCTAATTTTGTTTGATCATGATAACATAGACTTCAAAATGTGTATCAGTAAATTAAAGCTTACAATTAACTTTTTTTTAAGTTTGATGATTCCAAATTTTATAGTTTAACACTTTTTTTAATTTCAACTTTTTTAAAAACCTGTATTTGAAATCTAAAACTAGAAATAATTATTTAAAGCATGCAATTAACTTTTTTAAATTTTTATGATTTAAAATTTCATATTTTTTTTAGTTTTGACTTTTTAAAAAACTTGTATTTGAAATTTAAAACCGGAAAGTTGATTCATCATTTTAGATTGAAATTTAATATAAATAAATATAATTTAACTAGAAGTAAAAATCATTTTTGAATTACTTTAAGAATTCATATAAAGTATTAAATTGTGAATTATGAAATTAAAAATTATAAAGGGTTAGAAATAGATTGGATATTTGGAATATTTATTGAAATAAAACGAAAAACTACAAAAACAAATTGAATTTTTCTAAATGTTTGCTCTTTAAATGCTTTTCAGTCGAATATTTTTAAAACACTGTTAAAATGTTAGAATTCGGTTTAAGAACCATAAAATATAAAATATAAAAATGTTATAAAATTGAAATATTTGTTACCAGAATTACAATTCCAAACAGTTGTATTGTTATTATTAAAAGTTATTAAATATCTTACCATATTATTATTTTTCTTTTTAAATGTATTAAATAATGTTATTTTTAAATAATAAAATATATGAGTACAATTTTTTAAAAAAATGCATAAATTATATCAAAACACATTAATAATTTAAAACGGTGTTGTATTTTTCCTAACACACAACTAAAAAATTTAAAAGACCCTTTTTACAACTCGTAACAAACAAATGTTCGAATTTCGGTCCATTCTGTACAAAACTACTAATATCACTTTATGAAACACGAATTTCGTTGGAATGCTCTTGACCATTATTCACGCGCATTTTATATTGCACCGAGGCACACATTTAAATAATTGCAGTGCATATAAAATAGATGGAAACGCGAGCTTTGATGTAATATATCACCCAGATAGTCATCTCGTTCTCGCGAAATAAAAATAGCATGCGTACCCTGTAAGAAAAATAGCTAAAATGTGTGCGGTCTCTGTAACTTCGAACTATATAAAAATGCTTTATTCAGTTTTATATCCCATAAAAAGCTAGCGCTACTAAATAATTCTACCGTACGTCATGTGATCGGTTTAATATTTCAGAGAATCTTTTTTGATTCGGTGCTTTTATTCGATTTGGTTCCAAATATCCTCTTTAAATTTTATATGCGATTCTGCTATGTTTTATGGATAATTTTAATTGTCAGCATTCGAATGTTACTCGCAGTGTTTAAATGATCGTTTTAATAAAACCTCTCAAATCACAAATCAAAACAAGGGATGTTTGCTATGTTTTTATTGTCATAAAATCGCGCAAGCAGAACATTTTTTTTATATAACGTCGTTGAATTTTGATGTGCAATGAAGTTTGTTTATAGCAACATTGAAAAGACTAATAAAATAGTTATTAAAATGAAAAGTACGGTTTATTAGTTTGTGGCTGTTTTTTTAAAAAAAAATCATATACAACCCATATTAAATATTTATATATTAGGTTGGCAAATATCTCCCTTCCGCCTTCTGGTCTTTTGAATTTCGCAGCTATGTACAAAAAAAAAAAAAGCGGAAGGGAGATACTTGCCAACCTAATACATATTTTTGACAATGGCATTATTTCTTTTAGGTACTGTTTTTTCTTTATTATTATATTTCAGGAATATACTTGATCGTTGTGTGGAGAAATCTTCTAAACCATAGAATTATATAATTTTAATTTCATCCCCTATCATTATTTCCCATATTTATTTTTAATTATACACTTATTTATTTTTAAAATGGACGTATGCTTCTTTGACAAATCTACAACAATTGAATAAAACTCCAATATATAGTATCATCATCATCAGCCTTTTTCTGTCTAAAATTGGATGAAGGATTTTCCCAGGAGTTTCTAATTCCAACGATCTAATACCTTTATCTTCTACCCTACCAATCTTCTCAAGTTTCTCTCTCAACGATTCATGAACCCCTTCCTGAGCCTCTTTATATTTTTCGATTTCCAATCAATAATTTTTATTGTTCATCAATGGTATTCTCTTCTTGCTACATAAATACGGTCCATTTTCATTTTAAAATTTTTACTCTTGTTATAATATCTTTAATTTGTCTACTTTTGAATTCACTTGATTTTCGTCCTATCTCTACATATTATTTCTAACATGCATCTTTATTTGCTTTTCTTTGGCATCAGGAGATAGATCACATGTTTCATAGATATTCATATTAATATTTATACTATTACTTGATAAATTTATTATTAATCATATTAAATCAATTTTATGTTTATTGAAATTTCAAATGTTAATAACAATATATTACTATAACTCTTATGCATTAGAAAATAAAGTGAACAATAAATAATTATTGTACAACTTTATACAATCTTCAGTAATTCGTTTATGTAAAATAATAATTTTAATTATATTTGTCTATAATTATAAAAAAAGTAATTAAAATCAAATTACAAAAATACATTAATGAAAAGAAATACTTTAATGGTTCAGAATGAACTTATCCATTATTACCTTTTGAAATGTAATCGATAACGTGTTCGTTTCACCTCTACGTCATCGAATTTCAAGATTTTTTTAATATTATTTCTTTGGGGTTTACGGTGCGTCAGCGTCTGGCTGTTAGTATCCCGCGTTTTAAATAACTACATTCGTAGTCAGTACTTGAAAACAACAATGTAATAAGTTTACATATTCATATACGTATGTCTATGAAATCAAGTTGAATACAAAAATAGATGGCAAGAATGAGTATACTAATATTTTTTCTTTTTTTAAAAAAATGAACTATATAAATATTTAAAATTATATTTACTAGAAAACAATAACAGTTTTAAATTATTTTATTATTTTTTCCAAATATTTAAAATATGTAATTTTTTTTTAAAATAAATATTTTTATACATTAATCTTTACTAGCAATACACAGTTTCAAAATACTTTTAGGTGGCATTAAGGTTTGAAATTTTGACTAATTTTGAAAATATTATAACGTATCCATGTTAAAATAATTGATTGACATTTTAAATCATTATCTAGGTCGAAAAATTTACTTAAAAACGATTGATTTTTTTAACACTCTCATTAGTTGAATTAAAAATTTGTTTAAAGTTTAAGTATTTTTTAATATATATATATATATATATATATATATATATATATATATATATATATATATATATATATATACTGACACACATAATTCATGGCACACATTAGTAACATAAGCAATTTATTGATATAATTCAATGAAGTCTTTAAATTAAAATAAATATTTAATTGAAAATAAATATAATGAATATTATATTTATTTTCAATTAAATATATATTTTTTAATTTAACGACTTCATTGAATTATATTAATAAATTGTTTGTTACTCATGTGTGCCATGACTTATGTGCAGCAGTGTAAATATTAGGTTGGCAAGTATCTCCCTTCCGCCTTTTTTTTCTGTTTTTTTTTTTGTACATAGCTGCGAAATTCAAAAGACCAGAAGGCGGAAGGGAGATATTTGCCAACCTAATATAATCATAAAATCATTGAAAATAAATAACGATTAACAATCATCTTACCTTTTTATCAAATTCAGCAAACGGTACAGCGAACCAAGGCATATCCACAACATAATTCCCAAATTCCTGTTCGATACCACATTTATCACTTTTCGTCACAACATTATTTGTCCACAATACAATCTGTATAACTTCAAGTTTTTTGCCATTATCACATGTTCCGTTGATACGTTCATATAAATCGACAAGGCTTTTTGTGAAGTGGTCGCACACGTTGGCGAATGAAAAATATACACCAATTATGATCGACTCTTTTCTCAACACGTCCGCCGTATCGAAATAATCGAACTCGTTATCTTTCTTGTTCCACGTGTCACATTTAATAAGTTTTTCGCCGAAATATCGATGATAAACACTTTTAATATCTTCTTCCATTGTTAAGTTTGAATGATTTTGTTATTTATTAACACGTTATAAATTGATTCTTTTTTTTGAATGAGAAGAGATGGAATTTTATTTCTAAAATATTTTATAAAGATATCAATTCATATATACATATATATATATATAATAACTCACTTATTTACAATAAAGTTTTCAAAACAATCATTTAGTACTTTTTATAATTTTACAGAACTTTAAAACGTATTTTGTTGCCTGTTTATTGATGAAAAGTTTTACTATTTTTTTGTCATTCTAACGTAATGTTTCTATTAATTTCTTTTTGTTCGTACAAAAATCTTTAACAATAATCTTTTCCTTGTCTAAAAATCTTTATTCAAATACAAGTTTTAATTATGCACGAGACAAGTCTAGTCGAATATTTATTTCTCACGTTATATTATTTTTAGTATTTCGATACATTTGACTGCTGATGACCTTCAGTGTATTTACTATGGAAACTGACTGAGATTCGATGAATCATAGATACTTGTAAAATATGTTTATTAAATAAATATAAATTAATTTAACGGTTTTTGTGTAATAAGAAATTTCTAATATAGCCAGTTTATTTATTTTTACCAACATTATGGAATTTAATTATAGCTGTTCAATTTTATTTTATATTCTCAATCCATATTCGCTGCTAACAAGATTTTTTATATATGATTTTTTTTAATAAATCACATGCAGACAAACGATGACAAGAAAAATCACTTCTTGTCAATCACATGTCAATTACTGTTATGTATTAGCATACAGTAAATTTATGAAAATATTTATGTCAAGACTAGTTACATATATATATTGTATACAAAAATCGATACTAGATTATTAACTGTTCTAAACAATAATTACTTGTAAATTCATACAACATATGTACATATGTACACACAATTCAAACATAGTCAATAGTTGTATTTACAACAGAACAATAGGTCTACATAATAACATTTCCATATGAATAGCTCCATGGCATTAACAAACACTTGAAAATAGTTCACTGTTATAAAGCATAAATAGAAGCATTAAAACATTTATATATAAATACATATTTATGTTTATATAAAATGGAAGTAAAATATAAATGTCGAAGGTAAAGAATAAAATCTATTTTTTGGATAAAAATGAGAAATGGAATGGAATAAATTTCATAGGACAAAATGACTGCCAATGAAATTAGTCGAAGTTCGAGATTATTAGTAGAGTTATCTTTGGAGTTGGTTTTCATTAAGGAAACGTTTATCTCAAGAGGCTAACGAGCTTCGTTCTCATTTGTAATCCTAAGAGATTAAATTTTCTCTTTGTATGTATATATACATGTGACACACACGAACACACACACACACACACACACACACACACATATATATATATATATATATATATATATATATATATTCATACACATATACATGCATGTCTTTTTGAATATTTGTGAATTAACTTGGAAGTCATAACACGACTAAATTTTACATACTAACTTGCTAATATTATTATTATTATTATATATATATATATATATATATATATATATATATGTGTGTGTGTGTGTGTGTGTGTGTGTTTTAAAAATGTTTCAAAAATGAATATAGGAAGTTTAAAAAAATTCTTGAAATTTATTTAAAATTCATAAAAATGATTCTAGACATAAAAGTAATAAAAAAATAATCAAAAACTTTTTTAAAACATTTGTTATCATCTAGTTATAATGGATTTCAAAATATATATCTACAGAAATTGAACTATCATCATTTTTAATCAAATCAAATATATTTATTGTCAAAGATTTTACTCATAAATAAAATCCAAATATTTTTTACAAAATAATGTCTTTCAAAATTCTTACTAACTATATAATTTCAAAATAAATTAATCATTGTTTCAAAATGAAAAGTATTTCGTATTTAACATTTATTTCTAAAATTTCATATTTTTTAAAAAAAATACAATAAGATATTTTTTAATTTTGTTATCTTTGAATAATGTCTGTAATTTTTGTAAATTCTGTACACACACACACACACACACACACACACACATATATATATATATATACAAAGAGAGAAGTTAAAAAATAAACAAAGATAATAAAAATTTAAAAAATCGAAAAATAAATTTACAACCAAGTACGACATATCAAAATAATGCTTTAAAAAATATAAAAAAATAAAAATGCTAATTTATTGCAAGTACAAAAAAATCTACATATTTTAGAAATAGAAAATTATGTTGATCACAAAACGAAATTATTTTCTACACTTTATTATTTAAATATTCTGTGTTAAAATTATACATCATTATGTAAAATTATTAACATTTAAGAACTTTTAATTAAGAACAGTAATTTAATACCTAAAGTAAATTAAATTTACTAAAACTTTCCTAGAACGAAGTTCATCTTTGTTAGTAATTCCAAGGAACTACATATTTGTGTAATGGTATGAATATCTGTATGAAAATTTACTATATATATATATATATATATATATATATATATATATATATATATATATATATATATATATATATATTATAATGTTCAGTTAAAATATAAAAAATATTTATTTTTCAGGAGACATCGTAAATGATATCACGAATCCCCAAGAGTCTTACGAACGGTAAGTAGTAATTGCTTTATTACCGATATTATCAATAATTTGCAAAAGTATTAAAACGATTTCAAAAATAAAACTGAATAATAATAACATTTAAAACATTTTTGAAAATGAATGAAAAAATAAAGGAAAAAAATATAAAAAGGATTATAAATAAAGGAAATATTTATTATAGTACGAGGGTCGTTTGATAAGTATGGTAAATTTATTTATTATTTAATTTAATTAATTTTTCTCAATTTAGTTTTTCTTACTTTTTTACCATACTTATCAAACGACCCTCATATATAGAAATTAGATTCGGAGTTCATTGATCGTTCAAATGATTAATTCAATAGATATATAGAATCATCCAAATGTGATGGCTATATTTGTGTTTTATTAAAAAGAAACATGTGTATAGGGTGGTGTATAAGGACACATATGTATAGTTTTTCTTTTTTTGTAATAGAACGAAAATCTAGGCGTCACATTTGGATGACACTATATTTGTAAAACTATTTTCAAATCATAATGAAAACAATTAAATTTTCTTTATTCAATTATAACATTTTTAAATATGGTAATGACATCAAATATTAGTATAAAATATTTTAACAATGTAAATTTTTACTTAATTTAAAAATGAAATTCAAATATATGCAAACATTTTATCTTATTACATTTTACATCTCCATTTTTTATTTTAGTCAACTTTATATATATATATATATATATATATATATATAATGACAGTATATGATTAATTTAAAAAAGGACAATTAATTAAAAATAATAAATATAATTTTAAAATAATATCTATTATTTCTAAATTTGAAAGCATATTTCAGAGATCAACTGAAATTCTTCATACATATCTGCATGCATATATATATATATATATATATATATATATATATATATATATATATATATATATATATATATATATATATATGTATATATAACTAATTATATATCATATATACACATGTGTGTGTATGTATATATAATTTCTGTGTGTGTTGATATATATTATACTATGTATAAAATGTGTTTTTTACTTAATTTACATACATTTTTTTCACTATTTAATTTTTATTGTGATTATATATATATATATATATATATATATATATATATATATATATATATATATATATGTATGTGTGTGTATGTATAATCTCTGTGTGTTTGATATATATTAGTTTTAAAATTACTATGAATAAAAATATTTTTTACTTAATTTACATACATTTTTTTCACTATTTAATTTTTTATTATATGATATATATATATATATATATATATATATATATATATATATATATATATATATATAGTACTCATAAATATTCAACTAAATAATATTAAGTATCAATATATATTTTTAAATTTACTTGTTTCATCAATTCAAACACCTTATTGAAGTCATTAAGAAAACATTATATATTTTATACAAAAATAAATAAATAAAAGAAAACTTATTGAAGAATATCTTTAAAATAATATTGCCTTTTTCTGAAATAATAATAAAAAGAAATGTTTAATAATAAACAATTCATTTTGTATACAAATTATATTTTATTTTGAAAATGAATTGTTTGTACATCCACTCCAACACTTTTGTTTAAATAAAAGAAAAACAAATCAAAAACTATTTGAAAAATATTTTGCAGCTTTATTACTTTTTACCTCTTCAATATTCACTAATCATATACAATTTTTTTACATATATAAAATATCGACGAAATATTTAATTAATAAACAACTCTTATCGATACCGAACTTGTTTACGTTATTAACGTTCACAGAAATGAATTATTTAAACGGAACATTGTTTTAAACCGTTCATGTATTGATAAGTGTCTATTATTTGGAAACGTGCAAGTGCATTGCTAAAAACCGTTCATTCACGAATCTATTTTGAGTGAGCATGGCTGCGTCGACGGAACAAAATACATGCATGACTTTACGACACGACAGACAAAGAATAACTGAGGTTAGGACGATCGACCCCACAAGCTTTACGCTTAACGTGTTCATAGGCGGCGTAAGCAACTTTTATATAAAAACGACGTTTAAACAAACCTCGACTTTGAACCGGAAACTGAGCTTTCTTATTTAAACAACGGTTATTATTTTTTAATCGTGTAACGTTTATTTTTTATTACATTTAAATGCTGATTCAAAACAGAACAGTGAGTTTGATCAGACATCCCCAATATCATAAGATTGATTCTATGAAAAATATTCAATAATCAGTTTATTTTTTATATGAATTTCTACGGTGGTGATGATATGTGTATATATTAACGTTCTTAAAATTATCTTACAAAATTTAAATTACCTAAACCATTTAATATATTATTAACAATTTGTTATAAGTTCAATATATCCAATTCAACAATTTTATATTACAAAAAAATATTACAATTTCTCTCTCTTCAAACACAGTAATCAAAAAGATTTTTTTGTTCTTTTACGGAGTTTCATATGAACACCAATTTTTGGTCGAAGTACGAGATCAACTACAACTTTTACTGAATTAGGAGTATCGACAGGTTCTAATATATATTCACGAAGAATAATAGAAATAAAAATTTTTAATTCCATTAAAGCAAATTTTTGACCTGAAAACAAACAGATCAGTCAAAAAATATTTTTATATAGAAACATACATACATTTTCACACATGTGTTTACATATATATGTATAAATAAATGGAATTAAAAAAATACCAATGCAATTTCTTGGTCCAGCACTGAAAGGTATATAAAGAAATGGGTGTCTTTCAATACAGTTTTCTTGAAGAAATCGATCAGGATCAAATTTATCTGGTTCAGACCAATATAATGGATTTCTATGAAGATCATATATATGTATATGTGCAAAGCATCCTTTCGGTATAGTATATTCACCTAAAATGTAAATATTTTAAAATTATTGTTCATTAAGGGGGTATTCTAGTCTAGACGCACGAATTTTAGGTGTTTTTTTCGGGCGCTATAAAAAAAAACAACACATATTTTTACTATCCATTTTTATCAGTTATTTATTGACATTTTAAGAGTATAAAAAAGTATTATTAAAAACAAAGAATTCAAAATTGAAAAAGGTACAGGCTGGCAAAGTGGGGGCTCGAAAAAAAAGGTGTCTCCTGGTTGACGTGGTTCCAACCCTTCCGATCATTTGAAACAAAAATTTTTTTGAAATTATTGAAAAAGAAGGTTGTAGTAGTATCCTCGCCTATGTAAATTTAAAAAAAAATTTTTTTCACAAAATGGCGGCAGTATGAAAAAACAGTTATTTTTTGCCCTATTTTTTCAACTTTCGGAATTTTTTAAAAATAGTAAAAAACAAAATTTTCAAAAAATTCTAGGCAGGGGCAATCACTGTTATATTGAGAAGCTCTGTACCAAATTTCAAGCAAATCGGTCCATTCGAATTTGAGATATCACGTCAACCGTATCGAAAAAAGTAGTTTCGAGAAAAACGCGTTTAAAGTTGATTCGTTCCGGCCAGACCGGATTGGTTGGCGCGTCACAAAAATAGCTATAACTCCGAAAATAATTCGAATTTCGAAAAATCCTCTTAAGGACATATTCTTAAAGCTCTAAACTTTGAAAATATGCAAATAAAAAAATCGATTTTTTTCGAAATTCTAGACTAGAATACCCCCTTAATATAAAATATAGGATCATCCAAATGTGACGCCTAGATTTGTGTTTTATTAAAAAGAAACATGTGTATAGTTTATTTTGTTTCTTTTGAATAAAACACAAACGCTATATGTATGTGTGTGTATGTATGTATATAAACATAAATCTGTAATGTATAATTAAAGAAATCTATTTTTTATAAATGAAAATTATTTTTAGATTTTATTAAATTAATGAGGAAATCAAACAAGTATATTTTGTGGTGTAAGATAATTTACAAAAGTGTATAAGCACTGAAGAAAAAATGTTTTTTTCAAGTTTAAAAATATTGACTATAATCAACAGATCATTAAGTTACTTCTATAAAAATAAATTTCAATATTATTCAATAGAACTCCATCAACTTACTTAGTTTTATATCTTCCGTCGCATATCTTGATATAAATGGTACAGGCGGATGCAATCTCATTGATTCCTTTATACATCTTTCAAGATATTGCATGTATTGTAAATCTTGATATGTCGGTATACGATCAGAATTTCCAAAAATGGAATCAAGCTCGTCAAAAATCAAATCCTAAAAAATACTAATTATACATATTTTTATTATTTATAAGTTATTTAATAATATTCTAAGGTCAAAATATTGTTTATCATTTAAATAATTACATAATAATTAAAATATTTTTGTGATTAAAATATTATCATTCTCATACTTTGTTAAAAATAGAACAGGAATTAAAAAAAAGACATAAAAATAAAACTGATAATAATGGAAATATATTTAAGAGACGTTTTTATCTCGAATTGATTGATAATAAATTATTAACAATAATAATCAAACTATTTGACTGATATTTATTTTAAAAAAGATGCGTCGTTTATTTTTTCTGTGTGGAAGTAAATCATTAAACTATTAAGAAATATAAAATTAAAACAACAACTAAGTTATACAACACATATCACTTTTTTAAATTTTATTCGTGTTTCTTAAATCACAGAACACGGGTCTACCTCGTCATATCGGCTAAGTGAGTTTAATTATAAACTTACTTGAGCAAATTTGTTGTTTGCTAGTTCCAATAACGTAAAAGCAATTCCCACTGAAGTCGTATCATGTCCCTTAAATTTAAATCATGAATAATATAAATGAAATTTCAATAAAAACCATAAACGAAAATAAACCATCAGTGAAATTGGAATGTCAGTACATACTTCAAACATGAAAGTATCAACTTCTTCACGAATTCCATCGTAGGTAATATCATCACCGTTCTTCATCTGTGTTATTAACAAATCAAGCATAGCAAGACGCTTTTTTCCGAATTCAGTTTCGGCACTTTCGACAATTGAGTCGTCCCAGTTATCAAGTCTCTCTTTAATTACATCGTTTGTAAATTTGTGTAATGACTTGACGACTTTGTTTGTTTTGAAACCAATTGGTGTGCAATTAAATACAAGGTTACTGTGAAACCATGGCCTAAATAAACGATATAAAAAGAGATATCCATACCTACAATAAATACATAAATATTTGTGTTTAAACAAATACATTTTAACAAACCGTTTAATCATTAAATGAAATTATATATGACTTCATAGGAACATTTATATGATTTCAATTATTATTTTTTTAAAAAATATCTTATTTAATTAAATCGTTATTATATATTTAAGTTATAATTTAAAATTATTACTTATGTTGTTTTTTTTATAGAAGTTATATTTGTAAATTACGTTTATATAATAATTAATATTTACCTCAGTATTGATCTTTTATAAGATATTATCATTTCTTCATTTCCTTCTATTTTCAGTCCCATAGTTGTTTCTAAATGTAAATATAACAAATTTACATTTTTAGAAATTTCAAAATAATCATTTGACAAAAAAATATACTTTTAAAATATAGATTAGAATCACTGACAATTGATTTTTCATAAATGAATCACTTGTTCAAAACTACAAGATTTTATTAAATTATTTAATAATTTCCAATTATTCACTCTTTATCCCGTGAACACAATTTTGGAAACATATACGAGGTCAGACAATTAAGTAATGCAACAAAATTCAAAAATCGAGTATATTTAAAAATTAAGGTACATCGCTGCGATCCCCTTCAAAGTAGTCCCCTCCCGCATCTATACACTTATTCCAGCGAGTTTTCCAGTTTTCGTAACAATTCTGGAACACTTCTTGTGGGACCTCTCCGAGTACCCTCGTCACAGATTCTTGGATATCTTCAACGGAGTCAAAATGTCGACCTTTGACGAATTTTTTCATATGGGGAAATAGGAAAACGTCGCAGGGTGACATGTCCGGTGAATAGGGCAGTTGTGGTAACGTTGCGATGCCTTTAGACGCCAAAAACTGAGAGACACTGAACGCACTGTGACAGGGAGCATTGTCGTGATGCAGAACCCAAGTCTTCGCGATCTCTGGACGCACTCTGAGCATCCTTTTTCGTAATTTTTCGAGCACATTGCGGTAGAATACTTGATTTACGGTTTGTCCAGGTGATACGAACTCTTTGTGAACCACCCCTTTGCTGTCGAAGAAGCAAATCAACATGGAATTGGCCTTCCGCTCCGCGCCTCGTCTTTGACGCTCTCACGGCCTTTTTTAAAATCGGCATGCCACCGAAGCACCTGACTACGACTCAGGGCATCACTACCATACACTTTAAGCACTTTTTCATAAGTTTCTGTCGCGGTTTCGCCGAGTTTTGCACAAAATTTTAATTTCTCTGTTCCATTTTCGTGACATGCACTACTCGCGCGTTGTTACAAAACACTAAACAGCTGGCGAAGAAATGATCGTACGAGGGTGGTCAAGGTCTCAATCGAGAGAGTAGGGATCTGCTATTACGGTGGCGGAGTTACAGGTTCGCAGTGTTACCACAGGCCGAGAAAAAAAATCGGTCGCATTACTTAATTGTCTGACCTCGTATTAAGAAAGATTATTCCAATTTTGGAATAATTTTTCTTAATTATATTTTACCCCTCTTAATCTGATTTCAAAGATATTGACTAAGGAAACATATTTTGACAATATTGGAATGAAGAGTATTCCAAGCTTGAATGTCTTTGTGAAAGATCACATATTCCACAATTTGTTTCTTGTATCTTCCTAATTTAGGTAATCTTTATACTCATATTTTATATATTGTATATTAATTACTTGCCACAAAGAGTACGCAATGTGAAATCTGTTGCTATAGGCATTATATTTGTAGACATTTTGTTGAGTTTCTCATCCAATCCTTGTACAACTTTCTGTGCATGGTTACCAATTATCGGTGCAAACTGATGTAGAATATTGAAATGAAACGTTGGTGTTAATATTTTACGTCTGGTGTGCCATTTTGAACCTAAAAAAATAATATAGAGTGTTTTTAAACGTGATATAACTTTCGATAGAGATTAAATTTAAAGTTCTATCACGTTTAAAAAACACTCTATATGTATCTTCATTTATATATGGGAGGAAGAGGGAAAAAAGAAATAAAAGATCCAAAAAGAGATTTTTGAATATGTGGAGTATGTACATGAGATATATTGTATAATGAAAGAAATTTAATTATTGGAAATGAAAAATTATGGAAGAGGTCTTAATTCAGCAGTAGATGAAGAGAAATTGATGATACATATGTATGTGTATTTTTACATTTCATAATTAACACACTCTGTACCAGGCCGAATTTCGATAACTCTTAAATCACATCTTGTAAATCACATACGTTTTATGTTTTCGAATCAAAAAACTTTATCCAAAAATAAAATTTGATGAATAAATGCCATTTAGAGCATTGAATATCCATAGCAAATAAGTATACGATACATAATATTTATGATAAGATCATGTATTGTGTGTTATTAATTCCTATTTTGAAATATGCGTTATGAAAATATTGCATTTAGTGTTGGAAATATCTAAAACTATCTAAAAGGAAATGATCCACACAGTACTGAACAAATTAATATTCTACATCTTACCTCCACTTGTTAACAATCCTGTTCCTAACCAAGGATGTAGCAATGTATAAAGATGACTTTTTTCAATAAACTTCATAGAAGAAATTACTGCCTAAAAATATATTTATATTCTTTTCTATAAAATGATCGCATGTTGACCGTACCTTTATTTATTTTTAAACTATATTCTTTTGATTACAATATTTTTATTCGTTATATTTATAGAGAAAAATATACATACCTCTATTTATATAGAATAATACATAAATTAATTTAAAACGAATGTGTGAAGATTTTAAAAATATACGAATATATTATTTGTAATTGAGAATATTTAAAAAAAACATTTTAATATATCAATCAATTAAATATTTTAAAAATATTTTAATATTTCTCTTATTTTATAAACAAATATTAATATAAATTTAAATCTGACATTAAAATTAATATCAGGATATCATTACTGTGTATTAATTTTAAAGATAGCTTTTTTAGTGCTCATTTACAACATATTCAAAAATGTTTTAAGAAGTCATCAAGTCATAACAAATAAAGTAACGAAGAAAACATTAAAAACATGGCTCATTATTTAGAACAGAAATATTATTTTAAAAAAAATATTTACAATTCTTTGATGCTTAAAATAAATTATTAAAAAATATTATATTCGTATATTTATCTTCCTCTTTATATATATATATATATATATATATATATATATATATATATATATATATATATACAAACATGGTTAATTTATATTTTTTACCTCAATGTCATCAGGACTAAATAAATTTATAGCCATTCTGTTAATTAAAGTTATTTTATATACATTTTTAAATTCCTTAGCATATTTTCGACTGAGATGGAATAAAGTTTCTATAAAAATGATATTTGTTAGATTGAGAGGCAATACTTAAAATAACATTTCAAGGACAATAAATATTAACGTTATATTTAAACACATATTTCTAAAACCATCTTCTATTAGACAGTAAAAAAAATCTCTTTATATCCCGGTGGCTCAAAAATCATTACTTATTCTAATGTAGATAATAACTTTCAACAGTCTGTGACTGTTAAACTATGTGTATATTCGCACAAGGGTATCGAACTTGTATCATTGGTATTTGAAATAACTTATAAAAAAATGTGTGACAGTTTAAAAAAAAAATATATTACTTTTTGATATATATTTTTATACTCATGTGATTATATTTACAATATATTTTATATTCTTGGTTAAGTACAATCGTCCTCTCCTAGAATAATATTTATTTATTTTTATAAATGATTTTTTTACATTAATGTCCTTCGAATTCAATTAATAGATTATTATTAAAATTATCATAATAGATTATCTTATCTTTGTAGATATTTTAAAAATTTCAATACTTATATTTCATAACATGTATAGAATTGAAATATTTATTTCATTAATATTTATATATATTTTTTACCTTGATCATGCCAAAGTTGAAACATGTTCCCAAAAATAGGGATACCTTTTGGACCTGGTATATTTCGTGTACATCTGTAAGTATGTAAAGTCCATACTCCTTTATAAGTATTCCATAAATAAAAAATAAGTAATATTATCGCACACCACACTAATGTTTTAAAAAGCAGTTCATACATAATTAATTAAAATGTATTTACTCGGACTACACTTTCACCAATCTATAACTGATAGCAATGAGAAAAATATTTTTATATACGTATAAAGTGAGGCAAATACTAGCTATAGATAATTACAACTATTAGATAAGAATTTCTGAAACTAATTAATGTTAGTTAAGAATAATAAATACTTCTGTCTCTTACACATATAAGTGAATGTACATTTTAAATATATATATATATATATATATATATATATATATATATATATGTATATATAAGTATACATATATGTATGTATTTATGTACGTAGTATGTACATTCCGTGCAAAATACTAAATAGTTGAATTAAAAAATACTAAGTTGTTTAAATATAATACTTTTTATTTTTATTTTTAGTTATGAGATATTGTTTATCTATCATATATATTATTTTTAACATGACTGGCACATTCGAAACATGTGTATATATATATATATATCCATGTGTGTGTATGATTATATATATATAGAGAGAGAGAGAGAAAGAGAGAAAGACATTTTTCAATTGGCACAGTATAAATATTTTATCTTCATTAGATAACTTTTTGATTTGCCGCTGCACATTATTGTCCATTTCATTTTTTAGTAGATTTACAATTTTTAAATTGTAGGCTGATTTTTATTCAAACTGTAAAACATAAAACATATATATATATATATATATATATATATATATATATAAATATATATATATATATATATATATATATATGCATATATATATATGTATATATGATTATATATATATATATATATATATATAGAGAGAGAGAGAGAGAGAGAGAGAGAGACATATTTTAAATGGCACAGTATAAATATTTTATCTTAATTAGATAACTTTTTGATTTGCCGCTACACATTATTGTCCATTTTATTTTTTTTTTTATTTTTCAGCATACAATTTTTAAATTGTAGGCTGATTTTCATTCAAACTGTAAATTTTCAATAATTTTTTATTAAATCTATAGTTTAGGTTGGTTTCCAATTTTTTCAAACACATATTAATTTTTCTCTCTTTTACTTTCAATTTTGTCAGAATGTCTAATTGATTTGTTTGATTTCAAATAAATGAGTATAATCTCTTAAAATGTAATTAAACATAACCATATATTTTTATGAAAAAATTGAACAAAAACTAACATGTTTTTACTTATACAAAAATATGCGGAATCTAATTATTTTTTTATAATTATTGAAATCATTGCCTTGAAGATTTTTTTTATTTTATTGAATTAATTTTATACTTTCTATTTTAATTATAAGTCTGAATTAAACAAAAAATTGAAATTAATATTAGTTATTTTTTTAATCAAATTTGTATATTGTAAAACATATACATACATACATATATATATATATATATATATATATATATATATATATATATATATATATATATATATATGTATAATCATATAAATATTACTACATGTTTATCTTATCAAATTTAAAGATAAAGAATATTTCATTCATATGTCAATTGTGAATATTTTCTTTGTTATGCTACATATAAAGTCTTTATTATTACCAGTCCAGATGTGTTATTAATTTAATTATATTTAATATAATATAATTTATATTTTGTATGTTAACGTATATGTTATTTTCATATTCATGTTTTTTTTACTCTTGGATAATTGATATTTTCCTATTTACATTCTTTAATTTATAAATAAGTTAAGAGAATAATGTTATAGTTAGAATATTATATATTTTTATTCTCTAGTTAAAAAAATAATTTTATTGTAATAATTTATTTGATGAATATTTAATATCCTGGGTAAGTTTTTAATTAAACTTTATTTATTTATTAAAGAAATATGTAATTAGAAAAATCTCTTTTCGGTTTTTATGATAACTCAGTGTTTTATTAAAAAATAAGTAATATATATGTTATAAAAGCGAATTAATTTCATATTTTATAATAATTTTTCAATTTATCTATTTTTATTATTAGTTTGATAACTATTTTTCTTCTAATCTCTTATTAAAAATAATCCACATAGTGAAACATAAAGATATTGTAATAAAGAAAATATACAAGAAAAACATAATTACAACTAAATTATTAGCTATAAGGAAAATATTTAATTTTAATTTAAATAGCTAGTTTTGATTTTTTTTTAAATTATAACTTCAAATCTACACAAATAAAAGCTCTATAAAATGGAAAAAATTGTCTTTAAGCTGCTATTTATTTATTTTTATTTCATTTAAATTAATTTTATATTAGACTTTAAAATGTAAATATTTTTTCATATATAGAATTATTTAAAAAATATTCGCTATAAAATATTTTAATTGTGTATTAAATTACGTTTCTTAGTTTTTATAATTATATATGTTCTAAGAAAAAAATATTGATTACGAACGAAATAAATTATGTGTTTTTTTTAATATCGATTAACTCATCATGCATTATCTCAAATTGATAAAATTTAATGTAATTTTATCAACATCGATAAATTTACCATTGTATTGGAAATAACTTCTACATATATGCATTCGTTATCACTTTTAATTGATCAATTATTGAATTCCATACATAGAACCAATTACTGAAAATAACAGTACCAACATACTAATGCAACTAAAAAAATACTTGTTCTGGTTTTTAAATTAATAAAAATATTCTCCATAGAAAAACAAATAATTTTTAATATATTAAATTATTATTTAACTGCATGAAAAAAACTTATATTTGATTTAAGTCAATATTGTTTTTAATTTTTTTTAATAAATAAAATTCGAATTGAGTCCTACTACAAATGTACAATTAAATAACACTAGTTAATTTTTTATTGAAAAATAATATCATAAAATTATTTTTTTTAATTTCATAATAATTTAAATTACAGTAAGTGTACACTTATTTAATCGTGTCCAGTTAACCAACTAATTATAATAATTAACTAAAATTACTTAATATAAACTGATCCAACATGCAAACAATTTTTTAGTCACGCAACTATTTTTTCGACAAATATCATTTAATTTTGGTTGCAAACAATTTAATTTCCCTCAAATTCAATATTTATCAAATATTTGAAATTCAAAATGGCTTATGTTTATTTTTCTGTGTATATTTAGTACATTAAACCTTCGATTAATATTTTATACAAAACTTTTATTAAAAATGCAAACGAAACGTGTTTCGCAGAACTATTGACAATATTAATAAATATAGTTTTTATTCTAATAATTAAGTTTTGAAGTAATTTTTAAATTAAAAACATCTCTATATTTCAGTAATATATAAACAACAAAATATTTAAAATGGGTGATTCTTCAAAAAACCCGAGTACAAATACATCATCGAAAAATAAAAAAAATGCAAATTCATCAGGACCATCTGAAAATACGTTAAATAAACCACAAAATGATAAAGTCGGTGGTGCTAAGGATATGTTACATGGTTTTATATATCAGAATCAAATGGCTCTATATTACATAATACGTTGTCTTAATATTGCATCTGAAATTGAAGATTTTTCATTTGAACTTTCTACTGAATTAAAAAGCGCTGGTAAATTCGATGATTTAATTTTTCGTTACGGTACATCTGAAGAACAAAAATATAGACTGGTTCAAATAAAACATAAGATATCTACGAACGAACAAGAAGCCCAAAAACCAAAATCAAAGAATATTTCCATTGCTAATCTTTTCTGGAACACAAAAGATCAATTTCGTTTAGCTCAGTATTTCGCTTCTTATTTACAAATAAAGAACGATTTTGCAGAATCGGCTCAACGTTTTCAAAGAGTAGCTTATAAAAACGATCCTGTCGAATATTTCGTTATCACTACAAATGCATCTTTCGAACCTGACCTTTTTAATGAAATGTTTGAACCGATTCAAGATCCTATACTAGAAAAACTTACTTTATATCAATTTAAGTCAAGTTTTTTAAGCAAAACAATCAGCGATCTGAAAAATTTTGATCCAGAAAAATGGTACTTGCCTATGACAAAAAAGTTTCCTGAAAACACAAAAATGATTGACAGTATTCTTCACGACCCTTATGTGATGAAATTGCCGTTTGAAAAGGACATAGCTCTCGATTCATTTTTTCGATTATTAACATTCTCTTGTAATAATCCAGATGGACTTTTAATAGAAAAAGTTATCAAAGATGAAATTAAGAAATATTATAAATGGAAAATAAGTGAAGAGGTTATTAACACTGCGTATACATCAATTTTAAAACAAGACATTTTCGATTGGGTTGCTGATAGAGACATTACAACTATTTATATGTCAGATGCTGTGAATATATTTGCTGAAATTGTTAATAAAAATCTATATTTGATAAGTAACGATTTCAAGACTAGAGTTGTCAATATTTCACAGATCGAATTCCGTCCAGAAAGTAATCTATATGATCAGTTTTTGAATGGACCAAAAAAAATATTAAATATATTAGCAACAACAGGAACTAGGATGAGTCTTTTGAAATTGATTCAGTTTACTACAAATGAAAAAATTGTTTTTGTATCGGATAGAATAATTTCACGTTATAAAGACCATCTCATTTGTGCTCTTTGTTTGAAAACAATCGACTTTTTGGTAATTGAATGTCGATTACAAAAGGCTACATCGGAAATAAAAAGTATACTCGAAGAAATCAAAAATTCAAAAAAAGATACTACAAAAATTATTTTAATTTCAACTACGGAAACATATTTTTCAACAGAAATGAAAAACAGTGACATTTTTGAAGAAATCTATGAAAGTAACGAGTTTTGTGATTTAACTGAAAAATCTCAAAAAATTATAATGGACGAATATGTTATATTTCAAGGATATGACGTTCAGTTATCAGAAATTATGGACGAGTCGAGTGGAGTTATTATTAAAAATAAAGTTCTTTGTCAGTTGCTATCAAATAAAGATGTGTTTATTGGAGAAACTATCAAATCTGATATTGACACGGACGAACATTACATTGATCGAAGATTAATAAATCAAAATTTTACTTCAGAAATTGTAGTCGATAATTTATTCGTAATAGATGAGAAAATTGTGTTAATTAGTTCAGAACCAGGGATGGGTAAATCATCTCTTTTGAAACATTTAGCATACAGTACAAAAGTACTCGATAACTCAGCATGGATTGTATTATTGCAACTAAATAATTTCACTGAATATTTCAACAAACAAACAGATTTTACATTTAACGAAGCTCTTGAATTGTTATTAACTGTGCAATGTTTTCGTGAAGATTTCGAAAAAAACTTATTTCGAACATGCATTTGTAACGAACTGAATAAAATTATCATTTTGATAGATGGATTTGATGAAATTTCAGTATCATATAGACAAAAAGTATTGAATTTTATTACTTTATTGAAAAATACAAATGTGAAATCGATATGGATTACAACAAGACCACAAGAAAAACAGTTATTGGAAAGTGCATTCAAC
The DNA here is from genome assembly GCA_029203775.1 of Neoneuromus ignobilis. Classification (NCBI taxonomy): domain Eukaryota; kingdom Metazoa; phylum Arthropoda; class Insecta; order Megaloptera; family Corydalidae; genus Neoneuromus; species Neoneuromus ignobilis. The sequence goes on along the minus strand of CP092092.1, from coordinate 33,434,268 downwards.
GTGCAAGCTTATTTAATCTCGCCGTTTTCGAAAGAAGAACAGGAACAATTTTTAATAAAATTTTGGAAGAAAGATATGAACGATAATCGAGCATCATTATATGTGAATAAACTTTTACGAACCACAAAAGAGGCAATTACAGATTATGAAAGACGACTTACAGGAATTCCTCTAATGATAAAAATGCTTGCACAAACTTACAGTGAACAGTTTAATGATTTTTACGAAAATGATTGTGAAATCGTTGATGTTTTTCAACCATATGATATATTAAAACTTTACGAAAACTTTATTGAAAATAAATTTGATGACTATTTAATTCAGAAATTAAATATAGATTACACCAAATCCGGTATTGAAGATATTAAAGAATTAGTACGAGTAGATTTCATTAACAATCATAAACTTTTAAGTATCTACATTCTATTCAAGCACGATCTTGAACACTTACTCGACGAAGAACAGATAAATAAACTGGAAATTTTACAATATAAGATTATCACTGGCGGTGGCAATTTTGGAATCGTTTATAGTGGCAACAATCAACTTACTTTTAAACATCGAACATTCGCTGAATATTTTGCAGCTAAATGGTTCGTCGACAATTGTATTTCCAATGAAAAAGTGAACAAATATCTAAACGTACACATGTTCGATCCAGAAATGGAAGTAGTTCGACAATTTTTTGATTACATGTCAGCCACACATGACATACATAGAACAATTTTACAAAATGATTTAACCGTTACTGAAAAACTTTTGAACGATGAGACAATGATTGATGCTGTTGATAAATTTGGAAGAACACCGTTGCATTTAATAGCAAGCCATAACTGTAAACATATTGCATCAATTTATCTAACAAAATATATAAATTCACTACACAAAGAAGATCGTTTGTTCCAGTGGAATCCATTAAAATACGCTTGTATTGCTAAATCTTGGGACTTTCTTGATTTTTGTATCCAGAAAAATTTGTTTGATATCGATCTATTAAACTTGATAGATGTTAAATCGTCTATGAATGAAGTTGAATTAAATGGTTGTTTTAATTTATTAAAATTATTTCAAGATAAATTAGCAAAAAATACAGATATAATTCATAAAAATGATGTTCGTTTACATTCGGCTATTATTTTAGATCAGACAGATAATTTTGAAAGTTTATTAAAATCATATCCAAATTTAGTTAATTCGACTGATTTTGAGAATTGTACGCCTTTATATTATGCTATTACAAAAAATTACATAAATATAGTCCAATTGTTACTAAATAACTATGCAGATATTAATCATTGCAACAAAATGAATACCACGCCACTTATATTGGCATCTGAAAAAGGAAATTTAGAAATAGTAAAGTTACTCATCGATAACAATACAAATTTAAATCAAAGGGATAATCGCAAAATGACACCGTTATTAGCAGCAGTACTTTCAGGAAACATGGAAATCGTAGAATATCTAATCGAAAAAGGAGCTAAAATAAATTTAATTGACTTGAATCAATCACAAGTTTTAATAAACGCCACGCTCAAGGGTCATCTCGAAGTATTAAAATATTTACATAGTTTAGGAATAGATATCATCAATTGGACAAACGTTGGTGACAAATGGACTCTTCTTCATTTTGCCGCATGTGATGGAAATACGAAAATCATCGAGTATCTTTGCGAAAAAGGAGCTGAAGTAAATGCTGAATCTAACGATAAAGAATCGCCATTATATATTTCTGCACGTCACAACGATCTAAACAATATTGAAATTTTGATCAAATACGGTGCAGACATAAACGTTCGTTCAATTTCATCATTTACACCGTTACATTTCGCGACAGTGCATGGACATTTAAACGTCGTCGATTATTTCATTCAACGTGGAATTAATAGAAACGCTCGTACTGTTGGACAAAAAACAGCATTGCATTTAGCAGCAATTTTAAATTTAACTGATATTGTGAACTATTTAATCGATGCTAAATTAGAAATAGACGCTCGAGATGAAAAAAATAAAACGCCGTTAATCTATGCTGCTGAAAATGGTCGTTTGGAATCGCTGAAAATATTATTTGAAAAGGGAACTCAAAATAAAAATAAATTTAATGAAACTGCATTGATAGCTGCATCTAGTAAGGGACATTTAGAAATAGTAACATTTTTAATTGAATCGGGAATTAATATAAATAGTTTAGACGTTAATCAGAGAACTTGTTTACATCATGCAGTAATCAACAGTCATTTAAATGTTATAAAATATTTAATGGAAAAAGGAGCATACATTCATGCTTTGGATTGTAATGATTGTACACCCTTAGATATAGCAGTGCAGAATGAATATACAGATATTATAGAATATCTCAATAATATTAATATTGACAATAACAATTTAAATAGAAACAATGATGAGCTGATGTTATCAAATGAAAATAACACTGAAAATGTATTATAACAAAACAAAATCTTATATATTTCTTCATGAATTTTCTTATATTTATTATTTTTATTACAATTATAGATACTTTTTTAAAAAGGCATATGTATACGAGGGTTGTTTGAAAAGTATGGTAAAAAAGTTAGTAAAACTAAATTGAAAAATTTAATTTAATTAATTAAATTAAATAATAAATAAATTTACCATACTTATCAAACGATCTTCGTATATATATATATATATATATATATATATATATATATATATATATATATATAAATACTAAATTATATTATATTTTCTATATCTTGATAAATACTTTTACATTTGTTTATTTTAAATATTGCTTATATATTTATATTTTCTTTTGTTGCTTTAACTTGCAATGTATTTTTATTTATTTTTTATTCGACGACATTTAAAAGTAATGTAAAAAACGAATATGTCGATCTAAAAACCTAAACAAATATAAATATATATAATATTTTTTTACAAAAAGCATTTTATTAATTTTTAAAATTATATATGTACTTTAATTAAATGTTTTGATTAATTATTGTATGAATAATTAGACAAAAATATAAACTAAAAAATATTACTACATTTTTAGGACGAAATAAATCGCTCAAAAAAATGACAAGTTTATTTAACAAATTACATTTTACAATCATAAATCAATCTTACCGTTGTACTCATAGGCATTCCAATAACATATGAAAATGCTGTCATTACTAACGGATTCTGTGATCTTAATATTATAATACTAATTTTTCTTTTCACGTCCAATGGAAAATTATACCATTCTGTATTATAAGCTGTATTAGCTACTTGTATGCTCTAAAATAATAACTGTAATTATAAACCATAGAAATGTAAGATTAGTTAATATTATTTATATGAAGATAAGATGAGATGTATTTGACAAGGCATTTTTAATATAGAAAAAACAATAAGAAATATGTTTTTATTTATTGTTTTTATTGCATTCTAGATTTATTCATTAAAAATATAAGATATTAAAAAAAATGTAAAAGAAATTTCAGATAATATATTTTTATTTCGACGTTTTTAAATTTGTTTACAATTCATAGTAAAAGAAATAGTGTTTCAGAAAAAACACAAACGAAAAATAAATAAAACTATATACTTTAAAACTGTAGGTAATACAAATTCTAATATTTATTTCAAATTAATTTACCTCGTCATGTAACATTTGACCAAAATAACATATTAGTATGAATTCAGATGCAGCGAAGAAAAACTGCGATGACAAAGATAAAATTAAATCCATTTGGTAATGTGTATCTAACTACAATAAAAAAGGGGAAATAATATATATATATATATATATATATATATATATATATATATATATATATATATATATATATGATTTATTGTAAAGAAACTTACTAGTGTTATTCGAAATAAGATAATACTTAAATTTGTTGCCAATAAAACATTGTGCATTGAAAAAATTGGACTATAAAGATCTCGAAGTTCCATAACAAATCTAAAATACGATAAATGTATCATTGAATAAAATAATTATTTTTTATATGACAAAAACTAAATTTAGTCGTCACGGTCTAAAAATATTAGGTGATCTAAATGAGACGCCTAGATTTGTGTTTTCTTAAAAAGAAACTATACACATATTTCTTTTTAATCAAACACAAGTCTAGGCGTCACATTTGGATGACCCTATATATTACAGACTATAATAAAATCAAATCTAAATTGTATTTACTGTATTATATTTTGGTGATGTTTCACACATTCATTTATTTTCAATCTTACTTCTTCAATATTATTTGTTGAAAGATCTTTAAGAGATTTTTGTAGAATTTTCAGTTGACCAGAAGTATGTTTAATGAAACTAACATAAAACGCTGCAACTGATAGTATGATAAATGCAAGTGAAAAGAGCATTATCTGTTGAAATACAGATGTTATAAATCCGTAAAGAAGTTGTTTTTTATCAAATGGAACCCATATTTCATAGTATAAATCGATACGGTTTGTATTTATGTAATTAACAAACGGAAATGAAGAAATAATTGTGACAACAAAAACATTAACTTTTGTCAATGTTTTCATAAAACTTATATTATTTTTTTCTATTTCGATCGAAATCGAAGTGTAACGGAATTCTTCACGTACTTTCTTAATCAAATTCATAGCATTTTGGTTATTTGCAGTGAATAATACTAACATATAAATACCTACAAACGGGGCAAGAAATCCACAAATAATCGAACAGATTTCTTGTAATTCGTGTTCATTTTTTATTAATTCTAGAACAGTGCCAGTAAGTTGACAGAGTATCAAAAAATATACGACTGCTGCTTTCAAAATGGATACAATTCCTGATGGCCACATCCCTATGAATGCAGCTTGTTCGATATTTACATCCATCCATTTATTCTGATCGGACATTTCTTCCATATTTAATTTTGATTCTAGTCTCTTACTATTAAAAGAGTGTCTTTCAGATAGTTTTTAATATATTTGGAAAAGAATCAATTAAATAAATATTTGAATGTGTTATTATTTGAATAAATGTAGTGTGTATTTTAAATCAATATTTTGTTTAAACAAACTGACAGAAATCTAATAAATTGTATGATAGTGAACTGGAGGATTTATAAACAATATTTCACTTTATATATATATATATTCATACTGTAAACTTCCTTATAACATTGAATGTCTTTAATTATATTATAAGAATTTAAACTACTTAGAAATTACTTATTGTATTTTCTTTTGATGTTTTAATTATATATTATTATAAGACTTAATTACAAGTGCAGAAAGGTAATTATAGAAACGTAGAAAAGGTATATATTAATTAATTTTCTAGTTCGTTAAAAGTAATTACCTGATAATAAAAATGCACACACACACACACACACACACACACACACATATATATATATATATATATATATATATATATATACACGAGGGTCGTTTGATAAGTGTGGTAATTTATTTATAGTTTAATTTAATAAATTATTTTTTTCAATTTAGTTTTTCTTACTTTTTTACCATACTTATCAAACGACCTTCATATATATATATATATATATATATATATATATATATATATATATATATATGTGTGTGTGTGTGTGTGTGTATATATAAAATTAACATTTTAAGAATATATATTTTCAAATTAAATTTTTTTTTTTTTTATACTTATTTAAACAAATTAAATTTTATTTGATAAATATATGTATGTATATATATATATATATATATATATATATATATATATATATATATATATATATATTTAAAACTAATAAAAACAAAATAATGAAGTTACTTCATAATACAATTTTCAGAAAATGTCAATTAATAAAAGTGTTTCTTTGCATGTATATTAAAAAAAATTGTATATAAATAAATCATAAATATAGTATTTATCAATAATCTAATCAAAATATCATTCTTTAATTTTAATTTACAAAATTAAATTATAATTTTTAATCAAAATAGAAATCGTTTTAAATGTTTAGGAGTACGTGGCTGAAACAAAATATTGTTTGTAGATTAAACTCTATATATGTGTATTACAGTAAAACAACATTAAGTGTTTAAAATAAGTAGTTACAGGTGTGAAAATAATTCAGTATACATGTTTTGATCTAAACACAGATAAACCAATTAGAAAAATTATAAAGCAAGTCACTATTATTTAATATATTTTTTAATTGTCTTACATTTGTAATTTATATGCCTTATATATATATATATATATATATATATATATATATATATATATATATATATATATATATATATAACAAGAGAAGATTAATTTTATATAAAAAAATAACTTTTTCATTTCTAGTATTACTGCAATATTTAACAAAAAAATCGATTCAAAAACGTTATTCATATAAAAATAAAATTGAAAGGAGAATACATAAAAAACAAATTATTGTTGTTTTTTTTTAATGAACAAATTTCAAAAAAATTAATATTTTATTTATATTAAAAAAATAATTTCATAAATAAATATATAAAGACTTGAAAAATAATATTATCTATATATAAGAGTTTATTATTCTTAATTTTACAATATATTTATCTTTTATATTGTTTTTATATATATATATATATATATATATATATATATATATATATATATATATATATATATATATATATACCAATAAATAAATAAGATACTCAATTATATTTTTTACATCTTAGTAAATACCTTTACATTTATTTATTTCTAATATGACATATATTTATATTTCCTTTTGTACTTTCAACTTGCATGGAATTTTTGATTCTTTTTATTCAGTGACATTTAAAAGTAATGTAAAGAATGAATATGTCGATCTGAAAACCTAAACAAATATAACAGATATAAGATTGTTTGTGATAAAATATTTTGTTGTTTTTTTAAGATTAAATATATATATATATATATATATAATTTTATTCTATTTTTTGCATTAATTATTATCATATAAATAATTAGAAAAAATGTAATTTAAAAAATATTACTGCATTTTTAAGACGAAATTAATCGCTCAAAAAAATAACAAGTTTATTTTAACAAATTACATTTTAAAATCATAAATCAATCTTACCGTTGTACTCATAGGCATTCCAATCACATATGAAAATGCTGTCATTACTAATGGATTCTGTGATCTTAATATTATAATACCAATTTTTCTTTTCACGTCCAATGGAAAATTATACCATTCTGTATTATAAGCTGTATTAGCTACTTGTATACTCTAAAATAGTAACTGTAATTATAAACTCTATAAATACAAGGTTAATTAATATTATATATATGAAGATAAGATGAGATGTATTTGACTAGGTATTTTTATTATAGAAAAAATAACAAGAAATATATTTTTATTTTCTATTTTTGGTACTTTCCAAATTTATCGATTAAAAAACATAAGATATTTAAAAAAACATACAATAAAACTGCAGGTAATACAAATTCTTATATTTATTTTGAAATTAATCTACCTCGTCATGTAACATTTGACCAAAATAACATATTAATATGAATTCAGATGCAGCAAAGAAAAACTGCGATGATAAAGATAAAATTAAACCCATCTGGTGATGTGTATCTAACTACAATAAAGAAAAAAAATTATATATATATATAAGTTATTTTTTTCGTTAATAAACTTACTAATGTTATTCGAAATAAAATAATACTTAAATTTGTTGCCAGTAAAATGTTGTGCATTGAAAAAATTGGACTATAAAGATCTTGGAGTTCCATAGCAAATCTAAAATGTGATATTTTAATTCTATTTGTAATTTAAAATACGATAAATGTAACATTGAATAAAATAATAAATAATTTTTATATGAAGAACACTAAAATTATTTGTCATAATTTAAAAATATATTATATACTATAATTTAATAAAAACAAATCTAAATTATATTTACTGTATTATATTTTGGTGATGTTTCACACATTCATTTATTTTCAATCTTACTTCTTCAATATTACTTGTTGAAAGATCTTCAAGGGATTTTTGTAGAATTTTCAGTTGACCAGAAGTATGTTTAATGAAACTAACATAAAACGCTGCAACTGATAGTATGATAAATGCAAGTGAAAAGAGCATTATCTGTTGAAATACAGATGTTATAAATCCGTAAAGAAGTTGTTTTTTATCAAATGGAACCCATATTTCATAGTATAAATCGATACGTTTTGTATTTATGTAATTAACAAACGGAAATGAAGCAATAATTGTGACAACAAAAACATTAACTTTTGTCATTGTTTTCATAAAACTTATATTATTTTTTTCTACTTCGATCGAAATCGATGTGTAACGGAATTCTTCACGAACTTTCTTAATCAAATTCGTAGCATTTTGATTATTTGCAGTGAATAGTACTAACATATAAATACCTACAAACGGTGTAAGAAATCCACAAATAATCGAACAGATTTCTTGTAATTCGTGTTCATTTTTCACTAATTCTAGAACGGCACCGCCAAGTTGAAAGACTATCAAAATAAATATGACTGCTCCTTTCAAGATAGGTACAATTCCTGATGGCCACATCCCTATGAATACAGCTTGTTGGATATTTACATCCATCCACTTATTTTGATCTGAATTTTCTTGTATACTTGATTTTGATTTCATTCTCCGGTTATCCCCACCTAATACCTTCCCAAAACATATACATTTATGTTGAAATAAATTGAATAAATTTTATTTGTTTATTAAGTATTTTAATAAATTAAGTGTTAAACGTATACCTATATAATTATTTCAATTATTTATAATGTTTTAATTAATTAAAAACTACATTAAATTACACGACATGGAATTCTAGAATTTTCTTCGTTAAAATCTTAATTCTATTGGGATTAAACACAGAAATTATCAGTTACTTTTTTAAAATCGACAGAAATGTTATGTTTCTCATAATTTTATATAAAGTGATATACGAAATTATTATTTCAATTAACGTATCAAAAATGAGTCATTAAACGATTAATACTACTAATAAAGCGGAGATAATTACACCCTAGTTCACAAATCACAGTCCTTGGTAATATAATTAACACAAAAAAGTAAGAGACTATACTAGATTTGATAATTAAATTTTTCACCAATGAATTTTAATTTTTTTTCACTTAATGATAAAATAACACGAATCTATTTACTAAAATAATCTGAGATTAAGAAATTATATTTGAAGCTTTAATTTATTAATTCGAAATATTAATTTTAAAAAATATGTATTTCTATTATTATCATATAATATTAAGAGAAAACGATGGAAGACACAAGTATATTTTGATTTTAGTACATATTAAAATACATAACTGAATTTTATTTAATGGAAATTTGGTTTTAGCTCAGATATAAATTTAACAATTCCATGTGATTTAATTCCATATATATATATATATATATATATATATATATATATATTTATAAAAATAAATTTTATTTTTTAAAAAAATACCTATAGTCATTCAAGTGGCAGAACCCAATTAAAAAAAATATATATAAAAGCTTTCTGAAAACATAAAAAAATTCGTAGTACTATTAAATAATTCTTTGTATAAGTTTGTGAACTCCTGTAATTATAACATTAAAATTTTAATCTAAAATATATTTGTTTATTTACTTCTTTTTTATCTTTTGTGGACTTAATCTAAAAGATAATTAAGAAAAATGTAAATATAGAAATATATAAAAGTTTTATATGAATAAATAATAAACGATGGTTTGTTAAAAAAAAGAATTGTTTTATATATATATATATATATATATATATATATATATATATATATATATATATATATATATAGGTGGCCCCAATTAGACTGGAGAGTTTATACATATATTCATTTGCTTTTTATCATTTATTATTCTTTTTATCATTCAGTCTCATTTGTAATAATATATATATATATATATATATATATATATATATATATATATATATATATATATATATATATATATATTTACATATGTACATACACATGCGTACAACTTTAGGTTGTCTATATATATGTAAGCTTTTACAAAATTAATTTAATTATATTATTCCTTTGAACAATAATAAATGAAAACTATTTTGTCTTTAAATTTTTATGTTCATTATGGTGTATTATTATATTTACATACAAATTTCATTTTCAAAGTAACGAAAATAATATTATTAATTTTAATAAAGTATGATTTTTACATCTCAATAACATTTATTTGTGTTAATTTAATTTTGTTATATTATTTGATTATAGTTAAATGAATTGCCATTTTTTAAAAAAGTAATCTATTTATTAAGAACATTTTTAAAATTATATTTCCAATAGTTCATTTAATGAAATGTATTTTTTTGTAATAAGTTCACTTGATAATATCAATTTAGCCTGTTATACTAGTATTCATGCATACAGTATTCTCGGCCCATTACCATTCGTCTCACACCCTCTTTCCAAAAAACTCATTTTTTAAGTGGAGATTTTCGTGTTGACACCGCCGCAGCCGTTCAGCAAAAATTTTACGTGATGCCCGGTATGCATGCACTAACATATAAAAATGTGATAAAAATTGTGATGAAGTCGAAATATTTTTGTGTATATTACTAATCATTTCATTTTTAGACATAGAGCCATAGAGGTTCAGTTTTTATTAAAGTAATTTTGTTGTATTGTATTTGATGTATTTGAAATAAGGTTGAAGTAAAATTAATTTATTTAAATTGTTCGTTGTTTGAAATAATTTTAAAATGAAATTTAATTATATACATGGTTTTATTATTTGAAAATAAAATAAAATTAAAAGAAATTATATTTTATTATTAGGAGTGATCTTGACTACTGGAATAAGGAGCAAACATTATTAATGTTTAATAATTATTATTAATAATTAACTATGATTCATCGATTTGAAAAATAAACTACCAAGTTATCGCCTCGAACGTTTAATTCTAAATGAAATAATTGCTAATACATATGCAACCAAATCTGCGCATCAATACTAATATGAACGCATTTGTATTCATTGCATCATGTTCTAACCCATCAGTGCAACTAGTGAGCACACCGAATGTACTGTTTATGTGGTGTACTTTATGTATAACAAATAACTAACGTATCTAATAATTTTGCAAAATATTTAAATTGTGTCAATTTTTGTAATTCCATTCAATTTATTTTATTGCTCAGTTTTTATTAATTTTAATACATTTTAATGTATAATCAAAAAATAAATATATTTTTAGTAGCAAAATAAGGTTATTAGTGCACAATAAATACAAAATTATAAATCACGTCCAAAATGTCGACACGTAAAAAACGGTTTTTACTGGAATGTATAGAATTATATAATGAACTACCAGTCCTTTGGATGGTAAAAAGTAAAGGATATAAAAATTGTAAAAGGAGAGCAGCAGCATACGATGCATTAGTAGAGAAATTTAGAGTAATGTATCCAAATGCCGACAGAAATTTTGTAAAGAAAAAAATTAATATGCTTAGAACAAACTATCGGAAAGAATTAAAAAAAGTTGAGAAATATTCAAAAAGAAATATAAATTATAAACCAACTCTATGGTATTTTAATAAATTTAATTTTTTAAAAGATCGCTTCATGATTACGAGTCCATTAAAACCGGTATTGACAACGGAGAGAGAAGAAGACGTTTCATCAACAGTAAGTTTCTTATTTGTAAATGCACAGAAAATTACTTATAATGAAATTTGAAGATTCTGTAAAAAATTTTTATAAATATATTTAAGTAATTTAATTTTTGGATATCAATATTATTCAGAAGTTTAAAACAATACAAAAATGTACTTCAATTATTTAAAAATGTAAAACAAAAAATCTACAACAATACGACATACAATATTTAATACATATACAAATATATGTATGTATGTGTATACATATATATATATCACCATAATCCATTTTGTAATAGCCGACTAGTGCATAAAAATCTCATTGAATGTTATATTCACTAATACTTAATCATACTTATCACTCTGATGAGGCAAGATGATGAGAATATATATATATATATATATATATATATATATATATATATAAAAAATAATCGGTATATCATGATTTCCAATTGAAACATACAACATTTAGAATAATTACGCTAATAGTATAAAAAATACTATTTCTTATTATTATCTAATACAATAATTATTAAAAACTATTATATCTGTGTAAAATATTCATATTTTAAAAATATTTGAATAAAATTCTGCACTACAGAATAATATATATATATATATATATATATATATATATATATATATATATATATATATATATATATATATTTAAATGGTTCATTAAAATATTTTTACTTATAGATAGAATATTCAATTAATCAAAGTGAAGAAACTTTTATTTTACATGAAGACAGTAAAAAAAATATTGAAATTCATCATGAAATGAATATTCCTATTAAATATGAACATGTTGAAAATTTAGTTATTCAAAATGAAGAAATTCCAATTTTAATGAATGAAAATAACAGTCAATCTGAAAATCAATGCAACACACATATTCCTGTTCATTGTGAACATGATGCTGAAATGGAAAAAGAATACGAATGTTTAGTGCGAACTTGGATATATGAATTAAAAAAAATGCAACTACAACAATTATTATTTGCTAAAAAAGCAATTAATGAAATTTTATTAGAAGGTCAATTAGGGACACTAAACAGAAATTCTGTTCAAATTAATGTATGAATAAGAGAGTAATAAAATTGGATCAGTTTCAATTAAATAAAGTTATAGCTGATGTTTGAAGTTAAATTTATTTTCACCAATGAATTAACCATTCTGTCAGAAAAGTTTGATTGACTGAAAGTTAATAATTTCTGATTTTCTGCACTTGTGATTTGAAATGATGCCATCGATACTAAAATTTACAATTGTAAATTTAAATATTTTAATTAGGGAAATTTTATATTAGTTGCTATATATAAACTTTAACATCAGTAATGATTCATTTATGATGTTATTATTATCTGTTAAAAACTATATTTTCTTACGTAAATTGAATTAAAAAATTAAAGGAATCTTTATTCTTATGAGTATGTAATTTTTATATTTAAATTTTACAAAAAAAAAATAAATAAATGAAAAAGGAATATAAATAAATACATTTATTTCAAATTTTTGATATATAAAATTTTAAATGTATATAAACAAATATGTATTTATATTTTTTTAAAAAAGATAAGTGTTTCGTTTATATGTACATGAATGTATATATAGTATAAAATGTACATTATAATATACATACATATATATATATATATATATATATATATATATATATATATATATATATATATATATATATATTTAAAAACATTGCCATCTACTAACAATAATTTAACTTAATATAACAACATATTCTAGTTAAATATATAGATATTTTGTGTGCTTATTGTTAAATTTAGAAAAAAAAATAATTGAACCCTATAAGAATGTAAGAGCAAAGTGTGGATAAGTTCTATATTAGACATTTGATGCTTTATGAGTTTCAAAAGCATAACAATAGCATAAAAATACTCGAAAAGTATTTTACTTCAAAATCACCCTCATTTTACAAAAAGGGAATAGAAAATTTGTTATAGAGATGGGTGAATATTGTTAATAACGATGAAGATTATATTGTAGATTAAAACTGTATTAACTCTTTAAAATTTTGTACAGTGTCAAAAAACATTACTTATGGGTACCCCTAATATATATATATATATATATATATATATATATATGTATGTATGTATGTATATATATATATATATATATATATATATATATATATGTATGTATGTATGTATAATATGTAATATATTTGAATTATGGCAATTTTAATACATTTTTAAGAATAATTATATATTCAAAGATGAAAAAAAAAAATAAAAGTTGTTTTTAAAACAAATGAACTTTCTTCACAAATGTGTTTATTATAAATAACATAAATATAAAAGAAATATTAATAATTTAAAATTAAAAAAATCATTAAAAAAATAGTTATCATTTCTTAAAATAGTTTCTTTATATTTGATTTTTCCATAGTTGAATATATTTATCTTTGAATATTTCTCTGTATTTTTTTCTAAACTTATATTTTCATCAATTTAAGACTGAAAATAGTTTTAGGAAATAAGTTACTTAATAACTGATTAAATAAATGAGATATATGTATGTAAGTATAGTTATTTATCTAGTGTTTAGAAACTCATCATAACTGATATATAGATAAAGTAAAGCCTTTTGGAAAAATGCTAATTTCCAATAAAATAATACTTCATTTTGTGCACATTTTCATCTTTAAAGAGAACAGATGACTAATGTACTCATCCTAATTATTTTTTTCTTTGACTTAACTAATTCTTTTATGCCAGTCACATGCTCTTGTTTGAAACAAGCAATTCATCGTAATAGAATGTATATAGTTAATATTTTTCTATTATTTTTGAAAATAAGTCGATTATCATTCCATTATATGTTCCGATTGAACATTTATGCATGCGTTGTTTTTCCTTACACAGTTATATATTTCTCAAATAGAATTCCAGTAATTTATAATTACTATCAATTGAAATCTACTAATTTAGAAACTTATAGAATATCTAGAAGATTTAAAGTGTTTTTTTTTATTTATTTTTGTCTTATGTACCGATTTTTTTTAATCTCCGGTTCCCCAATCAATAATTTCTCTTATCCATCACTGATTTTTTGCTATTTTAAACTTTTCATTCTTGCTATAACGTTCATAACTTTGATTTTTTTTTAATCCCGCATTTCTTTTTCTGTCTACGTTTTATTTCAAACATCGTTCTTTTTATACCTTTATATATATATATATATATATAATGAGATAAAATATTAGTATTTAATTAAATTTACATTTTTTTTAATTGTGTTTCTCAATATATTAATTTATTTCCTTTAAAATCATTTTATTCATCAATATCTTTTTACACACAACATATATTTCATTTTTGCTTTATTCAAAGAAAAGATACATTGTTTTCCCCAGGAAAGGTAGACATCAACAACAATTTAATCTATGATTTTTTTAATCGTATTTTTTTTATACATGCTTGTGTATAATAAATATGATCAAGTATGAAAAAGTAAATGTATATTTTAACCAAATCAGTAAATAATCAATTATACTAAATCATTTAAATTGCCATGTTTTAATTATATTACAATATATAATAGGAATATTTTTATTAGTAAAATTAAATATTCGAAATAAATATTAAAAATTATTGACCTCAAATTCCCACTTCAAATATTTTTTTTATTTTTGTACAAATCTTGCATTTCCTATATATAAATAATATAGATTTTAATAAAAATCGTCGTAAATAAAGTTTTTTATAAAATTCAAACTATATTAACCCTTAACACTCCGCTATGGAGACATTCATCATCTGTTTCATAAGTTCGGTGGCAACGAGATTGACGAATGTAGATATTAGAACTCGTATCCAACGAGTGAGTAATTTTTTAGAATTTATAAATACAAAATTTTCGGATTATTTTATTGCTAGAAAAACACCTACTAAACGACAGTATCGAATAAATAAGCGGAGCGTTAAGGGTTAAATAATGTATTCGTTCTAATTTATTTTTAATTACATTATTATTTTATTATATTTTTTAAATAAAAAATAAAATTATTTTTCTTATCTAATAATCTATAATTATTCATCCTTTTATCAATAAAATAAACGATTAATTTTAAATGAATTAACTTTGCAGAAATTATCATTTATATTTAAACACATATTGTAACACATTTTTTTATAAAAATCAATGTGTCATTTTTTATTTCTAAATCAATTCTTTGAATTCTATTGTATTTTTTGTAAGTTTATCACAAGAAACTACAAATAATTATTAAACAACTGATTTTAATTCTTCACGCATGTTTATAACAGCAAATTGTTTAATAGACAAATTAAAAACTACAATGTCTGTAACAATAAATATTGATCAAAGACTTGCCGATTTTTTTAAAAAATCCGTTATTTTATTCTTCAACTGGCTTGTTATATTATGTTGTCAAGTATCTCCCTTCCGCTTTTTTTTTCTTTTTTTGTACATAGCCGCGAAATTCAAAAGACAAAAAGGCGGAAGGGAGATATTTGACAACCTAATATATTTGCTAATCAATATGTGGTACGACAATCAATTTATTATTTAAATATATTATCGTTTTTATATTCCAAATCAAAATATTATATATAACAATTTGTTTTAAAATATTGAGACTAAAATTAAAATTTTAGTAAATTTACTTTAATTAGAATAATAAAATTGTAATTAAATTAACCGAATCAGTTTGCATAATAAAATCCTCGCTTGTAGATAAATATTATTTTAATATTAATGAATGTAAATCATTTCAATTTATAAATTAAAGAACAATTATACAAAATCAATTTTCAAGAACCTACAATTAAAATTGCGATTTCAATTCAGTTCATTATTAAATATACCATAACAAATTATAATATTTTTTAAAAATTCATTAGTAGATATTATTATATCAATATTCCACTGACTTGACTGCATTCATGTCATTTTTGGTAAACCGCACATAAATGGGAAATGTGGAGATTTAGCATCGTAAACAAATGATAATTGGAATGAATTATTCATAAGCTTTTCATCATATGAAACATTATAGCACTGAAACGACGAGCTATAATTTTGATCCAGCCAACGATTTAATTTCATGAACGTAGATGATGAAAATTATTTTCTTTATTTCATCAGAAATATTCAAAACTATTGGACGATATTTTGTATTTATTTATATAATTTAATATTTATCTGATTCGTATGAGATTGTTAAATTCTTTATTAAATTGATTATATTTTAACCAGATTTCATTTTATTAAATTAAAATCTATTCTTAAAATTAGTCATAAAAATATGTAGAAATAAATAACTATTTTTTTAAAAAATATCTATTTTTTGATTTTTATTTCGATTATATTTTCATTATCTTTCAAAATCGATATTTTGTTATTATTTTCTATATTCGATTTAGCTCCTGACACTCTAAGGTACGAAAACATGAATAAATTAAATATAAGCTATTTGTAAATGAGCCACTAAAACTAACACCAGTTAAATTTATTGCAGAAAATAACCAAAATATATTTGTGTTATGAATTTGAGAAACATAAAATATTAATTATGACTGTCATTTTTTAATGCATTTTAATAAAAGGAATAGGATATTAATTAACATATTTATCAATTTAAACCCAGAATAGTGTTATAATGAAAATATTAAATAGAAAAATAAATTAGCTTACTTTATATACACTTTAAATAACTTTTAATAATTATTAACTTGTCTAAAAAAACTATTATTTGCGTCTGATAAAATTTTCCATATTTTTGATTTTACTATATATAATTTTTTTCTCTCTCTGTTAACAGATTTATAAATATATATATATATATATATATATATATATATATATATATATATATATATATATATATATATAAGCACCAGCAATAGCAACCTCTTTCTATCCATTGTTGGATGAAGGCTATCCAAAAACTCCACTTCCAGCAATCCATTCTTTTTGAACCTTTTTACATAATTGTTCTTGTTCATCACTGGTCTTTTTTTGCTACAAGATTGATCTATGTCCTTTTTAAACTCTTTACCGATTTTCTTTCAAATCAACTATTTTCTCTTTCTGTCTCATGTATTATTCTAAACATATATTTTTTCATATTTCTGTGTATTATCTGATTAATTATTTTAACATGCAAGATTTATGTTTCACTATTATAGATTATCACTGGCAAAATATATCGATCGAAAACATTTTTCTTCAAATGTAGAGAAATATTCGACTTTATAATATGAATATTTTTTTTTAATCGATTGACACCATTCCATTATTATTATTTTGTTCACTTCATTTCTAAATGTTGTTTTTATGTTAAGAGCTATATATATAAGGATTATTAAATTATACTGTCTTAGAGTAAATTTTATTTGAATTTTTTTAAAAATATATCGATTGTTTGTCAATATATTTCGAAAAGTAAAATACGAAACGTGTAATCCGAATCCTTCTTTCTCCGTTACTGATACAAAGAGAGGAAAGATGAGGAATGATTAAAACAGTAGAATAGTGGCGCTGCTCGCTGTCACATTTACATAATTTGACATATAAATTTACTCAGCGCCTAATCTATTGCTCCCGCGAGCGGACTTCACTTAACAGTATGTAAATGGCAATAGAATACAGACAGGCCCGCGTTTCAGTTCCGTTTGCAGATGGATACGAATAAAAGACATCTCAATCACGTGATCATTTAATTTCATCGTTGATGACGGTGAGACGGTAAGCACGTAGCGCTAATCACCATTTATGAATTTATACAGAAAATTATACAATTAATACGAAACTGCTTGTGAAACTGTCAAATCTCCGCGGCGAGTTAATGAAACATTTATTCGGTAATATAATTGTCAGTTCAGTCGCTTGTTAGCCTTTTTGAAACTCATTATAATAATTTAAGAAAATATTATTTCTTCGAACAGAATAATACGATGTTGATTGGCAGAACGTTGTTTATTTCATTAAGAAAGATAAAACACTTACTGTTAACAAAGATTCAATCATTTAAGTATCTAATGTTTATATATCAGTGCATTAATTTCTAAATCCTTAATAATAATAAATACTAAATTTTGATTCAGTAAAAATAAAATAAATAAAATTCAGTTATATATTAAATGTCAGTGAGATTTCTGTGTAAGAAACATGTAATTTATAATTAATATTCTACGATTAATTTCTCTGAATAAAATTTATTTCTATTAAATAGTTATAACAAATTGTATTAGAAACATAATTTTTAATAATCGCCTAAAAAAATTATTCCTTTATCATTATTTCTTAATATTGTTAACTAATAATAATGCTGTTAACTAATAATTACTCTAAGTACAATTCAGGTAATATAGTTGTATGATAAAATTGTTTTTTTATGTGAATATGTACTCTAAAGTGTATTAAAAATCAGTTTTGTACTTTTAAGTATATTACTGTGCGAAAAATCCATAGAAAAATTGGAGGATATGTATATATAAGGTTTTCTAATAAAAATGTCAAAACTTTGACAACTGGTAGCAGCCATGTTTGATTTTTTTAAACTCATTTTAACATTTCAGCTCAGTATAGATTGTAAAATGATCATGGAACATTTAACACTTCAACAACACTTAGAAATTATAAAAACTTATAAAAATCAATGTTCGGTTCGTAAAACTGTGAAAGCAATCCACAAGTCATTGAACACAGACTACTGCATCCACAAAAAGTATTTTTTTCAAATTTTCGGACCAATTTTTTTCAAAATGAAATTGGAGATCAGGTTACAATAAATGGGGTCCGTTTCCGAACCATGATTAATGATTTTTTTCCAAAAATTATTGAAAATGGTTTGCACAACATGTGATTTCAACAAAACGGTACCACAATTATGTGAAAGAATGACTAAAAATTAGACTCAACGAATGCACTATCTCAACCAAAATCTTGATGGTCATATAAGTGAAATTGTGTTCCATCATTAATGCCATAGAATATGCTTAAAAATAAAAAAAATAATTAATTAATTAATTAAATACTTTTTGTTTTATTTTCATTTAAACTTTGGAAGCGCTTATTGAAAAATCCTATATATATATATATATATATATATATATATATATATATATATATATATATATATATATATAATCAGCATTAGCTCCTCTCAATCACTGCTGGATGAAGGCCTTTCACTTGGATAGATCCAATGTCTTTCTCTTCTAGTCTACTCTAATGAATTTCTTTATTTCTCTGTTCCATTTATTTATGAATCTCTTTTTACCTTATATATATATATATATATATATATATATATATATATATATATATATATATATATATATATATATATATATATATATATATATATATATATATATATATATAAATTCCTATATGATTATTAGTTTTTTTAATGAAAAACGAATTAGAAGATAAATAAAAAAGTCAAATAACTTTTAATCAATTATAGAAACCCTAAATATAAAATGAATTATGTACATGATTTTTCATACGTATATAATTTTCCGATTTCATTTAAACGTGCGAAATATTAAGAATACAGAATAAATTACAATGTCATTTGTGAAACGTACTTGGTTTTTCTCGAAATGTGCAGAAAAGCAAAGTGCCATCGGAGAGTTATACATCATTACTCATAACTGGGCGTGTTTAGAAAATGACATTTTTACGAGAAAAATGTTCGTTGCGGTGACCAATGTCATATCGTTCGAAAAAGTAGCGACGTTCTGTCGTGGCCGAACAGCGTGGGTAAGAATTGTTAACGACACGACTGTGTCGAAATAAAGCACACCACACATATACACATGTGAGTTGTGAGAGACGTATCTGAACTATATTAAACAGAGACGCAGACAATAAAGCTGTGTTGTTGTTAAGGCCGCAGCATTAATGTATTTTGCTGTTTGTAGAAATGTATGTACATCAGCATAAAGGACTATATCAGTCCACTGCTGAATGAAACCCTCATCAAATATCATTAGATCATCTTAAATATTTTCCTAAGATTCTTCCATTGTTTCCTGTGTGCAACTAATCTCATCTATCCCCCATCTCCACAATACTTTACAATATTATTCCTCCATTTTTAATAAGTTCTCTTTTTGTTTCTTGGTCTCTACTCCATAATATTTTTATCCATCTATTATCTTCTCTTCTTACGTCATATCTTGCCCATGCCCATTTCATCAATTTTATTTGTTCTATTATATCAATTACCCTTGTCTCTTATCATATCAATTTACAGTTTTTTTGGTCATATTTAGAAATTCCTTACATTATCCTTTCAATATTTCGAGAAATTGTTAAAACTTTTTGTTTTATTTTTACATACAATGTTCCAATTTCTGATCCAATTAACACTAATTATATGCTTTCAGTTTCAGGTTCAATGATATTTTGATCTTCATTATATTATTCGTCCTTCCAAATATTGCCTATGTTACCCTAATTCTCTATCTAACTTTTGGCCATAAATCACCATCTTATCATATAATTTTTCTCAGGTATTTTTTTCATCTACTTGTTTTAAACATTGGTCTCTAATTACATATTTTTTCTCTGCAAATCTGTTCAAGATGATTTAATTGTTTTCTACATTTATGTGAAGAGATTATATATATATATATATATATATATATATATATATATATATATATATATATATATATATATATATATATGTAAATATATTTAATTATGAAATTCGACGAGGCTTTCGCCCAGCAGTGGGCTGATGTGGGCTGGAGATGATGATGATGATATATGTATGTATTTATGTATTTAATAATCATCAATAGCATCTTTTTATCTATACCTGAATGAAATCCTTTTCCAATTTTTTCTTATTTTTTATGTTTTAATTTGAAATTAAATCCATTACATTTTATATATTTTTTTAAACAAAAAAAGTAAACAAATTAAAAACTTATAACAATTTCAAATGAGAACTTTTTTTGGTTATTATTTTATATTTTATTCAAACATTATTTTAATCATTATTATGTTAAAATTTGTTAAAACATTCTTTGAATATTAATATATTAATAAAGAGCAATAACAATATTATTACTATTAAGAAATACACTATCTTCTATTTTTTGATTCGTTGTTTTAAAAAACTAAATAAAATATGTAAATAAATTATTTGAATTTTTTAAAAAAATAACTTTGTTAATAATAAACTAAAAAACTACAAAAGGTATATATATATATATATATATATATATATATATATATATATATATATATATATATATATATATATATATATATATATATATATATATATATATATATATATATATATATATATATATATTAAAAAGTACTCAGATTACAGTGTGTATGAGGAAGCCTTAAAGCGAATGATATAGAATTAAGAATCGTCTGTCGGAATGGCCACGTTCTTTGTGAACGAAAGTCTGTTTGCAACATGTTTTATTGCAGTTCGTATATAATAGCTCCCTAGACATAAAATAAAATTGATAATATTTCATCCTTTCTTATATCCATTATGGTATAGTGGTTAACGTGTCTGACAAGCGTAATAGACAATAATGATTAAAACTTTAATTGTGATTTGATTTAGATTAATGATTATATCAGTTTGAGAAAATATCATTTCAGCATATTTTAATTACATTTATGAAACTGTACGAAAAGCATACGTTAAATATCAAATCGAATATATATTTTATACACATTTCATAATTTCTCAATTTATTATGAAAATTTTACAAAGTATTCAAATAAGAGAAATATGGAAATTCTTGAACTATATTGCAAATTGAAATCAAAAGAGGTTGAAGAAATTGATTGTATTATAATCGAGTTCAATTATATAACTCTATATAATAAATGTTAAATAAAAGAGTATTCCAAGTCCCCTAACTAATGGAAAATGATCTGTTAGTAAAATGGAATCAAGGGGAAATAAGTAATTGACAACTGTCAACCACGTCAAAAGTGTTACAGTTGTCAAATAAATTTATGTATGGAATTATTCTGTATTTTCCACGTATATTAAACGTTTAATATTATTATTTTTCTAATAAGAATTATCATGTGAAAATAATTACTTGTTTTCTGTGTATTCAATTAATATATATATATATATATATATATATATATATATATATATATATATATATATATATATATATATAGAGAGAGAGAGAGAGAGGATTTTTTTTAATATGATAGAACTTCAAATTGAATCCCTATCGAATGTTCTATCTAATCTAAAAAAACTCTCTCTATATATATATATATATATATATATATATATATATATATATATATATATAATAGTATATGGTAAATTTATTCTGTCTTTTGTTTAGCTTTTTAATTAATTAATTATATTTAATTACATATATATATATATATATATATATATATATATATATATATATTTTATACCATATATATATTAAACGATAACTTTAGGGAATATATATATATATATATATATATATATATATATATATATTTCAATTTAGCCCGCCTTCTGGTCTTTTGAATTTCGCATATGTATAAAAAAAAAAAAAAAAAATTAAACGGAAGGGAGATACTTGCCAACCTAATATATATATATATATATATATATATATATATATATATATATATATATATATATACATACACACACACTAGTATATACATATTCGTGGAAAAACATCAAAAACAATTTTGAACACATTTAAATATGCTTACATTCCACTTTTGAAAGAATTCAATATTAGTATTCATAAACATATTTCTAAAAAGTAATATTAATACAACTTCCTGTTGTAAGTTCATATAATTATGAATATAAAAATGTAGAAAACGATTTGAGTCTAACAAAGCCGATGGTACGTGTATACAGTGATTAAACGATGTAAATGGCTTAAACAATTAGAGAATAATTGGCCATTGCTATTTTTAAACGTTTGTAAGTTTGTTGTCGTTGTCAATAATTATTTTCGTTATAATAACATTTCAGATATTTTTTTTATAAATTTCTGTTTATTTATCTTTAATATTAATGAAGAGAAAATTTTAAAATATGATTAGTTATACATAAAAGTAATTAAATTTCATTTATATAAATTTCAAATTATTTTGAAATATTTTTATAAAATTATCATAAAATACATATAATACATTTTTTTCAAAAAACGTACAATTTTATTAAAATGTAATGGACATTGAAAAATAGTTCAAGTGAGAATTGTTAAACTCAATCTAAAAATATTCCTAATATGTTTTTAAAATTTAATAAAAATAATAGACTTTTCTTTAAATTTTTTTGGAGAATTTTAATAATAATATTGTTTAAAATTACAAATCAGTGCTTAAGGTGACATTGTAAAATAATTTTCAGTCAATAAATCGTTACTTCTTCTTAATCTGATTTTTAAAACAGTGATTTGAAAATAATGAAATGAAAAACATTCCAACACTGAGCACTTCTCTGGAAAATTGAACTTTTACCAAACATTTTGTTTTTCATCTTCTAAGTTAAATTTAATTTCATAAACATTTTGACTATAGAAACTATACTTTGATTAAAATCACTTATGTTTGATAATCCGTAAAAAACTCCGCAATCCATACAAATTACCAAATTCAAAATTTCTATGTATTTTCTCAACTCTCTCATCAAGCTTTTTTATTATTTTATTAGGAATATCCAACCTTAAAATATTTTTATGTTTCATATTTTTATTACTAAATGTAATTTCCACACATTCCCACAATATTAAATCAAATGTCTTACTAAATCTCAACAAATTTCTTCTTTATATATAGGGTCATCCAAATGTGACGCCTAGATTTGTGTTTTATTAAAAAGAAACATGTATATAGTTTCTTTTTAATAAAACGCAAATCTAGGCGTCACATTTGGATGACCCTATACACATATACATATATATATATATATATATATATATATATATATATATATATATATATATATATATATGAATAGATAATTAGATACATAAAAGCGTTTGCTGCCTTCAAGTGTTAATATTTAGGGTGTTACAGTACATTATTGTCTCTGTATTGGAAATGCATGCTCGTGTAACATTTGACAGCATATAAACGCATAGCACGATCTCCAGGGATTGTTTTGTAATGGATAACCGATGACTGTGCAGATGTGGTTCCTCGATATGGAAATCCGTGAGGATAGTTGGCCAAGGACGCACAGAGACGTGCGTTCTGATATTCAATTAAATTGTACAGAGATCGGTTCTACCTATCGAAAAGCAAGCAAACGATCGAATCAAATAATCGGGTATTCGTGTTTAAGATCACAAAACAAATTACTTTATAATAGTTGTGCAAAAAACTTTCGTATCTATAATTTAGTTTTAATTGTAATAAGTTCTATATGAAAAAAAAATTTCGTTGAAAAATTCGTTTGATTATTTGTAAGCTATTAAATTTAATTTATATATATATATATATATATATATATATATATATATATATATATATATTCGGTTTTCCAATAAAAATGTCAGAACTTCAGTCAGCTGGTGGCAGCCAAATTTTTTTTTAAATTCATTTTGACATTTCAACTCAGTATAGTTTAACAAATTATCATAGAATGTTTAACACTTCAACAACATTTAAAAACTGTAAAAACTTCAAAAGACTTATTGAAACATAAGTTTAATGAGTCCATAATTGTTGTTCAACAATGATTTTTGGATTTTCACTTACCCATATGCAACAATTTTTTGGGGTTACATAACCATTTAATTGAAAATACGATTTATTACTAAAGATAATTTTGTTCAAAAATTCAGCATTTTCTGCTTTTTTTTCTTGGTACCAATTAACAAACATACGGCGCAAAAATTTTCCAAATTTTTAATAAACAAATGTTAAATAATGACAGTTCAATATTTGACATTTCAACAAAAATAAAAACCAACTTACTTCCTAACCTCAAATTTGACACCTTTATATATATATATATGTAGATATATATATATATATATATATATATATATATATATATGTGTGTATATATATATATATATATATATATATATATATATATATATATATATATGTATATATGTATATTTAATAGAAAACGTGAGTGATATTTATAATTAATTAGTGGAACTGCACTTGCATATGATTTGATTATAAACAGCTACATTAAATATATTTAATCGTGCTAACATAGGCACACACATACATAGACACATACACACGATGTTTATATATATATATATATATATATATATATATATATATATATATATATATATATATATATATATATAGGGTCATCCAAATGTGACACCTAAATTTGTGTTTTATTAAAAAGAAACACAATACACATGTTTCTTTTCAATAAAACACAAAGCTAGTCATCACATTTTTAATTGCTAATCAATTTTAATATTATCTTTTTTCATTTTACAAACACTCTTTTGTGTATGTGTGTTTTTTTTCCTAAATATATTTCGGTATCGGTGTTCTGCATCTCCGTATATAACTTTCAATATATTTGATGATGAATACGAATATCGTGTCGACGTTGGCGACAATAAATCGTAAAAGAAATGTACACCTGGACCGAAACCACGTTCGTTTCGTTCGATGGTCGAGCCAGTAGACCGACTGTCTTGTCGAGGGACGCGACTTTCCCGCGCTGGGACGCGCGTGCGTCGTTTGATTGTTGCCGGCGCGACACAAGCGGCTAAGCCGAATTTTTGAATCGTGACAGCAGCGTGTACATAGCTTAACGCACGCCTATCGTCATGAATATTAAATGAGCGGTTCGAAATTACATTTCGATTGAAATTACCGCATCACGCCTCGCCGACTTAAACGTACATTTCCTGCTCGTTTAATTTCAAGCGTGGTGCGTAACAACACCGCTACTCGATGTTCGCTTGAAGCCACTTTGTGCCGTCTACATTTTTCTATGAATGAGATTATCCGTTCGCTGGAAATAATAGAAATGCGCGTGTTAATCCACCGGACTCGAAATGAACCGAACGCCTACTGGAGACGAGATACTATTTGTCTGCCGGTGTTTGTTGTTGCTTGTCATCGCCTCTTCCTATCAAATATAAACAAATATCGGTTTCTTCGTCTACCTGTATCGTTTCATTTTCATACTGCAACGAGACGAACGCATTGACTGACAATTAAGACCTGTTTGTTTTTCCGAGAAGAACATTTTAGTAGAGCATAATTGTTTATTGATGCGACAACGTATTGCAAAATACAGTTATATTCTTTGTTTAGTCTGTTAAATTAATAAGACTATTAACATAACATTATACTATATGCGGTGCTCATATTAAATCAATATTGCTATTTTAAAATACTGAGAAAATAACCGATTGAGTTTTAAATTTTTAAGTCGTTTTGTTTTACAAAATCATTAGAATTAAAATATAAGTAATTTTAAAAACTGTTTTCTTTTTTGTAAATCTTTAACTGGAAAAAATTATTAAATGTTTTATTAAAAGCATTCAACTGATAATACATAAATCATTAACCCCAATACCACATAATTTTATAAAACTATTCAAAAATCACTTATTATTCACTTCATTCACTGATGGGGATTTCAATGTTCATATCACTATTGTCAAAGTACTAACCACATTAGACAAGAACTTTGGTATCTGTGAGAATATATGAAATCCTCATTGAATAACAAAAAGAATTTATAGAATGATTATTCGTTTTGTAATAAATAAACAATTCATAGTTTTAGTGAAATAATAGAAAAAATTGTAAAGTGGATGAAAGCTCGCAATTTTAATCTCATATTTAAAACATTTATATGGCGTTCAATCTTGTAACATTTTAATCAATAAATAGTTTCTATTTGTTTTGAAAATAGAAAAAAATAAATTGAGTAATTATAAAAAATCAAACTTGAGAAAATCTTTTACAAAAGTGCCCATACTTGGAATATCGTTCATTTCACTCTTTTCATAACTCCGCTTAAAAAAACAGATTAACGGGGGACAAATATAGGGCCATCCAAATGTGACGCCTACATTTGTGTTTTATTAAATAGTTTTTTTTTTGTTTCTTTTTAATAAAACACAAATCTAGGCATCACATTTAGATGACCCTCTATAATTAAATACAATTGGACATTGGCACCGGACTTATAATCTTAAGCAGTCATGTAATTATTATGAAATGGTCGTTTCATCTTAACCAATTAGTTTTTCAGTCTTACAAACAAACTGAGTTACTTGTGCTTGCTGTAGTCAAGAGCGAAGTCAACAATCCAATAGATGTGTGTGTTGAGTGAATGTCCATGTGTGTGTAACGCTACGTGTAGTTATATAAAACTATTTTGTCGGCATCCAAAATACAAACAACTTACAAAAAATATGATTAAATTTCATACAATGAAACTCACATAAACCATCTATTTTTCTAGCTTAATTGTTAATCGATTCACGGACACTAAACGGCGAATGATTCATGCTTTAATAGTTTCGTTGTAATGGCCACGTGAGCAGGTAGGATGGTCACGGTTTTCCAACAATTTCACGCAGTTCATACGTTATGCGAGTAAATGACCGCCCGCTGTCGTAAAATCAAACAACTGTTTTATTATGAATCCACGAAACGCGTCGACTACTAATTAAGGCTGTAATTATGTACCGAAATTTTAATAATCTATTGGCGGTACGTATATTTTCCGAAAGATATTCCATTATGTGGATTCTTTAAGACTTTGAACATAAACGACACTTTATCAAATTTTAAAGAAAACTATTTACAGAATGTTTGAATGTAATAATTTTCACTATCATAATTTATTAATTTTATTCTATTAATTAAAGTCTTCGTATTGTTATTCAATAAATTTATATTGAATTAACAATAGTCGAATTGTTAATAAACATGTTTCAATGAAATATGATCTGAGATTGACAGATGATTGATCTAAAAAAAAATTAATTTTCAAATTACTTAATGATTTTCTAAATCTCCTAAGATTGACTATATATAAAATAATTTAACCTTAAAAAATTTGATTGCATGTGTTGTATTTGTTCATAGTATGAAAGATGACTATGTAGTCATATTCAGTGGGTCAAAGTGAAACTCATACAGAGTTATGTTTCCAATAATTTTACACATATATTTTAATATAATAACAATTTTCTTTATTTTTTTTTTGCTTAATTTCTTTATTAAGGTTATTTTTATTATATTTGAAAATTTCAATCGTAAATTAATACTTTTACTCTAGAAAAAGTAACAATTTCTGAAAAATGAACAAAAAATACATCAAAATGAAACTCATACAACTAATTACTCTCGTTTGAAAACTGCTGTATTAAGAAAGTATACTCTTCATATATGTGTTTGGTCACTTTGGTTATAAAAAGAACCTATTGTTAAGTCGTTTATAATCATTTTGTAAAAAATATAAGTTAGATTTTCACTTTGAGTCGACAAAGGGAACAATCATCGACGAACGAGCAAAAGCTAATGATTTTTCATTACAAAAATGGAAAAACTCTACGGGAAATTGGGAAAATAGTTAATAGAAGCCACACTACAGTGCAATCTGTAATAAAAAGATTTAAAAACTGCTAAAGTGTTGACAATAAAGTCAGAAAGAGTCTCCGCAAGATTTTTAATGGCCATGACGAGCGCTGGATTCTACGAAAAATTAAAGAAGATCCGAAAATTAGTGCGCCCAAATTGACTTTAGAAGTAGTATCTAAATAAAAAAGTAATCCTCCAAACAATTCGCAATATACTAAATAAAAATGGGTTTCATGCTCATATTGCCAGGAAGAAAAATTTCATAAATCTAGTTAATCGCAACAAAAGGTTAAGCTTCATTTGGGAACATGTTAATAAGAGTTTTGATTATTAGGAAGAAGTTTTATTTACGGACGAAAGCAAATATAATTTATTTGGATCCAATGGGAGAATTAATGTATGGCAGAAACCAAATACAGAAATGTTTTTAAAACATTTACATTCTACAGTCAAACATAAGAGCGGTCATGTTATGGTATGGGGGTGTATGTCTACGAGAGGGGTTGGAAATTTAATTTTATAGATGGCATTATGAAGTAAAATGTTTATATTGTTCTATTAAGAAAAAAATTGAAAGCCAGTGCTCAAAAACTTGTGATTTTACAAACATTTCATTTTTATCAGGACAACGACCCCAAGCACAAAGCTTATAAAACACGTAGTTGGTTGTAATATACTTGCCCCAAAGTACTGAAAACACCACCATAATCACTTGATATAAGTGTGATTGAAAATCTATGGAATCAGTTAAAAGTTTCCATTAGAACACACACTATTATTAATAACAATGATTTAAAAAAGCGTTATTAGAAGAATGGGGAAAAATTGATCTAGCTTATTGTGAAAAAATAGTTAAATCCAACCCGAATCGTTTAAAGGCTATAAAAATTAATAAAGGCTAATCTACAAAGTACTAAAATATATCAATCCATTGTAAATTTTAATTTAATAAATAATTTGTTCGTTGTATGAGTTTCATTTAGATATATTTTTTGTTCATTTTTCAGCAATTGTTACTTTTTCTGGAGTAAAAGTATTAATTTACGATTGAAATTTTCAAATATAATAAAAATAACCTTAATAAAGAAATTAAGCAAAAAAAATAAAGAAAATTGTTATTATATTAAAATATATGTGTAAAATTATTGGAAACATAACTCTGTATGAGTTTCACTTTGACCCACTGTAGCTAAAATATCAATTTGTTAATTCGAATTTGTATCTTGTCATCTTTCATAAGAATTTCTTTATAAAAATCAATGAATAAATTCTGCACTCGAAAAAAATAAATCGATCGCTTTAATTAAAAAGAGACGTTATAAATCACAACTTGATTAATTAACTCGCCATATTTTAATTGATTGCCAATCAACACATTTATGAATCATATTGAAATCACTGCAAAATATCATATCATTTTGTTTCGTAATTGAATTATGAACAGATATTAGTAACCTTGATTAAATCAGATCAATCTAAATGTTAGTTATTAGTAAGTCCGACTAGTGACACCACGCTGTGGTCAGAATGCCTTCCTGTCGATCAATTTATTGGCTGTTATCAAATGAAGAATAAGGGAAAGGTGCCATTGTGTTACATAATGCCACGGACAGAGGTAAAATTAAATTGAAAGTAGACTGCGGCTGAATCCGATGACGGAGCGTTTTACCATTAGGAGGCGGTCAGAGCCACTTTTAATGGCCATGTTTCGAAACAATATCGTTCTAAACGATCGACTGTTCTTTCCTTGTGTCGTCTATAATAGTTTATCTCGATATGTAAATGGAATTATCGCCAGATTGTTATGACATTTGTTGAGAAAATGTTACATTTCTATTCAGAGATTGGTACATGTTTTCGATATGATTATTATTTTCTATTACAATTGTTCACGCAACTATTTTACAAATAAATTATTCTTACAATACACACACACATGTATATATATATGTATATATATATATATATATTATTGCTTTAAATATAAGACGTCCTTCAATTTAAGATTCATTCAATTTTTAATTAAAAGTCTTGTGAGAAAAAATAGAAAAGTAAATTTAATTCAAAATTTATTTACGATACATCAATTAAAATTAAAATTGGTTAATAATTAGGCAAATTTAAAATATAATCTAATTTTTTCAAAAAAAAAATATAAAATACCTTATATCCGTATACTAACGGAACTGTTTCATTTAAACTGCGCGCGCTTGTGGAATGTCGTATTTTTTTTAAGTTGGTACATCTGTCAATGAGATCTTTGTCAAAACAACCGCAATTGTGGCGCGAAAACACTAGTTTTTGAACTATAATAATGCACTAGCTCGTATCGTTGATTGTTTGTGAGTTTTTGGTTAAAAACTCAACCAATATCGTTCCGTAAGCTCCGTATTAGCCTGATATGGTTCCATGCGACTTTTTCCTATTCCGTAAACTCAAGTTGCTGTTTCGAGGGTATCGTTTTAAGTTGATTAAAGTCATAAAAGAAAATTCGTTGTGTGAACTGAAAGCTAGCCACAAAGCGCGTTCGCGAGGGCCTTCGAGGACTGGAAGAAACGTTAGAATATGTGTATTGCTTCCAGTGGAGAGTACTTTGAAGACGACAATATAAATATTGATAAATCAATAACTTCTTATGTGTTTTATTTTAAAAATTCCGTTAGTTACCAGACAGACGGTGTGTATTATATATCTTTATTAAATTTAGAGAAATATTTGAATTTAAATTTTGGAATAGGCTTTCGTACGGTAATGAATTAACATTAAATACAGTCACTTGGCATGGTAACTAATTAATTTTGGTACAAACGAATCACTCATCCCAGCAATACATTTTATAAAAATGTTCAGTAATAATTTTTTGTTTATTTTATTCACTGATGAGCATTCTGATAATCGAATGATATTGATATGACCAATAGAAAACTTTCTGATGTTAAAATTGGTAATTTATTTTTTTTAAAACAAGTCTGGAAAAATAATACAAAAAAATATTGTTAAAATCATAAAGATCTTAAGGGGGTATACTAGTCTAGAATTTCGAAAAAATCGATTTTTTGCATATCTTCAAAGTTTAGTCCTTTAAGAATATGTCCTTAAGAGGATTTTTCGAAATTCGAATTATTTTTGGAGTTATAGCTATTTTTGTGACGCGCCAACCAATCCGGTCTGGCCGGAAGGAATCAACTTTAAACGCGTTTTTCTCGAAACTACTTTTTTCGACACGGTTGACGTGATATCTCAAGTTATAATAGACTGATTTACTTGAAATTTGGTACAGAGCTTTTCAATGTAACATTGATTGTCCCTGTCTAGAATTTTTTATAAATTTTGATTTTTACTATTTTTAAAAAATTCCGAAATTTGAAAAAATAAGGCAAAAAATGACTGTTTTTTCACACTGCTGCCATTTTGCAAAAAAATTTTTTTTTAATTTCCCTAGGCGGGAATACTACTACAACCTTCTTTTTCAATAATTTCAAAAAAAATTTTGTTTCAAATGACCGAAAGGGTTGGAACTACGTCAACTAGGATACACCTTTTTTTCGAACCCCCACTTTGCCATCCTGTACATTTTTCAATTTTGAATTTTTTGTTTTTAATAATACTTTTTTATACTCTTAAAATGTCAATAAATAACATAAAAAATGGATAGTAAAAATATTTGTTGTTTTTTTTATAGCGCCCGAAAAAACACCTAAAATTCGTGCGTCTAGACTAGAATACCTCCTTAATAAACGAATTCATTAAAAAACACTTATTAAATATATTTTTAATTTCTCATTTAATTATATTGTGTATTTTTTAAAAAATCCACAAACTAATTTAAACCTTACTTTCTTTAACTTTCATAATTTAAAACAGTACATAGGCTAAAATTGATCATATGATTGTAATTTAAATAAAAGCAAGTTTTGACTTCCAAACAAAAATCATGGATTTTTCATTTTATAAGGAAATAGAAAAGTTCAAATTAAAAATGAGTATATATATATATATATATATATACATACATACATACATACATACATACATACATACATACATACATACACACACTCTCTATCTCTATATATATATATATATATATATATATATATTTATATAAATAGATTTTTATTAAAAATTATTTCACGTATTATAACCATTGGTTAAAACGTTTAGTAATTAAATTACAAATAAAAAAACCTGAACAATAAGTGCATATTTTTAAAAATAGGATGTCTTGAATTCATTATCACCTAATTATTTTTTAAAACGTGCCGACATTCTTTCGGCATATATCCACATTACAGTATTTAAAATTTTAATAAGACAATCATTCCTTTATCGGAAAATTATAATATTATAATCAGATTAATTTCAGAACAAACATTGACTACGCAAACACAAGATGCTGCGATTATTATTGTATTTAAATTATTCGGTATTTACGGCTTCTGTATTTGTACGCAAATTGAATATAGCTATTGACACTGAAACGATTGGTTTTTGTTCATTAATTGTTATAAATTTATTACTGTTTGGTTTGTTAACAATTCAACAGATGTGTTTTGAATCATTAACCTTTTACTTTTACAAATGCTAATTGTCATTGTTTTAAAATATCGTGTCAGTTAGTCTTTTAATTACTAATCGATCAATTATTGATTAAATATACAGAATCCAATATCATACGATATTTTTTTTTAATATGTAATGCAACACATATTGAATTAAGGTTATAAATAACTTAATTAAGAGGATAATAGTTTAATTGGTATGGGTGTAGATGGGTAGACGTATTAAAAAAATTGTCAATATGAATTGGAATAGAAAGATGTTGTGTTGCTGAAATTAGAAAGTTTTAGAAGAGGCCTTAACCTCTTTCTTTCCAGCAGTTGATCGAAAGAGGTTAATGATTATATATATATATATATATATATATATATATATATATATATATATATATATATAATTGTCAAAATAAAATAATTACTACAAGACTAAACAAGTCTGTATATCGATATCCGTGACTACCTCGTCCTATTTTTTATCGAGTTCCGACAGCTCTGTTTTAAATATGTGATTTTTATATAAGCAGAAGTGTGAAACGTGTCTGAATGTCATCTGTATACGAAATGTAAAATAAAACAATAGTTTGTACAGTCACGATTGAACATTGTTAACAATTCTGAAACAGCGACAATCTGTTCGTCAATATTTTATAGACAGAGGCGCTCACACGAGCTAAACGTACCCCGCGAATAATTGTGCGGCGCGGAATCACAGAGCCACAAAATGTGCGGTGGTCGATCATTGTCTCTGGGCCATTCAGAATATATAATCTTGAGTGGGGAAAGGGGGAACCAAAAGCAATTACCCTGACGGCAGGGGGCACGGACACACCTACTAGCCGTGGCGTGCAAGCGGAGACACCAGATCAACTGCATACAAATCTCCTCGTTCGACATTAGTTACGTGTGTGTTATGACATAAATATATAAGATAAATACTAGAGTTCATATCTATGTAAATATATATATATATATATATATATATATATATATATATATATCCCCAGATAACACGGTCGTTAAAAAATGTCGTGTTATACGAAACAAAGAACTAGTACAAAAAGTAAGGTTAAGTTCCAAAAATTAAAAAAATACTATTTTCTTTTTTTAACTTTATTAAAATAATAATTGATATAAACTATTACATATTAATATGACATGTTTTTTTTCATCACTGCTAAGCACCATTAAAAGAGGGTGTTTTCTTTATGATAAAATAACTTCATTCTATGATATTTCTTCTTGTTGTACTTTTTACAAAAAATCTGTTATTTTCTTTTATCTGAAAAATCTTTATAAATTTCGAGCTAAGCATTTATAAAGTCCTCTCTTAAATTTTGTGGCTTCTTTCAATGGAATGATCTGGATTTAGAAAATAGTACTCCAATTGTTCGGCTACATTTAAGCCTTTGTTTGTGCTTTTTAGGATAACATTTTTAACTTCTGCGTTTGCATTAATTTAGTTTATCTCAGATACCATTTCTACTAAATTTGCTTCATCTGTCTCTTCTTCTACCAGTAATTCTTGAATATCTTCAGGATTCATATCATCAAAAATTCAAACCGTGTTATATGAATGTCGTGTTATACGGGAATTTTTTCCAATTCTCCAATATATATATATATATATACACAAGTACAAATGTAGTAAAACTAAAGAATCTTTTAACAGTATTTCGTTTTACTCTGCGAAAATCTTTCAAATACTTTTTTCTAATAAAAACTACTGTTCTTTTCTTCATCATTCTTCACCACTACAAATAATAATAAAATATATTACAGAAAATAAATATAAAACAGTAAATTCTTAAATACAGTCACTTGGCATTGTGATTAATTCATTTTAATACAAACGAATCATTATATAAAAAATGTCCAATAATCATTTCTAATTCATTTTATTCTCTGATAAGCATTCCAATAACTAAATGATGCGCTGGTATGATCAATAAAACACTTTCTGGTGTTGAAACTAGTAATTCATTACTTAAGAACAACGTGAGAAAAAAAATACAAAAAAATATTTTTTAAAAATCCTGAGTGTTTTTTGAAATTAATTTCAAAAAACACTCATCAAACAGATTTTTAATTATATAGGGTCATCCAAATGTGACGCCTAGATTTGTGTTTTATTAACAAGAAAAAAGAAACTATACGCATGTTTCCCTATACACATATTTCTTTTTTAAAAAAAATAAAAATTAGGCGTCATATTTGGATGACCGTATATTATATATTTTTTAAATAATTCCCCAATCTAATTGAATCGCCACCTTTCTCAACTTTCATAATTTAATACAACAATACATATTTTTCACGACATATTTGTTTATACAATCCACAACTTTCATTTTCTTTGAAATTCTGAGAATTTTATATGACATTTATAAAACTGAAGTATTGAATACAATCGTTTCCTTAATAAAAAAATATATATGCCACAAAGTCGAGTTAAACTCGAAACATATTAATATTCATGCCATTCTTCTTGTTACTTAGCTGTAAGTACCTTTCACATTTAACGTATTTAATTCGTATATAATTGAATATTATAAATTAATGTTATTTACTTTTAATTTACTTAAATTCAACAAGAATAGAAGGAAGGATATTTTTACTATTCAGAATACAAAGAAAAGAGTAAAAATTAAATTTACACATTCTATAATTTGGAGGTTATTTGTATGTTGTAATTTTACTGCATTTTTCAGTGACACTACGGAGGTCACTAGTAATGGGCATTTCTAACCTCAATTAAAACGTATGTAACATGTAAATGCTGTACATTTAGGGCAGTCAATGTTATTCATAACAAAAAAATAATATGAATAAAATATAGAGTCATCCAAATGTGACGCATAGATTTGTGTTTTATTAAAAAGAAACTTGTGTATAGTTTCTTTTTAATAAAATACAAATCTAGGCGTCACATTTGGATGACCCTATATTTTATTGCATTTTAAACTCACTAAATATGACAAAGAGAATTAAATGCTGTATTTAAAAATTCTTTTCTAAGTATTCATACAAATTTCACGTTTTAAGTTTAATTCAGGGTTTAATTATGTATCATAACATTACTTTACAGTCATATTTAACACAGAATGGATAGAACAAAAAGAACACAGAATAGTCAAAAAGATGTATATTTGATACTAGTTCCATCAAGAGGAAAACGTTGTCAAAGCATACGAATCAATTTGATTTGTTTTTAATGAAAGTGTTTTATCCCATAATATTTGATAATATCGAATGCAGTTTCGATGTTTTGAAAAGGGTAATTTTGATGTCAATGACCGACCATACTCTGGAACGCCATGAAGATTAAAGATCGATGATTTTCAAGCATTATTGAATGAAAAATCCATCGTAGATAAAGAGATACTTTTTGAATATCTAAAAGTTAATCAAATATCGATGATTTTCAAGTATTATTAACCAATTGCACTGGAATGACGTGCTATGTACGTCAACTGCTATCTGTACCAAATGTCGATAAGACGTACATAGCACGTCGTGTGATTTTTGCTAAGTTAAAATAACATCGGAGTTCAGTTAGCAAGTGTCACACTTCTGTTTTGAAGGCATAGAAGTGCTTTTTTTGTAGAACTTCATTAATTATACATATTTTCATTGAATAATAATTAAGTAACTACAAAACACAATATATTTTTTTATTATTATAAAAAACTATTTTATCAAAGAACTATTTTATTCTGATAATAACGCATCAGAAAATGTTGTACTGGATTTATGTAGATCTTTAGTTGATTTTGTACACACCCTCGTTGTATTCGTCACCAAAACTGTAACGGAAATTACATTTGCAAAAAATTAATACTATCGGAACAGTCAGATCTAATAGAAAGAATATGCTAAAAGATCTCGCAATGACAAAATTAAAAACATTTTAAGTTCTTTTAAGATCTTACAATGGTATCTTAGCTGTAAAATGGAAGGACAAAAAAATATATTTAGTTTCTTCAAAACATTCCAAAGCAGAAATGATTGTAATAAAAAAGAAAAAATGTAGAAATTATACAGACCAAAATGGAAACATTACAAAACCTAATATAGTTTTAGATTACAATGATGGTATGGATGGAGTAGACCTGCAAAATAGCTATTTATCATCTTTTCCTTTAATGAAAAAATTTGCAAAAAGTTATAGAAAAATATTCTTTTATCTAATTGATATGGAATTTTTTAATACCTCTATTCCATTCGGTAAAATAACAAACGTACCAAAACCCAAGAAATACTCCTTTTCAAAAATTATTAATTAATTTGTTAATCAATTTAAGAGTTTTACTATAATGTTAATGTGTGTGTGTGTGTGTCTAAAACTTTATAAAAAAAAATGATTTTAAATACCAACTCGCTGCGAATTGCTTTGGACGGATTTGCCACACGTGCATGTTAATTAATTGCCGGTGCAACTGGTTAATTGAATACTTTTTGTTTTATTTCCATTTAGACTTCTGAAGTGCTTATTGGAAAACCCTATATAAAAAATTGCAATAGTGTTCATATAATCATATGTATATATTTAACACGTATATGTTCACACACATATATATCCAGTAGGATGTGTCTGTGTGAGTGTGTGTTGAGAGTTGAATGTTTGCATGTTTAGACATAAACACACAAACACACACACACAAACAGAAATAAATATATTTTCATATTAGTAACACGTGGTAATGCACACGTTTATGATAGCATTGCTCTTTCTCTTTTTTCGTCGATCGTCTCCGAGAACATTTGTATGATTTGTATGAACGTATTTCGTAAACGTACATTGAAATGTCATCGTTTCACTGCTGATCGAGCCAACTGTCATGTGCGAGACGTCCTCGAATTATGCATTCTACAAATGTGACGTATAAAATACGCAAAAAAGTATTATCGATCGGCGATGTTTCGCTGTCGAAATAATTGAAATAATTCGCAAACGAACAGTTCTTTCACACGGCCCCAAAATAAAACGTAGCCCGTCGAAGACAGCGAAAGAGCCTCCTAATCGACTCGTCTATCAGCTAAAGAATAACACCCGACCGGAATATGTAATGACGTGGTGGTGGCTCGCATCGCACGGATTTCGGCCGAGCGGCAGAGGGCATGCACCGCTGTCGCGTTGTCCGCACTATCTACGATCA
Source organism: Neoneuromus ignobilis (assembly GCA_029203775.1). Lineage (NCBI taxonomy): Eukaryota > Metazoa > Arthropoda > Insecta > Megaloptera > Corydalidae > Neoneuromus > Neoneuromus ignobilis. Next base: position 33,395,359 of record CP092092.1, on the reverse strand, counting down.
GGTGGGCCACGGACGGAGAACAATCGACGGCCGATACATCGTCATATGTTTATTGTTTTTAATTTATTTATTTATTTATTCACGTGTCGCCGTGGTTCAATTATTTAATTCTACTTAGCGTTGATTTGTCGACAATATTCAATTATCATAAATTTAAATAATACAATGTGTTTCAAATATTCCTTTCCAATACAGGATCCTTATCGAATTGTACGAACCTAGCGGCTGCGTTGATTAGTTTGCTTAGATCTGTGTTGGTGAATACAAAACTACACAGATTATATACATAGAAACATACACACACATACATATATATATATATATATATATATATATATATATATATATATATATATATATATGTACTTATACAAACATATACGGATGTACTTGTACAATTACATATGTATACACATTTATATATGGAGTACAAGGTATATGAAATCTAAAGTAGGAAGAACAGACGAAATAGCAGGCGCTAAACAATACTATATTTATAGCAAACAAACATTATATTACTTAATTCGTACGTTTTAAAATTCATAGATGTACAGAGATAAATATAAAAATTATTATACGTAGCATTATTGTTGTACAATACGCATATATTATAATTTACATTTGTGTGACATACGTACGAATATACACGGGTATGGATTTTATGTGTGGATGTAAACATTATTTACTCATTCAAATTCATGTACACAAATACATAGTTATATGGAATCTATAACATCGAGAAAAGATAATATGGTCGTAATTGTAACTGTAGGAATCTTAAAATTTACTACAATTACCTAAATATTTATATATAATATAAAATTTGAACTGGAATATGTTCGATAGATATTAGAGGTTAAGGGGGTATTCTAGTCTAGACGTACGAATTTTAGGTGTTTTTTGGGGGGCTATAAAAAAAACAACAAATATTTTTACTATCCATTTTTTATCAGTTATTTATTGACATTTTAAGAGTATAAAAAAGTATTATTAAAAACAAAAAATTCAAAATTGAAAAAGGTACAGGCTGGTAAATTGGGGGCTCGAAAAAAAAGGTGTCTTCTGGTTGACGTGGTTCCAACTCTTCTAGTCATCTGAAACAAATTTTTTTTTGAAATTATTGAAAAAGAAGGTTGTAGTAGTATCCCTGCCTAGGGAAATTTAAAAAAAAAAATTTTCGCAAAATGGCAGCAGTGTGAAAAAACAGTCATTTTTTGCCTTATTTTTTTCAAATTTCGGAATTTTTTAAAAATAGTAAAAAACAAAATTTTCAAAAAATCCTAATCAAGGATAATCACTGTTATATTGGGAAGTTCTGTATCAAATTTCAAGTAAATCGGTTGGTTAGAACTTGAGATATCAACGTCAACCGTGTCGAAAAAAGTAGTTTCGAGAAAAACGCGTTTAAAGATGATTCCTTCCGGCCAGACCGGATTGGTAGGCGCGTCATAAAAATAGCTATAACTCCGAAAATAATTCGAATTTCAAAAAATCCTCTTAAAGGTCTAAACTTTGAAAATATGTAAAAAATCGATTTTTTCGAAATTCTAGACTAGAATACCCCCTTAAGCTTGGAAAACAAAATAAACGAACTGTAGAATTTATTCATAGATGGTGTTTGTTATTTAAAAATTAAATTAGGAAAATAATGGTGACATATATAGGGTCATCCAAATGTGACACCTGGATTTGTGTTTTATTAAAAATAAATATAATTATAAAGTGATGTATAGGGAAACATATGTATAATTTCTTTTTAATAAAATACAAATCTAGGAGTCACATTTAGATGACTCTATATTTTAATTAATATTTATATTATATTCGTTTATTAACCCTTATGTGCGCACCCAACTTTACCTACGTTGTTGCGCACCCGGGTACCCGGGTACCCACCACTAGTTTTAATTAGTTTTTAAGCGCAGGTGTGAACGGATACGTGTGCAATCAATTTTGTTTATTGAATAAACATAAATAAAAAGTATTTAAGCCATTTCCGAGGCTTCTAGCACGGTTTATATACCACAAAGAGCAGTCGGAGCAGAGGCTGATAAATCTAGGCCAGAGTATTCATCTCTGTTTGCTTTTCATGAAAATAAAATCACAATTTGTTCTTACGTGCCAAAGAAAAATAAGGCTGTAATTATGCTTTCGAGTATGCATAATGATGACGCCGTAAATGACGATGAGAAAAAAAAACCTCATATGATTTGCGACTACAATAAATATAAAACTGGTGTCGATACAATGGATCAAATGGTGAGTCGATACACTACACACAGGCGAACTCAAAGGTGGCCTTATTCAATATGTTAGAAAAATCAAAGACGTATATTTTTGAAATTAGGAAAATAATGATGACGATATATAGTGATGCGAAATCATCCAAAATGTGACACCTGGGTTTGTGTTTTATTAAAAATAAATATAATTAAAAAGCAACCTGTATACTCTGTCACAAATATGTATGCAGCGAATTTAAACAGATTTTGTTCAATATAACTTCAAAATAATGTAATTTGTTTATTCACAATCTAGAGTCATTGTATCAGATGACTCTATATTTTAATAAATAATATTTCTACTATATTCGTTTGTTAAATACACCTTTTCAAAGGTCCATACATACTATATATATATATATAAGTATATATATATATATATATATATATATATATATATATATATATATATATATATATATATATATATATATATATATATATATATATATATATATATATATATATATATATATATATATATATATATATATATATATATATATATATATGTGGCGGCTGTGAACGTAGCTGCGGCGGCTATGAATTTGATGACAATAGCCGGTCAGTTTTTATCAACAACAATACATACGCTAGTGTAAAGTTAAATTTTTTACTTATTTTTCATAAATATTATTTTACCAAAAATATAAAATTGTGCTGTGAACGAAGAGACGTATTTCAGCTGTTCGATCGAAAATAACACGTGTGCACGTGAACAAAAATGGAGAAAATGATTCTCCAAAGTGGTGATCAATGATTCTCCAAATATATATATCAGTTATTTGTCTAGGAGTAATATTAATAAATAATTATAAAATTTCCAAATAATTTATTAAAAATTAAATGAAGTAGCTTATAATAGATACAGTAAAATAATAATTTGACAAAAATATTAAAATTAACCAATTTATGTAATATATATTTTCATTTCAGTAATATGACGTTCTTAATAGAGTATTTTAAACAGATATTATTCACTTTATCTATTTATGAACTTATAAGCAAATAAAATAAATAATTATTGAACACTTTTCTTATATTGTTGCGGTGATAATTCATTTGTATGAAAATAAATTTAACATGGTTTCAAAACAGAGCCAACAATTTATTGTTATTTATTTTGAAATATTTATATGATTTTTTTTTTTTTAAAAAAACTTTATCAAGGTTTGGTATTTTAAATTACTTAATTTTTAAAAATTATACAAAAGAAAGTTAATTTCCATTTTTTTCTCTGTTTAACATTTTTTTAATTTTTTCAGATTCCAGACAACAAATCTGTATTTTACCTCAAGTAAAAATACAGGTAAGATTTTACATTTTTCAGTAATATGAAACGATTTATGAATTTATTAATAAACACTGTAAATTCCATAAATGGAATCTCTCGGTAGGTAATGAAATAATTTAATGAAATCACATTCAATGGAATTTATAAACTAAAATCAAAATGAAAATGTAGAAACTAATTAGAATTTTAATATGCTTAAATTATTTTATAAATAACATTAGTTTTTATGAAAAGATAAAAAATATATGTTTATTATAATCGATAATAATATAGGGTATTTTTTTAACCGTGATAGAATTTTGAATTAAATCCCTATCGAAAATTCTATCTAACCTAAAAACAGCCTTTATTATACCTTACATATACATACATACACACACATGTTATATATAAAAACTGTTTTTTTAGGTTAGATAGAAATTTCGATAGAGATTCTATTTAAAGTTCTATCACACTTAAAAAACGATTGTTTAAATAAGAAAGATGTAAATCGGAATTGAGAGTTACATCCTCATGTTTCATTTAGGGTATCCTGTACATATAATAGAAATAAAACCAAAAATATATAAACATAGAAAATTGAGAAAGAATTTTGAAAAGTGAAAATATTACATTTTTCATTACTTTCAATAGATTTAATTTAGTGGAATAAAAATATTAATATTTTTTATTTTTGTTATAGAAAAATATAAGACAGAGTAATAGATGTTGTTAGATGAAAATTTAAATAACGATATTAGTGTAATATGTGATTGAAAAATTAAATGATTTTAGAAAGATGTGTAAGATAAAATAGATATAAATTTGATTTTAAAAAAGATGTGACTGGAATGAATACAATAAAAATAGATAGATCAGATTACTAAAAAAATAGTAGAAAATATATAAATAGACTTTGAACAGAATAAAAGTACAATTCAATTCATTAGGATAATAATAAATAGTAAAAAAATATATGTAAGTTGATAAAAAAAGAACAACTTGAAAAACTTATGCAGGATTAACTCTAATATCATAATATCGAAATTTAACAATTTTTAAAAATATATAAAAAAAATGATTGAAGGTTTTAAAAAATAATCAATTTTTATAGTTTTTGTAGATTGAAAGTTTTTGATAGTAGGAATTTTCATTTCTTAAATTGTCTTTTAATTTTTGAATTAATAATAGAATAACTTTATTAATAAGGAGATTGAGAACAGAGAAGTGATTGTTATAATAATTTATCAAACTATACTGAACTTAAATGTCAAAATGAACTTGAAAAAAAATCAAACATGGCTGTTAAAATTCTGACATTCTTATTGGAAAACCATGTATATAAAAACGTTAAAAATAAAATAAATAATTTTAAAACAATTTAAATTTTAGAAATGTTTCCAATTTAAGTAATACATTGTATTTTCAGAATTACCATACACAAAGAATAGAAATTAGAAAATAGGGTGTTTATCAGTGACGACTTTTTTCTTATTTTCGATACTTTCTAAAACAGTTTAATTAAGAGAATGTACAAACGATCTAAGAATTCTTAACTATTATTTATCACGGATTCACAAACAAGATGTGTGTTTTTTTTTAGAAATTCGGCTTACAATTTACACTATTTCACACAAATAATACTCCGTTTGCATAATATCGATAGCACTGTATTTGGTTTGATTCGTATTGTACCACTTTCTATATAAAAAAATATTTAAGCATGTACACATTACTCGACTTAATAGTAGTACGTTAGATTTCAAAACAAACAAATTTTGATCGATCTAAAAAGATATCATTACGGATATTTCACGAATGATGGAAAGAAGTTAAAAAGAAATACTGATCATGTTTTAATAATGAAGACAGTGTACCCTTATAGAATAAAATTAATAACATTAATAGTACCTAATTCCTTATGTACAATGTGACTATGTTTCATTTAGAAACATTACATGTTTTTCATTTTAAATATTTTCGAGATGTGTTTACTTTTGAATTGTGATTGATATCTGGAATAATTTTATGAAGATATACGTATTCTTCAAACTTTTAATAGTATTCGTTTAATTTTTCATATACTTCGAAAATATGATCATTTATTTTTAAAATATATTAGTAATTATTTAATATTCTATTATACAATTATATTTATAGTACAAAATACCAAAATATCATAAACTTTTATACATTTTTATTTATTCTATTATATTTCAAAATATGGATACTGACTTATTTTTATTAAAAAAAATGATCTGGTTATTCAGAATTGATTTTATCAATTTTTATATTAAACATTTTATATATATATATATATATATATATATATATATATACATACATATACACACCCATCCCTCAATTTACACGAAGTATTCGTTCCACGTGGATTTGTTTTACGCGAATGGAAATCGCGTAAATTGAGTCTGTCAGTACAATAGAAAAAATATTGGAAATAAAAGCTAGTAAAGTTGTAGAAGCACATATTTATTTCACTTAGCTTAAGAAAAAAATAATGACGTTTTAGAAAATAAAAGTAGATAAATTTTATTCCGTGTCACTATCGCTACTGTGATTCAAAACAATCAATCTTTTATATATTTATATCGTGCTTTCATACGTTCAAGTAATAATTTGCGTCACTTTGATGTATAATAAATTCCATGAAAAATTATATAAAATGAAATCTATCTGACCGCGTATAGAAAGTGCCGTTTAAATCAATACCGCGTAAAAAAAGTCCCGCGTAAATTGAGAGATGGGTGTATATATATATATATATATATATATATATATATATAGGGTCATCTAAATGCGGCGCCTAGATGTCATCACTGTATAATGTTAATACGTCATGTCTTTTCAAATGACATAATAAGCCTTTTTGTTTTAATAGAAGGTTATAATTTTAACCATTGATAGGTAATTTCGATAGTTGGATTATTGAACAACGATCAACAGATCCATTATTTTCAAGCAAAATTTTGTTTAATGATGAATCCCATTTCACAATGGATGGATTCATTAATAATAAAAATTGTCGTATATGGGGTGATGAAAATCCTCGTGTTATGTATGAAAAATCTCTACATCCACAAAAAGTCACTGTTTGATGTGCATTTTGAGAAAATGGAATCATCGGACCATTTTTCTTCAAAGATAATGCTGGAAATGTTATTACTGTGAATGTTGAGTAACTTTTTATGTCCAAAATTGAATGATATTGATATGTCTGATGCCTATTTCCAGTAAAACGGTGATGCATTTCACACATCTCGAGGGAACATTCAGTTTTTGCGATTTTTCGAAATTTCATCAACGAGCAATTTCACTTGGCAGATTTCAATTGGCCTCCAAGATCGTACGATTTAAATCATTAGATTTTTTTGTGTATTTTTTTTTTTTTGAAAAGTCGAGTTTATACTAACAAGCCACAAACAATTAATGAACTAAAAACAGCATTCAAGTTGCAATTCGTGAAATAAAATCAGTAACATTTCGAAAAATCATTGAAAATTTCGATATTCTAATTTATACCTGCAGACACAGTCGTAGTGGAGATTTGAACGATATTCTATTCCAAGAATAATTAAAATGAATCATAGTTTCAATAAGAAAAACAGCTTGAAAAAATTCCAAATAATTTATGTTTTATTAAAAAAAACAACTTCACATTTGAATGACCCTTTATCATAATTCATTCTACGAAGGTCATTTGATAAGTATGATAAAAAAGTAAGAAAAACTAAATTGAAAAAATTAATTAAATTAAACAATAAATAAATTCACCATACTCATCAAACGACCCTTGTAGTTCAAAAAATACACAGATACATAGAAAAATACATATTAGAAATACTTGTAGAGATTAAAAAAATAAATTATTGAATTCGAAAAAAAACAAAGTTATTGGAAAAATTTTAAAGTAGAAATAGATGAATATCTTTTTGAATTTTTTGTATTTCTGGGTTTTCAATCAATAATCTCTTATTCATCAGTGTTATCTTTTTGCTATATAACCGGCTCAATTGTATTTTAAAACTTTTCACTGTTATTATAACATCCTTAACTTTAGTTTTAAATATAAATAGGCATATTAAATAGAAATAGAAAATTTAAAATATAGTAAGAAAAGATCATCGATGATTGACATAAATTATTCATTCGAAACTTAGAAATATGAAAATTCTTGATATAAGAAAATTTTGTTGATGTATTGTAGAATGGAAGAAAAAGACATTGGAAGAAAAAACTGTGTGTTTAAATAATATAACAATCAAATCTTCATACCTCTCTGGTTATTTTCGTCATATATTTTTAATTATTGTGATATTTTCATGTATAGAAAACAAACAAAAAATTAATATAGAAAATATCCATTTAATATTCGACTCGTTCAAAGATTCATCACGTGGCTGTATATAAAACAATTTTCGCACACAAATGCCCCGTTTTGAAACACTCGACTGCACCCCAAAGTGAATCTAAATCGATTCATGTCCAAACATGAATACGAAAAAAATTCTTTTACTCTGTATGACACGCGACGCGATGAATGCTCTTAACAAGATATATAAGAAACGTATAATTTCTGTACTTGAAATAAAATACGTGATCGATTTGCACACGTTTGCGTGTGCCTCGATGTCGGACGCTCGGCGTCGACTCCCTCTGTAAATGAATAAATGAATATTTTGCAGTATATATTTCACAGTCGGCTGATTTCCCCGACAATCTACAATATCACTATTATGATGATGTTTAGCTCACTTCGCGTAGGGAGAGAAATACAACGATTACAGATTCATGTGCGGCTACATACACCATTACGGCGCACACATTATGTTTTTGACATGGACTTGTGCATACACGAATATACATTAAAAAACATACACACAAACATTATTGCATATACATATAATTTGTACTCACTACATATATATATATCACAAGCCTCTTTTATCCACTGCTGTATAAAGTTCTTTTCCAAAATGATCGAATGCCTTTTTCTTCCATTCCTCATGAACGAATTTTCTCATATCTCTACCCCATCTATCCATGAATCTCTTCTTGGACTTTTTTATATAGGATTTTCCAATAACAATGTCAAAAATTTGACAGCTGGTGGCAGCCATGTTTGATTTTTTTTAAACTCATTTTGACATTTCAACTCAGTATAGTTTGGCAAATTATCATAGAACGTTTAACAAAACTTAAAAATTGTAAAAAAATCAATAGATTTATTAAAACTAAATTTTAACGAGTCATTATTTCACGAAATAGACACATCAACTGTCCACTAAGATCATGTGATCTAATTCCATTGGATTATTTTCTGTGAGGTTATGTGAAATCTTTGGTTTATGCAGATAAACCACAATCAATAGAAGCATTAAAAATAAATGTTAAAAGTGTAATTCATGAAATTGGACCACAATTATGTGAAAGAGTGACTAAAAATTGGACTAAACAATTGCACTATGTCAAACGAAGTCGTGGTGGGTGGTTGTGTAAGTGAAATTATGTTCCATCATTAATGCCATAGAATATGCTTAAAAATAAAAAATAAATAAATGATTAATTAATAATACTTTTATTTTCATTTAAACTTCTGAAACGTTTATTGAAAAATCCTATATTTCTGAATTTTCAATTGATAATTTATTATTCATCAGTAGTATCTTTCTACTATATAACCAACCCATTTCCACTTCTAACTTTTCACTCTTATTATAACATCCCTAACTTTGATTTTTTCGAATTCATTTGCGTGTTATTTCTACCATAAATTTGTCCAATTTATCTATTATTTATAACCACTGAATTGTTCTAACATTTAAGACTCGTGTTTCGTTACCATAAATGAAAATATGTAGAATGCATTGATCAATTACTTAACATAGAGAAATATTGGACTTCAAAATTGACACCATTCCATTTTTATTTTCATATTTATTTCATCTATAAATATGTTAATGAATTAAAATACACATAATTTTTATCTCCTTCGCACAAAATTTCAACATGGTATTTTCTTAATTATTTCTTTCTCAAAATGTTCACAACTCAGTATAACATTCAACAAGTCGTTGCTTTTGAACAGTACTCAAATTCTTTCATGTCCATTTTATACTCACTTTATTCATACTAAGGTGTAATTATGGAATTAAAAATACTATAATTTTTAGAAGTCCATATTTTGCTACTATTTCTTTTATTTTCAATCTTCTATCTTATAATACTTATTCTTGAACAAAATAGTTATATCTGGGGGGATAAGAGTTTCTGATATTATTTTTTTTATGAAACTTATTTTCAATAGATTCTATTCTTAAGCTGAATTGTTTATTCCACTTTTTCATTATCTAATTTGAAGGAAAAAATCTCTTTGCACTCCTTTTAAATGTTATTTAATTTTTACAAGAATTTAATCTTCTTCTATAAAAAAATTCTTAAACATGTGATATCATTTTTAAACATTTTTGGATATAAGACAACAAGAACTAACATGTGAATTCATATTCTAACTTGTTTTAACCAGAAAATTTTTTTTTGTTTACTGTATAGATAATTTTTAAATAATTCTTTACCAGTCTTATAATTTTTAATAAATCATTATAATAATAAATACTTTAATATATTTTCATCATACAATCATTTAGCTAACACACAATATTACTTATTTCGTTAACTAAAAATAATAACAATATTTACTAAACAATATTCCATTTCAATCATTTATTAAATAATTTGAAAAATATTTAACCTGAATTCAAATTTACCTAATTTTTGAATTATTCACATAAGTATTTAATTTTTGTAAAAATTCTTTTAAATAAAGTCTCTTTTTACTTCACGTTATTAATAATTTAGTGTTAATTAAATAAAATTTCACAATATGTGAATCGACTTTATTGGTCTTTCATTTGTTGCTGTTACATTTGACAAGCACTTTTAGAAATTTCTAAAATAACGTAAAATGCTACGTGAATTAATTTCATTTTGATTGATAATAACACTTTTGTAGTAATGTGAAAATTGAACAGTTTCGAAAAAACTTTATCATAAATATCTCTACATGATTTGGTTTAGTAGTTCTTTTGTATTTTAGTTTTATCGAATCCATTGTAACGGTTTACTGGCATTTGTGTGATTTTAATGAGGAAATGCGGTTAAAATTACGATCTGTTGATAATTTGCTACGTGAAAAGATTTCGATTCGTATAAGGAAATCGTGCTATTACAACCGCGTGATTGTATCTAATTTTATGTAAAATCTTCTCGTTAACAAATATATGTCATATGCTACAAGTGTTGCTGATAGCAATAACATTTTGTGGAAATGAAACTGATTTAGCATCCAAATGATTTCATTAACATTTCGTAAAATTCATTTAAATAAATGTAATGTATGTGTAATTATTTAGTGTACAACAATAAATAATTAAAAATAAATAAATAATAGAAAATTGTTTATAATAATAAATTTTAATTTAACTTAACAAAATAATATATATATATATATATATATATATATATATATATAATTGTTATAATTAATTAGACAATAATTAGCAAATCAACAAGGATTTAATTTTGAGTGATTCGCCCATTCAATCTATTTACATCTTTCACTAAAAATACAGTAATTTTAAAATTCAAAATAGAAAATTATTTCTGGAATAGATCTTTATTTGAAAAATTAAATTTCACTAGCCAATTTGTTTAATCTGTATTTTTTGCAAAAAAAATAATAACTGAGCAAAGTGGTGTTTTGAAAATACTGTCATAAAGAGTATTCGAAATTGGAGAACTTTTTTAAAAAATTAAACTTTCTCATTTTTTTGTAGTTACTTAATTTAATTTTAATTTTTCTGTACAAACAATGAAAATCTTCTTTTATCAAAATACTCCAGATTGGATACCTCATAAAAATTAAATGTGACCTTTATATTTTTCAAATTTGCCCATCTTAGTTGCTTTATTATTTCACTAAGACTATTGATCCTGAAGTGTCTATTCGTCATGAAATGAACAGCCTTTTTTTGAATTATTTCCATGTTTTACATTTTTCTTATTGAATGAAAATCACAATCATTTCCATAGGACTCAAACAGAACTTTTATCAAAGTTCATGAAACAAACAGTCTTTCTTGAAATTATTTCTATGTTTCGCTTTTTTATTATTGAATAAGGATCCCAAAGTACTTCTACAACACTCGAGCAGAGGTTTCATCAAAGTCATGTTTGTTTTTTCTTTAACAGTTCTACTACATCCATTAATTATTTTCTTGATTTTTTTACATAAAATTTAAATGTTTATGAGTTTTACTTACATTACTTAAAACATACCCATCTCATAACAAGAATGACTGTGATATCAATTTACAATATTTTGATTAAATTTTTGATGTATGATTATCTAATGTATAGAGTGTGCTATCAGCAACACACAATTTAATTTTTAAATAAAACGCATCTTTTTTGAGTGAGTGATAATGTTTCTTTGATTGATGTTAAGTGTGCATTTCTGATAGGAAACCCTATAGATTTTTTTTTTGTTCGAATTAAGAAATAAAGAAGCTATTCTTTAATATTTTCTTTTCTATATTTCTATTAAATGATCTAAATATACAAAATGACATGTATCAAGAATCTAATTCTTATACAATATCTAAAAATAACATTTTTTTTAAAAAAAAAAAACATTTTTGATATTAATTTGATATATGTTGTTAATAAATATAATAAATCGAATCAACACTGTATAATTTCTGAAGTTAAAAAGATTGATATTTATATAAAATAGATATTTTTAATTTCATATTTGAAATTGCTTATTGAATAAAATATTCATCCTTTATTATCAACCACCATATTTTTATAAAATCTGCTTTATTAAACAGCATACATTTTTTAAAAAATGCCTGTCAAATACGACACTGAAGAAATATAACCGACGAGCTAATTGATACGTTATAATTATTTTCAACAAAACATTTTTATATTTTTGATTGATGTGCATATTCTGATAACCGTTTTAAATTTTTGATATATGAAAATTTTCTTTAACACAAAATATATTCGTATATGGAAAACGAATGATTAACATATTAAACAATTGTTTGGTTCAATTTATATAAAAAAAATTGCTTAACACATTATTCACGTTTATTATGTTATTTATTATATAATATATTAATTAATTGAATTCTAAAAAAAAATTTATGTTAATATGTACTAAGGTTCTTTGATAAAATATAAATGTATGTATATACATCTGACATTAATAAAACATGACTCCAAAAAAAAATAGGGTAGTATTACTGGTGTAATGAAAGTGTTATGAATAAAGGCGTTAGGTAAACCGATATTTGTAGACCCTGTCACAAATCGCAGCAGTCATTACGTTTCCGTCACTGACCGTTTTGTGACACTCTGACATCTTCACGAAAATATGTAGTATGTGTGTATGTATGTGTCGTTGCTCCCTAACGCCATCCCAACACATAAATGCGGGAGCAATGGTGGTAGGCGTGGTCGGCGTCGTGATTAAGCCCTAATCGAGTTAGAGCTGCAACGCTCATTACGCGCTGAGGCAGAGCTCATCGGGGTGGTCTCGACGTGTACAGTCTGCGTGAAACGAAATAAAATCTTTGAAATTCTTACGAACAAAACCACGATAATTATTTGTTTGTTTTTCTTTATTGCTCTTGCGAAAAAAGCGAATTAACGTAGATTATTAACTAGTTATTAAAAATGTTTCTAATTATATAAAAATTGTATATGTTTAGATCGTTTATATTTATTCAAATTATTATAATCATCTCTTCTCAATTTTTATATCAATTTTGATTTAAAAAATAAATAAATAATATTAATTTCAACTCTTTGTATTAGTACTGTAGAAAATTCATTTTAACACAAATAAATCACTCACATCATCATCAACAAATTTTGTAAAATTGTTTAATAATCACTTATTGTTTACTTTATTTGCTAATGTGCATTTCGATGGTCATGCTTTCATGTCAAAAGAATGCATTATAAAATCTAGATTGTTTTTCACATATATATCTTCTTATTTTAAATTTTTGTTCAAAAAAATCTCCAAAATCTCTGTTTTCCACTGAAGACATTTATATGTGTATATATATCTATTATAAAAACATTATATTATTTTTAAATCAATGACATTATTTATTTTTTAGACACAATAAGTGTTTATTGAATATATAAACTCTTTCAGTGTTGAAAAGATTAATTAATTTGTATTAAAATAAATACCAGTTAATTATCTAATTTTTAAATATTAGTAAATAATAAAGAATATATTTATTTTTTAAACAAAAATAAGTTTTTATAGAATACATGAAATATTTTGATGCTAGGCTAAGTAATTCATTTTTATTCAATTTAAAACTAGTTAAATTATCTCATTTTTAAATATTAATAAATAATAAAAAATATATTTATTTTTTGAACAAAAATAAATGTTTATTAAATACATGAAATCTTTTAATGTTGGACTAAGTAATTCATTTTTATTCAATTAAAAACTGGTTAAATTATCTCATTTTTAAATATCAATAAATAATAAAATATATATATTTTTTAATAGAAATAAATGTTTAATAAATACATGAAATCTTTTGATTCTGGATTAAATGATTCATTTTTATTAAATTAAAAACTAGTTAAATTATCTCATTTTTAAATATTAATAAATAATAAAAAAATTATTTATTTTTTGAACAAAAATAAGTGTGTCTTAAATATATGAAATCTTTTAATATTGGAGTAAGTAATTCATTTTTATTAAATTAAAAACTAGTTAAATTATCTCATTTTAAATATATCAATATAATAAAATATTATATATTTTTGAAATAAAATAAATAAATACATGAAATCTTTTAAATATATGAAATCTTTTAATATTGGACTAAGTAATTCATTTTTAAATATCAATAAGTATTATTTTTTTTTTGTAATAAAAATAAATGTTTATTAAATACATGAAATCTTTTTATTCTGGACTAAATGATTCATTTTTATTAAATTAAAAACTAGTTAAAGTATCTCAATTTTTAAATATTAGTAAATAATAAAGAATACATTTATTTTTTTGAACAAAAATAAGTGTTTATTGAATACATGAAATCTTTTGATGTTGAGCTGAGTAATTCTTTGGTATTAAAATAAATACCAGTTAAATTATCTCACTTTTTAATATTAATAAGTATTAAAATATAAAATAATATATGAGGGAATAGTAGAAAATCTTCAAATTCTTTCGCATTCAAATTCTTACAAAATTTTAAAATCCACTCTTCATTGCAAAATACCTATTAGAAGAAAACGTGTTAATACACATATATTTATGTGATTTATTTATATGAAATCAAATTGGTTACAGATTTTTTTTAATTTTTTCAAAAATGTATTTATAAAAGTATCTGATATACAAAAAAATCAAGAATTAATGCATAAGATGTCCCATCAGGAGTGCACACTCATCATCGCTCACTCAAAAAAGATACATTTTATTTAATAATTAAGTCGTGCGCTCCTGATGAGACCCCCTTTATTACTTAAATTCTTAAATATATTTTTGTTTCTAATATAAAAAAAACATTTTTTTAAAAAAATAACATGTATTCATTTAAATTATATATATTTATCTAAATATCCAGGTTAATAAATATTTTTAATAATTAGAAAATGCTTAAAAATATTTTTTCCTAAACAAAATCTTCATTATTAACATATTTAATATATTTATTTGTTTAAAATGTTTTTATAAAAATACATGTCATGAATAATATAGGATCATCCAAATGTGACGCCTAGATTTGTGTTTTATTAAAAAGAAACATGTGCATAGTTTTTTTTTAATAAAACTCAAATCTAGGCGTCACATTTGGATGACTCTATATATTTTTAAAAGTTTGCCATCTTTGATTATCATCTATTTTTTTTCTCTTAATGCTTATATAATAATATTTTAATATTATTCACAAATTTGTCCTTATATTTTAGTGAAATTATCTTAAGATGTTAGGTACATATTTACGAGTTTCCAGAAAATGTCTTAAACGCGCGCCTCTTATTACATTTAGAGCCGACCGCTGTTACAAAAACCAGTAAATTTTTTTTACAATAGACATCGCTTGTACTTCCATAGACAATTTTAAAATAACGTACAGATTTTAACCGAAGTAAGCCATAATAATAAAACAAAGTCGTCTAACTATCGTACAAGGGAAATGTTCGGACACGCAACAGCGTAAACATATATTTTGCACACAAATTTCGTCATTTAAAACCGCCAACGTAGGAAAATTCGATTTATCTTTCGAACTGTATAAATAATCTGAATGTACATTGGTGCAGTTATGTGTGTGTTCCTGGAACACACTCATCCTCTAATATTATAGTGCGTGCGAGTGTATACGCACATACGTATAACAAGATACTCTACGTACGCACCGTATGGATTGGAACGGGCGTACGCACAGGGGTGAAGTGGGGATTTTTCGTAAGAAGTGATGTTGAAAAAATATAACTGAAATCTTATAACTTGTTATTCGATGTTATTGAAGATTATTTAAAACAGTTTAATTATTTAAAACAGTCATAATCACAATTTTAGATTCAAGATATTTTTCAGAGACTTAAGTAATATTAGAAAAAATATTTAAACCAAAATATAATTTCAAATACGTAATGATATTTAATGAAACTTGTTTCCAAAAAGTGACCCCAAAAACTGACAAAATGTGGTATGTCAGAGGTAACCGTGGCAGACATATAGCCGAGATCATTTTTAAATAATAATGCCATAAAATTATCTTTTGAATAATACCAAATAAATGGTCATCTGGTCAATAAGTATGTTTTTTATTTCAATTTAAAATTCTGTCACGCTTAAAAAATCGTTTTTATATCAGCAAATATTTCTTTCTTGTCAGATAGATATCTGGGTTTTTTGTAATTTTTCCCAGATCACAATTTAAAGCCCAAAAAGAGCAAATGAAGCCCTAGAACAAATCATAAGGGTATGTTACACACCCCCAGGTAAGCCCATGAATATATGCTCCCATTATTAGAGGACGTATAAAATCAAAGCTCAAAAAAAAGCTCTTGTCAGTACTGGTCGAAAGTCTCTTCTATGACTTTTCATCTTTAGTGATCAAATGTCTTTTCTTCCATTCCACATCAATGAATTTTCTTATATCTCTATTCCATCTATCCATAAATCTCTTCTCAAACCTTTTATATTTCAAAATTTCCAATTAATATTTTTTCTTATTCATCTTCTTGCTGTACAATTTTACTCATTTCTATTGAAAATTTTTCATTCTTGTTACAAGAGTCTTTTCTATAGCTTTTTTATATTTCTAGATTTCCAATCAATAATTTTTCTTGTTCATCTTCTTAATATAATTATTTTGCCCATTTCTATTTTTTTTCATTTTTATTACATTCTCCATAACTTTGATTTTTTTCAAAATCAATCATTTTTGAAGTGAAACTTCTTTAGCGGCGTTGGGGTAAAATTTTTACATGCAACGGAAGTTACGTACCGAATCTACAGCCACGAAATTCAGCAGAAAAAAGTGGCGAGAAATCTAGTATACATAGAGCTTAGGGTAGAGGGGTAGTGAGGCCCATCACGCATGTGCATCGTGTTAAGATATGATTAGTAGAAGCAATGGAAAACAAAGAATTTCAAAACGAATAAATTTTCATAAATTTTTATTACTTTACGGCAAAGAAGTTTCACTTCTGATGTGCATTGTACATTAGTACACACACTTTTTTTTCGTATCACTAAATACTTCTTTGTATTGTCTATAATCGTTGAATTATTCCATGATTTAAGTCCATATTTCACTACTCTAAATGAAAATAAATAAGACAAATTGGTTAAATCTTTTTTCTTTAAACATAAAAGAATATTCGATTTAATGATGCAATTTTTTCCAAATTGACACCATACCGTTTTTATTCTCCTGTTGATTTCATTTATAAATATTCCTTTCTTGTTACAGATCTGTCCTAAATACACGCAGTTTCTAACTTCTATTAATATTTATTTTAATTCGATTTTCCTCAAATCTGCAAATTCATTGTACAATATTTTTTACTTATTGTTCATAAAATCAATTTTTTAAATTGATTTATCTAATCCTTCTGTCCTTTTTCAAATTCATCTGAGCTTCTTAAGAAAATAATAATATTATACATATTTAGTAATAGATTGACAGAAACTGAAAATAATTATATAGGGTAATCCAAATGTGATGCCTACATTTCTATTTTATTGAAAAGAATGATGATTTGTTAACATTTTCAATTTTTAATATTAAAAATATATATTTAAAAAAATATATTCCCAAACGATTATTTAATTCCAAAAGTTATAAAAATAAATTTATTAAAAAATAATATTTCATCCATGATTAGTCATTTTTTTTTCTCGAGCTTCTAATTAATGTAAATGTTGATAGATGCTTCTTGCGTAATTCGGTTCAGTTACTTTAACTGTTTTCATATAGAGATAATACAAAATCGAATTTTTTTACAACATAAAATCATCCTCCTAATGTCACCTCTGGTAAAAGCAACTAAGAGCTGTGACAGGGAAAGTGGCGGCGGAAGGAAAAATTACATCGCCGGGGAAATCGCAATAGCGGTAGCGGCGCTGACACGAACAGAGAGGACGACATACGAGCCGGAGGGCGTGGTCGACGGCGGTCGCAGATGACTCCGGTCTCTAAATTGCTGCTCGCTTTTTATTACTCGGATCGAGCGGCGGTCGCTAACACGGCCCGCAGAGTGTTTATCTTTCCACTTGACCTCTGCGCCATGTCTCCGACTTCTTACTGCATGAGGAGGATGTCTTCACATCGCCAGCCAGTTGATTCAATGTGTTTGATGATTCTCAAGGATGTACAAATTCTTTAAAAGGAATTCGGGACGATTGTTGATTTCAAATATAATTCGATTGATTTGAATGCAAATAATTATCTCATATTTAATATGAGTACATAATTAATTACATAATTATTTTAGAATAAAAAATGAGAAAAAAATTCAAATTACAAATGAAAAATGGAGTGCTATTAGTAATATATATATATATTATTTATTTATTTATATAGTAATATGTTAATACAATCGACATTTTTAATTTATAAAAATTAATTGAATAAAAAATTCCTATTGAACGAAAAATCCTTTTATTTTTGAAATGATAATAAGATTAAATGATGTGGAATTAAAATTCTTCTGTGTTCATATTAATATGAATACATTTAAATTCTTGAAACGATCGAGCATACATTTCTATGAAACAATAATTTAAACCATAAAGTTACACTAACGACTTATTAATAATAGAATTTCAATGTATTTTTTTAAAAAAATAATCGACTTTTTTCAAGCATTACAAAAAGTTTTCAAAAATTCTATGTATGATTTTAAATAAAATTATTTATACTTTTAAACAACAAACAAAATCATTTTTCCATATATTTTTTTGATACTTTTTACAATTTTATTAAATATTTTTTGTAATTTTTTAAATACCATTCGATGAATTAATTTTAAATACTTTACATAAATAAATTTAATTTTTTTAATAATTTTTCAAATTTGTTTATGTGTAATAATTTCTATTGTCTATTGATTTGTTTTAATTTACGAAAATCCTAAAATTTAAAATTTTATCATATGATATTTAACTTTGAATTTCATCTATAGTAATTAATCTTCTATAGAAACCGATTAAACTAAATTTCTAATTTAAAAAATCATGATTCAAATTACTTAAATTTCTTTATAATTTTTAAACAAAATTTTAGTTCTTAACCATTTTTTAATCTTTTTCTGTTTAATAATTCATTTTAACACAAACAAAACAATATTTTGTATTGAATTATCACCTGTCATTGAGCCTTAAATAAGTCATTAATCCTGATTTTCTAAACCCAACCATCAATACCTGAATGCAGAATACAGACAAAGCAATTATAATATTAAAATCAAACCAAAATTATCTACGGATTAGAATAATGAAACAATTACTTCTTAAGTAATTATCTGCATTATTCCTAGTATACACAGATATTATAAAGTTTTTGAATTAAACTTAATTTCTTAAAAAAATAATCAAAAATAAAATATACCTGTTTTTGAAATAATAAGGCTATTTATAGTTCATCTGTATATATATATATATATATATATATATATATATATATATATATATATATATATATATATATATATATATATATATATATATATATATATATATATATATATATATATATATATATGTACTAGTGTATAAATAAATATATGTTCACACTACACCAACATGTGTCAAACAACGTTAAAAATGATTAAAATACCAACCATATAATTAAAACTAATTACATAGAAGGGTGCAACCACAAACCATTTGAGTTTGAACGTTTTACATAAATTCTAGCTTATTTTCTTTCCGTTGACATATAAATCAATAATAGAAATGTCAAATCTTATTTTTAAATAGTAAACCAAATGAGTTTTTAATTACAATGTTTCATTTTACTTCCTAATCGTTGAAGGAAATTACTTATAATGTTCTAAGAATTGTGTTAGTTCAATTAACCAATTATATTCATATAATATTTTGTTCATTTTGACAGTAATTAGTCTTGAAAAATGTTACTGCCAAAATAAATAATTTTCCAAAGTTGATATAACTTGTTAATAAATAAAAATAATTTGTATAAAAAATATTCTTTAATCAGTTTTATTTTAACTGTTTATAATAAAAATAATTAATAGTGGATAGTGTAGAAAAAATAAACAAATAAAATTTTACTTTGAAAAATGTTTGTTGAAAAGTCTTATATGGAATAAAAAGTTTTTTTATCTTTTTTATTCAATCATTACATATGGTCATCCAAATGTGACGCCTAGATTTGTGTTTTATTAAAAAGAAACAAAATAAACTATACACATGTTTCTTTTTAATAAAACACAAATCTAGCCAACATATTTGGATTGTCTTATAAATTTCAAATACTTATTGCTATGTTATATCTTCTGAGCTCATTTCTTCCATCCTTATTTGAATAGTTTCTTCATATGAATTGATTTTTCCATTAAAATAATTTTGTAATAGAGGGTAATCATAAGATATCAAATCTGATAAATAGAAAGGTTGTGTAAGGATTTTCCAAACAAAATTTTTCAGTTTTCTTTAGATATTAACATGTAGTCTTGCATGTAGCATTGCATTCTAACACACATGTAGTATTACATTTTTAGTAAAAAAATAACACTTTTTATGTTCATCAGGTTTGAATTTTTATTATACAGTGCTGTATTCAGTTCAACGAATTGTATTAAAAAAGTGAAAAAAAATATCTAGAAAAATATCATTTGTTATCATTATTTTTTTACTTATATACTTACTTATATGTATGTATAATAATTAGAAAAAAAACTTGATAGCTATTAATCGTTTTAATTAACATTTTATTATATGCATATAAATTAATTTTTAAAATAGTTCTATTAATATAGGGCCATCCAAATGTGACGCCTAGATTTGTGTTTTATTTAAAAAAAAACTATACATATGTTTCTTTGAAATCTAGGCGTCACATTTGGATGATCCTATATTTATAGAATTTATGAGAATTGATTTTTTTTAACATTTTACTTTCATTTTATGTTTAAAATGTATTTTATTCTTATATATACATTTCTATATAACATTTTTTTATTAATGAACAGTCATTACTTAAAAAATAATCTGCTAATGTTTTATATCGAAAAACGGTACTGTTTTCATATGAAATACTACCAATATTTATAAATAAACACATAAAAACGCATGAAAGAATTTAATTGTGTACTGTATATGTATTGCGATCTCCAATTCGTGTGCATGAATGCCTATATGTGTTCGTATGCTCATGTGTTGTTTGCTTCTGTATGAAAAGTCACGTTAAAAAAATCATTGTCGAACAAAAAGACCGACTTCGCGTGAGATGTATTCAAATGCACGGAAATACACGTATTAAATACTACACACGCACGCATAAAGAACACACGCACGAACGCATACATGCACATTCGCACGCACACACACGTACCGTATATAAACACACTCGAACTGACACAAAACCGTAACAAAGCGTACTCGGGTCGGAACAAAGGAGCGCTGTCAAAAAGTCGAAAATCCATGTAATTCGGCGTGGCTTCCTATTCACAGATCAGATTAGGCTGGAGATGTGAATGACTCTCCCTAACGTACCTACCGTCATATACTCGAGCACATACACACATTAGTTTGCGCTCATTTACACACTCGACTAGAGACGAATGCGTCTGGATTAACAATGGACCAGTTGTTGAAGACATTAGAAAAATAACACATCTTCAATTAACATTCATGGAAATATTCGTAATCAGTATTAGCTTAAATTAAATAATCTATTCTCTTTACAAGATGTCCATTAATCGATTCGAAAAAAAAATTAATAAGAAGTTGTAAGAAAAAATTCGAATTTATTTTCCGAAAAAAAATTGAAAAAATTAATACTAATTTCACTTGTAATTAGAGTACAATTAATACTGATATATTAAAATTTAATAAAATATTTTAACGGAAATAAAAATTAAATCATGGCAAAATCGAAAAATATTCTTGCTTAATTTTTCTAACTTATTATATTAGAATATATATTTAAACAAAAATTTAAGAACTATACAATATTTTATCTGCTTTTAAAATTTTATCTAAAAATTCCAAATTTAATATTAAAAAAACTGTTCCAAATTAATGTAGTCTCTTTCGAAATAGAACCTAATAACATTTTTCCATTTTTAGAAACACTTCTTGTAAACATTTTTGTTAATCGTTCTTACATTTACCTTTGAATTTTTTTTACAAACGGCGTTCTTTTAACGAACTTCCAATTTTGGAAACAAAAAAGTTACACAAGACCAAGTCAAGTGAGTTTGAGTTTTTTTACCAAACTAAAAGAGAAAAAGTGATTTTGTATATTGTCAAAAGACAGCATCCGTGATCTTGTTTAACTTTCAGGATGCTTCTTTTTCACTATCTCATACAACAGATTCAGAACTTGAAGATGGGAAAGTTGATTTACTGTTTAACCAGTTGCGCTGCAATAACGTGCTATGTACGTCAACTACTATCTGTACCAAATGTCGATAAGACGTACATAGCACATCGTGTGATTTTTGCTAAGTTAAAATAACATTGAAGTTCAGTTAGCAAGTGTCACACTTCTGATTTTGGACTATCTACTTCTTTGTAGAATATCTATTAATTTTCATATTTTCATTGAATAATAATCAAGTAACTACAAACACAATATTTTTTTATTATTCGTCTAAAAACTATTTTATCAAAGAACTATTTTATTCTGATAATAGCGCATCAGAAAATGTTGTACTGGATTTATATAGACCTTTAGTTGATTTTGTACACACCCTCTTTTTATATAACTGGTATTCGGCACCAAAACTGTATCGGAAATTATATTTGCAAAAAATTAATACTATCGGAACAGTCAGATCTAATAGAAAGAATATGCTAAAAGATCTCGCAGCGACAAATTTATTAATAACATTTTAAGTTTTTTTAAATTTTCACAATGGTATTTTAGCGAATAAAATAGAAGGTAAAAAGATATATATTTACTTTCTTCAAAACATCGAAAAAAAATGATTTTTCTAAAAGAAAAAATGTAGAATTTATACAGACCAAAATGGAAACATTACAAAACCTAATAGATAGTTTTAGATTACAATGATGGTATCTTGGAGTAGACCTCAAGATAGCTATTTATCATCCATTTTTGTAATGAGAAAATTTATAAAAGTTACAGTAAAATATTCATTTTATCTAATGGTATGGAAATTTTTAATTTTTTATTCTATTTCAGTAAAATAACAAACATTGAAAAAAGTAAAGAAATACTTTGTTCAAAAATTATTAATAAATTTGTTAATCAATTTAAGAGTTTTACTATAACGTTAATGTGTGTGTGTGTGTCTAAAACTTTATAAAAAAATGATTTCAAATACCAACTCGCTGCGAATTACTTTGGACAGATTTGCTACTCGTGCATGTAAATTAATTGCCAGCACAAATGGTTAATATATTGATATTATCTTAAAAATTTCTGGAATAATAAAAATCAAAGTACAAGAATCATATTTTTTTAAAAAAAATGGCTTATTGTAACAAATAATGGTTGTATCTAGTCTATGGCATGTTGCTAGTTTCTCCTTCCACTTATTGGATATTGGGCTATCTACCTAGTCCAACATCTAATAAATCAATTTACAAGTAATATCCATTTTTCAAGCTTTTAATTTTTTTTTACCTCGTGCAATCATCTTAAAACAGTTACTCAATTAATTCTTAGCTATTCTATGACTTTCTCTTAAGTTTACGATAGATTTTCCATTTAATAATACTTGAAAATCATCGATATTTGATTCATTTTTAGATATTCTAAAAGTACCTCTTTATCTATGATGGATTTTCATTCAATAATACTTGAAAATCATCTATGTTTAATTAATTTCTAGCTATTCCACAAGTTTATCTTTATCTGCGATGGATTTTTCATTCAATAATGCTTGAAAATCATCGATCTTTAATCTTCATGGCGTTCCAGAGTATGATCGGTCATTGACATCAAAATTACCCTTTTCAAAACATCGAAACTGCATTCGATATTATCAAATATATGGGACAAAACACTTTCATCGCAAACAAATCAAATTGATTCGTATGCTTTGACAACGTTTTTCTCTTATTGGAACTAGTACCAAATGCAATATTAAATATGCATCTTTTTGTCTCTTACCTTATTCATTACTGTTTTATGACATGTTGTTTATCATTAAATCATGACATATGACGTTCCATAGACTTCAATACCAATCATTTAAAAATATATCAAGATAGGAATTTATTTAAATTCTAAATAACTGTATTAGAACTCTAAAAAGGACCCAAACTTTTAAACACGTGTAATAGAAATAGATTTTATAATTTAATACAATTTTCTTGATCATGAAAAACGTCATTATTTTTTTTTTACATATCCAATTCTTCGTTTTGTTACTAAAGGTATTTTTTTAACGTGATAGAACTTTAAATTAAAATAAAATACATACTAATTAACCTTGCAGACTAGGATAGTATAGGTATATATAAAAAAGTTAATCTAGATTTTAACAGAAAGGCTCTGACGATAATGGCATAGCCATCGAAATGCATCAGCCGATATAATTATAAATAACAAGTGTACAATAAATGATTATTGAACACTTTAAATTATTGTGGTGTTGGGGTGAAAATTCATTTGTGTAAAGTGAATCAGCCACAGTTCCAAAACAACTAACAGATGACCATTTATTTGATATTATTCTAAAGATCATTTTATGGCATTAATATTTAAAAATGATCTTAAGTATATGTGTGAGGTTATAACGTGTAAACTAATAATTGAGTTACTTGACAGCTAACCTTATCAAAAGTTCTATCTAACCTAAAAAACATTCTTTATATTTTATTTCTTGAACTAAAATTATTTATTGAAACACGTTTATATGTTCAATGTTAACAATCAATTATTGTACATCATTAAAATCAATGAAAGTAATTGAAATGAAATATTGAATAACAAACAACTGAATAATTTCCTGAAAAGCTGTATACATTTTAAATGAAAACTTTAATCAATTATTAACACGTTTATTATCGTCATTGAACCAATTACTCAGTCTTTAAGTAATTTTTTATCGTACAACCGGTAATTATCGAACGCTTTGAAACTATAAAGCAATACAGAGAGAAAAAAAACATACAAACTTATAAATATGACCGAGTGGAATTGAAAGAAAAAAAACCGTTTCACACGCACGTAACTATTACTGGTAAGAGAACGATAGGTATTCATTTCAGTACAATATATTATAAACGCACCGCATACGTGTGCGAACATGTGCGTGTGTAGCCGTGGGTAAGTGGCACACATTAAAAAATTTCAATCAAGTGGGCGGAGAGAAGAAATTTGTCACCGTGGCACATTTTGACGAACGAGCGGAGGATCGAGGGTCTCCTATCTACCGATACCAGCGACCGAAAATAGGCTCTATGGCCATGGACGAATCGAACGAAATTGGCTCACGGTTCGACGTCCAGGTGTCGATCACTCGTTTGTGAATTAGTTTGCTAAACCGTTTAGCAGTGCTTTGTTATGAGAATATCAAAAGCGTTAAATATGTCACTAAGCAGTTGGTTTTGTTACTTAGGGGTTGAAGCCACGTTTAATATATGTTTATATTTTTGTATTGTTGTTCATTTAACTACTGTATACATTACATATATACGTTTATTTACATATTCACTTATATGGATTATCATCAAAGGTTTTTATGACCGATTACGTGATTAAATCGTAATGAAGAATCTTGCAAAAATAATAAAAGAACGCATTGTAAATAATATGACTATTTATATAGGGTTTTCCAATAAGCGCTTCAGAAGTTTAAATGGAAATAAAACAAAAAGTATATTAGTATTTTATTTTTTTCATTTTTAAGTATATCCTAAGGCAGCGGTCGGCAACCTTTTTTGGCCGCGGGTCAAAATCAACCAAAATATGAGTATTAAAGAGTCGTTTGGATCAAAGATATTTTCGTATTAAAACAGTTTTTTAGTAAATAATAAGATATATTTTATTAAGAAAATAATTACAAACATAGTTGAATGAACTTTATTTATAAACGTTCTCTTCGATATCAATGGCTCCCCTAATATTGAACTTGTGACGTCAATTTAGTCAAGTCTGGTTTATAGTTAGTCGTTTTAAGATGAATACAAGCATCTGAATTTTCGGTAGTTAACCTGTTCCTGTTCTTGCTTAATATAAATTTCATTTGTGAAAATATTTGCTCGCATTTATAAGTTGAACCGAATGTGGACAAAATGGCAAAGCCAATTTTTTCAAAGATGAAAACTTCGTAGGAAGTGATGCCCAACATGTTGATATCATGAGAAGATGATTATCTTCTGTTTTTCCAAATCTTTCCGCAATTTCTTGAATTTATCCGTCCATAACGTTGAACTTTTAAAATCAATCATTTCTAAACTAAAATTGTCAATTTTTAGATATTGAAAATACTGCAAATTTAAAACATTTTCTTCTATTTCCTCGGGCTTTATTATAAATGTAAACATTTCTCCATGCTTCTTAAAACTTTGAAACCTACTTTCATATTCACTTTTAATGATGAAAATCCAACTTTCGAACATATTTAGATTGCATTCATCGATATTTCCTTTTTCATGTTTCCTTTTTAACAAGGGAAAGAAATGATTTTTTTTAGTTTTTATGTCAGTTTCAAATAATATCAATTTTGAAGTAGTACTTTATTTTTGGAACTAAAGTGGGTCACTTGAAATTATCAAATGGGTCACTCGGTGACCCGTGGGTCATAGGTTGCCGACCACTGTCCTAAGGCATTGATGGAATACAATTTCATTCATATGACCAGAATTTAGTCCAATTTTAGTCACTCTTTCATATAATTGTGGTACAATTTCGTGAATTTCACGTTCAATGTTTATTTTTAACACTTCTGTTGTTTGTGGTTTATCAGTATAAACCAATGATTTCGCATAACCCCACAGAAAATAATCCAGTGGAGTTAGATCACATGATCTTGGTGGCCAATTGATGGATACATTTCGTGAAATAATGGACTCATTAAATTTTTATTTCAGTGTTTACAATTTCTCGTTCCATGATAATTTGCCAAATTATGCTGATTTAAAATGTTAAAATGAGCTTGAAAAAATCAAACATGGCTGCCACCAGCTGTCAAAGTTCTGACATTCTTATTAAAACACTTTATATTATCTAACTAAAAAGTTCTGTCATTTTTGAGATAAAAATGAAAACGATTGTATTTTTTACTTAAAATAATTTTATTAGTCAAAATATCCATCTTCGCATTAAACTATCTAGAAGATATTTAATAAATTCCATTTTTTAAAAATTCAGAATTTTTATTTTCAAAAAATTAGAAACTTCTGTCACTATTAAATTCTTACCACGTGTATGATTATCTAGAGATAAAAATAAGTGTAAATCCGAATTTCCTGTCCTAAATTGATTATCGTTTCTCTTGTCATTACTGCAACATGTGGCCGAACATTTTTTGCAAAAATAAAACTCTTTGTAGCTGTTTACTATAAATGTTCACTGTGAAGATTTGAAATATGGGTTTATGGGTATTTTTTAAGCATGATAAAACTTTAAATCGAATCCTTATCAAAAATTCTATCTAACCTAAAAAACACACCTTTATCATACCTTTATATATACATACACACACATGAATATATAAAGGGTGTTTTTATATTAGATATAACTTTCGATAGGAATTCAATTTTAAGTTCTATCATGCTTAAAAATACCTGTATATATAATTCCTTTCAAAGTCCTCAATTCACAGAGAAGATTTTTTCTTGGAGTCAATTTTGTTTTAGGTATTTATGACCATAGTTCATTTGATGATAGTCATTGCTAATTACGTATTGTATATAATTGGAATAAAAAAAATAATCCAAAAAGCCACAAAATAAGTGATTCATAAATGCTAAGATGCTGTAATTTGTTATCAAGAGTTGAAGCATGTGGTGTCCTTTTATTTAATTTCCATATATTTAATATAGAGTGACCCAAATGTGTGTCTAAATTTTTAGTCTCATTTGAGCCACCATGTATATATATATATATATATATATATATATATATATATATGTGTGTGTGTGTGTGTGTGTGTGTGTGTGTGTGTGTGTGTGTGTGCATGTTATTGTTTTTTCGGATTATCGATTACCTGAAAATGAGCACAAAAAATTATGTTAATAAAAATACAAAACTTTATTAAAGATAAATGATATATTTAGATAATTATTGCATCGTACCACCGTATTAATATATTTACAGGTGTTTCTCTTAAACAAGTATTAAAAAAGTACATTTAAAATATCTATTTACATATTCAAATATACAATTAAAAGTTTTGACTTGCACTATAATTGAAAAATTATCATTTCGAAATGAATTACAATTGACAAATTAATTCAATGAAAGTTCATTCGTATACATAATTGATTGATTAATTAAAGTATAATTATATTTGAGTAATTATGATTATATATATATATATATATATATATATATATATATAAACATTAAATTAAAAATGAGTTATCAAAATAAATCTTGCAATACATGACTATATTTATTTTTCTTGTCTCTGCCATTCCACTTATACAACTTTTAAGTATTTTTCTGTAGATTCTCTTAACTAATTCAACATCTCCATTTATTTTCAACCATTTTCCATAGAAAAAAACATATAGGTTTTTAATTTTTCAAAATTTTTGTCAATGAAATATTGGTTATTTTATTTTACACTTTTGATTTTTTTAATTTCTGCTTTGATTTTCTACTTACCTTCATTACCAATCTCTTTTAAAAACCACCTTTGCAATAATATAACATATTTATTAGATTTTGAATTTTTATTAATTTTAA
Organism: Neoneuromus ignobilis; assembly: GCA_029203775.1. NCBI lineage: Eukaryota > Metazoa > Arthropoda > Insecta > Megaloptera > Corydalidae > Neoneuromus > Neoneuromus ignobilis. Next base: position 33,366,137 of record CP092092.1, on the reverse strand, counting down.
ATAATTCATAATTTTATATGTTTTACTTTATTAAAATATTCAAAAGTATTATTTAGAAAAATGTTTTTTTGTAAAAAAGTAAATTATTTTATATTAGAAAACTATTTTTTAATGACATTTTAATTAATTTGGAAAGAATTAGCTTTTTAAAAAAATAAAATGATACAATTTTGAGCAATTAATATTATATACTTGTAGGTATTTTTCAAAATTGATATTATAATAAAAAAAATATAATAAACTTTTTAAATCAGAACAAAAATCACAGATAATTTTATATATTAAAATTATAATTTTTTTTTATACAGTTCAAATAAAATTCTGATATTATTTTGATTGTAAATACTTGTTTAATCAATTTTTTTTCTTTATGATACATAATTCAATAATAAGTTAAAATATACAATTGTGATTGTAATAAAAAATCTTTTTGGAATATTTTATAATTTAAATAATAAAATTTATATCATATTTAGTAAAGAGTAAAATGCTATACAACTAATAAATAATATCAGATCTGACAAAACACTATTTTTAGAAAATGACATGTCAAATATTCATTAGCAATATAATCTTTCACCTTCATCATTTTCAACGCAAATGTCAAAAACTCAATCTAATCATTACAAAAAGTTAATTGCGAAATCAATTTCAAACAATATTATCTATCAAATAAAAATAATTATCTATTTAATGGATTATCATTTATTTATTAACGTTTTATTTCAAACTGATGAACCAGAGATTTCAATATTCGACAAAAATGACCGATAGAGATGACTACATCATTTTGTATCAATTAATCGAGTTTATTGATTTTTTTTATCAAACTTTTCGATGAGTTTTATCATTCTTAACACTTTGCAACATTTTGACGTGTAAAACATGTTGTATAGAGAAACATAGCATTCAGTGTGTTGTTTTATTATAACCACACCTTTTCCTCAGATCTTTATCTTTGTTTGACATTTTTGTTAGAGCCCAATGTACACACACATACATACAAATATATATATATATATATATATATATATATATATATATATATATGTAAATAATTTCTGAATCAAAAAGTTTATTTTAAAAAATACAATATTTTTTAAACAGTACTTTTTATGTTTCAATTAAAGTAAATAATTATCACACGTTCCATAAAAAATATTTATATAAATTATAAGTGCATGTCTAAACTTTTGATTACCATAAAACTCCACAATAAGTATCTTTCGAACTAAAAATTAGTTAAAACATTGAATATTTTATATTATTTCTTTCTATTTATTTTCTTACAACCTATCGATCTTTTTAGTATTTATTCGAAACAAGATAATAAAATAAATTACTTATGTCATATGAAACAACGAATGCATCTATTTATTGTTGACTGTTAGAATGAAATCTATTCAAATTCAACCCATTCCTTAACGCATTGTGGTTACCAAACAGTAGTCCGGCTCTTATAGCATTGTTCGGTGCTAAATGGCCACCGAAATGTGCAGATAAACCCGTCGGCGTCAAACTCGACGTCGCTGGCGAATTTGTGGGCGCTACAGCGGCGGCGGCACATTTTTCTAATTGTTGGTGTTGTGTTCGAACCGCGAACCTGTTAACGTGTACTGGAATTGGAACAACGATTTTAGAATGTTGCGCGTCACCTGTGCCTCGAGTCGATTTGTTAGCACCGCCAGGCGTTAAACCTGCCTTAACACGTTTCCATTTAGCTCGTCGGTTTTGAAACCATATCTTAACCTAGAAAAAAAATATTTTTACAAAATCTAGACATATCTTCTTGCATTCGATTTTAGAGCTTTTAAAAAATCGATCATAAATTTTGCAATTCTTCTCTAATTAATAAAATACGATATTTTAATTTTTTTCTTGTGATATTTATATAGCGAATGAAAAGTGTAAATTTTATTTTTAAAAAAGTCTGACAATTATTTTAACTATATATATAAATTTATTAAAAATATTTCTTAATAGCATCCTTGCAAATTTATATATTAAGGGTGCAAATTAATTTAGTGGTTTTATTTTAAAAATCATGAAATTTATTTATACATAAATTAAAATAAACTTTGTCATTCATCACAAATTAAACCATACAAAAACTGTAAAAGTTAAATTTATGCTTTATTATACAAATTCCTTATTTTCTTCAAAAAAATCACCTATTCAAACCATTACAAGAGGCATCAATTAAAATAATTATTACACATTAATTGTTTTCATTTTTTAAAAGATAAAAACCATTCAACAGATGTTATAAAATTATTTGTTTAATTAAATTAATTGCAATATTTTAAAATTGAGCAGGGTTCTTGCAATTATTCAGAATTGCATTTTTAATTTTTTTATTACAAAATGAAATAAAGGTACACACAAATGATTTTCAATGAGTTATTTAAATGAACAGTGAATTCACTTAAAATATATCAATATATATTTTTATACAAATAAAACAGTCACTCCAACAGCATAACAATTATCAGGTATTAAACTGATTAATTAATTTATTTAAAAATAAATTCATCCAAAAATGAAATAATAGAAATAAACATACACAAACAACCATAAAAAAATATATTAAAAGTAATAGAAATGAAAATCAACATATATTAAACAATATAGCAATATTATTACACACAAATAAAAAAAAATACCTTACCTGAACTTCGCTCAACTTCAACGCTGATGCAATTTGACTTCGTTCTGTTAACGATAAATATTTTTTGGCATGGAATTCGCGTTCTAATTCTAAAAGCTGTTCACTTGTAAACGCTGTTCGTCGTCGTCGGGTCTTATTTCCGTTTCCTGAAGAACTCCCTGTTGTTGTCGATGTACCTAATGTACCAGCATTCGTTACATCACCATCCGCATCGTAGCTGTTTTCGTCATCAGATCCTGGAACAAAATAAAAAAAATTACTTGAAATGCTTATCTGTGATTAAAAAAATATTTTGAAATCATTTTAATTATTTTAATAATTTTTATATGTATTACTTGAACATTTTTATTTAATTTTGGTTAATATTATTTGATATTTTATAGTATAATAGCTATTTGTTTTGGAATTGTGACGAATTCACATTCACAAAAATTAATTATCACCCCCAACATTTCAACATATTAAAATATTCAATAATTATTTATTGTTTTTGTATTCATTTATACACATTTTAATAGCCATAAAATCATCATCAGAACTTTGTATTATAAAATGTAAACTGTTTTTAATTTTTTTCTCAATATATTTTACAATTTTATTGTTAATTCGAAATAAGTTGATTCTTTTGTGTAAAAACACCAACTAAATGAATAAATTAGTTTTCTCTAAATAAATTTCGTTCTAGGTTTGAAAATATGATTTTAATCATTGTTTTATTTTATTTTATATCCAATCGTTCATTTTTGATGAAAAAGAATGATTTTCAAAAAAGTTGATTTTTCATGAAATTTTACATACTATAGGTCGTCGTTTTTTTAGGGACAAAAATTGAAAAAGTTTAAAATTACATTTAATCATTATTTTTCAGTATAAATCGATTATTTTGAACGAAAATAATCATTTTCTGTGAAAAATATCGTTCGTTATTAGAAATGAATAAAATTATTGTTAAATTAAAATTAATTCATTTTTTCCAGTTAAATGAAATGTCATGTTTTTTAAATAAAATTCGTTTTATGTTTTAAAAACTAATTTTAATCACTGTTTTATCTTATTTTATATCCAATTGTTCATGTTTGATGAAAAAAATTGATTATCAGAAATGTTGATTTTTCATCAAATTTTGCATACTATAGGTCGTCGTTTTTTTGGAGGCAAAAATTGAAAAATTTTAAAATCACTGCTAAACATTATTTTTCACTAGAAATCGATTATTTTGAACGAAAATAATCATTTTCTGTGAAAATTATCATACATTATTAGAATATAAAAAAAATATAGCAAAAAATTGATTTTTAATTATTTTCTATCTTTTATCGAAATTAAAAATTCTACTAAAAATATTGATGAGAATCAAAATTTATGATTTAGGTGTAGAATTTATAATTCCGTGCTAAGTAATTATTTTCAGTCAGCATATTTGAAATTCAATATAAGAAAATGTTTTCAATCGAAAATAATAAATTTTTGATTATTGTAAGATCAGAAAGCTGCATTATAAGATCTTCTGCATTGCAGCACTTTTATATTTGTTGAAATTTCTTAATCTATCTGTCTAATGATGAAGGAATGGCCATTACAATACAAATCAATGAATCAAAAGAACAATAAGTGATTATCAATCACTCTTATAAAATGTTATAGTTTTGGAATAAGTGATTTATTTGTGTTAAAGTAATTTTCCAAATATATATTTATCAGAAAATATATTTTTGTAGTTACATATTTTAATGGATTAAAATCATTTAATAAATAATAATTTATATAAAAATAAATATAAAATTCAAACAAATTAGTTAGTTTTAGCTATGACATCTTTTAAACAATAAAAATATTTGGATTAATTTTAATTTTCTTTCTATATTTTTTCAATATTAATATTTTTAAATTAACATTGAATAAATATTAATTTATAAGATAAAATTTGAAACATATTGAACTTTTTTATTTACTTCTTTTTATAAATATATAACCTGTTAATAAGTTGAAATTTGAAAAAAAATTCAAGTATATAATCATTTTTGAGTCGATATATTATATCAAATTATGTTTTTTTATATATTTATTTCAATGAATTTAAACAAAATTGATTTTTATTGCAAAAATAATCGATAAATGAATTTGATATATTTTATCTTAAAATTCGTTATCGAAAAATACATTAATGAAATGATATTTAAAATTCTAAAAATGTATGTCGACAACATTTGAACAAGTATTGAATTTTTAAATATGATATTCGTGGTTGTCTAAAAATATAATAAAAGGATATACACATTTAGTGATTGCATTGTTAGCGTTAGTTTCCTTAATTTATATACGATTCATTGAAATCGCAAAAATATTAATATATGTACGTATCTTCAATCGGCAGATGTTGTATTAGATACCACGAAACCGATCGGCTAGACATAAAGATAAGTACGAAGAAGGGATATTTCGAACAGATAAGATCGTTCATCAAAATGCATGGACGAACGTTTAGGACAGTGGGCGAAATCGCAAAAATATATATTCTCTTTATCTAACGTACAACATACGTTTCCATCATTGACAGACCATGATTGAACATCGAAATCCTTTAAAGCAATGTTCATTCGTCGCACGTCGTGTTTTATACATAGTTCTCAAAATTTCACAGTTTTTAAATCTGTGCAGGTCTTCTCATTCTCTGAAATGCATCAGACTGCACACAGATGTAAGCTGTATTTAAACAAATATTTTCCTTCATTTACATAAAAAATGTCGAGTCATTTCTCACTGCATATTTGTACATTTACAGCGATAGTTATTTGTAAACACAATGTTAATCAGAAAAACATTTCCCAATAAAAAAATAAAATAAAGTTGTTCATTGTTTTCAATTCAGTCTTCAAATATGCAACAGTACGTTAATTTACATCGATGATTGATTTACTGAATATTCTATAAAAATTGTGCAAAATTATAAATTTTATTTTTTTGGAATAGGAATATTATTTCTACTTTTTATATTCATTTTTCCTTTGAATAATTTAATTATTTTTATATTTAGTAAAAATTCAGTAATTTATAAAATTAATAGAAAAAACTATAAAAGTTTATTATTTCCTGTTAAATGTAGTTAAAAATAGATATCAAAAGTGTTAATACCTATTTTTAGTTTGTCAAATGCAGTTCATTTAAATATATATATATATATATATATATATATATATATATATATATATTTACTATTATATAGTCATTTTTAAAAGTCTGTAAATTTATTTAAATTTTATCCTTAAATTTTTTTCTTTATAATTAATTTTATTCATCAAGTAATTTCTTAATAAATATTTTCTATAATAAGAAAATGATCTTAGTTACAATTAGTTTCTTAGAATATATCTATATGGATTTCATATCATAATTATTATTGTAATATACAAAATTATTTTTTGAAAAAAATTAAACACCTTACACCATAAAATTTTATAAAAATATTAATTAATCATGTATTATTTACTTTATCCATTAATGGACATTTCAATAGATATTTAATACATACATATATAAATATATATATATATATAGAGAGAGAGAGAGAGAGAGAGAGAGATTAAAATAAAAAAAAATATAAGTTAAATTTCTTATTAATGTTATTCATTGTTGATATAAAACAAAAATTCCAAACTGAAAATCAATATAGAGATCCAAATATTTTTATTATCAAATTGAATCTCAAATAATATCTGATTATTTTTAAATCTGTGTATATTGTTTTTTCTGTCGAAGTAATTTTATCTCTATATCTCCTTATATTCATTCAACAATGTAATTAAATATTTCAGTTCAATATTTTACATAAAATAAAATATACGAAAGATAAATGTACAGGTAAAAAATATTACTTTATTCGAAAATTCCTTTACGTTTTTAAACAGTCAACTTCTTTACATGTTTTCTATTGATTAAGTGTTATTCTTGGAATCGAATTCAAATTATTTCTCGTTATTGTTAACCTTTTCAGTACTGATGACGTGTATTTACGTCGAAAGGAACGTTTTCTCAAACCTTCTAATAAACACACACACATACATACATTATATATATATATATATATATATATATATATATATATATATATATACGAGAGTCGTTTAATAAGTATGGTAAATTTATTTATTGTTTAATTTAATTAATTAATTAAATTAAATTTTTCAATTTAGTTTTTCTTTTTTTTTACCATAATTATCAAACGACCCTCGTATATATAGGATGTTTTTTAAACGTGATAGAACTTTAAATTGAATCTTTATTGAAAATTATATTTAATCTAAAAAAACATGCTTTATATATATATATATATACATGTGTGTGTGTGTATGTATTATAAAAGTATAATAAAGGTGTTTTTAGGTTAGATAGAACTTTCAATAGAAATTCAATTTAAAGTTCTATCACACTTAAAAAAAAATACCCTATATATACATATATGTATGAATGTGTGTGTCATCAGCTTTTTTCTATCCATTATTAGATAAAGGACTTTTTCAAAACTATCTACTTTAAATAATCCAATGATTTTCTCTTCCAACAAATTTTCTTATTTCTCTATCCCATCTTCCTTAACCTTTTTATATCTCTGAATTCTGAATCAATAATTTCTCTTGCCCATCGATGATCTTCTCTTCTTGATATATAACCAGCCCATTTCCATTTTTATACTTCTCATTTTTGTTACAATATCCTAAATTTTTTTCCTGATCAACTCGTTTCTCTTTCTATCTCTATATTATGCATACATTTTTCACCAGTCTACTTGGAAAATGTGGTGAGAATAACCAAATACCAATGGTAATCTTCAATAAGACTTTTGTCTAACAGTGGGTTGATATAAGGTAATATATTAATGATGTGTATGTGTATTAGCTAACTTAATATATCAGTTTTAATTTAAGCATCTTAATAGATTGCTAATTAAAATAGATGTCTAGTATAAACAAATGGTTATAGAATTAAGATACCACTGAAAAAATACGTCAATATTTCTAGGTAAAATATTTAATGAAAATATATAATAACAATCTTTTCCTCTTATGAAAAAATCCATGCACGTCTTCATAAGACTCAATCACTAGATTTGCATTACATATGAAAAAATATTAAACAACGTGGTAATAACATTCTTGCATTGAGTGCAATTTTTTAACATAGCAGTTGACATAACAGTGAAAATAAATTGAAAAATATTTTATAAAATATCATAAAATCTTATATTGATAAAAAATGAAAATCATTTTGTTGTTATAGAATTTTTTATTAAAAATCAACACCAACTTTCCAAACGCAATTATATTTTAATCGTGTAATTCGACAATATGATAAATGATAAAAATGACATCATATGATAATTTTTTAATACCGATTTAAATAAATGAGGACAACATCGTTTTAATTGCAATAAACGTATGTTTTGTGTTTGTACAACTGTTTTTCTCGAACGGCAATCCAACATGAATCCTTATATCCTTGTCAAATAGAAATACCGCACGCACAATGTAAAATCGTCTCTTTCTATCTGTCGGATGATCCGTAATAGCCGGTCGAGCGGTTAGTGAATACGAGTGCATTGTTATCAGAAGACCTTATCGCTAAGACCATTATGGTTCATTATGCATCCGACACGTCTCCCGTTTAACATCACGATGGCGGCGTTTCGAAACGAGTCAATCAAACAATATTTTCATATTGAACGTACAGCACGGTCGCTCCTTTTGATTTATGGTAGTATCGCTTGTATTTACGTACGTCGCCTGCATGCATATCGTCGAATTAAACACAAATACATAAAACATTCGATAGGAAATTCGACAAATACATTCACGCTCTGGAAGTGAACGATGTGTTGCTATTGTATTCGCTGTAGGTATATGGAAATTATGTGAATGTAACAATCAAAGAACGAGGAGAACAGAGGATATATTTGAATAGTTGATGATGAGACGAAATAACCAAATTGGCGTAGATAATGGTTTGTGATGTGCTTGTTTAATTGAATTTTTTGTATAAAATGTGTACATTTTTTGTCTGTTAAACTTCCTGGTTAATTTTTATTGTTTATTTGTCTGTTCGGACATGCATTCTTATTGAAAAAGTATTCTCAAAGGCGACGCTAATGTGCCTTCTTTGTTTATTATTCGTATATTATTTCAAGACGAATTATCTAAAACTGAAAGAAAACACAACCGTTGACGATTTACAAGTATATAATTAAATGTTTTACTGAAATGTTTTGCAATAGTTGGCAGTTGACATCTTTCCTCATAACGTTATATTCAATTAATTAAAAATCAACTAATGACATAAGCATTTAATTATAGTAATATTACGATTATTGAATTCTAAGAAAGTGAAATCAATTATATAGAGAGAGGGGTGAGGTTTTTTTCCAATAAGTCCTTTAGAAATTTAATTATTTACTTTTTGTTTTTGGAACTGTCAGTTTCAGTTTGCTATTTTTTAAATATATTTTTTCCGTGTTTACAATCACAGCAAGTATTTTTAGAAATTCATTTTTTAATAAATGTTGGTTTAAATATTTTCAGTGTAATAAATTGAATTATGTTTATTTTCATCTATAGTCGTTTAATTTTTTCCAATTTTTTGACCTTATGACGATTTTAAGGACAAAAACAAAATCAATGAATTAACCATGATATCTTTTATTTTAAGGGGGTATTCTAGTCTAGAATTTCGAGAAAAAAACGATTTTTTTGCATATTTTCAAAGTTTAGACCTTTAAGAATATGTCCTTAAGAGGATTTTTCGAAATTCGAATTATTTTCGGAGTTATAGCTATTTTTGTGACGCGCCAACCAATCCGGTCTGACCGAAACGAATCAACAAGAGACGGTAGGTAAACTCTAATGTTAATGCTTCTAAGGAAGCTAGAACTGCTCGTATATCTGAAAGAGCTTCAGAAAATGTCAATTTTGAAATAGAAGAATGTACATTGTATGGATTGAGAAAATGTAAATATAACACACCATTAAACGACTCAGACTGCCCGAAACTCGACTCCAAACTTTAAACGCGTTTTTCTCGAAACTACTTTTTTCGACACGGTTGACGATGATATCTCAATTCTAATGGACCGATTTACTTGAAATTTGGTACAGAGCTTCTCAATATAACAGTGATTACTCCCGCCTAGAATTTTTTGAAAATTTTGTTTTTTACTATTTTTAAAAAATTCCAAAATTTGAAAAAATAGGGCAAAAAATGACTGTTTTTTCACACTGCCGCCATTTTGCGAAAAAAAAATTTTTTTAATTTCCCTAGGCTGGGATACTACTACAATCTTCTTTTTCAATAATTTCAAAAAAAAAAATTGTTTCAGATGACCGGAAGGGTTGGAACCACGTCAACCAGGAGACACCTTTTTTTTGATCCTCCCCTTTGCCAGCCTGTACCTTTTTCAATTTTGAATTTTTTATTTTTAATAATACTTTTTTATACTCTTAAAATGTCAATAAATAACTGATTAAAAAATGGATAGTAAAAATATTTGTTGTTTTTTTTTACAACGCCCGAAAAAACACCTAAAATTCGTGCGTCTAGACTAGAATACCCCTTTAAATGAAAATAAAACAAAAAGTATTTAATTAATTACTTATTTATTTATTTTATTTTTAAGTATATTCTATGGCAATGATAGTGAACCTATGACCCGCGGGTCACAGACTGATCCACGCAACTATTTCAAGCCACCCACATGTTATTTTTGTTATATGTTAGAAAACTCGCCAGAAACATAAACTCACTTGAGTGTTATCTACCATATTTGACACAACCATGTGTTGAAGTCCATGGTTTTAACGGTTAATGTTCATTTTTTCTTTCATTCATATGCATTTTTTATTTTTTTTAATTACTCATATAATAACCTACTCACGGCTTGGTTTAATAAAAAAATAAATTCAATTTTGACTCACTTGTCAAAAAGATCAGTGTTCTATAACAGGGATCGACAAACTACGGCCCGAGGGCCAAATCCGGCCCGAGGGTTAATATTGTTTTTACATGAAAAAATTAAAAATAAATCAAATTACCTTATACAAGAAACATAGGTTTGCAAGGAATATAATTTTCTAACTCATTAATCAGTACATTCTTTCCGCTATTCAACATATCATACAAAGCAAGATTCAAAATCCCTGATTGTTGAATAATTATTTTCTGTAATAAAATTAAATTCCAAATACAATAATATGTATCAATGATAAGAACCAATATTTTATTTTGAAACATTTATCATTTTATAGGTATGGATATGAAAACTTAGATAATGATATGAAACCAAAACAAAGACAGTTGTTAAAAAGACTAAAAGATTATCAAGTATTTAGAAGACGTGTTTAATCTTTTGAATACAATATGTGATTATAAATACTCAACAAAAATATATAGAATTGAAAATGACCTTAAGTTTTCAATATTGGAACTATTTACTCTATAAAAGTTTTGTCAATTATCGAATTCTTCATTTCATTTTTCGTAATAGCCTAAAAATGTTCAGTATACAATTAATACTGTAGCTTAGTGATAAAAATGTATGATTTGTTTCTGAATATCTTGCAATCAAAGAGTTAACTGATAAAATATCTTTTAACTATCATATGATTTGGTAAAAGTTAATACACAGAACTTTTTTAAACATTTCAGTATAAATATACATGCCAGTAAATTTATTTTACAAGCCATATTCAATCTTTCCATTCTCGAACTATAATACACACTCAACACAAATTAAACTCTTAAACAAGTTTAAATTTCATTTACCCGTTAACTGCACCTCTTAACATAATATCGATCTTGGTTTTTAATGAAGTCATATATATTCCAAACATACTCTTTCAATATAAAAAGACATTTATCATTTATGTAGATCTCCATTGTTGTAACTGTAACATCATTCTTTCTCAAATACTGCTTTAGCTTTACAAACATCACTATTATGCTGTAATAGAAGCAATAAATATGTAATCAACTATTCAATTTTGATATTACTAAAGAATCAATTTCATTTCAAAGATCAAGACGTATATAAATTACATTACACTTAAGCTTCTTGTATTAATTTATATTTAATAAATATGTACATTCTTAATTTAGCTAATGTCAAGAAATCAATCAAAGTTTTTTATACTTTCTAAAGTTTTATTATATATATATATATATATATATATATATATATAGAGAGAGAGAGAGAGAGAGAGAGAAAGTTTTCCAATAAGAATGTCAAAACTTTGACAGCTGGTGGCAGTCATGTTAATTTTTTTTAAAAGCTCATTTTGACATTTCAACTCAATAGTTTGGCAAATTATCATTTAACGCTTCAACAAGGCTTAAAAATTGTAAAAACTTCAATAAATTTATTGAAACAAAATTTTAATGAGTCCATTATTTCATGAAATAGACTCATCAATTGGCCACCAAGATCGTGTGATCTAACTTCATTGGATTAATTTTTGTGAGGTTATGTGAAATAATTGGTTTATGTTGATGAACCTCAAACAACAGAAACTTTAAAAATAAATATTGAACGTGTAATTCATAAAATTTGACTACAATTATGTGAAAGAGTGACTAAAAATTGGACTAAACGAATGCACTAAGTCAAGCAAAGTCGTGGTGGTTATATAAATGAAATTGTGTTCATCATTAATGTCATAGAATATTTCAATCATTTAAGTATCTAATGTTTATATATCAGTGCATTAATTTCTAAACCCTTAATAATAATAAATACTAAATTTTGAATGAGTAAAAAAAAATAAAAAAAATTCAGTCATATGTTAAATAATGTCAGTGAGATTTCTGTGTAAGAAACATGTAAATTATAATTAATATTCTACGATTAATTTCTCTGAATAAAATTTATTTCTATTAAATAGTTATAACAAATTGTATTAGAAACATAATTTTTAATAATCGTCTAAAAAAACTATTTCTTTGTCATTATTTCTTAATATTGTTAACTAATAATAATGATGTTAACTAATAATTACTCTAAGTACAATTCAGGTAATATAGTTGTATGAGAAAATTGTTTTTTATGTGAATATGTACTCTAAAGTGTATTAAAAATCAATTTTATACTTTTAAGTATATTACTGTGCGAAAAATCCATTGAAAAATTGGAGGATATGTATATATAAGGTTTTCTAATAAAAATGTCAAAACTTTGACAACTGGTAGCAGCCATGTTTGAATTTTTTTAAACTCATTTTAACATTTCAGCTCAGTATAAATTGGAAAATTATCATGGAACATTTAACACTTCAACAACGCTTAGAAATTGTAAAAACTTATAAAAATCAATGTTCGGTTCGTAAAACTGTGAAAGCAATCCACAAGTCATTGAACACAGACCACTGCATCCACAAAAAGTATTTTTTTCAAATTTTCGGACCAATTTTTTTCAAAATGAAATTGGAGATCAGGTTACAGTAAATGGGGTGCGTTTCCGAACCATGATTAATGAATTTTTTCCAAAAATTATTGAAAATGGTTTGTACGATATGTGATTTCAACAGACCAGTACCACAATTATGTGAAAGAATGGCTAAAAATTGGACTCAACGAATGCATTATCTCAACCAAAATCTTGATGGTCATATAAGTGAAATTGTGTTCCATCATTAATGCCATAGAATATGTTTAAAAATACAAAAAATATATTAATTAAATACTTTTTGTTTTATTTCTATTTAAAGTTCTGAAGCACTTATTGGAGAACCCTATGCATTTTTTGAATCTATTAATTCAACTAAATTCATTAGATAAATCCATCCTCAATTTTCATAATATATTTTTTTGTATTGTATATTACAAATGATCATAATTTACCTCTATACACACTATTCTTCAGAAATTCTTTCTTATAAAATTTACAAACGATATTTTGTAGTACTAAAAATAAATATTGAATAATACTGATATATTTTTCTAAAAAAAATCTTTAAAATGTTTCAAGAAAAAACATGAAATTACTAATACACATACACATATACATATATACACGTGTGTATATGTGTGTGTGTAACAGTCATATTTTTTTAAGTAGCGTTTAAAGAATACTCTCTGCAGATATCAAGATTTTTATCTTATTATTACAAATCAATTTAACAATTCGAACCATGTATTGAGATTCAACACACATCCAATAGAAAATACGACGTGTATACTATAAATCACAGATAATATGTCATAATAACGAAGTCTGGAGATATTCCATGAACAAATCGAACACACGAACTGTTTACGAAATGATTTTTGTGTTTTTTTTTAAATTTATTTATTTTTCTAAATCGAAGTTCCAATCGTTTTGTTTCACAAAACACGACTCGATTATTTCGAAACAGAATATTGATATAATAGACACGGAATCAACAATGACTTATTTAACTTTCCAAACACTGACAATTAATTAGTTGTCCGTTAATTAAATGTCATAATTCGAAATGTGCATTACATTCGCGGCTCAAAGAACATGAATGAATAGACGAAAGTTTGAAAACGAGACACTTTCGTATGTTCACCATTTGTGTGCTAATGTGTTTTCTGTATGAATGGAGGAATAATGTAAACTTTACAGACCACAATTTGTGGCTTCACGCCGAGTCACTGCTGGGGTCCTGTTCGACTGATTTATGAGCGTAGTAATGGCAGAAATGAGAACATGCAAAAGTTACTGATACTATTCAACACTATTCGAGGAAATAAACACATTCCATAGTGTCGGTCAGTCTTTTACTACCTTATTTATTTATTTTTTTAACCGACACTAATATCAAATACGTATTTCACAAAAATTCATTGTTTTATAATTTTTTTTCTATTAAAAACAACAGTGATACAATATTTTATTTTACAAAAATATTCATAACAAAATATTTTCTAAATATAAACATTTTTTAACCCAAATACACAAATATAAACGATTTGTTTTAATACATCTCGATATTTTATAAAGGCAAACAATTAAATATCTATGATAATTATTATTAAAATGATACACGAATATATAAAACAGTGTCATGGATCTAACCTCGTGATAAAATGAATTTATTGAGGGCGAAGTGACCCGTCGATTATTTCTTTTACTGGGGTCGTAACCAACCAACGAAGGGCGTTCAAGCGCGCACAAATGCCATGTAATCAAATTTGTACATCGACGTCGTTTAATCCAATCGGTCTGTGAAAAAAATACATAGCAGATATAAACACAAACCACTGAAACTATGTCATCATCATCGTTTTGTTTCTTGTTCGTTCGTTATTTATATTCGTTGACAATTATTTCTAAAATGAATATATAAATCGTACAAATATACCGGATATATTTATATTTTTATATACAATATTTTATGAAAATATAGTAGTGTAATATCCATTTTTTTTAATTTTCAATATTTATGTTTATGACTATTTTTGATTTAGTATAGTGTGCGATGTTCTTTTTTAATTACAAATCGTATTAACTGTTGAATGTTTAAATAATTTTGAAATATTTCCTTTGCAAGATATTATTACAAACTATAAAAGCTCTCAATATATAAATATCTTTTTATTATTTTACAAACTAAACTCATTTTTAAAAATTGATTGTTGCCATAAAATCACATATTTATCAAACATTCAACAATTTTTAATTGAAAAATACTTGATACTCGAATTTGATTTTTATTGTATATACTTTTTCGAATTAAAAATGTCTATATTTATTACTAGATGAAGACCTCTTTCCAACTTTATACTCATTAGATAGTAATTGAATTAAATAGTTATCTTTTTACAAACATGATTTTATGTATTTTAAAACAATAATTTAATAAAAATAATTTTTAAATATTTTATTACAAATTATTTTCAAATATATTTTTTATTATTTTGAATAAAATTTTGGAGCAACTTTTATTTTTACAAATCATAAAAGCAAATATTCTCAGTTTCATTTGTATGAGATATCATTTTTTATTATATATATCATTTAACTATTTCCATTAAAATCAACTTTATACTCATTTTTATTAAATAGTTATCTTTTCATAAACATGACATTTTAAAACAATATTTTTTAAAAAAATGAATATTTCCTCTGTATGATTTTATTTTGTCTCAGTTCATTTGTAAATATCATCATTTTTATCAAATATTCAACAATTCATTTTTAATTGAAAAATACATTTTTTGATACAATTTTTATTGAAAAATTTGATTTTTATTTTATATACTTTTTCGAATCCCAAACATAGAAATTTGTTTATCCATTACTAGATGAAGACCTCTTTCCAACTTTATAATCATTAATAATTGAATTAAACATATCTTTTTACAAACGTGACTTTATATTTTTTAAAACAATAATTAAATAAAAATAATTTTGAAATATTTCCTCTGTATAATATTATTATAAATTATAAAAACTCTCAATATCATTTGTACAAATATCTTTTTTATTATTTTACATAATAAAATTTTGAAATAGTAGCTAAATTTATTTTTAAAAATTGATTGTGGCCATAAAATCATATTTTATCAAATATTCAACAAATTTTCATTGAGAAATACTTGATAATCCAATTTAGTTTTTATTTTATATACTTTTTACTAATCCCAGGCATAGAAAAGTCTTTATCCATTACTAGATAAAGACCTCTTTCCAACTTTATACTCATCAATAATTAAATTAAACATATCTTTTTACAAACATGACTTTATATTTTTTAAAACGATAATTTTATAAAAATAATTTTGAAATATTTCCTCTGCAGGATTTTAATACAAATCATAAAAACTCTCAGTGTCTTTTGTATAGATATCCTTTTTATCATTTTACAAAATAAAATTTTAGAATTTCATTTTTAAAAATGAATTATAATTGAATAAATAAATAAATTATTTTTATTTATTTATTCCAACATCTTTTTTGGTTTTTGGAGTATTTGTTAAAATAACAATATTATCAGCAAATTGGAGGTGATTTAGTGTTTTGTATTTCTTGTACTTTTTTTGTACAGGGTTATCCAAATGTGACGCATAGATTTGTGGTTTATTAAAAAGAATCTATACACATATTTCTCTATACACCATCCAATATACATGTTTCTTTTTAATAAAACACAAATGTAGGCGTCACATTTGGATGAGCCTATATTTCCAGTAGAGTGATTTCAATTGATTTTGTTTAAAATCACTGTTAACAATTCGAAAGAAATTGTATCTTCATAGCTCTATTCGTTTTCGTGTTGTGACAAATTCATTCTAATACAAATGGACCACTCATTTCAACAATACTAGATTTTATGTATACTAGTGTTTAGTAATAATTTATTGTATTTTATTTACTAATTCGTTTTTTGATGATCATTCATTTTTTCAAATGATATTGTTGTGGTTATCGAAATGTATATCAAAAAATAAATAGGAAGTGATGATAAAACATTTTTATAAAATCTTGTAGTGTTTTTGTATTAACATTTTAATTTCTTGTCTAATGTCTTTTGATAAAAAATCACATTTTTATCAAACATTCAACAATTTTTAATCAATAAATATTTAATACTCAAATTTAATTTTTACATATTTTTTCTAATCCCAGATATAGAAATCTCTACATTGATTACTAGATGAAGGCCTATTTCTAACTTTATACTCATTGATAGTAATTGAATTAAACACTCATCTTTTTACAAACATAATTGTATATATTTAAAAAAAAATAATCTTATAAATTACAATAACCGAATAATAAATACAAACACACGTAATGTACATTAAATCAATGTAATACAATATTTTATTTCGAGCAGAATGTTCGTAATAAAAACAGTCTCTACCACAAATATGTTCACTTACAATCACTAACTGATATTCATCGAGTTTATTTACTATTATATACATGGGGTTCTCCGTTATTAAATCCCTTGCAAAACTACCCATTAGACAGGGGATATACTATAGCTAAACACTTAAATATTTAAATCGACACGTGCCCCTTCACAAATATATATTTATCTAATGGGTATCATGAAATACTACCATATAATTTAACTGTGCACGTTTTATTGAAACTGGCCATATATTTTTCTAACTAGGTATAAATAAGTTAGTGATCATCAATGAGTATACTGATGAAAGTATAATCATATTATTTCATAGACAGAAACATAAAACAATATCATTTATTCAAATTATAACAAGTGTTGTTATCAATCTTTTACATCACTTGTGCAAAAAAAAAACGTTTTAAAGCGATTTTAAAATGGCTATGCACATTTTTTTTACAGAACTCGACCGAGATATATATATATATATACACACACACACACACACACACACAAGTTATAAAATTGGCACCGTTAAATCCTGCCGACTGCGCCAGTTATAAAGTTGGGCTATTCAGGATAAGTTAGCTGTTGGGATGGCTTAACAATTAACACTAGATGTACAATTTTATAAACAAATTTATTTTATTTATCAGTTCAATTACAACACTAATCAAATATAACACCAAATTCACCATAATATCACCACAGCGGCTCGAGGAGCTCTCTCAATATAAACTATTCGAACAGCTCTAATATAGCATTCGAATAGTTTATATTGAGAGAGCTCCTCGAGCCGCTGTGGTGATATTATAGTGAATTTGGTGTTATATTTGATTAGTGTTGTAATTGAACTGATAAATAAAATAAATTTGTTTATAAAATTGTACATCTAGTGTTAATTGTTAAGCCAGCCAACCGCTAACGTATCCTGAATAGCCCAATTTTATAACTCACACAATTACCTCCGAAGATTATATTTTTACGCATATATATTTTTTAAATATAGACATTTTTAAACGATTGCAATTGCAGAGTGAAATGTGTTGAAATTTTCACATCACTTCGCAATTACAGTCGTTAATCTTCGGAAATAATCGTTTACGATCGGAATAGATGAATGACGTTAATTTTGCTGATTTTCTGATGAACTGGTCCTGAGTTTCTCTTCTTCTTTTTCTTTCCAACGTTCCTGGGTTGACCCGATAACCGTTATGTATTTTTTTATTTAGTGTCTTCTTATGAAACGTTATTTTTACGATGGAACTCTTTTATATATAAAAAAAGAAATTTCGTTTCCAAACTTTCCATAAGTTTTCCGAAATTTATCGAAGTAAAAATTTTATGACATTAAAATTAACAAAAAATAGAAAAATATAGATTTTTCGAACACATTTTTGGACAAAACAAATTTTAGTTGTATGGCCATTAGATTTGAATGTACAATTTATGATAAACATTGTCTATACAGAAGCATTAATGTGGCTTTCTAAACGTTTTATTTTTTTATAATTTATTTACATTGTTAAATAAAACTAGTTTGGGAACGAAGCGAGTAGGGGGCGGAATCCCCTGATATATATATATATATATATATATATATATATATATATTTGTATAAAATCTGTTTATAGATGAATTTAAGATAAAGCTTTCTTAAAATCTTAAGATTTAAATGCTTAAACGTTTTAATGTTGAATACATTTTTTTTTTATTATTTAAATGTCATTACTCAAGTTAATTTATCCACAAAACATGATTAGTTATCAAAATTAAAACACTAAATTACATGAATATTATTAAGTACGAAGGTCGTTTGATTAGTATGGTAAATTTACTTATTGTTTAATTTAATTAATTTAATTACATTTTTCAGTTTAGTTTTTCTAACTTTTTTACCATACTTATCAAACGACCCTTGTAATTATGAACGATTCAGAAAAAATAAATCATAAGAATCCAAAACGTGTTAATGTAGTATTGGATTAAAAAAAATTAAAAAATGTTATCTATAATTCATGATCGAATTCACAGGTTTAAGGCATGAAAAGTATATAAATATTTTGGTTAAATGTTATTAAAAAAATTTAATTTATTATTAAGAAATTTTATTTCATTCTTTAAAAATAAATATATAAAAATGAGAAAATTCATTTTCATGGTAAAAAATAAGAATTCAACTAATTCTATGATATTCTAATATTTAGATAACTCACTAGTTAATTTAAACATTTTTTTTTATTTATTTCTTTTGATTTTTAATCCATTTTTTTACTAACTCTATACATAGAATGTTTTTAAGCGTGATAGAACTTTAAGTTGAATTCCTATTAAAAGTTCTATCTAACCTAAAAAAAACATCTTTATATGTATGTGTGTGTAATATATATATATATGAACCCAATAATGAAAATCTTCAAGTATACATTTTAATCTTTAAGCGTTGAACACAGTCCACATAATTATAAAATAATTGACATTGAATAAAAAAATAGTTTATCGAACCGTTCCGTGAATAATAATAAAAAAAATCAACCCTAATAAATAAGCTTTCATGAACGACCATTCACGAACTTTTCGACGTCGACCGTTTGTTGCAACTTAAATCAATTAGGTATGAAATTAATAACAGCGCAACGAAAGCACAAACAAAATTATCGTAGAATTATTTTGTACCCTAAAATTAAACTGTTTCGCTCCCGTTCCATGTCATGCAGAACTGAAACGGACCGACCAAGAAAGACGGCGAACTGAAGCGTTGCGTGCATGCATTAGCTTATGTGTATATCGAATTGGTTTACAAAGGGCACTCCATTAACGCGAGAACATTGTACGATCATTCGGAATTGCTGCGTCGTCTGCTGAAATTAAAAATTTACTGGACAAACGTTGTTTTCACTTGCGAAAAATTCAATTTGAACGTATTGTACGTTTATTAAACACGGACATTTTGTGAATGTGAAGATGTCAAAATTTATATGTTTCAATTACTTTTCAATTGTAGATGAAATAATACATTTTTTTCATATATATATTTATATATATATATATATATATATATATATATATATAGAGAGAGAGAGAGAGAGAGAGAGAGAGAGAGAGAGAAAGAAAGAGTTTTCTATAAGCGTTTCAGAAATTTCAATGAAAATAAAACAAAAAATATTTAATTAATTAGTTATTTATTTACCACCACGACTTCACTAGACATAGTGCATTTGTTAAATCCAATTTTTAGTCATTTTTTCATATAATTGTGTGCCAATTTCATAAATTACACGTTCAATGTTTATTTTTAATGTTTCTGTTATTTGTGGTTTATCAGCATAAACCAATGATTTCATATAACCCCACAGGAAATAATCAAATGGAGTTAAGTCACATGATCTTGATGACCAATTGATGAGTCCATTTCGTAAAGTAATGGACTCATTCAACTTTTGTTTCAATAAGTCTATTGAAATTTTTACAACTTCTAAACGTTGTTGAAATATTAAACGTTCCATGATAATTTGCCAAACTATACTGAGTTGAAATGTTAAAATGAACTTAAAAAATCAAACATGACTGCCACCAGTTGTCAAAATTCTGACATTTTTATTGTAAAATCCTATACACATATGAAAAACCCAAATAAACAATTTAAAAAGACATTAGACAAGAAATTAAAATGTTAATACAAAAACACCACAAGATTTTATAAAAATATTTAATCATCACTTCCTATTTATTTTTTGATATACATTTCGATAACCACAACAATATCTTTTGAAAAAATGAATGATCATCAAAAAACGAATTAGTAAATAAAATACAATAAATTATTACTAAACACTAGTATACATAAAATCTAGTATTGTTGAAATGAGTGGTCCATTTGTATTAGAATGAATTTGTCACAATACGAAAACGAATAGAGCTATGAAGATACAATTTCTTTCGAATTGTTAACAGTGATTTTAAATATCACTGAAAAATTGAAACACTGATTCAATTGAAATCACTCTACTGGAAATATAGGCTCATCCAAATGTGACGCCTACATTTGTGTTTTATTAAAAAGAAACATGTATATTGGATGGTGTATAGAGAAATATGTGTATAGATTCTTTTTAATAAACCACAAATCTATGCGTCACATTTGGATAACCCTGTACAAAAAAATACAAGAAATACAAAACACTAAATCACCTCCAATTTGCTGATAATATTGTTATTTTAACAAATACTCCAAAAACCAAAAGAGATGTTGGAATAAATAAATAAAAATAATTTCTTTATTTATTCAATTATAATTCATTTTTAAAAATGAAATTCTAAAATTTTATTTTGTAAAATGATAAAAAGGATATCTATACAAATGACACTGAGAGCTTTTATGATTTGTATTAAAATCCTGCAGAGGAAATATTTCAAAATTATTTTTATAAAATTATCGTTTTAAAAAATATAAAGTCATGTTTGTAAAAAGATATGTTTAATTCAATTATTAATGAGTATAAAGTTGGAAAGAGGTCTTTATCTAGTAATGGATAAAGACTTTTCTATGCCTGGGATTAGTAAAAAGTATATAAAATAAAAACTAAATTGGATTATCAAGTATTTCTCAATTAAAATTTGTTGAATATTTGATAAAATATGATTTTATGGCCACAATCAATTTTTAAAAATAAATTTAGCTGCTATTTCAAAATTTTATTATGTAAAATAATAAAAAAGATATTTGTACAAATGATACTGAGAGTTTTTATAATTTATAATAATATCATACAGAGGAAATATTTCAAAATTATTTTTATTTAATTATTGTTTTAAAAAATATAAAGTCACGTTTGTAAAAAGATATGTTTAATTCAATTATTAATGAGTATAAAGTTGGAAAGAGGTCTTCATCTAGTAATGGATAAACAAATTTCTATGTTTGGGATTCGAAAAAGTATATAAAATAAAAATCAAATTCTAGTATCAAGTATTTTTCAATTAAAAATTGTTGAATGTTTGATAAAAATGTGATTTTTTGACAAAAATTCATTTTTAAAAATGAAATTCTAAAATTTTATTTTGTAAAATGATAAAAAGGATATCTATACAAATGACACTGAGAGCTTTTATGATTTGTAATAAAATCCTACAGAGGAAATATTCTAAAATTATTTTTAAACAAATATTGTTTTAAAATATATAAAGTCATGTTTATAAAAAGATAACTATTTAATTTAATTACTATTCAATGAGTATAAAGTTGGAAAGAGGTCTTTATCTAGTAATAAATATAGATATTTTTAATTCGAAAAAGTATATACAATAAAAATTAAATTCGACTATCAAGTATTTCTTAATTAAAATTTGTTGAATATTTGATAAACATGTGATTTTATGGCAACAATCAATTTTTAAAAATGAATTTAGTTACTATTCCAAAATGTTAGTTTGTAAAATAATAAAAAGATATTTTTTGAATAAAAAGTAATACATCTCTTCATAAAAAATTAATATATTGTTTAATATGTTCGTAATGTCTAAAGATAATTGAAATAAAGAAAACATGACTTACAAAAATAAGTAAATAATTTTATCTCAACTGGTTTATTAACAAAGATATATCAAAGTAATTAATATTTCGAAATCTATAAATCTTCCAGTCTTTTTCTCCAAAAAATATTTTTGTTCAATTCAAATACTCTACGTACATAAATTACTATACATATTTCTATATAAAAAAATAAGAACTTGTACATTTGGCAAAATGCCATATCTGAGCTTTATTGTTGATATAAACTTTATGTAAATATTTGTATATAAAAACTGAATATCTTATTAAACAAATTTAACGTTAAATATGCAATCATATTATAATAATAATTAAATTGCGTAATTAAATGAACATTTGATAAATTTTAATTATGCAAAGCTCATTATTATTCAAACAATGGAATATATATTAACATATAGTTTATACGGGTATCGTTTCAACGTGCTGTCTAGAACTTAAATATCAAATAATCTTGTAAATGAGTACTGGCAGTTTTAATTATCTGAATAGACGCTTAATTTTAAAATTATATATATATATATATATATATATATATATATATATATATATATATATATAATCATTGAAATTTGTATGATTTGAAAAAAAGTGTATAATAAGTAACTGTTAGGAACTTCTATAAAATATTGTAATTTAAAAAGATTCCTTCATTAACAAAATTAATTATATAAAATTATGAGATTTTGTAATGTCATTTAACTATTAAATATTTATATAATAATAGTATTATAATAGTATATATCTAAGATATACCTTTCTATATACAGTTATACTTATATGTATTAGACACCCCTGGGAAAAAACCCAGTGTTAATGTTACTATTGAATTTCTAAGAAAACGAGTGTTGGTTATATTCAAGTTTACGTTTAGTAATGAGATTTTATTAGATAATTGATAAATACGATGGATGTCTAACAAAAGTCATCCAAAAAAGCGCCTACATGTTTTTTTTTAATAAAGCACAAAACTACTTGAATTTTTTTAATCTGTTTTTTTATTGAAAATACGATTCATTACAATTATATGTGGAACAGAATATCGTTCAAATGTCCACCACAATTGCATCTACAGGCATCAATTCGAATATCGAAATTTTCAATGACTTTTCGATATGTTGCTGGATTTATTTCACGAATTACAACTTGAATATTGTTCTCTAGATCATTAATTGTTTATGGCTTGTTAGTATAGACTCGAATTTTTTTTTAAAAAAATAATGGTGTTAAATTGTATGATCTTGGAGGTCAATTGAAATCTGTATTTCATGAAATTACACTTTAACGAAATTTCTATCGCGAAAACTGAATGTTTCCTCGAGTTGTGTGACATGTAGCACCGTCTTGCTGGAAATAGATATCAGACACATCAATATCATTCAATTCTGGACATAAAAAGTCATTCAACATTGATTGGTATTGTTCAGCATTCACAGTAACAGCATTTCCAGCATTATCTTTGAAGAAAAATGGTTCAATGATTCCATTTTTCTAAAATACACACCAAACAGTGACTTTTTGTAGATGTAGAGATTTTTCATGAATAACACGAGGATTTTCGTCATCTCAGATATGACAAGTTTGCTTATTAACGAATCCATTGTGAAATGAGCTTCATCACTAAATAAAATTTTGCTTGAAAACAATGGATCTGTTGTTGACAAGAATAGCATAAATGGAGTCCCCTGATATATATATATAGAGAGAGAGAGAGAGAGAGAAATACAAAAGTGACCCTAAAACTTAAAACTTAGAAATTCCTCAATTCGTTAATTGGTTTCATTAATAAAATATATACTCGATATTTTTAAAATAAAAAATGCAGTTATGATAAATCATTAAGAAATAACATACATAAAGAATCAAATTCCCAATTCTAAACGATAATCAAAAATAATTTAAATATATTTAAAATATGAATTCCATCAACGAAAATATGTTTCTAAGTCTGTACTGTTAATTTTATTACTTTTATCTGCAAGAACAACATACCATCACTACTCGTTAAATCATACAAGAATAAAATAATGTTGAACGATGTAAAATTACTGGTCATCCGTGAACGTCTTGATTTATAAATAGAAATAGGTCTTCAGCATCAGAATAACGTGACCTGATTCTATTCAACTAATACAAGATATAATTTTGAATAAAATTGAATAAGACATTTTCTTACTTCAGCAACTTTATACTGAGATATTAGATTTTTCCTGATTTACTATAAAATGTTTTAGATTAATTTTAACAGTTATTTAAAAATTTTAGAGAAAGATACTAAAAGAAAACTAAAAATATCAATTCAAGAAAAAATCATTTTTCATTTTTTATACTGTATTTATTTTTTACATAATTTCCATAACTGAAAAGTATTTTCCTTCATTCTTTTTATTAGTATATACTAATATTTTTTTTAAATATTAGGTAATAAGTTCTATCGCTTTTACAAATATCACAATTCCAAGAATAGTTTATGCTTCGTATAACTCAAAATACAAAATACATAACTTGTTCATTCCTTCACTACATTTTTTAATTTTAAAATATAATTTCAACTCTTCAAAATGTCTATACAAAATAATGTAATTCGTTCATATTTACAAATTTAAATTTGGTTCTAATGCAACTAAAGTTACAAAAAAAATGTATCGTATTTAGAGAAGAGGTAGTTACATCAAAAACGGTTTGGAGATAGTTTAAAAATTTGCTTCAGAAGATGAATTATTATAAAACAGATGATCAGATGTAAATATCGACGGATTACAATGATTGAAACAGATTTGAATTTAAGATATCACTGTTTGAAGGGTTCGGAGTAAATGAAACAATACGAAATCGTCTACATAAAGTAGGGAAAAGATAGAAAATTAATAAATGGGTACCAAGCTCTTTATCTCCTAACAGCAAAATACAGCTTTTTAACATCTCTTATTTTACAGCTAAAATTATAAAACTTTTTTGGATCAAATTTTGATCTATGACAAAAAATGGATTCTTTATTTTATATATAAACGTAATTACCACTGGCTGTTATCAAATGATCTTTTGCTACAAGCAAAATTGATTCCAAAAAAAATTCTCTATATTTGATGGACTTTAAGAGGAATTATTCATTGCTTGTTTCTACAAGTCAACCCCTCATAGCAAACATTTTCAGAGAGTAGCTACAGAGTTGCATAAAACATTATAACAAAAATAACTAACCCTGGTAAAGTTTAAATATGTTAACCCAAAATTCTTTTTATATGGAATGTTTTTTTAAGCGTGATAGAACTTTAAATTGAATCTTTATCGAAAATTCTATCTAACCTAAAAAAACACTTCATCATACTTTTATATATACATACACACATATATGTATATATATATTAAATAATGTTTTTTTAGGTTAGATAGAACTTTCGATAGGGATTCTATTTTAAGTTCTATCACATTTAAAAAAACACCTATATATTTAAATTCGACTATTTTGAATTTATAAAAAATCATTTAAACGACACAAACGTCTATAATTATTTATATAATTTATTTATTTATATTAATCAACCATTATTAAAAATATAAAATTTTCCTTTATCGAATCAAAAATTGTTTCATAACTTTTTTTTAAAAATACAGGATACCTTGCATAGTACTGCTCCGATTAGAACAGTTTCACTATAGTACGGTTTGAAATTTCAAAAAAAAAATAATTATTCGCATGCGTAATTCTAGTTTTGTGGTCTTTTTTCTTTTTTTATTAGTTTTCGATTCTAGAATAAAGTCGATTTTTTGATAATTAAATTTTAATTGAAAATAAATTTAAAATGAATGTATAAACCCCTGATTTTGTTTTGTTGATACATACAAACATTTGAATATATTACCCTCTGGAAAACTGGAAAAAAAATATTTGGAACCAATTAACATTTTTTGTATTTAGTTAATGTTTCGATTAGTCCGGCAAATCAGTAGAACCGATTAGCCGTACTATGCGAGGTAATCCTATATAAAGATCAAATTAACTCACCATTATTTTTTCCACTCAAATCCTGAACAGTTCCCGCCGGTGACATACTGCAACTTTGAACTCCATCACTCATTACCGATTCAATGTCGCTCACCTCCACGTCTTCTTCGACGTCGCCTACAATTTCTGCTTCGTTTCTTTTTCTCTCATCAATCCCATCGATCAAAGTTCCATTCGATCCATTATTGTTGTTATTATGGATTCCTACACCGCACAAACCGACCGCTCTTTGCATCGGATCCGTATAAAGATTCGGGAACGTTTGATCGAAAACCGTACGATTGTAATGTCCGAGCGACGCGGCTGCAGCCACCCAAGGATTATAAAAATGTTGCATAGCTGCATTTAAATGAATCGCTTGACTGTACAAATTGTGATGTTGGGACATTACAGACTTATCGGAATTCAATAGATGATTAGAAATGGCGAGAGGATCGGTTTGTATCGCGTTCAATACTTGATCTTGAGTACATAATTTGTCGCCACTTTGATTTAATAAATTCGCTTTGTCAGTTACTTGTCCGTGAGATTGATATTTGTCAAAGATCTGGCCATTCGTTGCCGATTTATCAAACAGTTCGAACTGAAACGTCGATTTATCAAACATGTGATTACTTAGACCGATCTTTTCCAATAACTGATTATGTACACTGGATTTATCACTATGGAAGTCCACTAAATCACTTTGAAATTGTTTACGTTCGTTCGACTGTTGTTCACAGACTGACGATTTAGAAAACACGAAATCGGTATTTTTCTGACGCGAAATGTCATCGTCTTGACTTTTCGATATAATTGCTTCGATCGAAAACGGTTTTGGCACTGATTTAGGAGACATTTTTTGTTGCTCTAGTGTTGTTTTAATTTGTTCGGCTGTAGATTGATTGCACTCCATTTTTATTTTACAGAACACGATTATATGATTTCGCGCATATTGGCGACAAACATTTGTTTTAAATGAAAATTGATGATTTTTTAAATCACTTATTGGTTTATCAAATCATTTAGAAATGTACATTGTATAAAATATAAATATTTATAATTCGAAAACATTATTCAGTTACATATTTTTAAACTGAAAGTAATTTAAAAATTAAAATTTTGTTATTTTAAACACACACATTTATATATACATACATACATATATATATAAATAATAAAAAGAGACCTAAAGGAAGACCACATCAAAAATGGAGAGATGAAATTGTGAAGTATTGTGGAGGCCAAGGTTGGATGAGATTGGCCAGCGACAGGAAAGAATGGAAGAGGCTCGAAAAACTCTTCTTATTTTAATTATGACATTCGACGAGGCTTTCGCCCAGCAGTGGGCTGATATGGACTATCAGTAGTAGTAGTAGTAGTAGTGTATATATATATATATATATATATATATATATATATATATATATATATATATATATATATATATATATATATATTATAAAAGACTAAGTAAATAACTTCATTAGGTTCTTCTAAACTAATTACTTAAGAGGAACGTAATGAAGGTACTTATTTAGTCTCCTATACGATTTTTTTAATAATTAAAACACAGAACTGAGTCTTGTTTTTTAATTATACATATATATATATATATATATATATATATAGAGAGAGAGAGAGAGAGAGAGAGTTCGATTAGGAGCGCACAATTTAATTTTTAAATAAAACACTTTTATTGAAATTGATGATGTTTTTTGAGCGATTATGGGTGTGCACTTCTAATGGTGCACCCTAATAAAAACATATATGTTTTTATTAGAGTGTTCTTAATTAAAAACATGTATAGTTTCTTTTTAATAAAACACAAATCTAGGCGTCATATTTGGATGACCCATTACATCTTAAAAATATTTTAAGCTTTCATAGAGTTATCTCATCGAAAAACTTAAATGTTTCTGGATGATAAAATTACAATTTTTTTTTGTTATATTATTTTTCTAAATTTAAACAGACCTTTTGACATTTTAAAACATACTAAGATTTTTTTAAAAAAATGAGGTTTGGTTATTTAATAATTAATTTGTTAATATTCAATGACTTTATTTCTTTTAATACAGTTTTTCTATGTAAGGAGTATCTTTAAAGCTTATTAAAATGTAAACTTTTATAAGCGTCACATTTGGTTGACCCTATATATATATATATATATATATATATATATATATATATATATATAGCGTGTTCCATTAGAAGCGCACAACTTAATTTTTTAATAAAACGTATCTTCTTTGAATGAGTGATGATGTTTTTTGAGCGATGATGAGTGTGCACTCTTAATAAAACACCCTATATATATATATATATATATATATATATATATATATATATATATAGGAGTTTTATTAATATATATATATATATATATATATATATATATATGTATAAGAAAATTATTAATTTGTTTAAAAAAATAATCTGTGCAATAGTGAAATAAAATTCTTGCATATGAAAAATGAATATTTCAGTGGATATAAACGAATTAGAGAAAATAATAAAACGATTCTATAAAGGAATTCTATATGCCAGTGAAATGATGTCAATTTTCATTATTATTTTACAAGTAGCTAAAGCAGGATAAAAGGATTATTTATTTAACATAGTGGTAAATTAACTTTAATACAAATTAATAAGGTTTTTCAATTACACAATATTTTATAAAAATGTTTTATTCACTGATACTCATTTTGATAGTCATGTCATCACTGTCAGAGTTACATTGTAAAATTACAATAAAAATATTTTTTTTGTAATACAGTACTCTGACGATAATGTCATAATAAAATGGTATTTGTAAATAAAATGTATAAATTAATACTGAATATTTTTATAAAAACAAATCTAACGTTAGGATGAGTGATTGATTGATATTCAATATGAGTTTAAATAAATTAACAGATACTAAAATATCCTAAATTCGAATTGACAAATAAAATATAGGAAATTGGCGAGGAATTTAAAGAAAATAATTAAAAGCAATATAAATACTTAGAAAAAATAAAAATAAAACTATAAAGTGATTATTGGATACTTTTCTAAAATTTTGGATATAAATAATTCTTTTTTATTAAAGTAAGTTTGTTATATTACTAAAATAAATCAATCTTAAAGAGTATACATTTGAATGGACAAATAAATTATAAGAAATTGAAAGAAAACAATTAAAAACGATATAAATACACATAAAAAAATAAAATAAATATATATTTATATTTGTTAAAAAAACGTTGTTGGATATTGATAAATTATTTTTAATACATAGTAGAGGCACAAAAATCTGGCTGAAATCCAATTTACAGTCATTCGTACAAAATTTAGAATTGATAATTATTTTTTGAAAATTGAGTTGATTGTTTATGATTATTAATTATCTGTTTAAAAAATAATTTGAGTGATGAAAATCTATTTTTCAAAAAGTACATGTAGCTGAGAAGAGTTCCATTCTAACAGATGAAATGTTTTTTTCAATCAAATTTTTAAGCAGTAAATAATAAAAAGGAATTGATAAAAAAATTTAAAAACTTGTTCATCACACAAATATGACTACCAACTTGTAATATTTCTTATTATATAATTTACCTATTTTATAATTATATAAATAATAAATGATGAAATTATAATCGAATAAAATTACTATAAAATATAATTTTACCGCAATTAATTTTATCATACAATATACACGGGCATCCAAATGTGACGCCTAGATTTGTGTTTTAATAAAAAGAAACATGTGTATAGGGAAACACGTATTGTTTATTTTGTTTATTTTTAATAAAACAAATCTAGGCGTCACAATTGGATGACTCTATATCTATGTTTATTGGTAGAAAAATTGTAAATTTTTCAACCGATTTTATTGACATTTTTTTCTACTTTATATTCCCAGTAAAATCTTCCTCATTTCTCCCAATGTGGAATATATAAAAGACATAGAAATACTCTTCAGTTATTCAAAATAAAACTTATAAATAATCTATGTACAAAAAACAATATATCAAGCATACCATTACCATCAGGTATAACAAAAGATTATCTACATTTAAACGGTGTACAGATTAGACTTGTAAACTATATAATATCAGCACGTGAGGTTACAAATTCAAGAATCATCCAACATTTACAAGTATTCTATTAATCGAATAATAAGCAAATAGACATAGAATCGTAAAAATACAATTTTATCTAAACACGACTAAAAAAGTAATTGGCATTAAATGCCGCGTGGGTCGTATATGCCCCACGTTGGACTTTCTATTCCGACCGTTTAATACTTTCGGTATTAAATATAACATTATCTTAAGATATTTCACAAGTTCATTAATTAACGCTTAAATATATATGATATATTGAGCAATTTTTATATTTTGTATTATCGATGCTCTATTCGACGTAGCGATTTTTGCAATTATTTTTTATTGCTGTAGTTTTATTTCTCTATAAAAATATTAAATTCCATAAGATAATATAAATGAACCCTCTGGTGAATAAATCGAAAATTATCAAAATTCGGGCCAGTATATACATATTAAAATTTCGATAAATAAAATATTTAATTTTCAATATTAATTACTGTTGTTTTGTACAGATTTATTTAAAATTAAGGCTAAATTGAAAAATATTCCATTTTGTAAAAAACAAACAAAATCTAAACAGTTGAGTTAATATAAATATATTAGGTTGGCAAGTATCTCCCTTCCGCTTTTTTTTTTTTTTTTTTGTACATAGCTGCGAAATTCAAAAGACCAGAAGGCGGAAGGGAGATATTTGCCAACCTAATATTATACAAATTAACATGGTTCGAAAATCTAATTTATTGAAAAAATAGCCTATAACATTTAATTTATATTAGCAGAAATATATTATACCAATTTTTTCGGCCTATATTTTTAAAAAATTAATTCCTTTTTAATATACACAAACATTTCACGTAAAACAATTGAATATTTATAGAATTTAATATTTTAAAAAAATATTCTGAATATTATTACTCATTCTACTTAAACTTTTCTTTTATTTACTTATAATTTAAAATTAAATGTTGTTAAGACGTTTTAAAAAATGTGAATTTTAATTTACCATTTAAATAATTTTTATTAATGCATATAAATAATAAAGTAGTTTTAATTATACAAAATTTAATCCATTAACTGTTGATCTATAAACATAAAAGTATTTTATTTAATTCTATTTTAGGAATAAATATATATATATATATATATATATATATATATATATTAAAAAAATAAAACGTTTTTAAATTTTTTAAGTGCTAAAAAATGTAGTTAAATTTATTTTTAATTTAATGAACTTACTGATTCCAAAACATTAATATTTTCCAAAAAAAGTTTAAACTTGAAAATATTTTCCTATAAAAAGAAACAAATGCATACTTAATACTTTCTTTTATTTCAACCATAAACAACATTGTTGTTACTTTTTTTCCAGTTCAATCATAAATATAACACATTATTATTTACATAGCAAGGACAACTTGTTCTTTTTAGAATGCCTTATGAATATTTTTAAATAAGAAATGAATGTACAATTAAATCTTTGACATAAAAATTATCTAAATGATATCTTTTTTGATTTTTTTTTATTTAAATCATATGTGAAAATAATCGTCTTAAGAATCAAATTATAACTTTTAATAGAATTAAGTATATTTTTTATATAAGTTGTTACTCGACGTATTAATTCTAATACAAGATTTTTTAAAACAATATTAAACTCTTTTAAATACCTTCGAATAAATTTTTGCCATAGTGCGATTTTTAATATATAAAAAAAATATTTATTTTGATAAAACCACTATTTGCTTCGAAGTCACTAAAATAGAAACATCACAAAATATTGAAACATTTTTATTTGATTACTAATTATTGATTTATTACATTTTTTTAAATTAAATAAATAATACAAATGTGTTAAAATATCACTTGTATATAAAATGATTCACTGTTTAACAGTTGATTTTTTTAATTAGTTAAATTGTGTAAAATATATAAATGAATTAATGATATTGTTACATTTTTTTAATATTTTAAGTTAGTTGATGTTTGGTGTTTATTTTCACTCGAAATGATTGTTGTATTTTTTATTAAAATATTTAATGTTTTATTAAAAAAACTGTGATCAGATTGATCTTGGAACGTTTCCCTTTCATGAAAACCAACAATCATAAACCGACACAAAGTACAACTGTCAGATTGTGTATTTGAAAATAAACATAGCACAATTAACAAACTGTCATGAAAGAAAGCTGCGGTTAAACTAAACGGTTGTCACGTTGAAAGAAACATAGTCGTATATCGTTCATGTGCGATAGCGAATTACGTTCGCTCGTGTTCGAGCGAGAGACACATACAGGTCGTACAAAAATATGGACGTACGACTAGTGAGCAAGAACGATAGGCGGTCGTACAAACAGCCGTGCACGACCCACTAGATCACTATTGGTCGAGTGTCGTCCAATCGCGGGTTCGATAGAAATGCGTTTATGTGACGGCCAACGATTAAACTATGCTTAAGTGTTTTCATTATACGCTCATCAATTTCGTAAAACGTTCTGTGTTTGATTTGCCACACGGTCTAATCAAATATATTGGACGTGTGTGATTGTTTACACGTAATTGGTTCATTCTCTCAAAATCGTTTTTTTTTTTTTTTTTTTTGAGCTTGATATTTTTAAAATTCAACATCCATCCACTTACACAAACAAGTATCATCATCAACATTATCATTATCATCAGCCTCTTTCTATCCACAGCTGGATGAAGGTCTCTCCTAAAACTTTCCACCTTCGACCGATTCAATCTTCTCTTCCAGTCTGTTACGTTGAATTTTCTTATATCTCTATCTCAAGCATACATATGTATAAATATATATATATAGCAAATTTCAAATACTTCTTACAATTTCCTCACATCAACATATCACAAATTCTACAAAATACATACATATTTTTATAAAAATTAAATAACGTCAAATTTTAAACAACTTTCTAAATTAAATAACATTTGATTCAATTATTTGACTAGATAAAACCTTTATTTGAACTGTTAAGTTTCATTTAAAAGTATTTAAATAAAAACAATAATTACTTAAATTCATTTCCATAATCTATTGTATTATATAATGTATTAGAAACTGTCCTTAATTCTCTTTTTATCATAAAAAAACTTATAATTAGACCCTTTCAATAGCCATGGCTGAACTTTGACAGCCGATCATAGTTATCTTTGAAATGACAGCACTGTCATTATGTGGCGTTGGTGTTTTGTCATAGCTGCCATTTAATTATAAAAACAATATACTTCAACAACTTGTCAAAATTTTGAACATTTATTATAAAAATTCGTGCTGTGTTCCGTGTGAAAAAAGCGCATTTTTGGCTGAATGCTTCGTAAACAAGCTAAATTATCGGATCTGGAACGATGCCAAATCCTCAACAGTTCCGAGAGCTTCCTTTGCATCCAGAAAAACTAACTATTTGGTGTGGATTTTGGTCAGGCGATGTCATTGGACCATACGTCTTCCGAAATGAAAAAGGCGAGATGGTAACTGATAACGACAAAAGGTATTGAGAGACGATAACCAATTTTTTTTGGCCATAGACAATATATGGCTCCAACAAGACGATACTACGTGCATACAGTGGGTGACACAATGGCGTTATTCAGGGAAAAGTTTCCAGGTCGGGTTATTTCGAGAAGAGGTGATGTCAACTGGCCGTCAAGATCGTACGACTTAACTCCCTTAGACACTTTTCTTTGAGGCTACATTAAGTCTCTGGTCTATGCCAATAAACCAGCAACAATTGATGACCTGGAGAAGAACGTCATTTAAGTCATTGCTGAAATCCAACCCTAGTTATGTAGAAGAGTCATTCAAAACTGGGTCTCTCAGATTTAATATTCTTAACTATTATGAATATATAGAGTCATTGAAGTGTGATGCCTAGATTTGTGTTTTATTAAAAAGAAACATGTGTATAGTTTCTTTTTAATAAAACACAAATCTAGGCGTCACATTTTGATGACTCTATATTTATTAAATATATATATATATATATATATATATATATATATATATATATATATATGTATGTATGTATGTATGTATGTATATGTATATATAAACAATGAATTCAGAGTGAATGGATAAAATAAAAAAGAATATAGTTTAATGATTGAACTTTAGAACTTTTTCGTCCCTCGACAATTATTTTGACGACTTATATTGAGCGATTGTACGTCATTAGGCCACGACGCGTCGGCATGTTAACGCGTTGCAAATTATC